>JAKSZU010000003.1:158840833-159440833 GCA_026018925.1 Tupaia tana | reverse complement strand
GGGACACATGTAAGTTTGCAAAACAACATACCTTTATTTCTAGTGCATATATATTTATACTATAAATGGTAATATGTGAACAATTCAGGGAAAAGATAAAAGTTGGCACAGATTAGGATGTTTAGAGGCAAACATACGCATGAATCATTCGTTTTCTCACTTTTTTCCAATTATCTTGAGAAATCTGGTGTATCACTTGGCTGATGTGCTGGGTAAATGTAAAAAGGTTGTTATTATATGTTGGTAGTGCTCATTGCTCTTTTATCCTAGAAAGATTACAATGTCTCCTCTTTTTCTCAACATTTCCGAAGTGAAAGGATTTTTCCCAGGGCTCACCTTTGCTCACTGCTAGAATGATTTGGCTATGCCCTAGAAAGAAAATGGTCAAGGAGGAAGCTTAAGTATTTAACTCTCCATATCGATTTCTGTGCCCAGGCAGAGTTGACAGTGCATCTCATCACGGACAGTGTAACCTGGAAACAGTAAGGGGGACCATGTAATACATCAAGAACTAAACACTTCTGAGAGCTAAAGAGGTATATATTTATTAATCACCAGGTTAGGGGCAGCCTCGGGCAAACAGGAATGTAAAATTATACTCTCTAGGAGATTACATTAGCATTTGGTGCAGTAATGAACTAGTTATTGATCTGGCTCTGTCCTTTTGCACGTAACTCTCTAGGATGAACTCGGGAACCTTGCTGAGGATGGATGTGGTAGGTGGGGCTTGAATTTTAGAGATCTTGGATTCCAGCCTCTATTTACACACACACACACACACACACACACACTCACTAGAGGAAGAATAAACTTTTGATGTATTTGGCATACCAAGATTTGGATGTATACACACACACACACACACACACACCACACACACGAGGAAGAATCAATCGACTTTTGATGTATTTGGCATACCAACATTTGGATACACACACACACACACACACACACACAGAGAGAGAGAGAGAGAGAGAGAGAGAGAGAGAAACACAAAGGGACAAAGGGATTGGGAGAGTAGGACGTCAGCTGGAAACAAGCCTCTAATGATTACTTTCCAACTGCAAGTGCAAATGGAGGACTGTTAGATCCTATCAGAGTAGGATATCTACGGTCAGAGCCAGCCAGCTCACTCAGTAACTTCCTCTGTAGGAGCATCTGACTTACATGCTCTCAAATCTTGCAAGGTAGCAAGACTCCCAAACTGTGTTTATGGCCGTAGAAGATGAAATCTTTGAATTTATTATGAGAACCTGGACAGATATACACAGAATCTCAAATAGCAAACTGGGCTCCAGGCCTAGCTGAAAACCTCTTGTGAAGCTACTGCGGATGGTAGAGGCAGAGGCCGAAGTTCGTTTGCCATGGTGGAGATGACTATGAAGTAATTCAGCCATTTCATTTAGCAGTGGGAAATGTTCGGGTATTTCCTGAATTTTGTAGATGTGGAAAGAAGGGGATTGTGTGATTTGCTGATGTGTCCTGTTGACCTTCCAGAAGGAAATGTGGGACACAAGAGAAATTTGAGCTGAGATATGTAATTCAGGAAGTTCTGAGGAAATGATAATATTCTTATTGAAAGCTCCAAAGAGAAATTGCCACCAAGTAGATTACTAAGATGGTTCTTTCCATATGGGATCAGGCAGATAAATAATTTGGAAAGAAGTGTTTTGGATATACTTCAGGACCCTTATCTATCCTTATGAAGGTAAAATGCATATTATTAAAATAAAATTTTATTTTTATTTTCCTAAGGAAAATAATTCTGTGGAAAAAAATTGTTTTAAGATGCATGCACTAAGTTATACATCAATCTGGGATTCCCAGAGGTTATCAATAAGCAAATTAGTGGTTTAAAATATTCATTTTTGACCAATTTGCCTTCAAAATCAAGGAAAACCTCTGACCTTCCAGTCAAAGAAATCCTTGTATATGTAAAGCGATAATAAAAATGTAGTTAAACAAGCATAAAGACTCATCTGATAATAAATATCTTAGGAAAAAAAAAACCCGGAAAAAGAAACTTTGCTATTGAATGCTTTGGAAATATCCTTAAAATTCATAGTTATCTCAGATATGAATATTTAAAATTTTTATTAATAAATTCTGAAAGGAAGGAGAAAAAGATTTTTTTTTTTTTTTTTTTTTTTTTTTTTTTTTACTGGAGGTGAAAAAAGAATTCATCAAGCACTTGTTTTGATTCTTAACAAATGGTTTTAAAGCACCTAAAAGGACTTACAGACCATCTGCCTGTTATTCTAGTCAGTTTGATTTTGACCAGTTAGGTTTTATCATTTCACCTGGAAGCATGATGTGTAGCAATACGTTAAGTCAACACATTCCAACAAACTTATACTATAATAAGACCGTTAGTCTAATCAGCAAAGCCATACCGAGGGTCATCCATATGCCAAGTACTTAGAGAGGCAAAGGAGAAAACCTATGAGCCCTGCCTATAAGAAGCTCCTAGTCTCTCAGGGTGGTCATTAATCAGACCCCAGAGTGTCACAGAGAGCTAGGCAGGAGCCAATTGGGTTTCCTTTCAGTGGTTGTAATAATCATCTTTGCCAGACAATGAAAAACTGAAGATACTGTAGAATTTTGTCAAGTTCAGAAATGTTACCAAACAGTTATGGAATGGCACAAAACATTCTTCATACTTCCATTATAGTAAGCTTAGAGCCAGAAGGAGAGACACTGAAAATATGCTAAGAAAAACAAGATACAAGTGAAGTTTAATTAAAGTACATAGATGTTCACCGTAATTTAGTGGAGATTTGAAACATTTGTGATGAAATAGAAATTAAGGTAATCCCAAGGGAATGAATGATGTCTTTGTACTCAAAACAACCTCATAAAGGGCTGAGATGTCCCTTCTGAGATTCAGGAAAAATTGTTTTTGAGGTTGCACCCTTTGAGTATTGACAAGGTCACACTCAGATTACTGGATATAATAAATTTATGGTAAGTGCTTTTTGTGATCTGCAGGTCATTTTAATTAAGGACATAAATAGTGAAGATAATAATAAAAATAAAACAGCATTTCTCTCTTAACCTTTAGTTTAGTTGTATATATTTGCAGTGCTTAAAATATGGAATTAGGAAAATTTAGATATACTAGACATCGACTAGACTAATTTTGTAACACCAATCTAAACTATATACTTTAGTAGTTGTCTTAGTGATTTTATTTATTTTTAGAGAGGTTTTTGCTACAGGGCATGTGCATTCACTGGAGAGAGAGACAGAGAGAAATAACCTCCTCCCTCCTGGGGAGATGGACACACCAAAGTCCCTTGTCCTCTCTTTCCTCTTGGAAGAGGAAATACATGCATCTGGTATGAGTTTCAAGCCTTTAGGACTAGGACTCCAACCACGGTCAGCCACGTGGGAGCCCAGCAACATTACTCCATCTGCTGGTCTCGTCTTAGTGATTTTAAATTAAAAGTTATGAAGCACTCTTACTAATGTAAATAATGTTAAATACTAAGAGAAATAAAGTCATTATACTTATAAAGACAATTGATACGATTTATAAAAATTACCTAGGCATGGGGAAGGTTTTGTGTATTAGGTGAACAATAAAATTACCCCCAAATATATTACAATATAACTAATATAAAACATTTAAAGAAACCTATTTAATTGTTTGAAAGTCCCCTAAAAAGTGATTTTTAAACTTTAGTAGATTTATAGGAGAAATAAGATTTTTAAGATGTACTTTAAAGGTTAAGGAAAAACTATGTTTTTAAATTTCTAACAGGCGAAAATCTTTTTTTACCCTGTGCATTGAAGTTACCCTCAGGGATACCAAAAAATTCATGTTGGTAGATGAAAGAAAAATGAACACCTTGGAAACTTTTTTAAAAAGGCAAGGTAATGATGCTCTAGCTGTCCCAATGTATAGTTGATAGCCAAATAAATTATGCAGACAGTAAAACTGTGGGTTTAGAGAAGGGACAGCTCACTGAGGTCTGAATTGCTCTGGTAAAGTTCAATTAAAATGTATTAAATGGTCTCCAGCTTCAACCTCATGAATCAAATTGAATAGACCTTTAAAATTTGCATTATGTGGTAGTGATGAAGAAACAGAGGTCACTTATCAACAAGACTTAGTTTAAAAAATGAGAAGATGCTCTCCTTTATGAAAGTTTCTGAAAATGTTATCCTTTCTTTAATGTGACGACGTCAGTGTGTTTTATTGATTTATGTTTTTGTATTTATTGTTCTCTACGTGTGAAATGTGCTCCTTTGACTGAACGTTTCTTGCTCAGTATTGAAAAATGACCTCATTCTTTTGTAAGTATTAGTCACATTTTAATGGGGACATATTCAACGTTTATACAAGAACTCCCAAATCTTCTGAAAGCATTATCATCACACATGGGTGAATTTCAATTACCGATGGTGCCGCCAATTCAATATTCTTTGTATATTATGATCACAGATGAAGGTGAGTTGTAGATGGTCAGTGACTAAAGGCATTGAAGCAACCGATGTCGCTTGCTTTCTGTTTGTATCTTTTTTTGTTTTTAATTGTTGCTACTCCTAGTAAGCAAGATGTGTTATTCCAAAATATGCCAAGCTTTGAAAATGTACGATCATTCTCTATGTGTGAACATTTCTCTAAATTAGTGCATCATCGTTACTTCCCATTTGTTACATGGGGAAAATAAAGCCCAGATAGAATCACAGTTTGAAGTTAAATGTCAGAAAAAGAAAACAGATTTAGCTTTTTAATGGAAAATAAGAAAAGTAAGGGTTATAGAAAAAAATAATAAAACAGAACTCAAAAGCTATTCTTGGGAAATGGCTGCTGGGAAAGAGTTTCTTGAGCACTTGGCCTCAAGATGGTCTTACAATATGAGATGCTTTGCTTTTTTTTTTCCATTTGGGCAGCATAAAGTTGAAAGAAGTTTTGTTTTGTTTTGCGTTGTTAGAGAGAATTTTGCTATAGGGTATGTACACTTGTTGGAGAAACAGAAAGAGAAAAGGCAAGAAATAATCCCCCAAGAGAAATGGCCATGCCACAATCCCTTCTCCATTCTCCTCTAGGAACTTTGGGTGCACATGCATACATGCCCAGCATGAGTTTCAAGTCTCTGGGTCCAGGACTTGAACCACAGTTAGTCATGTGAGAATCCAGTGACATATCCGTTATGCCATCTGCTGGTTTTTTAAAAAAGAAGCTTTTAAATGTATGGCAGGGATGCCAACAAAGTGTGTCAGGGTTACAAACCAAGAAAAGGTCATAAAATCCATTAAATTTCTCTTACAACCCCCAATCCCTCGCACACACTATCTACCTGAAAGTGCTTTCCTCCACTGTCAACAGGAAATAATAATGTCTATCTTGCACTGTTGTATAAACCATTGATCACATTACGAATATAGAGCAGGCACTCAATAAAAAGAAAGGGTGCTGAATGATAATGAGAAAAGCTAAAACTTCTAGAAAAAAATAAGCCACAAACTTTTCCTGAGATTCATTTTCCTCATCTGTAAATTGGATGTCATAACCACAGTGTCTGGTTTGTAGTGAGGATTGTACATGAAAATTGCGGTTCGCGTCCGGAACCCAGTGGCTTAAAACTCACGCCGGGTGCATGTGCGTGCGTGCCCAAGATCCTGAGAGGAGAATGGAGGAGAAGGGATTGCGGCATGGCCATCCCCCCCGGGGGGTGATTTCTCGCTTTTTGTCTCTCTGTCTCTGTCTGTCTGGCGAGTGCACGCGTCCTATAGGAAAAACCTCTCCAAAAAAAATTGCTTATAAAGAACCTGGTTCATCATAATCATTAAATGAAGATTTTTTTTCCCTATCTTTTACTCACCTATAGATTTGGAGGATAAAATTTTCTTTTTTGGTTCTTGTGTTTAAAACTGCTATACCTGCAAAATAATTTAGCAGTTTCTTAAAGATAATAAAACAAATTTTCTAAAGAACTATTAGGTTTGAAATAAATAATTTATGTTCTGTGATAAGTTAAATTAGGAATCAAAGGGCTTAGAAATTCAGACACGTCTACTCTGTAGGGAAAACAATATCATTGGTAGCATAGAAGAATAAAGAAATTGAAGAGAAAATACAATCTACCACCAATAAATTGGAATATTCAGTCAGGCAATCTGATATGGAGGAGAGAGGTATTGGCTATCAATTCCTGAAAAATGCATGAGAATAGCCTGTTGATCTGTAAAACTAAGTTATTAAACTTATTGTAGTAGGGGAGAGGACCTTTGTGACAGAATCTTAGTATTATTTTCAGGAGTTTTATAAGATTTAAAGGTTTTTTTTTTTTTTTTTTTAATAATGCCAGGATACATCTAAATGACACTTGGATTGATGAAACAGAACTTTATGTTACAGCTGCAAAAAAGAGAAGTCCACCAGTCTATACCACCCAGAGAATTACACCTGGGGGCAGGGTAATATTGCAAGTTAGAGCTATACAGTGCTCTTTAGCTGTAACAGCTGGCCTGGGTTAGCAAGGTTTTGTAGGCTCCCTGTGCATTTGAATAATTTCCTGAGCTCTAAGGCATAGGGAGTATCTCTAGTTGTCTGGTACCTGGTCCTAGCTTTATTAGGGTAAGTGAGTAGTGGCCAGGAGCATGATAGCTCAATAAGGAAGGAATTGGATATATACTTAATGAGTTGGTCAGGAAGGGGAACTTGGGGCCAGCAGATTGCATAGTGGTTAAGGCACTGAACTCCATATAGCTGACCATGGTTCGAGTCCTGGAACTGCAAGCTTGAAACTCACACCAGGAGCATATGTGTGTATGCCTAAAATTCCAGAAAGAGAACGAAGGAGGAGAGATCGAAGCATGGCCAATCCACCTGGGGGGTAATTTCTTTTTTTCTGTCCCTTTGTCTCTCTCGTGAGAACATGCACCCTATGGCAAAAATCTCTCTCAAATAAAGGAGGGGAGGGGAGAACTCTTTGGACTCTAGTTAAAAGATTAAAAACTGGGCCTAATACAAACAGCCAAAAAGCATATGAAAAAATGTTCAGCATCCCTTATCATAGGGAGATACAGATCAAAACCACAATAGATACCATGTAACCCTGGTCAGACTGGTGAAGATTAAAAAAAAAAAAATGATAAGTGCTAGCAGCGATGTGGTGAAAAGGGAACTCTCCTACACAGTTGGTGGGAATGTAAATTAGTCTAGCCACTGTGGAGAACAATATGGAGGTTCCTCAGGGACCTACAAATGGAACTGCCATATGATCCAGCAATTCCACTCCTGGGTATCTACCCAAAGGACAGAAAAATGCTCAGTCAGAAAAGCTTTTGCACATTCATGTTTATTGCAGCATTATTCACAATCACTAAAACATGGAACCAACCCAAATGTCCACGAACAGATGAATAAATAAAAAAAGTGTGGTACATATAGTCCTTGGAATACTATTCTGCCATAAAAACCAAGACCTTGGCATTTGATAGAAAGTGGAAGATTTATTGCTGAGTGAAGCAAATTAGGCTATGAAAGAGAGACATTGTATATCTCCACTTAACATATACCGACTGCCTGCACTCTATGGTGGCAACTGAAAGATTGGAGGACATAAAAGCACTGAAAATAGTTCTAGACACTGGAGACAGTGTGGGAGGAGGGTGGGAGAGGGGAAGAGTATAGGGAAGGTAATTAGGGAGAGAAAATATAGAGGTAAGAGATTTATGGGACACAGAAATGTTTTATTACCGATTGATGATGATGTGTATAGTATTTTCAACTGGACTAGTGTGAGGTGTATTTCATGTTGGGTAAATTCTCTATATAAGTTAAATGATGTATAGCTGAATGTATAAAAATAATTATTATAATAAAAAAATTAAAACAAACCTGGGTCTAGACAGCATTTAAGAACAAAAGAACTATGAAAACACCAAAAAATATTACAAGAGGACATCAGTGTTAGAAATTTATCATGTATTGGGATTTGGAGTTATGAGGTTTAAAGTAGGTCTTTATAGTAGAGGGTTGGCTGGCATTAGGCAAAGTTCATAACATAATAGTTTAACATTGGGGAACATAAACAGGGTATCTTGAAACAGATCTTGATAAACTGTAAGCCAGCTGTTTGCCCTGGTGTACAACTATAATCCATAGGTTTAAGAAGGAGCATGTTTGCTTAGATGAGCAAACTGTTTACTTGGACACTTGGAAACAAAGAGTGAAGTTATAAATTAGTTTAAAGTCTGTTTTGCTCAGGCTAGACTTTCTTGGGAAATATAAAAAAGTCATATTGACACAGCTGGCCTCAGTTCTAAGTCCTGATAGTTAAGCAGCATGAATTCAGGTGGTCTGAGTTCTCAGGGGAAGAAATATGGTTTGGTTGTTTATTCTCTAGTGATTATATAGAGTGTTCTTAGGGAGACAACCAATACACATGAAATAGCCAACTCACAAAGTAGTGATATGTATGTTTATTACTATTTAGGAAAATAAACCAGAATATTCAATATTTACACACATATTAAGGTACATATTCACATGTGATATTCTGTATTAAAGAGTAGAAAGCTGGAAGACTTAAAAGAAAAGTCCAAAAGCAGACTTCAAGTCTTAGTTTGACCTTATCTGACCACAAAGGTAACATTCCTGCTTGGGTGACTAAGTTGTAGGGCAAGAAGTGTATTGTTTAGGTTTTCTTTGTTACCATAGTGCAATGCTTAGCACAGAATTAATGACCAATGTTTGTTAAATCAAGTGAAAGAATTTCATAGAGAAGTGCTCACAGAAGAAATAGGCATTGAGCTGGGTAGTAAATAGGGTGGAACTTAGGAGAAGGAAGAGAAAGCACTCAAAGTGAGGGAGAGAATGTGAGTAGGTAAAACAGAGATGCTGCTATGGACCTTGCAAACCTACTAAGAGCTCCTTGAGCTCCCAATAGACTCAATAAACAGCATGACATTAAAAAAAAAAAGGATGATACTTTCATAGTATGAGGAAACCGTAATGCTTTCAAGATCTAAAAGGAATTGATAGTAGAGCTGGTGCTGTGGGGGAGGTCATAAGAAATAGAAGGCTTGAAAGCCCAGAATTTATATTTGACAAGCTTGACAGTGACTCTTCAACTTTTTCCATGAATCATCCCTAATGACAGAGGGAGACAGCCAGTTTTCACAGTCCCCAGACAAAAACCTAGAAGAATAATAATAAGCCCAAAATGTCCATGAAATCTCCCATTTCATATTAAAATTGTAGACCAAATTTCCATTCTATTGTATCTCATAATTTTTCTATACTGGTTTTGTTGTAAGAATATTAATATGGGGTCAGCCTATAGCCCGGTGGTTAAGGAAGCTAGATTCTACATGGCCAATCCTACAGTTTGAGTCTGAGACCCAGTGACTTGAGAAGCATGCCAGGTGCATGTGCATGCCCAAAATCTAGAAAGGAGGGAGAAATGGATAAAAAGGGATTGTGGCATGACCATGCCCCATGGGGAGTGCTTTCTCTCCCCACCACCAACATTCAAGTGCCCTCTGGTAAAATGAAGAGATAAATATTATTAATTTATTCCAAATACTTGGATTAAAATATCGATCCAGGAATTTGTGCTATGTGCCCACCCTGTGCTTCTTGCTCTAGCATTATGCTGACCTCTGTCTAGTGACCAGTTGAAAAAATGTAGAAAATGATCCCTGGTGAATACTGATCAAATAACTCTCTGTAGACAGGTAAGTTTCCACTGGTAGGTTATGTCCAGGCAGGGTAGAGAGAAGATGTCTAGTGATCCAATTGTATGGTGACAAGGACAGTGTAAGGGTTGATATATCATGGCTCATGAGCTACATTCTCTCAACCAGCTCTTTTTCAACCAGCTTTATTAAACCATTCCCATTTATATCTTACCTAAGACTATTTTTATGTTACACTGAAGTGCTGAGTGTTATAACAGGGACCACATAGCTTGCAAGATACTAATATTTACACCATGACCCTTTATGGATATAGTTTTCTGGCCTCAGATTTGGTGTAAAGTAGCGCCAGTGGAATTGAAGAGGAAAGCAATCAACAGGAAGAGAATGGCGAAGGACTAGATATAAGAATCCCACCCCTGCGGGGTGGGGGGAAAAAAAAAAAAAAACTGCTTTGTGATTTATAGGGTATAGAGTTTGAAGAAAGGAGGATAATTATCCTTTATCTACGTCAAAGGTAACTTGAAGTTTTCAAGTCTGGATGACTTGGAAAATTATGGTGTCATTGGCAGACTTAGGTGATGGAGAGAAAAGCCAGTTTAGGGGTGCTTAATCTTTCACGTATTGATTTTGAGGTGACAGATCATCTCCGAAATATGTCTAATGAGATGTCAGAGCTATTGGTTGAACCTTGAATGTAAGATTATGACAAAAGGTTTAGATTCAGAAGTCATGAACAGAAGATATGGCCAGACCTTCTGACAGAAGACCAGTTAATATACTTAATATTAAAAGAAAAAACAGAAGGTAAAAAATCATGAGATTCTTGCTTTCAATGTAATGAGAACTAAATGCCTGAAAATACCCATGATAGTTTCCACTCTGCCATCTAACTTATCTAGTGTCCTTTGAGTCTCTGTCAATGAAATATAAAAATAAAATGGCCAACCTTTATGAACTGTTTTGACAAAACAGAATAATGACTATGAAACACTTTTATAGCTCTAAAAGAGACACTATAGGCAAATTCTAAGGATTATTTTTATTATCCAGGAAAACCTGCTATGCTTCAGATATTGTAATACTGTGGGTCAAATTATGCCTTTTGTGAATGCCTTGAACTGTATAATGTATGATTCTAAGTACAATTTGATCCCAGCATTAAGAATGAGATTCTGTAACATTCCTTGGGGGGAAAGGAGTGTTGTGAATACCAGAAGGGCTTATAGCTTGTTAGATTTTTGTTAGACTTTAATTTAGTTATACTGTTAAGGTATCTGTGTTAATATATGATAAGTGCACTGAAGATTATCTAATACTTCAGGGAGTTTATGAATAAACTGTTTATATTATCTTTAACTCATACTGGTAAAATCATAAAAGACTTAATTAATATCCATGCCACCTGGCAACCCTCATCTCTCTTTTTTTTTTTTTTTTTTTTTTTTTTTACTAAGCCATGATGTAAGTGATAACCACATTCAGACTCCCACTCTCTGGCCAATAACTTAATTTTAAAATAAAACTGATTTGATATTTTGTTTTCAAAAACCAGAGCATGGGGAAGCCAGAGCCAAGATGGAAGGCCTCCATCCAATGCCTTCCTTCACTTTAGTCATCGATTGTGTTACTAGTCTTAGTTCATTTTATGCAGCAGTTAGGTAATACTACAAACTGGGTAACTTACAATAAAGAGAAAAGTATTCATGGTTCTGGAGGCTGGGAAATCCGACATCAAGGTGGTGGCTTCTGGCAAGGTCTGTCTTGCTATCTCACAGAAGCAGGACAGAAATGGCAAGAGAAAGGCAAGAGGAAACCCAACTCAACTCAGCTTTCTGTGAGAAACCCATTCTTGTGGTAATGACGTGCATTCTTTAATATGGGCAGATCCCTCATGGTCTAGTCGCCTCTCTTTAGACCTCATCTCTCAACACGGTTGCGTTGGAGATGAAGTTTCTAATGCACCTTTTATTGAAGGCTACATTAAAATCATAGAATTACTCAAGATGTTCTGAAATAAAAGAACTATCAGCTATATATTTTTGGGGGAGGAGTAATGAGCAAACACAAACCCTTTCTCTTTACATGGTTAGTTGTCATTAACCAACTTACATAGCCTTGAAAGTAAATACATGTACCTCTACGATGCTTTTGGTCACTGGCATTTTCTATTTTAAAAATAAAGAGAGGTAAAGTTATGGAGATGAGTGAAAAAATTTGATGAAGCTTAGAAAGCTCAGTAAGAAAAGAACCTTATTATTTATCTGTTAAGGTTGGTTCTGAAGATAGACAATGCCTTTAGTACTGACTCAGGTAATCTATATTTATCATGATTTTTCCAGCTTCTTAGAGAGAAAATGTATTAACAACAAGAAAAAACACCAACCCCAAGATGTAACAATACTATTGCCATGCCCATGTGGTTTTGCTGAAAGGCACCAGAAACCAAATGTAGAGAAATAGTGGAAGAAGGATCTGCCTTTTCCATCATGAGGTTTACATCCATTCATCATCCATGGGGGAAATAAAGACATTACTTAATCTATCAGGAATTGTATTTGGCTATGAATAAGAAGACCTGAAATGGTGATGAAGAAATTGAAATGTTATATTCTTGGGGCTAGCATCTGATGGCATAGTGGTTAAGGGCACTAGACTCCCACATGGCTGACTGTAGTTCGAGTCCTGGACCAGGCAGCTTGCTTTGTCACTTTCCCTCTCTCTCTCTCTCTCTCTCTCTCACTCTGTCACTCTTTGGTCAAATAAAAAAATAATCAATCAATCAATAAATAAATAAAGAGTTAAATAAAATAATTTTTAAAAATTTTGTTTTCTTATATAGTGAGAAGTTTGAATCACCTGTCCTACCCTGGTGTGTGGTTTTGCAGTCATTAAAGACAGAACTCTGCTTCTTATCAGCCACTATAACATGTAGGTACTGTCTACTGGCCACTTTTGCTCTTCTCCCCTGGTTGGCTCTATGAGCATGTTCCAGGCAGGAGAAAGGAAAAATGGTGGTAGGGGCAAGAGAATGTTCCATGCCTGATCAATCTGAATAGAAGACATTATATGCAGCACAAAATTAGGAATAAGGACCTATGCTCACTTTCTTTGAGGCTGAAGTATCTACATAAATAATTTGGAATTCTTCTGCATGGGAGATTTGTCTGTTCACTCTCATTTATTTATATCAGTGTGGGGTCATGGATATTTATTTTATACTTTTAGTTTTAATCTAATCTTTATTTTGATGCTTATATTATTGTGCCAGCTGTGGTTATCAGGTTATCAGGAAGTCTTTACATTGACTTTTGGCTCTTTTCCTTTGACCTACACCATTGTCATGGGCTTTTTTTTTTCTTTTTTCTCCAATATGGAGAAAGGACTGTGATGATCCTTTGGTTTAAAGAGAGAAAATAGTGAAAAAGTTCTAGACAATTAAATTCACTACAGTTGGCTAACTAGTATGCCTGGTCCTTAGTTACAATAAGTATGACATTTTTAAAAAGTACCTCCTTGATTTGTTCTACATTCATGTTGTATATTTTTGTCACTGTCTTAAAGTCACTCATTCCTCTAGGAGTCCTGCTTTATTTTCATTAGCTAATATTAGAAACGAAGATCTGTGCTCATCGCTGCTCGAGTGTGATTGCTTTTAGCTGACAGAGCAAGGAAACATAAGTGTGTGGGGGACGTAATGGCTATGTCACTGGACTTCCAGGCAGTCGACTGCGGTTTGAGTCCTGGACCCAGTGGCTTAAACTCATGCCGGGTGCGTGCGTGTGCATGCCCAAGATCCCAAGAGGAGAATGAAGGAGAAAGGATTGTGGTGTGGCCATCCCCCCCGGGGGGGGGGGGGTCATTTCTCGCTTTCTGTCTCTCTGCCTCTCTCTGTCTTTCTGATGAGCACACATGCCCTATAGTGAAAACCTCTCAAAAAAAAAAAAAAAAAAAAAGAATAAGTATGTGTGTATGTATAAACACTATATGCGCGCGCGTGTGTGTGTGTACACGTATGCATAGAAATGTCAGAACTGTAACCTGTATCCCCACATGAAATTATTAGCTAGAGCACAGTTCCTATGTACAATATTTTACCTTTAATTTTATAGATTCCACTCATTTACAAAGTTATTTAGGTCAGCACCTTTTTATCCCAATCCCGTAAGTGAAATTATGTCATACATCTATAATTCCATTAAATTATTTTTATCATATTTTGCATTCCACTCTGGGATTTCTCTGACTTCCTGAACACTTTTTTATTAAATTTATAGATGTTAGGGTTTATTTTTGTGGTGTAAATATTTGTGGTTTTTTTTTTTTTTTTTTTTTTTTTTTTTCAGCTTGCCAGAGAGGTAAAAAGTGAGAAATCAATCTCCAGGGGGATGGACATACTGCAGTCCTTTCTCCTTCATTCTCCTCTTGGGATCTTGGGCATGTACACATATGCACCAGGTGTGAGCTTTAAGCCACCAGGTCTGGAACTCAAGCTGCGGTCGACTAGGTGGGAGTCCATTGACATAGCCATTACACCATCTGCTGGTCCCTAAATATTTGTGGCTTTTTACAAAGGCAGAGTGTCATCTGTCCACAATTAGTCTCATAAGATTACTTTCACAATCCTAAAAACTCCACTTTGTGTCATATATTTCAGGTTCTCTCTTCTCCTCTCAAACTCCTCATAACCATTAATATTTTGACTATTTCTGTGGATTTGCCTTCTCCAGAATATCATACAGTGTATGCTCTCAGATCATAATGAAATTGAATTATAAATCAGTTACAGAAACTTGAAAAATCCTAAAATATTTAGAAAAAATCCCAATTTTAAATAATACATGGATCTGAGAAGTCTAAAATTTTTAAAAATATTCTGAACTAAATGAAAATAAAAAATTCACCTTATTATAATTTGTGGGACGCACTAGAGGTAAAACACATAATTTTGGCCCTCAGGAATTTCTCACTCTCGTGGTAGTCTATACTCAACCTCCAGGAATTTATCAGAATTATCACTGAAGTGTTCTCCCAGTTCTACCAGTAGTGTATGTGTTTCAGGTAAAAGATCTTTGCTGTGACTTCATTTCCAAATGTCCCTACAGATTTCAGGGTGATAGTTTGCCTTACAACTCAGATTTTGGATGGGTCTATGATCATCATCTAGTTTTTTATTTTTTCATCTTCTTGTTGTAAGGCCAGGAGAGATGACTTGGAAGTCACCAGTTCATGTGTTTATAGTAGCAAAGTATATAGTCTTAGAGAGATTATGTTCATTTAATATTTCTTTGATAGATATGGTCCATAAAATGGAGTTTAATACATTTTAGCTACATGTTTTCATCCTTATGATTCACTTCATTAGTTCATCTCCGAAGGTGATTCCAGGCCAAGAAAATGACTAGGTCATGCATTATAGGAGCTTTGCTCTGTATATCTTAGAGCATCCCATTCTGCTCCTATAGGGGTCCAAGGTGGAACATCATTTTACTCTGGTCCCACCTCTTTCTTTTTTTTTTTTTTTTTTTTCCTATAGGGTGTGTGCGCTCGCCAGATACAGACAGAGAGACAGAAAGCGAGAAATCACCCTCCAGGGGGGATGGCCATGCCACAATCCCTTCTCCTCCATTGTCCTCTCGGGATCCTGGGCACGCACGCACACGCGCGTGGTCCCATGGTCCCACCTCTTTCTAGAAGATCTTACTAGGATCTTTCCCATCTCCATCTTGCACTTTGATACAGGATATTTTTAATGATATCTCACAGAAGGAAGAGCCTATTGAAAAAAATAACTCCAGCTGTTCAGGATGTTTTCATCAACATAAGTACCTTTGGGCATCATCAGGAAGAGTTTGGTTAGAATGAGATGTAGATCCAAATTGTAAACTCTAGCAAGTTTATTTTATTTAAAAATTTTTTTGCTAATTTGTGTGTGCTCACCAGAGAGAGAGAAGGTAAATGAGAAATCACTCCATAAGGGAGGGAGGTTGGCCACAGAGCAATCCCTTCTCTGTTCTTCTCTCAGGATTTTGGTTATGCACACATATGTGCATGATTTTCAAGCTGTTGGGTCTGGGACTCAAACCACAAAGTCAGTCATTTGGGATCCAGCTGTCTTTACCTCTGTGCCACTTACAGGCTCAACTTGCTGTAGAAAGTTTGAACAGGACTTTATCTTTTCTTGAATTTATTGCTCTGAAGTAAAGTGTGTAATCTCCTGTTCAGATAGGCTGGGTTGTCTGGGATGGGTAGTGGTTGATGCTTCTAGACGCATTTGGAAAATAATAGCACATTCATGTAAGAGGCAAAATTACTAGTTTTACAAACTATGGTTAGAACATTTATGGATCTGTTCAGACCTCTTGTCATAACTCTTGTTGACACTCAGGGAATAGTTGTCTTTCACACAAAAGCCATTTCCTTAGTGGGACACACAATTCCTTCCCAGAAAATAAGCTCTCAACAAAAAAGTTCGAATGAAAAGATACATAACACAAACAGTGGGAAGATAAATGTAATTTTCTCTAAACATTGCAAACATTGAAAAAGAATATTGATGCAACAAGACAGAAATTCTTAATTGTTCTGCAATTAAAGATATTGTATGTATCATGAGACTTAAGTAGGGGTTGAATTACACAGAAGGTATCCACAGAAATGATACTGTATGGATAGCCTAGCCAAAATTATCTTTGTGATTAGCTGGTACTTATACCTGATCATTACTCGCTGCTATTTAAGCACCTAAGGATGCGAAGGAATAAACAAAGCAGCAGCAAACCAGAAAAACTAAAGAAATTCACTTCAAGTGGATTAACATAATTGCTTCAGCCAGAGAGTGACAACAAAGTGACAAAACACACTTGAAACATAGATGTTTTTGTAGCCCACCTTCTGCTTGTACACACCTGTGCACTTTGTAAATGGCTCCATATGCTTAATCAAAAGAAATCTAATTGCCTTAATTTACTTCATCCAAAAGTAGAAGAGTAAATTATATGTTTAATTATAAACTTTCCACTTTGGGCAGCTATAATTAATGACTCAAGGAATTGTGCAATAAGCCAAGAGCAACCTTTTATTACTCCTGAGGTACCTGAACGACACCAGCATTTCAGAGCCAGTCAGATTCTATTAGTACAGGAATCAAAATGCCTACCTGAGGCATTAATCACGAAGCACCTCCTAGCAGAAAGACTTTTAATTATATATGCTGTATACCATCCGCACGGATCGTCTGTACCAGGGGATGGTAATAAATGCTCTATCCTAAGTAATGATGACAAGAGGGATTTTAATTTTTTTTTTTTTTTAGTGAATGCCACCTTACATTTTTACAACCTTACCAAGATGTGGCCTCAGGTCGGAATACAGGGAATTCCTCCCTCTAAAACATTTTCCAGGAAGTCATTGTCTTTTGGGACTGGAGTCTGATTTGTTTTCTACTAGAATTGATGAGTACAGTGAGGAGTACTCTCCACCTAGAGCTCTGTTTTTATTCTCTATGCATCAGGATTGCATTTTAAAGAGAGACCATATTCATCAACCACATCAAAAGAGTGACCATACATTTTATATTCCAGGACAACATGCACAAACTGGAACTCTATGGGGAAAATCTGGATTCATACTACATATGGATCAAAGCCAATTTAGTCCTTGGACACAAGGACTAAATACCATCAATGGATTACACATAGCAGAGCTTGGTTATTTTTATGTAGGTTGCACTTTTTGTCATGGAAAGAGCATGGACTTGACATTAAAAAAAGGTCTGAATTTGAATCTCAACTCTGTCACTTACTAGTGAAGAGACTTCAAGCAAGTTAACCTCTCTGAGTCTTAGTTTATTCTTTTCAGCTCTAAACTTTAAATTGTGGACTCCTAAAACACCTAAATAATTATTAACTCAAATGGAATAATAAATTAATCTTCGGGTATAGATAGTGTACTAGATTGTCAACAATTGTATGTGTTAAGGGATTATTAAGAATAATTTAGATACTCTTACTTACCAACACAGAATTTCACAAGTTTCTAATAAAAACATTAATCTTCATTCACAGGAATAACATAACTTAAAAGTCAAGCTTCTGTTGAATGATAGGTCTGCTAATTATTCTGTAGTCATATCTCCCACTTTTCTTCCATTCTCTGCCTTTCTTTGCCTTGCTCTGTGCCTTAGGAAGCTGATATCTAAATGACATCACCTGGTATTATGACTTGAACATGTCCCTAAAAACTCATGTATTGAACACTTAATTCACAATGTGATAGTGTTGAAAGGTGGGCCTTGAAGAGGTCCCTTAATGGATTATTATCATTGTCATGGGAGTTGGTTTATCACAAGAACAGGTTTGTTATCAAACAGAGTTCAGCCCTTCATGTCCTCTCACACTCTCTAGATCTTCTGCCTTTTGCCATGAGATGATGCAACAGGAAGGCCCTCATCAGATACCAACCCCTTGACCTTGGGCTTCCCAGACTCCAGACTGTAAGAAGTAAATTTCTATTCTATATAAATTACCAGACTCAGGTGTTTTGCTATAGTAGTTTAAAAGTAAGTAAGACATCTATGGTTTTCATTAGTTTGATCAATGAGAGACACTATCAGAAGAGGCAATATCTGGAGGAGAAAGATTTCAGGGCATTTATTATCCTCTCTTACTCCCACCCCTACTTCGCCATGATTCTGGCTGTGACTGTGTTGCTCTTCCTGGATAGTTGTTCTCAATCTTTATGTAAATCAGAATTATCTGGAGGGTTTATTAAAACCCAGATTTCTAGGCTTTATCTGCAGAAGATTTTTACTTACTGTGTTTGGAGTGAATCCCAAGAGTACATTTTTAATAAGTTCTCAGGTGGTGATGATGTGGGCACAGAATATCTATTTAAGAGCCAGTGTTACAAGACAGTGGTCCATAGGACGCCCCCCTTCATATCTATAGTTCTGTCTCTTAGACGCTGTGTACTCTTTTTCCAGCCTAGAGATATTGACAGCAACCTGCTATTGCTAGACCCTGGGCAGTGCCTCATCATTCCCTGCTAGGTCCCTAATGGGGGACTTGCCTACTTTCAGAAATAGTCCCTTTATCATATCATCTTCCACTAAACATAAAGTTTATCATTTTCCTTCTTTAGATCCTTAATAATGTAGTGGGAAAAGAATTACTCAAATATTAATAATTTTTTTTAAAAAATCACTGGAATGATTGCATTTTTAACTGTTTTCAATTATTTTAGAATTTTATGTCATGCAGATTTTTCACTTTAATTATAATTCAGAGTTTTCATATTCAAGGTAAGGGTATTTGGATTGAACCAATAGCAGCTACCCCACCACAATGAAAACACTATTTTAGTAGTTTTACAAATGAGGCAAAACAACAGCAAAAGAATGTTATTCTTGAAGCTTTCAATATCAGATCTATTGTTATTTCTGTGATAGTGAAAACTTGGAGTTGTAATTTCATGTAATGAGTTTTTTTTTAAAAAAAGAAGTATGTTATTTAATTATATTTATCATCATCATTATTATTATTTTAAATTTGACCAGAAGAGACAGATAGAGAGAGAGAGAAAGTGAGAAAGTAAGCTGCCAGATCTGAGACTTTAACTGTGGTCAGCACCCTAACCATCATGCCACCTGCTGGCCCTGTAATGAGTTTCTAAAGTAGAAACATCTTAGTCATTTATTTGTATCAATGGATTATATTCCATCTAATTCTAAGCAATGTTAATAATTTCAAAATTTCTCAGCATTTGTAATTATATCATAGTTAAGAACTACTCTAAGTTTGCTATGTTTTTCCCCCTAATATTCCCTGGACTTATTAAGTAATTATGATTAGAAATGTTTTGAAACTTCAGAATAAGTTTTTAAGTCTCTTAAAGGTGAGTTTTTAAATCCCCCTGCTTTTATCTTTTGTGTCTGAATGAGAGGTTGTTACTTTTGAGAATTATTTTTTTTTCCTTTTCCAGGAAGAATGCCTATTTACTGTTAAAAAGGTTGTTCTTAACTAGTCTCTTGTGACTGTTAGACAAAAATTGAATAAAGTAAAAAGAGTAACATTTTTTCAGATATAGTGAAGATATAAATAACTTATCTAGAAGTTTAAGAAAATGGAGCAAAGGCAGTAATGAGGATAACAAAGGTCAGTTGTGATGTCTACGGGGCCTGAGACGGCGAAAGGCTCAGTGGGCTTAGGGCCAACTGTTTGACCACAGACCCTAATATCTTTGCACCTAAGACACTTGTGTTTTCTATGCTATTTTGTGGAACTTTGAAGAATGAGGCCCCTACTATCAAAACAAAATCTAAAACAGCAATTCCATGTTTTCAAAGTAAGTGTCAAAAGATTTCTCCTCTCCTGAGTTGTGGATATAAACAGCTAACTCTCTTGAATTTTGCAGATCAGTAAAGGTTCACTCTTATATTGTGTTAGAAATTACATGAATAGTTCTCAGGAAAGAGGGCTATTGTGGTACAGTGTGAATTTGGAATTTGATAATTAAAGATGATAGAATATAAATACTAGTAAAGAAGAAGGCTAAGCTTGTATACCTAGGATATTTAAATGTATTTTTCAGTTTGCTTCACTTGAAGACTATCATTAAGTTTCCTTAAACTCCCTTTTATTTTGTCTATAGAATTGGCACTAGCACCAAACTTTAATGTGAGAGGTCTGTGAGAAATAGCAATAAAAGGGAGCAGTTCCGGGCACCAGGCGGACTGAGGCTGCAGGCCCGACCTTCCCGAATCTCCACGCATCCCCACCGTTTCTCCTCCTTGGACCCCAGGTTGGTTGTCTGGGACTTTAAGGCGAACTCCCACCCCACCCCACCCGCAATCCGGATCGAGCCGGCCAGCAGTTCCGGGCACCAGGCGGACTGAGGCTGCAGGCCCGACCTTTCCGAATCTCCACGCATCCCCACCGTTTCTCCTCCTTGGACCCCAGGTTGGTTGTCTGGGACTTTAAGGCGAACTCCCACCCCACCCCACCCGCAATCCGGATCGAGCCGGCCAGCAGTTCCGGGCACCAGGCGGACTCAGGCTCCAGACCTGACCAACCTGGTCCTGTCACTCATCTTCTGACACTTTCCCACTAGCCTTTGGACTCTGAATTCTGGTGATTTGAATAGCGCGCGGCGCGCTTGCGCGCCGCGCGATTTCCTTTTATCAGTTTGTTTTTCTTTGCTCTTGGGGTGTTGCTTATTCAGTCAATTGTAGGCTCACCTGTCCTTAGAGACAGTGAGGACTTTGGGCCATCCAGGGTAGTGGCAACAGTTAATGGTAATTGTGAGCAACAGGTAGGCCAACCATAAGGGAAATCATCAATTTTCTAAGCCTGTACAACTATTAACAATCAGTTAGGAAGAAACATATAGAATACCTAATGACTAAGAACAATCGCAGAGGCTCCAGAAATATGAGCAACCAACAAAAGGCCTCTCCCTCAAGGGAAATCATCAAGCCTACATCACCCACAGTCAATACAATGGACGTCGTGGACATGTCTGATAAGGAATTCAGATTATTTGTAGTGACCAAACTAACTGAGATGGAAGAGAAAAGAGACAAGGAGCTCCAGGAGATGAGGAAGTCCTTCAATGACTTGAAAGAAGAAATGGATACCTTAAACAAGAACCAGATGGAACTTCTAGGAATGAAGAATGTGATACAGGAAATCAAAACCTCCCTTGAAAGTATTAAAAGTAGGTTAGACCAGGCAGAAGATCGAATATCTAACGTAGAAGACAAAACATCTGACCTAGAAAAAAGCATCAAGAAGATTGAGAAAACAACCATGAAAAATGAGGATAATATACGAGGAATACTGGATACTATCAAGCGCCCCAACATCCGGATAATAGGTATTCCAGAAGAGGAAGAAAATAATAAGGGCCTAGATAATTTATTCCATGAGATCCTGGAAGAAAACTTTCCAAATCTAGAAAGGCACTCAAATATCCAGACCCAGGAAATACATAGGACCCCGGGTAGAATCAACCCAAGAAGATCCTCTCCAAGGCACATTATAGCCAGACTGGCAAAAACAACAGACAAAGACAAGATACTAAAGTTGGCAAGAGGGAAACGCCAGGTTACTTACAAAGGTCACCCCATCAGGCTAACATCGGATCTTTCGGCGGAAACAATGCAAGAAAGGAAAGAATGGGGAAGCATAGTAAAAGTGTTGAGTGAAAAACAATTTCAACCAAGAATATTATACCCGGCAAAATTATCTTTCATATGGGAAAAAAAGATAAAAACATTCTCGAATAAACAAAATTTGAAGGAATTTACCAACTCCAGACCAGCTCTTCAAGAGGTTCTGAAGGGAGTATTATACCAGGAAAACTAAAAAATCAGAGACAGTTATACGAGAACAAAGAGCAACCAAGAAAATGGCTCACTTAATGATAGGATCAGGTACGGAAATATCGATAATTACATTGAATGTCAATGGATTAAATTCTCCAGTAAAGAGACATAGACTGGCTGACTGGATAAGAAAACAGAAACCCTCTATCTGTTGCCTACAAGAAACTCACCTTATGGATAAAGACATACATAGACTAAAAGTCAAGGGCTGGAAAAAGATACTCCATGCAAATGGAAATCGAAAAAAGGCTGGAGTAGCGATATTGATCTCAGACAAAATAGATTTCAAGACAAAGACTGTAAGAAGAGACAAAGAAGGGCATTATATAATAGTAAATGGGGTAATCCAGCAAGAAGACATAACCCTTATAAATATCTATGCACCCAACTCAGGTGCGCCTAAATATGTGAAGGAAAGACTGTTGGAGCTAAAAGGAGAGATAGGGAGAAATACTATAATTGTTGGAGATCTCAACACCCCATTATCTCCTATAGACAGGTCTTCTAGACAGAAAATAAATAGAGAGATACAGGACTTAAATGATACTATAAATGGAATGGGCTTGACAGATATCTATAGAACTTTCCACCCTACATCCACAACATATACATTTTTCTCACCCCGACATGGAACCTTTTCAAAGATAGATCATATATTAGGACACAAATCAAGCCTTTATAGATTCAAAGGCATAGAAACTGTACCCAGCATCTTCTCTGACCATGATGGAATTAAACTCAAGATTAATTTCAAGACACAACCCCGAAAATACACGAACACATGGAAACTGAACAACCTACTTCTGAATGACTTCTTCACTACTGAAGAAATTAAGGCTGAAATAAAAAAATTTATGGAAACTAATGATAATGAGTACACAAGTGTCCAGAATCTATGGGACACAGCAAAAGCAGTCATAAGAGGAAAATTCATAGCAATTAGTGCACATAAGAAAAGGACAGAAAGATGGCAACTAGATAACTTATCATCATGCCTCAGAGAATTGGAAAAACAACAACAAACAAATCCCCAAAATGCCAGGCGAAAAGAAATAATAAAGGTTCGAGCAGAAATAAATGAAATAGAAAATAAACGAACCATACAGAAAATAAATGAAAGCAAAAGCTGGTTCTTTGAAAAGATTAACAAGATCGACACACCATTGGCTAGACTGATTAAGAAGAAGAAAGAAAGAAACCAGATTAATCAAATATGTGATGAAACAGGCAATATTACCACAGACATAGCAGAAATACAAAATATCATTAGAGGATACTATGAGCAACTTTACGCCAACAAACAAGATAACCTGGAGGAGATGGACAAATTCCTGGATGCATATAATCTACCAAGATTGGATCAGGAAGACATAGAGAACCTGAATAGACCTATAACAAGCCAGGAGATTGAATCAGTAATAAATAACCTCCCAACAAAGAAAAGCGCAGGCCCAGATGGCTTCACTTGTGAATTCTACAAAACTTTTAAGGAAGAGTTAACCCCTATCCTACTAAAATTATTTCTAAAGATTCAAAAGGAAGGAAACCTTCCAAATTCATTTTATGAAGCCTCCATCATCCTCATCCCCAAAATAGATAAGGATATGACAAAAAAGGAAAACTACAGACCAATATCATTGATGAATATAGATGCGAAAATTCTCAACAAAATACTCGCAAATCGTATCCAACAACATATAACAAAGATCATTCATCACGATCAGGTAGGCTTTATACCAGGGATGCAAGGATGGTTCAATATACGCAAGACCATAAATGTAATACACCACATTAACAGAAAGAAAGATAAAAACCATATGATCATCTCAATTGATGCGGAGAAAGCATTTGATAAAATACAGCATCCTTTTATGATTAAGACTCTCAGTAAGATTGGTATAGAAGGGTCATTTCTCAACACAATAAAAGCCATCTATGAAATACCTACAGCTAACATTATACTGAATGGGGAAAAGCTGAAAGCTTTTCCTCTGAAAACAGGTACTAGGCAGGGCTGCCCACTTTCTCCACTGCTCTTTAATATAGTACTGGAAGTCTTAGCTATTGCAATCAGAGAAGAGAACAATATTAAAGGCATTCGAATAGGCAAAGAAGAATTGAAAATATCTTTATTTGCAGATGACATGATGGTATACTTAGAAGACCCAAAGGTATCCATGAAAAAACTGCTTGAAGTAATAAGTGAATACAGTAAAGTGGCAGGATACAAAATCAATATCCAAAAATCTATAGCATTTCTATTTATGAACAACAAGTTGAACGAAGCAGAGCTGAAGAAAGGAATCCCTTTCACCGTAGCCACAAGGTGTATAAGATACCTAGGGATAAACCTAACTAAGAAAGTCAAAGATCTTTATAAAGAAAACTACGAAAATCTTAAAAGAGACATTGAAAGTGACATAAAAAAGTGGAAGGATATCCCATGCTCCTGGATTGGAAGAATTAACATAATCAAAATGGCAATTCTACCCAAATTAATCTACATGTTTAATGCAATTCCAATCGAAATACCAGAAATATTCTTCAGAGATCTAGAAAGGGCAATCATAGAATTTGTCTGGAACCATAAAAGACCTCGTATTGCAAAAGCAATCCTGCGCAAGAAGAGTGGAGTAGGAGGCATATCACTCCCTGATCCCAAGATATACTATAAAGCTGTGGTCATCAAAACAGCATGGTATTGGCATAAAAACAGACATGTGGACCAATGGAAGAGAATAGAGACCCCAGAAATAACCCCCAAAGCTTACAGCCAACTGATCTTTGACAAAGGATATCAGTCAATCCATTGGGAAAAGGAAAACATCTTTAGTAAATGGTGCTGGAAAAACTGGGTATCCACCTGCAGAAAGATGAAACTGAACCCCCATCTTTCACCACTAACAACAGTCAACTCAAAATGGATCAAAGATCTGAACCTAAGACCTCAAACAATAAAACTACTGGTGGAAAATGCTGGGGAAACTCTGGGGGACATTGGAGTAGGCAAAGACTTCTTAAATAAGACTCCCAAGGCACAGGCAATAATCCCTAAAATAGACAAGTGGGACTATATTAGACTAAGAAGTTTCTGCACAGCAAAGGACACAGTAACAAGTGTGAACCGACAACCCTCAGAATGGGAAAATATTTTTGTTAAATATGCCTCAGACAAGGGACTGATAACCAGAATACATAGGGAACTCAAGTGCCTTATGCGAAAAAAAATGATGAACCCAATTAAAAGGTGGGAAAATGAGCTGAACAAAAGTCTCTCTAAGGAAGACATACGAATAGCCAAAAAGCATATGAGGAAATGCTCAACATCCCTCATCATAAGGGAGATGCAGATAAAAACTACAATGAGATACCACCTAACCCCTGTCAGAATGGCAAAGATTAAGAATATAAAAAGTGATAAGTGTTGGCGGGGATGTGGTGAAAAGGGAACCCTCCTACACTGTTGGTGGGAATGTAAACTAGTTCAACCACTGTGGAGAACAATATGGAGGTTCCTCAAAGATCTCCAAATAGAACTACCATTCGATCCAGTAATCCCACTTCTGGGTATTTACCCAAAAGACAGGAGAACGCTCAGTCAGAAAAGTGCTTGCACATCAATGTTTATTGCAGCATTATTCACAATTGCCAAGACATGGAACCAACCTAAATGTCCACAAACTGATGAATGGATTGGAAAAGTGTGGTATATATACTCTATGGAATACTACTCAGCCATAAAAAATAACAAGGCCCTGGAATTTGATAGAAAGTGGTCAGATACGGAGGATATATTGCTGAGTGAAGTAAGCCAGGATATGAAAGAAAGATATTGTATGTATCCACTCAATATATACCGACTATCAGCATTCTATGATAGTGAAAAAAAATTGGAGGACATAAAAGCAGTGAAGGTACTTAATGAGAATAGGACAGTGTGGAATGGGGGAAGTGAAGAGAAGAGGATAGAGAAAGATAACAAATGAACAATAGAGAGGTAGGACATTAGTGAGAAACAGATATGGCTTATTAACTGTTGATGTTGACATGTATAGTACTCTCAACTGGATTTGTCTGAGAAGTATTTCATGATGGGCAAAGTATTTGTACAAGCAACATGAGAAATAGCGATGGACTGTCTTAAAAAATAATTAGAATAATAATAATGATTGGGGAAAACATAGAAAAGATATTGAATGTTGAAGCGGGGAGATTAATGTCTCTGTACTGACTGACATGCATGGCATTCCCTTTTGAAAAAGTAATGTAATACAATGTAAAGTTATATGTAAAAAAAAAAAAAAATGAAAAAAAAAAAAAAAAAAAAAAGAAATAGCAATAAAAGGAATGCCAAAATATATTGCCTGGCCCAGTCACTGTGGCACGATGGTAGCAATGGTAGCACAAATACCCTGCAAATCTAGAAGCCACATGGTTGACAACGGGTTTGGATTCCTGGGTCAGACTGAAACCAGGCAAGGTGTATGCACAAGCATCCAGGATCCTGAGAAGCTGGAAGTCAGGGGAAAAGGGATTTTGTGGCATGGTGAGACCCTATTGAGGGTTCTTCTCTTTCTCTCTCTTTTTAAGGCATGTACATATATTCTGTCACTACTAAAATAGCTTAGAAGTCAGAAAAACAAAGCAAATATATGAGTAAAATATAATTTTAACTATTTTTTGGTAAATGATTAAAAAAATTATTGCAGTGGGGTCAGAAAATATGTCTATTGAGACTTTATGGTAGGCCAGTATTTTACGTGTCCCACGACTGCTTAAAAATACTTTATGGGACCATCAGATGGTGTAATGGTTACATTGTTGGACTCTAACATAGTCGACCATGGTTCAAGTCCTGGACCTGACAGCTTAAAACTCATGCCAAGTGCATGTGTGTATGTGCCCACAATCCCAACAGGAGAATGAAGGAGAAGAGAGTGCAGCATGGCCATCCCCCCATGGGGATTTATTTCTCTCTTTCTGTCTCTCTTTCTCTCTCCTTCTCTCTGACAAGTGCACATATCCTATAGCAAAAATCTCTCTCTAAAAATAAAATGCTTTACATATTTGTTAAATGTGGAATTTATTCCTCAAATTCTACTAATTCTTAAGAGCTTTGTATTACAATTACTCACCATTAGTGTAGGTTTATCTGTTTGTTTGTTTTTGTAGCAGTTCCCTTAATCTTTGTTTTATATAGTTGTATGTTTTATTATTGGGCCCAGTTTCAAGATCATGAATTCAACTGGTAATGTGTCCTTTGATCACTGATGTCACATAGACCTCTCTCATATCTCACATCTTTATCAGCAAATTCTGTTTGATGAGACCTTGGAATTCGTACTGATTCCATCTGTCCTCACCACCTCCACCACTTGGTTGAAATCACCACCACACGGAATCTCTCCTGGATTGCTGTTCTGGCCTCTGCCCTCTCTGGCTTCCATTATTATCCTCTAGAGACTGTGAGAATGCTCTTAGAGTTCCCTAAGTGCCTCCAAGGGGCTACCAAGTCCTTCATGGAGTACTGTACATACCTGCTTGAAGCATAGGTATCCCTACAGAGCACCTCTGCTTTTGAATCTTTTGGGGCATCTACCAATGTCAATAATGCTGGAATTGTTTTAAATTTAGGTGTTCATCTGGTAGTTTCTATACCACTCTGTTATCATAAATTTGGACCCATCTTTATAGATGACAAGGGCCTGAGTGTTGATTTCTTCGTAGGGATTCTTTTCCCATCCGACAGCTCTAGTAAGATGGCAGATGTTTTCTATGCTTCCTAGGGATAATGAATACAATTCTCCATTTAAGATAAGTGAGTGGAGGGACCAGCAGTTAGCGAGTGTAATGGCTATGTCGCTGAACTCCCATGTGGTCGACTGCGGTTCAAGTCCCAGACCCGGTGGCTTAAACACACTGGGCGCGTGTGCATGCGTGCCCAAGATCCTGAGAGGAGAATGGAAGAGAAGAGATTGTGGTGTGGCCATCACCCTGGGGGGTGATTTCTCACTTTCTGTTTTTCTGTCTCTCTCTGTCTTTCTGGCGAGTGCATGCACCCTATAGCAAAAACCTCTCCAAATAAATAAATAAATAAATGAGTGGCAATTTTCACGCAGCATTTTATTTATGGATGTTAGTCCTCTTGTTTTTCACATAGGCTTCAGTCAGATCTTTGACTTATGAGGATGGTGGAATAATGGGATCAAAATCTAGGACCAAATACTTATAGGCTGCCACACCATCACTTCTCCTCTGTTCTCCTCCTGGGATTTTGGGTATCCGTGCATGTGCACCCAGTGTGATTCTTGAGCTACCAGGTCCAGGACTGGAACTGTGGTTGACCATGTGGGAGTCCAGTGCCATAACCACTGTGCAACCTGCTGGCCCCCTGGCAGTTTTTCCTTTTGACTTTACTTCATTTTGGAAGGCAAGAGATATACCTCTGTTTGTTTCAAGCTAGGCTATATGTTACAGTGTATATATGTGTGTGTTTATGTATTTTCAATCTAGAGTTTCTGATTTAGTTTATAGTAGGAGGGTAGCCCATTGCTGACAACTGAATCTACTACTCTGCATTAGTATAAAACTTACAACTAATTCTTAATATTATTCTAAGAAATATTTAATTAAGATTAATTAAAATAAAATTACAAATCAAGACAAATAAGTCAATGCTATGAAGGAAATTGTATTAGGGAGGAAATAAAGCAACATTTTGATAAGAGATCTAATTTGGTTGGGGTGGTTGGAAGAACCTCTATGACCTCCAAGAGAAACCAAAAGACAGCTTCATTAGAAATGGTGACTGATGGTTCTGAATCATTTATTAATGTTCTTTTAGACTGAAGAGTGTAATGCTTGGCATCAATTAGAAACTAGCCCAGTTTTCAATTTACATCTTTCTGTTCTCAGTAGACCTCGATTATTACTTGGAATCCAATATACCTTCAGTTAAATGCAACTTGGCAGCTGTTAGAAGTTACATACTGGAAAAACAAAACAAAACAGAACTGCAAACTATAAATATGGCATGACTAGCATATATGTCTCACTGAGGAGATGGTATTGAAGTTTATTCATGATATCAACATTATTTTGAATAACCAATGAATTTCTGGAAAAGAAAGTAAAGGGAGAAATTTTGAGAATGTATATTGCTTAAGAAATGGCATCAAATATGACCTTATATAGGTATTAGTTGAAGCATGATTAGAGTTGTTTCTACCCTCGTTGGAAACTGTTTTGGTTTAGTCTCAGCTCACGTTTTGTGAACAATTGAAGGGACTTCAAGAAGTTCATGGAAAAATGGAATTGAAGTATGAGTTTATTTTGGTGCAAAATAAAACCTATGCATAGTTTTTTCCATAATATGCATTTTCATGAAGTTTTTGAAGATTCCCTTGTGTATATTTGAGAAATGCTGTATATACCATCTCCTGGAAATTTTTTTTTTTTTGAGAGGTTTTTCGCTATAGGGCGCATGCGCTCGCCAGACAGAGAGAGACAGAGAGACAGAAAGCGAGAAATCACCCCCCAGGGGGGATGGCCACGCCACAATCCCTTCTCCTCCATTCTCCTCTCGGGACCTTGGGCACGCACGCACACGCGCCTGGCGTGGGTTTTAAGCCACCGCGTCCAGGACGCGAACCGTGGTCGACTACGTGGGAGTCCAGCGACATAGCCATTACGCTAACTGCTGGTCCCCTCCTGGAAATTTTTTAATGCAAATATTTCTCAATGTGTAAAAGGCCCTGAGAAGTCCTGAAGGTGTTTTTTTAAAAAACTTTGTTTAAGCCAATATATCTCAAATTTATTTAACTACATTATTTTGTATTATGTATTATTTGTGTGTAAACATTTTTTAATCAACTGCATGACTAGCATTCCCAGGGACATATCTTCAGAAGTTCTTCCCTATATTATCTGTCTTTATATTCATATATTTTCTTTCTTGTCTTGATATTTTCGGTTCAGTTAAAAAATTCACAGATGGAATATTATTAATGAAATTAACTATTTTTGCAGAATATATTAAATATCATAACTTTAAATTTTTTTTGAAAAAGTTTTTGCCATAGGACACATGTACTTCCTGAAGAGAGACAAACTGTGAGAGGCAAAGTGAGAAATCATCCCTCTGTGGGGGATGGCCACACTGCAATCCTTTCTCCTCCATTTTCCTCTCAGGATTTTGGGCATGCACACACACATGCCCAGCGTGATTTTTAAGCTGCCAGGCCTGGGACTCAAACTGCGATTGGCCATGTGGGAGTACAACACCTTAATCACCATGCCACCTGTTGGCCCCTCATAACTGTAATTCTTAAAAAAAGTCTGGGACCAGCAGTTAGTGTAATGGCTATGTTGCTGGACTCCCATGTAGTCGACCGCAGTTCAAGTCCCTGACCCGGTGGCTTAAAACTCATGCTGGGCACATGGGCGTGCATGCCCAAGATCCTGAGAGGAGAATGGAGGAGAAGGGATTGCGGCGTGGCCATCCCCCCTGGGGGGTGATTTCTCGCTTTCTGTCTCTCTGTCTTTCTGGTGAGCACACACACCCTATAGCAAAAGTCTCTAAAAAAAAAAGTCTTATTGACTATTAACTGGGAAAAATATTAATTTTGATTTGTCCCAATTTTTACTTACCTCTTTCAGTAGAAAAGGAATCATGATTTGGATGCTAAATTATTTTTTGTTTCTCATACTGTTATCTCTAATTATGATACTTGCAAAGACAGAAGGACATCATCTGTAAAATGGGCTACTTCACCCTTTAGAACAGCAGCTCGTTGTCTAATTTAAAATAAAAGCAGAGATGATATCCTTCAGAAAGGAAATTTAGGATCTCAGGTATGATAAAAGCACAAACTCCATCAGAGGCCTCCCTCTGTCATATCCTCATTGAGGAATGAAAAAAAAAAATTGAAATGGTATAGAATAAGAGAAAACATGAAAGGAAGACTTGCACCATTACTGGAAACAGGAAAATGTAACCTTCCCAAACCTAGAGCCCTGGAAGAAGATATTTGTGTATGTAGCACATTTGGGACCAGACTTCAGTAACCAAGGCTGACTCAGTCTGCCAACTTAAGAAGGGATGAATTAGCCACAGGTATGGGAGGACTCTAGCAGGTTTGCATTGTTTTTCTGTTGTTGCTTAACATCTTACCAAGGCCATAGTGGCTTCAAAAATATGAATTTGTTATCTCAAAATTTCTTTGAGTCATGAGTCTGGACACATCTTAGCTAGATTTTCTGTTCAGGATCCCATGAGGAGGCTGAAATCAAGGTGTTGGCTAAGGCTGCCATGAAGTTTGGGTTCCTCTTCAAATGCTATTGAAGTTCTTGGCAGAATAAAGTTCTTTGTAGTCGTAGATTGTCAGTCCTGTTTCTTGTTGGTTGTTGATCTCAGTTCAACCCACATGTCCATCTCACAACGTGGTGGATCACTTTTTAAAGCCAGCAAAGAACTCTCTAGTAGTCCAAGCAGAGTCTTCTGTAATATAACCTAATCACAAGAGTGTTGGTTCATCTTTCTTTCTTTCTTTTTCTCTTCTTTCTTTCTTTCTTCCTTTTTTTTTTTTTTTTTTTTGAGAGAGAGATTATTGCTATAGGGCGTGCTTTGTTGCTGAAGAAACAGAAAGTGAGAAATTACACAGAAAGCAAGAAATTACCCTCCAAGGAGCATGGCCATACCACAGTTTCTTCTCCATTCTCCTCTTGGGATCTTGGGCACACATGCACTGGCACCTGGCGTGAGTTTTAAGCTGCTGGGTCCAGGACTCAAACTGCAGTTGACTTTGTGGGATTCCAGCGATGTAAACATTACACCATCTGCTGGTCCAAGTGTTGACTCATCTTAGTCGCATGTCACATCAACTCAAAGGAAGGGGATTTTAAGGGTGCATACACCAGAGGCCATCTCTAGATTCTGTCTAGCACAGAGCCCCAGTGCCCTCCCTGATTTGAAGGGTAAGAGGAGGATGAGTCTCAAGCATTATAGCCACTGGGGCTCACCTAAAAATTCCCTTAAGAAAAATGCATTTGATAATTCATCACTAGAAAAGCAAACAAACAAAAAAATACATGTCATTGAGTTGATATGCCTTCTTTTAGTCTAATATAAAATATGCAATGATGATTTTTTTCTTTGTGAATTTGAAACTAAATCATGTATTATTTTTGTCTTTAGCTTTTAGGTTTTTTTTATAATGTATTTCTGGATGACATTTTTGAGGATGAAAATTTGTAATAATTTTAAAAGGAGGCATATGGGGTAACGAGGAAAAGAAATATGAATCATGTACTTTAGTCCCTGCCTCTCCCTACCCACATTACAAAGCATTCTTCTTTTCCTTGGCAATGGGGTAATAGAGAGAAAATGAAAAAACCTTGAGGGGAAAAAAAAAAGCAAAAAGAAAAACTAAAGCAAATATATAGGAAATTAATAAAATAAGAAACTAGAAATGGATCTTAATTATGGATTGAGATAACATAGAAATAAAATGTAATGTAATATATATAAATATGGGAAGTCATGGGAGGAAGTAGCTAATATTTTGAAAGCATAAAGACAGCTACAAAAAGAGGATGTTATTTTGTCTTACATCTTAAAAATGAAAGCACTTTAGGTGGGGTTCAGGATTGGGTATGAATGGATAAAAAAGAGATGGAAAGCCAGGGAGTTCAGTACCCTCTCAGTGCACGGAATCTCAAAGCTCAGGTGTAAGGAGCCCCCTTAATGAAGAGAAGTTCCACCAAATAAATTAACAAAAGCAATGTTAATTTGTGCTTATTATGAGTTCTTAGTGACCCATTTTTCATGTCTTAATCATGTAAAGAGGTAAGTTAGTACAAGGGAAACATCAACTGGAGGAAAAGCAAAGTTCATCTGGGAGAATGTTATGTTCTATTTAGTTACTCCCTTGACCAGCTCTCCAAAGAAAAGAGAATAGCTTCATAAAAGAGCATTTTTTTTTCCTTCTTTTCACTCAACTCGGGCACATGCATAGTTAATACTTATAAAGTTCATTGTGAAGACAGCTTGTTTGTGATTTTTCAGGAAGCAGAGCCATAGAAGATAGGGATTCCACACCTGAGGCCCCCTTTTATGCTCATAGAAATGAGTCCTGGGAGGGTGCTGTATCTTAACAATGCTCTGCTAGCCTAGCAGGGACCCTTTTACAATCTGATGATTTCACTTGTGTGCTCAGTAAATATATTATTGCTGTACATTACTTATTTTGGAGCCAAAGAAAAAAAGATAGTACACTGAATGCATTATTCCATTTGATGCAAAATCTCTTTAAGGGGTTGTTTATTGGTCTGATTTATAAAGTTAGTTTTTAAAGACAATGTATGGCTGGATCTTACCCTCGAAGATCTTCCTTCATTATCTCACAAGGGCACAGTGTTATTATCATTATTCACATTACCTTCTTATTCATTTTTATTTTTTGCAAACAGAACTAATAAACAAGCTTAGTATAATCTATTGGCAATAGTATTTATTTAACAATATATATATATACATATAAATATGTTCTTTTATTTACTGATGTTGTTTAATATATGTGTATATATCTAAAATATATGGAGTTCTTTTGGCTATAGGGCGTGGCATTACTGGAGAGACAAAGAGAGACAGAGAGACAGAAAAGAAGAAATCATCCCCAGGGAGGATGGCCACACTACAATCCCTTGATTTTCATTTTCCTTCTGAGATTTTGAGCACACATACCACACACCTGGTGTGAGTTTCAAGCCACCAGATCTGGGACTTGAATCATGGCAGGCCACGTGCGAGCTCAGTGCCTTAACCACTACACTCCCCACTGGACCTATGTATGGAGATGCTTTTATATGTTTTATGGTGTGGTCACATGCTAATAAATTCTCCTCTCTCATCAAAAATTTTGCCTCTCTATTTTTTGAGTGGCAAAGGGTTGGCATGCTTTGGGTCCTGGACTCGGGGGTTAGGACCCCTTTACCCCAAAATAATAGTGTTGGCAAAGTCAGGTGTCATCTCCTGTTAACAGTTTTTTGAAGAAATGCTTAGGGTCATGATTCCACTAGTTTAAAATTTCCTGAAAGTTCTTGCCCTATCTTTAACTTCTCTGGGCACTACAGTTTTGATACTCATTGAACAGAAGGTTTGCTTGGTTTTAATTTTGCAATAAGAATGGATAAGCTGAACCTGTCAAGATGTCTACAGTGTCGACTATTGTTTCTGCTGTTAATCTTCTGTCCTCTTTAATTAGGGCATGAACAAGATTAATTTTCCCCTTGCAAATTGATGTAGATGGTCTGCTGCTGTGGGAATCATCTTCAACATTGTCTTGTCTCTTCTTAAAACAAGTTATTCATTTATAAGCCGCTGATTTCTGTGGAGGATTGTTGCTGTACACTTTGGTAAAGCAGCAACTATTTTTCCACTCTTCCACTCCAGCTTCACCATAAATTTAGAATTTGTTTTTGCTTCAATTTTATCATAATTCATGTTGTTGGGACCAGCAGGTGGCATGGTGGTTAAGGTGCTGGACACTCCCACATGGCTGACCATAGTTCAAGTTCTGGACCTGGTGATTTGCTTTCTCACTTTCTCTCTCCCTCTCTCTCTCTCTGTTTCCCTTTGGTCAAATTAAAAAATAAATGAATGAGTAAACAAAATAAAATAATTCTTAAAAAAATAATTCATGTTGGGACCAGCAGTTAGCGTAATGGCTATGTCGCTGGACTCCCACGTAGTCGACTGTGGTTTGCGTCCCGGACCCGGTGGCTTAAAACTCACACCAGGCGCGTGTGCGTGCGTGCCCAAGATCCCAAGAGGAAAATGGAGAAGAAGGGATTGTGGCCTGGCCATCCCCCCTGGGGGGCGATTTCTCGCTTTCTGTCTCTCTGTTTCTGTCTGTCTGGCCAGTGCACATGCCCTATAGCAAAAACCTCTCAAAAAAAAAAAAAATCATGTTGCTTTGGTAGGAGCTATTTTCTTTTTCTTCTGTATTTTTTTGAGAGAGATTTTGCAATAGGGTATATGTGCTCGCTGGAGAGACAGAGAGTGATAGGGAGACAGAAAGCAAGAAATCACTCCCCAGGGAGATGACCATACCATAATCCTTTCTCCTCCATTCTCTCATGATCTTGGTTACATGTGCACATGCACCTGGCTGTTGGGTCTAGGACTCAAACCATGGCTGACTGTGTGGGACTCCAGTAACATAACCATTACGCCATCTGCTTGTCTCAAATAGGAGCTATTTTCAAACTGATGTCTTATCTTTCTTAGTGATTCAAACTAAATCATGTTCAGACATGTTATAAGAAGCTGGTAGCATTTATTTGGTTCAGAAACATTTTAAATCTATGTGTAATTTTTTCATAGCATGCGTTTTTCATGAACTTTTTGAAGACCTTCCCCTCTGTATTATTGTTGTTATTACGGTCAGCTTTCTAATTCTTTTCCTAATCATTTTTGACCTTCTTGTTTTAATACATGTTTTCCTTAAAAAAAATCATGCATTATGTTAATATTTTCGTAGTTTTCAGTCTGGAGTAGACATCAGAAATTTTTAAAATTTGAGCAATCTTATTAATATCTGGGTTTACATTTCCTTCATGACTGTTATTACTGACTCATGCTTTTTCTCTTTATTATTAGCCTTGCTAAAAATTTGTTAGCCTGTTTAAAAAAGTTAATCTTTTGATTTGTGAATTTATCCTATTTATTTCTTTTTCTTTTAATAGTCTCTACAGCTGTGCTGAACAATACTTCCAAAATGATGCTCGTTTTAATATAACTGTCTAGGGCCACCCACATACAGGAGTTGAAGCTTTCTTTATTACCATTATTACCCTGTTCTAGGTCAAGAATTGTACACTTATCTCAAGTCTTTTGAAAAGTAGAAGGGGTTCCCATGCAAAGCAGTTCTTTTGGGGTTCAATTAATCTCTAGGCATGGATAACTATTCATTTTTCTGAAGACTCTTGGATGGCCTATAAGAGGCTGTTGATGGATTGGCCTCCCCAGTAGCGATGAAGATTGTTCACTGCCGATTCAGCCAAAAGCTCTACTTAGAGGAAAGCCCTGGCATGCTGGCCTTGAGAGTGGGCTGAAGAACTCCCTGGTTAGCAACAGTCGCCACACTGCGGGGCTCTATTTTTCATTTTGTTCTAAGTGACACTCACTCTGTTCACCTGTGGGGAAGATTCTCTTCCTGCTGTCCTTTCATCTCCTAAGGTCACGGTGCTCTCATCCCCTTACCTACTTTCAGGTCAGGTGAGTGCACAAACTTTTAGTCTTGCCATACATTATTATGGTGTAAGTGACACGCATTGCATCCTTTTCTTTTTAAATTCTGAGAGATCTTTTCTTTTCCTAAATAAACAAAACACAGCAGCCTTTTAGACATGAAGTTCAGAATTTTAAAATGTTTCTTCTCCATGAACATTATGAGCCGATTTTGTATGTCAAACACCATCCAAGCAAAAATCACTTTTTCTCCTTGCTGTCCTGCTATTTATAGTCTTAACGCTCCTTGAGCCACGTGGATTTCTCTGAGTGACTAGCAGAAGGGACAGACTGAAAACAGCAAAAGGAAAATTAAAAAAAAAAACTAGAGCAAAAAGCCCTCAATATTTAAAAATATCAGTTTGATACATTACTATTAAGTGCTTCCTCTTTTTGCAAATCTTTCCTCACCTTTTCACACTTATGAACTTGTGTAGCCTTAGGCATGCATATTAACAAAGATGTACACCAGACTCAGAATCTGGGATCAGTTACACATGGCTTCTTCTCCAAGAGTTTGAGTTAAGCTGTCTTGTGCTTAACCTCTCTCAGACTCAGTTTACTCATTTAAAAATCTGGGCCAGTCACATCACCTATTTTCTAGAGTTTTATCTAGGCTAAACGACATGTGAAAGCCATGCTGGTTTGAAGTACTTGTCTTCCTCTTCTTCATCGACATCGTCTTCCAAGAAATATTCCCTAGGATCCCTGCTTACAATTTACCTTTTCTCTGTTTTTCTGTCACTCTGTACCACCCGCCTTTAGTCTTTAAAAGTTAAATTTATTTCCATCTATATCTACTTTTCTGGTAGAGCACATAGTTTTGCACAAGTAAAGTACGTGTTTTCCATTGGTGTGAATCTCCCACCTGACCTGAGGCAACACTTAGGCAAATACCTCACGTTGGCATTTATTTCTTTAAAAGCTTTCCAGGTATTGCTAGTCTTGTAATAAAATACATCATTACAGACAATTTTGAAAGAACAAGAAATGAGGGCTGGCCCCAGAGTACAGTAGTTAAGGGAGCTGGGTCCTGTATCACCTTCTATGGTCATGCCTCAGTGGCTTAAAAAATCTAGCCCTGGCAGCTTGGAAAACATGCCGGACACGTGTGTGCATGTCCAAAATCTTTATGGGATGGAGAAATGGAGAAGGTCTATGGCCTGATCAAACCTGTTTGAGAGATGCTTTCTCTCTCTCCTTCCCCTTGTCTCTTTGTAGCAAATTAAAGAGAGAGAGAGAGAGAGCGAGAGAGAGCGCAAAAATCTGTAAATCTAGAAATAATCAACAGGAGTTATGGTTTCAACCTGATCACTTTATTTAATGTTTTATTTCATTTAAAGTTTATTTATTTTGAAAGACTAAATATTGAAGGGAGACTGGTGCCCTTGACGAGGTCTCACTATACCATGATCCTTCTTACAGTCTCCCAGGATCACAGGCACGTGTGGGTGCGTCTGATGTGTTCAGTCAACTCAGAATCTAAACTCAGGCCTCTGTCATGGCTCTGGTATCATGCTGTGGTGCCCTGCCACCTAAGTCACTGCAGTTGGACTAATAAAAAAATTTTAATGAAAAGATTTTATTAAATATTTTAACAATTGTTTTAATTTGAGAAAAGTGCACCAATTAAGAGTGAACAGCTTGGGGCCAGCAGGTGACATGGTGGTTAAAGGCACTGGATTCCCACATGGCCAACCGCTGTTCGAGTCCCGGACTGGGTGGCTTGCTTTCTCACTTTCTCTCTCCCTCTCTCTTGCTCTGTCTCTTTCTGGTAAAATTAAAATAAATAAATTAAAATAAATTAAAAAAAAGAGTAAACAGCTTGATACATTTCCACTAGAGCACTGTTATGTAACTATCACTTCGATCAAGAGATTGAGTTTCATCAGCAACCCCAAACTTTCCTGTTCCTTTCCCCATTCATTACCTCATTCTCCTAAAAAATAACTGAATTTCTTTCTTATTACTACAAAAAATTATCTCAAACTTGATGCTTTAAGATATTGCAACTGTTTTCTCTTGTAGTTTTACAGTTCAGATGTCTAAAAACAAGAATTTGTCAGGTCTTCAGAAGTTTATGAAAAAAAAAATTAAGTTTATTTTGATTCAAAAAGTTGAAATCCATGCCTAATTTTTTCATAATAGACATTTTCTATAAATGTTTTGAAGACTTTGGATACTTCAGGGAAGAATCGTATATTTACATTCTGTAGCTTCTTGAAACCACTTGCATTTAACTTGTGGCATTTTTTCCCACATTTTCAAAATTCATTACCCCAACATCTCCAACATCTTTGGCTCCATTGTCACTTTATTATTATTTCTTTTTAGAGAGAGATTTTTGCTATAGGGCATGTGAGCTAACCAGGGAGACAGAAAGTGAGAAATCACCCCCCAGGGAATCCCTTCTCCTCCTTTCTCCTCTTGGATTTTGGGTACACGTGCACACGTGCCCAGTGTGTTTGTTTGTTTGTTTGTTTTTTAGAGAGATCTTTGTTATAGCACACATGTGCTCGCCAGAGAAACACAGAGAGACAGAAAGTAATAAATCCCCCCCCCCCCCCAGGGTTCCAGCTTTAAGCCTTCGGGTCTGGGACTCGAACCACAGTTGATTACATAGAAGTCCTGCAACATAATCATTATGCCATCTTCTGGTCCCTGTCATATCTTTTTCTAACTTGGACTTGTCTAATTTCTTATGAGAATTCGTATGACTATACTGGGCATTCCCAGATAATCCAACATAATTTCTCCATTATGAGGTCCTTAACTTAATCACAGCTGTAGTTACTTGCGCCATGTCAGGTAACATATTTGGAGTTCTAAGGATTAGGATAGGATGTGGATGTCTTTTTTTTTTTTTTTTTTTTTTTTTTTTTTTTTTTTTTTTTGAGAGGTTTTTGCTATAGAGCACATGCGCTCACCAGACAGAAACAGAGAGACAGAAAGCAAGAAATCACCCCCCCCCCGGGGGGGATGGCCATGCTGCAATCCCTTCTCCTCCTCTCGGGATCTTGGGCATGCACGCACACACACACCTGGCGTGAGTTTTAAGCCACCAAGTCCGGGACTTGAACTGCAGTCGACTGCATGGAGTCCAGTGACATGCCCATTACACTAACTGCTGGTCCCAGGATGTGGAAGTCTTTAGGGGAGAATTATTATGTCGACACAATCATCTGACTTTTAATAATATCATTTAGTTTGCCAGTGTTTGAATGTAATACAGTGAAATCATTTTATAAATGTAACCTTGGTTATCTAACATCTTTAACATTCCACTTGTGAGTTTCACCCATGTTGCTGTACATAGAAGTAGTTTAATAATTTTCATTGCTGTTTGGTATTCCATTGCTGGAATATACTCCAGTTTATTCAGTCTATTATTTTTAATTTATTTATCTTTTTAGTGAGACCCCCGCCCCCCAATAGGGCACATGTGCTTGCCAGAGAGAGACAATGAGAGGGAAAGTGAGAAGTCACCTCTGGAGTGGGCAGGGTGATCACGTCACAGTTCCTTTTCTTCCATTTTTCTACTGAACTTATGAGTATGTTTGTATATGTGGCCGGCGTGATTTTTCAAGCTGCCTGGACCAGAACTTCAACCATTTTTGGCCATGTGGAAGTCCAGCACCTTAACCACCACACCACCTGCTGGCCCCAGTAAGACTGTTTTTAAACTCCATTTCATTCAACCACACTCCAAGTTTCCATTATCTCTCAAAAGCAAATTGTTAGGCAGAATGCACACACTCTCTACATTCCTGATATCTTGTTCATTCCAGTATGACATCTTCCTCTGTTACACTGACCATACTTTAGAAAACTGTAATTGTCCTTTGAGAATACCCACACTTCTTTCTTCATCTTATTTGTTCTTTGAAACATTTAAAGCGATTGATTATTTTTTGCTTCTTGATACGCTCTTTTCTCTTACACTCCAGGAGAACACCCCTACCCAAGCGTTGTTCTACTCCACATGCTGTTCCTTCTAAGCCTCTTTTATTCAAGTTTCTCCTCTGTTATATCTATAACTGTTAGCATTTTTCAAGGGTTTGCTTGCACATGTTCTGTAGTTAATTTTTAACCATTAATTATAATATAGGCAGTTCCTTTTATCTTGTTTTATATGGTAAGGAAGTTTTTGATGAGAGTGATGCTAAATTGTATCAAATTATGCTCTACAGCATTGCACATGCAAATTAGAGCCAGAATAAAATATCGCAATACAGGTCTACCGGAATGGTTAAAATGAAAAGCGTTGGCAAATATCAAGTGTTGACAAGGATGTAGAACAACTAGAACTTTGATATACTTCTGGTAGAAATACATATTTGTATATAATCTTGATTTTTTTGAAGTTTTGTATATACACATATGTATAGTGTGTGTGTATGTATGTATCTCTCTATATATAGTGTGTGTGAATGTCTCTCTCTCTCTCTGTATATATATATATATATATATATATACGTATATACTATATATACGTATATATACGTATATATAGTATATATATTATATACATACATATATATACATATATATGTGTATATATATATGTCTCTCTTATAGAGAGAGACATTCACACACACACTATATATATATATATATATATATATATATATATATATAATTTATGATAGAGCATGAACACATGCATGAGAAAGAAGCATCCTTCATAGCGTTCAAGTCATGCTATGATTTTTTTCTCCAGTCCTTCACCTGCCCAGGGTCCTTGGCATTTGTGCATGTGTACTTCGTGCATTTTTAGGTCAACAGGGCTGGGGACCTCAATCACAATTGGCAAATGGCTTTCAGCTTCGTAGTCTGGTATTATACTGTCTGTACCAGAGAGGCTGGGCCAGAAGTCATATGTTTTGCTCTTCTTTCCTCTCTTCTTCTTCTAGAACTCCACACCTGTTAGACTTTATCTATTCCTCATATCTCTTCTTTTAAAGAATAGTACCCATTATCTGTTATATCCATTTCTCAGCCTATAACTGTATAGGCTCTTCTGACCTGCATTCATTTCTGATTTTTCTTTCTCTTACTCATGGTTAAATGTAATTAATGAATTCTTTATTCACTTGGGAGTTTTATTATTGTAACTTTTGCATGTAAATTTTGCAATAGATTATGTCTATGGGATAAAATTCTCCATTTTCTTCTATATATTTTTTTCTTTTTTTGGAGAGGTTTTTGCTATAGGGCACGTGCGCTTGCCAGAAAGACAGAGAGAGACAGAGAAACAGAAAGTGAGAAATCAGCCCCCAGGGTGGATGGTCACGCAATTCCTTGTCATCCATTCTTCTCTCAGGATCTTGGGCACGCACGCACACACGCCCAGTGTGAGTTTAAGCCACCGGGTCCAGGACTCGAACTGTGGTCAAGTACGTGGGAGTCCAGCGACATAGCCATTACGCTAACTGCCGGTCCTTCCATTTTCTTCTATATTTTTGAACATAAATAATCAAACACATATGTTTTGATCATGATAGACAAAGATATTAAAAGCCTGTGTCTAATAACTCCAATGTGTGGGCATCCTGTTGGTCTTTTTCTGTTACCTTCACTTATGTGTGTATGTGTTTAATTCAATGCTGAATTTTATAAGAACACATTTTTTGAGGCTCTAAAAGAGATATTCTCAAAAAAAAAAAAAAAAAAAGAAAGAGATATTCTCGTGTCAGCTTGCCTTTGCTTTAGGCAGGCAGATTAGATATTCAGGAGAGAATACTTTCATCTATCCATGGATCAAATTTTTTCGAATTGACTTTACACATTCTTAGGTTCAGCTGAGATGTTGGGGGGGTCTTAACAAGATTTCCTCCTCATTGGCAGACCTTGATTGCCAATTTTTGTCTCAAGAGTACTGTGAGTCTTCCCAAAGCTCTTCTTTAATTTCTAACTTGCTAGCTGCCATGTTCTGTTGACTTAGTTTTTGTGTCTTGTGCAATTTATAATTCAGCAAATGCTTCAAGCTATAAAATGATATAAAATGTTACTCTGCTTGTTACTTTCTTCTACCTGGGATCATGGCCCTTTAAATCTTGGCTGTTTTAACAGCTCTGAGCTCTATTTTTCTTTTTGTCTTTCCAGTTCTGAATAACTGATAAATGTTTTGATTTGCTTCTTTCTCTGTAGGTTGCCCATTTTGGCTCAGGTTTTTAGATACTTGGTCTTAGTGCTCTTAAAAATAAGCAAAGTTTTAAGGAAAAAAGCAGCACAAGTATTAGGCTCACATTAATATGTTTTTCTTCTCTTCAGAAATTTGTATCCTCAGATCTTGGCTACATTGAAGGCTGATGTCTTCACATAACTTATTCACAAGATTTTCATTTGTTTTTGGTGAGAATGTTTACTACACTAGTAATTTGTTATAGAACTGGAAGTTCTCAATGTATTTTCACATATTTTTCTTGAAACTAATTGACTACATGGAATGTAAATTTTTATATCTTGCCTATATTAAAACTTGTGTTACAATTCTTTCTATGTCATCACAACTTTGAGAACATTAATTTTAATTACCTATATTATATTACAAATATGGATAGCTTATGATTGAACTATTTCTTCAATACTGGTTTTTTTTTTCTTGGACTTTTTAATAGTTTAACTTAAAAATAATTATATAAATATATAAAAATATATAATTTATGTATAAATTATATAAATTTCTCACTGTAGGAAACATTAATAAAATACTAGGTTTAAGTTGTATTCATGATGAGCAATAAAGTTTGCATATCTACTATGAGCATACATCACTGTGGTATTTACTGCCCAAAATACTAAATATATAAACAAGTTATACTGTAAACAACATATTTGGAGAAATGAAATATTGATTTAGAAAACTAGTATAGACTAGCTTTTCATCAAGACTTCATGCATGAAGAGCTTACATAATAAGAATGGGAATATTCAAAGAAGAAAGAGATCATTAGGCATTGAAGGACAGGGAAATTTTACATAAATTATATGAGCTGAGCTGAATTGGCTTTTACTGAGTGGAGTGAGAGAAGAAGATATATTTAATTATTTTCTAGTTCTATTTCTTATTCTCACCTAAGGTTTGTTTTTTTTTTTTTTTTTTTTTGGAAGCATTATTCCTAAAACACCTACGTTTGCATTTTCCTCTGTATTAAAAAAAATTATTATTGATGGATTTTTCATGGTCTATAAATCTGTTTCAGTTGAATAAATACATTTAACCTCAGATACTGGATCACAGGATGTTTGCTGACAAATTGCATAGCTGATAACTTTCTGTATGCAAATAAAAGGACAGTGGTGTTTGCTTTCTCAGGCTGAAATAAAGAAAGTTTATGATCCTTATGTTCCCACTTACCTGGAGACAAAGCCAGGATACACATATGAGCAAGTGACTCACCGTTGTTTTCAGAAGAGGTAGTACACCAAGACGGAAAATCTTTAAGCCATCAATGATCAAGAATGTACCTGGGAACCAGCAGTTAGCATAATGGCTATGTCGCTGGACTCCCACGTAGTTGACCGCGGTTCGCGTCCTGGACCCGGTGGCTTAAAACTCACGCCGAGTGCGTGTGCGTGCGTGCCCGAGAGGAGAATGGAGGAGAAGGGATTGCGGCATGACCATCCCCACTGGGGGGTGATTTCTCGCTTTCTGTCTCTATGTCTCTCTCTGTCTGTAACAGGCATTCTTTTAAAGTTAGAAAGTTGTTCAAGGTCAAACTGCTGGAAAATATCGAATGCTTGTAATCTGTCTGAAGTCAAGATTGCATTTTAGTCATTAGTGAATCAGTTCCATTTAGCAAGACCACAAAACCATATTTGGAATAAAACTCCTTGTATTCAAGGGAGGAGTGTAAATTCAGTAAAAGTTTGTCACATATGTCAAGTATTTATACCACTAAATGTCAGCGCACACATAATTGTTGGATTATGCGTGTCTATACACACTATTAAAATGGAGGAACTATGATTTGAATTGATTTCCTAAATCTTTTCTGTGAAGGGCTATTCAACTCTTACAGAGTCCTGGCAAGAGAACCTCAGGGCCTGAGAAATAGTACTTCCCTTTATTTCTTTACCCAATAGTGACCATAGTTTATGGCCTGCTCATAAGGAACAGTAAACATATTATACACATTTTACTTTTGTTGAAACCCATGTGAGTAAAGTTGCAAATACACACAGTTCTGGCTGCAATGTGAATTGATTCAGTACTTATAGAAAGTATATATAAGTTTTCCATCAAGAAACATAAAAATGTTGGGACCAGCAGTTAGCATAATGACTATGTCGCTGGACTCCCACGTAGTCGACCGTGGTTCAAGTCTTGGACCCGGTGGCTTAAACTCATGTTGGGCGTGTGTGCATGCGTGCCCAAGATCCCAAGAGGAGAATGGAGGAGAAGGGATTGCGGCATGGCCATCCTCCCCCCACCCGGGGAGTGATTTATCGCTTTCTGTCTCTCTGTCTCTCTCTGTCTTTCAGGCAAGCGCATGCGCCCTATGGCAAAAAAATCTCCAAAAAAGAAAAAAAAGAAAAGTAAAAATGTTTATTCTTATTGACCAGTGTTTATACTCCTGGGATTGTATCCTTACTAATTTAACAGATGCAAAGCTGTGGACAATGTTCAGCTTTTTCAGACTGCAAGGGAGAGGAATATACAGGTTATCTAATGTGATGGTGCTTATTGTGAAAATGTGGAAACAAGGAAGCCCAGAACACACTTTTGACAACTGGGCAGCATGGGGAACCAGAGGGACCTTCATCATCTTTCTCAATAGACCATCTTATGGCCCAGCAGCAGCTCTGGTGGCCTGTTTCAGACATCATATCCATTTCTTCTCTTTTTATTTCCTCATCTTCCATCTCTAGCATGACTTTTGGTCATGGTTTGTAACATTTCCTTCACTAACTTATGTTTTAACTCATTACACTCACTTATATTTATTGAGTGGCAATAATAATGATCATAAGGCTGTAACAATTGCTAGCTTCTTTTGATAGAATACTATGTACTAGTAACAGTTCTAACAACCTTTATACAGAAGAACTCACTGAATTTTCATGATACTTTTATGAGGTATGTACTACTATTACCATTTTATGAATGCAAAAAGTGAGGCACTGAAATGTTAATCACCATGAACAAGTTGTCCCACCTAGAAAATGATGGCACTAAACTTCAAAGGTAGGGATTATTCAATATGCTAAACAATTTCTCAAAGAAGGATGCAGTTGAAAACAATAGAAATCTATTTGAGAAACACCAGCACTAGTGTGGAATGTATATCCTTTGGGATGAATAGGATTATTCAAGAAAAAAGAAAGGGAAAAGAACAAAGAGAAAACCTTTTGTTTGGGGTTTCTTGTAGAAAGTAACAGGAAAGAGCATTTAAAAAAAAGAAAATTGCCATTTGTTTTGAATGCTTCTGATCTATCAAATAATAAGAAAGAAATGGTGCCCCTAGATTTCACAAGAAGGTGATCATTAGAGTTAGAGTATCAGTGTGATGGAGAGAAAAGCTGTCCTAGAGGAGAGTGGAAACGAACAGCGATGACAACTCTGCCTAGGAATCTGGCTCTAAAAGGGAGTGGGGACTTGAGGTGGTAGCTGGAGGAGGAAGTGGTATCAAAGCAGGATGGTATTTTTAAATATAGCAGGAAGGTAATTAAATATGTTTGTGTGCTCTTGAAAATAACCTACTAGAAGAAAGGGGCAAAAGGAAATAGTTGAAAAGGAAAAGGATGAATGAGTAGTTACATCTTTAGAAGAAAGACAAAGAAGGGAGATGGAACACCTTTCTAAGCTAAGAAGAGTAGCACTTTTCTGCTGTAATAGAGATAAAGGACAAGTTGGATGTAGAGGAAGAGGAGGAGAGTGGTCTTTTTATTTAGTCAGTAATGTGTGAAGTGAGGTCATGGATTAAGGATGGAAACACACTTTGAGAGGGTGGGCTCAAATAATTATAGCAATGAGAATAATTGGCAAGGAATGCTAAAAATAGGAGTTTGATTTTAGTCAGAATCATATTTGAAATTGGTACATAATCTGTGATGCATTTTCTGACAAAATTAGTGATATAGTCTCATAACCGTTCTTCAGAAATATTGTTATGGAGTCATGTAAGGAAAGAAGATTCTCAACACAAAATCTTCATACAATCAACATACGACCATAAAGAAGACACAATAGAGATAAACCACTAGTTTAATTTACTCCGGTGCTAGACTAGATTCACTCATATACTCCACTTACTTGTGGAAGTTTCTGACATGACTAACCTTTATTATTATTTTTTTCATTAATTTTTTTTAAAGTCATCCAACAGTTTATTAGAAAGAATGTAGACATTTAAAAAAATTCCCATTGTCATGAACATAAATTGAGGTGTTCCAGCCCTAGTATAAGCTGAATCAAAAAAAGAAATAAAAAATCCAATAGTGTATCAACAATTTTTTTTCACTCATTTGCCATACTGACAATGCAAATGCAAATCTGGTCTAAATGTCCAGACTCTCAAGCAACAATGTTCTTTGTCCTCCATGCTGAGAGATGTAAAAGCTTAAGGGCCAAACAATACCAAAAACCATCTAGGTAGGGCATTCTCTAGTTTTAGCTAAGATACATCTGGGAACACTGACAAGTGATCACTTACATACAATAACATGAAGTAAATTTTTTGAAAAATAAACTTTAGTGGAACAATCCTTAAAGATATCCCAGAGGAACTGGTGGTTACCAGTTTCAGATAACAGCCAAATTTGTTTTAGCCTCTTTGAATCCATGTTCTAAAGTCTAAAATTTAGTTCTCTTTCCCTAAGCTGAGAGCTTCCTATCATGTTGGTATCTATGTTATGAAGTAACAGAGACATAGGTGAAATGTATTTATCACAACTGCTGTATCAATTGCTCACTTCAACAGCTTCATGGATGTGTGGGAAATGTTCATGCGTAAGGTTATTGCCTTAGCTGACTTTAAACTGCCCCATACAATGGTGCTTATCAACCCTTAGTGAAATCTTTTGAAAAACAAACAGGTTGAAAATGGGTTAAAGAAGGCAAATACAGCATCTGCCTTTAGAGCTATCAACTCAGGAATTCTCTCAATTATGAAATCTTGCAGAGAAGTTATTTTTCTTTCTCAAGATCCAGGTGATGACAGCATTCTTTACTCTAGATCTGGCATTTTTTCATCATCACTGTCTTGTGAATCATCATCTGCTCCATCTACCTCTGGTAAATCTACATCTTCATCACCACCCATGGTGTTCATCATCTCAGAGAAACGATCAAAATTAGACATGTCTTCATCTGAATCGTCTTTCCAATTATTGAAGTCCACACTAAGCCAGTTAAGCTTCGCCATTTCTTTTGTTAACCTTGGCCATGACAGTCCAGATTCTCCTTTTCGTAAACAGCATAAAATTGATCTATCCGTTCTTTTATGCTTGGAATCATGTGGATCAATACAGTAGAAAAATCAATTTCATTTAGATGTTTAAAATTATCACTTCCTCCAAGACAACTGAATGTAAGTTTGGATTTTTCAAAATTTACATGAATATCTTCACTGTCTTCAACAAAAAATTCAATGAATACACAGTTCCTATGGGAACCAGCAGTTAGCGTAATGGCTATGTTGTTGGACTCCCACGTAGTTGACTGCGGTTCGCGTCCTGGACCTGGTGGCTTAAAACTCACACCAGGCGCATGTGCGTGCCTGCCCAAGATCCCGAGAGGAGAATGGAGAAGAAGGGATTGCAGCGTGGCCATCCCCCCTGGGAGGATGATTTCTCGCTTTCTGTCTCTATGTCTCTCTTTGGCGAGCGCACGCGCCCTATAGCAAAAAAATCTCTCCAAAAAAAAAAAAAAAAAAAAAAAAGACACAGTTCCTTCGATCATATTGCTTTGCAGAAGCAGGCTGCATAGTGAACGGGGTAGGGGGACAGGCGAGTGGGTGGGCGGGCCTCTCTGGTGGCGGCTGCTGGGCAGTCGACTCTCATTAAAATTTTTTTACACATTCAGTCATTGTATATCATTATAGCAGGCAAAATTAATTTCCCAGCATGAATATACTGTATATTAGTTAAGTTAAAGATATCATCATACACAGTATAAACAGATCATTTTCATTTTTGTGCCCCTTAAATGTTTTTTCTTATTTATTTACATTTACTCATGTCTTTACAGTGTACATTTCTTTTTCCAGCACAAATACCATGCATGTCAGTCAAGACAAAGATATTACTATATACAGTATCATCAGCAAATAGCTTCTCATTTTTTTTTTTTTTCAATTAAGCATACTTTTACTTGTTTTTTTTCCTTCCCCTTTCCCCTCCATTTTGGGTCCCTTAAATGTTATGTTTCTTTTTACTTCCCCTTGATTCCCTCCCTCTCATCTTCCCCCATTCTCCACCTTTCACCCCCACTGTCTCCAGTATCACTATGGCTCTCCATGCTTTTATACCTCCCAATCATTCTATTTCTGCCATAGAGTGCTGACACTCTGTATATGTTGAGTGGGGACATACAATGCTTCTCTTTCATAGTCTGGCTTGCTTCACTTAGCAGTAAATCTTCCATATTTATCTACTTTCTAACAGATACCAGAGTCTCATTGTTTTTTATGGCTAAGTAGTATTCTGTAGTGTATACCTTTCATGCTTTTATTTAAATCAATGTGTCCTGTAAGAGACTTGTCTTTGGAATATATGAAAAACTCTATAGCTTAGAAGCAAAAAGATGAATTACCCAATTAAAAATGAGCAAAGGCTATGAATAAATAATTCTTAAAAGAAGATATACAAGTGACTAATCATCACAAAAAAAGATACCTTCACTGTTCACCTAGAAAATTAAAACCTCAAGAAAATATTACTTCCCACCTCCTGGGATAGCCATTCTCAAAAAGACAGATAAACATTTGTGCCAGAAATATGCAGAAAAATTGGGACCCTTCCACTGATGCTGGGAATGTAAAATAGGGCAGCTAGTTTAGAAAACAGTTTTGGCAGTACTTTAAAATTTAAACATGGAATGACTATAAGATCCAGTAATGGTGATTCAAATCTATACTCATGAGTAATGAAAATGTATATTCACATAAAAACTTGTTTTGATTTTGTATATGTTTATTATTTTGATTTTAGTGATATTGTCATGGGATTTTTTATATGACAATAATCATTAAATTAAATACTCATAAAATATGTGCTGATTGTTGTAGTAAATTATACTTCAACAAATTTTTTATTTCTTATTTTTTGGAGAGATTTTTGCTATAGGGAGCATGCGCTCACCAGACAGACAGAGACAGAGAGACAGAAAGCGAGAAATCACTCCCCAGGGGGGATGGCCACGCCACAGTCCCTTCTCCCCCATTCTTCTCTTGGGATCTTGGGCACGCACGCAAATGTGCCCGGCGTGAGTTTAAGCCACCGGGTCTGGGACGCGAACCGCGGTCGACTACGTGGGAGTCCAGTGACATAGCCATTACGCTAACTGCTGTTTCCAAATTTGTTTTTATTTTTAAAAGACATTATCAAGAAAGTGAGAAAGCAACTGAAAAAATAAAGAACATTTTCAAATCACATATTGGATAATGGTATAGAATTCATATTTTAGAAACTTGTAATAACAAAAAGAGAACTCAATTTTTTTTTTCTGCTTTTTGAGTACACATGAATTAGAACAAAATGACTGGCATCTTTTTTTTTCTCCTTTCATCTGTGACAAAAGTTCTGTCCTGGTTTCTTTTCTTTTATAATTTATTATCTACATTTAATTGTCGTACATGTTTGTAGGGTACAATATGGCTTTTCAAAGTATGTACATATACTAGCATTACTCATAATAGCAAAAAAAATTGGAAGCAACACAAATTGTTTCCATAAATATTCTATACATATTTCTTGGCAATAAAAAGAAATGAAACTCTGATGCAAGCCACAATATGGATAAATCTTGAAAATACTATCCTAAATAGAAGAGACCTGTCACAAAGGACCACAGTGTATAATCCCATTAATATTAAAGGCTCAGAGTAGACAGATGTATCGAGGTAGAAAGCATATCTGTGACTGTCTAGTACTAGGGATCACCTGTAAGAGGTATGAAGTCTGTTTGGTGGTAAAAATAATGTTCTGAAATTGATTGTGGTAATGGCTTCACAACTATGGATATAGGAAGAAGTATTTCATTATAATTTGTAAATATGTTGACTATATGATATGTGAATTGTATCTCACTAAAGCTATTCAGAAAGAGAGGTAAAAGGAATATTTGTGCCTCCTATGTGGTACATAGTAAACTACAATATCAATAGTATCAAAAGAAAGCATACAATTATTTGAGGCCAAACACTCATATAGGAAAAAAACAAACAAACAAAAATAATTTTGTATGGAGAAGCTTGTAGATAGCTAGCCAAGAAAGAAAACCTTATGACTTCATGAATCTAGAACCAGAGACTTTGCCCACTTACTCACAACAAATTACCATTTAGTAAACATTTGGCCAGGCTTGAACAAGGTAGCTAGAAGGATTTACAGAGGCATTCCTAGGCTTTATCTCTTGAGGTAAGCCAAATCTAGGTACTAGTACCTTGATAACCCAAACTCTATTTTACCCAGTTCTTCTTTCTAGTTACCCCAAATTCTTCCTCCCATTTTTCTTGTTTTCATGAATATTATCCATGTTCTACTTCCATTTCTTCGTGGGTTTCCTTATTGATGTTTTATAATCTTTTAAAAAGTTATTTTTTTAAATATTTAATCGCAGTATGTCTTTTTTATTTTGCAGTATGTCTTAATAATGTACAATAGGTTTTTAAAGAATTATTTAACTTTATTAATTATTTTAATTTAACCAGAGAGGGACAGTGCGAGAGAGAAAGAGAGATAGAGAGAGAGAGAGAAAGTGAGAAAGCAAGCCACCAGGTCTGGGACTTGAACCATGTTCAACCATGTGGGAGTCCAGGACCCTTAACCACCATGCCAGCTGCCAGCCCCAACAATGTACAGTATTTTTTTCAAAGCATACGTACATTGCATATTGATCAAGTCAAAGATATTGCCACATATATTATCCTCAACAGATAACCTTCCATTTTTGTATCTATTAAATGTGTTTTTCCAAAGCGTCCTTGCTCAACTATCCATCCCTACTATGCAGTCTCTAGTATCTACACTAGCCATCCTTATCGTTCTATCTTCCAATAATCTAGTTTCTGCCATAAAGTGCAAACAGTTACTATATATTGAACAGAGACATACAATGTCTGTCTTTCTTAATCTAGCTTGCTTCACTTAGTATTAAACCCTCTCTATTCATCCACTTTGTATCAAGTGTCACAATCTCATTTTTTTTGTATGGCTGAATAGTATTTCATAATGTATATAGTCACACTGTTTTCCTTTTCTTTTTAAAATTTATTTTACATTCATTCACTGTAATCATTATAGTATACTACATAAAATTTCCCATCCAGAATACATTATATATTGGCTCAGTTAAAGATAATACTATATATATTATCTTCAACAGATAATTTTTATTTTGTGTTTCTTTCTCTCTTTAAATATTTTAAAAATAATTCTTTTATTTAACTTTATTTATTTATTTTAATTTTATCAGAGAGGGACATGGGGGGAGGGAGGGAAGTAAGAAAGCAAGCCGCCAGGTCCAGAACTAGAACCATGGTCAGCAATGTGGGAGTCTAGCGCCCTTAACCACCGCGCCACCTGCCAGTTCCATTTTATGTTTCTTAAATGTTTTACTTCTTCTTCTTCTTTTTTTTCTATCCAATGTTTCATTCTTGATCATTTTGGTCAATTCCATGTCCCAGCAATCGTGAATAATGTTTCTTCCATTATTCTACATAAACTCTATTCTGAAAGCTTACTGCCTTCAAAAGCCCCATTTCTCTCTAATCTATTCAGTTTCTATTAATGTCCAAAGTTTAATTCTATTTTCTTAAACACCAAGTGCTTTTTTTAAAGAATTATTTAATCTTATTCATTGTCATTTTTATTTTTATTTTTTTAAAGTTGACCAGAGGGAGACAGAGAGAAAAAGAGAGAGGAAAGTGAGAGAACAAGCTGCCTGACCCAGGACTCTAACTGTGGTCAGCCATGTGGGAATTCAGCCCCTTAACCACCATGCCACCTACTGACCTTAGGAGATTTTTTTTTTTAACAAAGTTTAATTCTTTATGAAACTTACATATTACACAGTTTCCACAGCAAAATAAAATTTAGCTTCCTTCTGTGTCTTCATCTCATAGTTGTTCATTTTACAAAATTGTTTCCTAATACTTTTGCATGAATCCTGTTCCTCTTGTCTCTCTTTTTCTAGTGCTTTATTTTGGCAACCATTTACATTTTCTAACTTAAATAGAATACGATTCTTGGTTCTGAACATACAGGCTTTATTTCTTGCAGAAGCAGCAATTCTTTATGTCCATACTCCAATAGAACTGTCTTGACATTTGTAATCTACTTACACCTGAAATCCAAAACCTCCAGTGACTCAAAAATATATGATCATGTCTCCACTGTGATCCATGCCAAGAGGCATCTAAGGACAAAGGAGAAACTATCCTAGAACCTGACCTATGTCCTTTCAACTTGTGTAAATAAAAGTGTCTTTTTGATTTGGTTGACAAAGCCATTAGTTTCGGAAGTCCAATGCTAAGTGTCAAACAGCGCCAAATTCTAAAATTACAGTTTCAGGAAGGAATCTCGAGAAGTGAGGCCCAGAAGCGGGAAGACCATGTAGCTGATATCCAGCAGACAGATATACCAGTGATTCTCATGGAGTACGGTACCTGTAAAAGAGTCACACTTTTAGGATAAAAGTTTTGTTCATGGAAAGAACTCACAAAAGGGAGAAAGGATGAGAGAAACTAATAGGAAGCCAGAATTTGGGTACGTGGCATGTGGATGTAGAAAGAGTGCACAGCTGCTGTGGACCTCCTAAGCTTTCTAGCAAAGCACCCCATTCTAAGTCTGACTGAAAAATAAAATTAAAATAAAATAAAACAAAAAAATCCCTGGGGCTTTGGGAGAAGTTTAGGCTCTAGCACCTGGGAAACCGAGCTCCACTGCAAGTGTGTGTGCCTCTACTGCTCTGATGTATTGATCAGTGGGCAACCAGGGTAAGTGTGAGCCAACTGGCATGTGCGCTGTGGAAACCGCGAAGAGAGGACAGGCTTTCTCCTGGTAGTCCTGCAGAGCTGTAGCATCCTTGGTCCTCTGCATTCCTTCCTTTCCCTTTGAAGCGTATCTGTGCCTGTAACCGTGTTTTCAATTCTGAAGCTATAGTTCTAGCCTAGGCAACAACTTACTCCAAGAGAACCATGAGTGATCATGAAGTTCTATGCTCCTCCATTGTCTTCCATTGCATCCCCTCAAGATAATAGTTCAAAGGCCTCCTATTTATCATATTCTTCAACATTTATAACAATTTCTAACTCGTGTCAGAATAAAACGGAATTTACTCTCCTGCATTCAAGGCTATTCATAATCGGACTCCAGGCTGCCAATCCAGTCTCATTTCCTCATTTCATAGGTGACATTCTCATGTTGAAGAAAGGTTGGGAAAGCAGCCAGCTCTCTGTCCAAGTCCTGCTTCTTATTTCCTGTGAGCAGGAGAAATCTACTTCCATGGATTTCAGTTCCTCTTTATCAGGATGGCTTTGCCCATAGTCTGGAGTGGTTCTGAGGATCAAAGAAAGAGTTGTCTGCAGTGCAACACACAGAGTTAAAGGCATGTGGTCAGCTTTCAAAAACACGAAATCTATTCATTGCTGAAATTATCACTGTTGATAAATAGGACATGCCATTTAACTCATTTACCACTCATGGGTATGCATCTATTTTTCCAAACTCTATAGTAATATGTAAACTTTTGTTTTTGGAAATTGTTTTAAAACAATATTATTTTCTTTAGAGATAGAGTCTTGCTAAGTTGCTTAGGCCGGTTTAAAATTTACAATCCTCCTTCCTTGGTTTTCTGAGAAGCTGGGACTACCAGCGTGTACCACCATGCTAAACGTTTAATATTTATTTCAGTATTTAGCTTCCAAATTTCAGATTTGACTTCTGTTCCAACATATTTTCCATAAAAAATTGAGATTAATTAGAATGCTGTTGTTTTAGAAGCCTTAATTACATTAATTAATACTTTCATTGAAAGGCATTTTCTTAAAAACCTCTTAAATAAAATTAGAGATTGAAAATTTCATGTTACTTCATTTCATCCACTTACTCTTTTATTATTAGTTTACTCAACAAAAGTTAACTTAAAGTCAATTTTGTTAAGCACAGGAAAATTTCAGGGAACATGAAGATCAAGAAGAGAATCCATAGCTGAGACTAGTTGCTCCCAAACATGCTTCTCCCTTTTGCCATAGAAGTCAAAATTTTTTTTTTTTTTTTTGGAGAGGTTTTTCACTATAGGGCGCGTGCGCTCGCCAGACAGACAGAGAGAGACATAGAGACAGAAAGCGAGAAATCACCCCCCAGGGGGGATGGTCACGCCGCAATCCCTTCTCCTCCATTCTCCTCTCGGGATCTTGGGCACGCACGCACACGCGCCCGGCGTGAGTTGTAAGCCACCGGGTCCGAGACGCGAACCGCGGTCGACTACGTGGGAGTCCAGCGACATAGCCATTACGCTAACTGCTGGTTCCCCATAGAAGTCAAATTTTAAGGTGAGAAAATATTAATAAAGATTACATTTTTCTGTTTTCTTTTCAGCTAGGTGTTTGGCCATATGTATGTCATTCTCAATGTATCCTATCCTGAAGTGGTGAATGGCAGAGTCCAAGAAACTGCCCTTTAAAAATTTATTTAATTTTAGTTATCATTATTATTATTATTATTTAACTTGCTACAGGGCACACATGCTTACCAGAGAGGGACAAAAAGAGAGAGAAGAAAAGTGAGCAAGGAACCTACAAGGTCAGGGACTCAAACTGTGGTTAGCCATGTGGGAGTCCACCATACCACCTGGTAGCCCCTGAAATTTCTTTATAAAGAAAGTCAGAGGGCCTTCTTTGCTCTTGGTTCCTTCCTTATATCTCCAAACAAAGTTTAGTCTGTAGAATGATGTCTGGGTCTCCATTTTGGACCAGAGCAAGGAAAGACCAAAAACTGGAAATAGATTGGGTTCAGAAGTATACAAAGTCACATGTGCCTGATTGCCTAGATCTGAAGCAGATCTTCAAGAGAAACATATTATTTAATTTAAGCTCTGAGTTTTGGATCCCTGTTACTTGTAGCTGAACCACAACTGCTGCCCACTCATGGCCTTCTTTCCAAAAGCTTACAACCACATTGGGTAGATCTATTTATATCAAATCAGTGACCCACACCAAGAGAGTTTAGAAAACTAAAATAGCATTCCTTCATTTGAAAATAGGCCATAACATTTTATTTTATTTTCTAGTCAATCATATGAATACCATTTTTCAGTTCTATATAATGCCAATAGAAATAATTGGAAAAACAAAAGTTTTTTTAACTGATTCTTTTCTTAATTTGAATGGATCACAAGGGCATTTTTAAAAAGCAAAGCAGAATTGTTTTCTTATTACTCAAACAATATCTCAAAGTGATAATTTGGATATTTTGACTACTTTTATTATTATTATTATTATTATTATTATTTTTTAAAGGTGTGAGGAGCGAAATCATAGCCGATGAGCTCTGACTCAGCCCCTCCCTTACTTTTTTATTAAAGAATTATTTTATTTAACTTTATTTATTATTATACCATTATTATTTTTCAGTTTGATCAGAAAGAGAGAGAGAGAGAGGAAGTGAGAAAGCAAGCCACCAGGTCCGAGACTTGAACCATGGTCGGCCAAGTGGGAGTCCAGCGCCTTTAACCACCACGCCACTTGCCAGCCCCGACTACCTTTATTATTGACTTTCTCTGATAATCAATATTATGAAATTAGGCTGTGTCTATAACCTCATATAAAGGCAGGTCCTGAGACTTGAACTTCATTTATAGCTCCAGACTAAATAAAAACTCTTGTCTTTTTTTTTTTTTTGAAAAATATTCAAGCCTTTTAAAGTGTAACCTACATAAATATTATAAGAATGATTTCAATGGGACTTTTCCATCCTTGCCCAGAAAATGTTATTTTATGCCATTTAATTTAAATGCCAAATACTCATTTAGCATTTGTATAAATATTTTCACTCCTGTACCATTGAGCTCTTACATGTTCATTTAATTCTGTTCAAAGGTTAATTCCTTCTTTGCTGTTTGCTCAATGGTGACAGGTAATAAATGGTGAATTACATCTATAATTATTATTATCAGGAGAAATGATTACATTTATCAAAAGCACATATAGCAATAATTTTCATCTGGTTCTAAAGATAAAAATTTATAGTGAATCTTTTGATAACTTTTAAGGTAACATTTGCTATATGTCATGATCATGTAGTAAATATGAGTAATTTACAAAATCATCAAAAATAGCTTTAAAATGAAGGTAAATAAGAGAAGCCACATTATTCAAAGACATCTTGTTTGTACACTTGTTCTTTTTTTAATATTTCAGGAGTTTCTGAAAACCAGTAACTACAGATTTGTCATAAACTCTCGCTAGTAAGTCTATCAATAAGACCTGAAATCCTAAAAGACTGCAGAATAAGGTTATCTATTATATACCATATGCTTGAAAGGTGATTTTTTTGCTGGGAAACAAAGCCCAAACTCATACTACATACTCTACCCCATTTCCCTATCCTATTCTGGGACATCTGTTTGGCCACTTAAAAGAAAATACTACATAATATGCAGTTGGCATGGAAAAGCCGTTTGCTCACAGCTTGGTGTGGTATACTGTGGTAGATTCTTAAATTAAACCCCCCGTGGCTACAGGTGACTATTTTGTCAAGGTGTATCACAAGGCGTCTTGAGAAGCACTTGTCTTCATGACTTGCTCTCTTGGAAAGTTTCCACTGTTGTGTGAGGCAACTGGGACAAAAGAAGGCATGACTTTACCAGTCATTCCACCTCTTTCAAGGGAGTCCCCAGGCATGTGTGAGGTGTCAAACTGGACCATCTAGCCAAAGTGAAACATCCAGCTGACTGCAGCCAAGGGAGTGAGTACCTGAAACCAGCAGAACTTCCTGTCCAGCCTTCACAATTATGATACATAGTAAATTGCTATTGTTTAAGTTCAACTTTTGCAAATAGATTAGGTTCAGAGCTGCATAAAGCCACCACATCTGGTGATTTGTTATGCAGCAATAGATTACTGACATAGAAATTGGTGTTCAGTAAACCAGTGCCCTCTTCTATCAGGCCAATTACTTCTAGGTAAGCAGTATGTGGTTAAGACTAATAAATTCTGTGGGGTAGAGCCCAGTACAGTACCTCTTTCATCATTAAATTAGTTCCTTGTGTGGAGATGATGTTGGCAAAAGCTCAATTATGAAGATGACTTTGTAGCAAACTATTGGTAGTCCTGTTGGGAGAAACATTTCCAACATGAAAGGCAAATTAGTTTCTACAAGGACAAATTACTTTTTTTCTCCATGGCACATGCAGGATTGAATCTTCTATTATAAATGATGTTTTGTGTCCATTCTAATAAATAAGTAAAAATAAACTGCAAGGAGTTCCTAATTAATACTGAATTGATACTTATATGGAAAATACACATATTCTGTTACAAATAAACTAGATTGAGAAAAGACTTGACTTTATGCTGTCTGTCAATAATGTAATGGAGATTGGATCCAGAGTTCCAATGGCCTCTCTCTATCCCCAAATATGATCAAGGTCTGAAGTAGAATATATATTAACACACAGGGTAGATAATTATAGTCCTAAATCCCAGAGATCCCTGGTAGGAAGACTGTGCCCATCACGAGGGACTATTTCACAATGGACACTTAATAACAGTAATTCTGCCTGTCATGGAGAATAGAGCTTCAGTTGTCTTTGGATTGCTGGTAGAGAAAATATTGAATCCCAACCTCCTGTTTCTCTGTTGTTTCTCCTCTGTTGTAGAATGAAGGTTGGTGTGCTATCTATTGAGTTGTTGGAAAAGTCATGACACATTTTTGCATAGAAAAACAGAAAAATATGTCATGACTTTTCCAATGACCTTATAATTCAAAACCCTTCCTTTGCATTCAGGAAAAATAAGACTTGGAGAGTGAACTGATATTTTCAAAGTGAAGTCATGAGTGGGGCAAGTCAGGATTTTGCATCCAGATTTTGAACCCTGTAACTGTCTTTCCACTATTGGAAGCCAGTGGACACATTGTCTCCTTAGCAAAACCATTCATTTTTCTAGCTATGGTTTTCATGTATCTGTGTGATCCCATTCAGAGATGCCTTTGGGAACATTCAGCTGCTTACTTGTGAGTGATACGTGTTGTATCTTGTTATTGAAGAGAAAGTACTTCATTTGGTGGAAAGGTGGAAGGGGCTATCTTCCATTCCAGAAGTAAACAAGTGTACTTTCATGGTCAAATGCTTTCGTAAACGTGTAGTCTTTTCAAAACTCTTTATGAAATAAATATTAATTTAACTAAGGGTTTCCATGCAGTTACTGCTTAATTAGGTCGATTAGAATCCTAGTTGGATCGTTATGTCAAAGTTTTCTATGCTCAAGACAAAGTATATGCAGACAGGTAATTCATTTAAATGGCCATAATATGAATTTGGATTACGTAGGATAATAGGTCCTTTTTCATCTACTGCTAATAAGTCATTTTAATTACAACTCAGCAGAAGACCTTGACAACACTTTATACTTCACATGGAGGCAATTGTTATTTTTTATGTCTCCACTTGACAAATTATTAAAGCCTCAATTACATGCAGGAAATACATTTTTTTAAAAACTTTAGGAGAGAGAGAAGTGGAAGAGAGAAAGATAAGCACTCTCAACAAGGCCTCATACTGGGGCCCCCTCTCCCTCAAGCCTTTTCAGACAGCCAGGATCAATGGTGTACGTGAGCACCAGGCTTGTGCATATCAGCCCAGGACCCAAACCCTGAACTTCCGCATGGCTTCTAGCATTGCAGAGCATAGTGCTAAATCTGTGAGCCCATGGAAGATCCTGGAGGAAAGATATTTAATTGGGTTTCTGTCTACTATATATTCCAGGATCCAACAAACGATGGCTTACAGGGCGAATTTGACCCACTTACTGTTTTTGTAAAAAAAAGTTGTATTGAACACCATTATACTCATTAATGTACATATTCTCTGTGGCTAATGTTTGCTATAATGGCGGAGTTGAATAGTTGTGGCAAAGGTCATAAGTCCTGAAAACTAAAATATTTATTATCTGAAATGATATAAAAAGCAAAGTGATTATTTCATTAAGTGATGACCATTCTAAAAAATTGTTACATAAATGTATTTCCAAATAGTTGGGTACTTATAGTTTATTTGGGAGTCAACAATGTCATTCATGATGTTGTCCCAGATGGAATTTTTGGGAGAAAATTTTCTTTCTCTGCGGTGGAACAATGATAGACTAGAATTCAGAATTGCCATGTCTAGAATTGCAATTTATGTTATGTTATTGATTCGTTTTTATTTTTTCTAAATGTTGAAACTGTTAAACTAGTAAAGAATAAATGTATTTGTTATGTGCTAATTCTATTTACATCTTCCATATAAAGGGACAATGTAATTTATGATTCCCATTGGGACTCTGGAAAGGGATCTATTGTCACAACCAGTGTGAGCAAATATGGTTTGCTGACTCCTGGAATAGGTTGTAGGTAACAAGACAGTTAAGTATATCTCCTCCTTACAATGGGTGCTTCAATCATTTAAAAAGTGAAATATTTGGTCACTCGATTTATATATCATATTATATCTCTCTTAGACTTATCCTATTCTCTATCCACCTTTGATTACTTTAATATAGTAAAACAATAGTTTTTGGAGTTAGTAGTAGTCAAGCTCTTTCTTGAAATGGATTCTGGTATAGAAACTCATGCTATGAATTTTGTAAGATGGAGGTGACCCAATTCCAGAGGGGACCAGAGGCAGGAGCCCCAAGCACTTAGCTGCTCCCTTTCCCCTTTCTAGTAGTCTCTGAGCCAGCTCTCCAAAGTCTCTAGGATTCTGAGGAGTACAATCTGGAAAGTATTGAATTACAAGAAAATAGTTCAGGAGCCAGCAGGTGGTGTAGTGGTCGAGGTGTTGGACTCCCACATGGCCGACCCTGGTTCGAGTCCTGGAGCTGGAGGTTTGAAATTCACACAGGGTATGTGCACGTGTGTGCATGCCCCAAATCCTGAGAGGATAATGGAGGAGAAGGGATTGCAGCATGGTCATCCCCAGGGAGGGCATGATTTCTCACTTTCTCTTTGTTTCTGTCTGTCTGTCAAGTTGAGTGGACAAGGCCTTATAGCAAACGAACGAACAAACAAACATACACACAAGAAACAAAGAAACAAACAAAAAACTCTCTCTCAAAAAGGAAATAGTTCAAGTTAAATTTTGCTCTTCAGGATACTGTTCATGGCATTTAACTACTAAAACATCCATTTCACTAGGAGATGCCAAGACGTGATGCTATTAAGTTGTGTTACAGAAAGTTTCTAGAGGAATAAATTTATTTTACAATAAGAACATATTTATGCACTGAAAATAAAGCTATGAAAACCCAGCACCCTTTGAGTAGAGCTGTCAACACCACAGGATTTAGCTGAATCTCTCTCTACTATCTTTTCCAGGGGCCAACAGCACTAGCCAGGACAATTAATCCTGCTAGTCCTACTCATGTCTGTGCCTTAAACAGTCATTTTATTTTCCAATTCTTAGTTTTTACTGTGTCCTGAATCTGAAAGTCTTTCTGTGAGGCCTGAGATAAGGGGAAAAAAAAAGATAAAGTGATTGCTCTGATTTCCTCTAAATTCACATTTCATGAGCTTTAGAAGTTAGCCATCAAGTTTCCGGAACACTTTTGGCCAACTTAAGCCATAATGTATCCCTTTTAGATAGTGGGATGACTTGAGTGCATGGTGGAGACATTTTTCATCAAGTCATATATACAAATAGATAAAGGCCTCAATTTAAAACCCTTCAAAACACTGTATACTCCTAAATATGTCTTGGGAACCACATATGTGTTTGGTACATAAATTATCTTACATCTATATAAGCAGCCTATGAGCATATGGGTTACTTGGAAGTTACTCGAAAATTTTTATAAAAGCTACAGTTGCTGTACTTTATATATTGCTGCAATGTTACAATGGACAGTGCTAAACTTCTGCCATTAATGTGTTGCTAAAACCACAGAGGAGGATTAAACAAATCTTTAGCAACTTCCAATGCCTCAAATAGCCTTCTGGTTTCTGGCTTCTCAACACAAGAAGTTTTCTGAAGTGTATCTCCAAGACTGCATTTTGATATCGGTTATTTATGGGAATTAACATGGAGAGATGGAACAGCAGGTCTGTGTGGGATGGTGGGAAATTGGAGTCTAAAAATGAGTGACGTTTGTTGTAATGAGGTACATACATTTGAGACAGAGGGTGGTGGATGCAGAGGGAGAGGGAAGAAGGACATAATATGATCTGGTTTATTTAAAGGCTTTGAGTGAAAAATAAATCACTCAAATATGCTCAGGTAGAAGGTCTCCTCTTTATTTTTATACAAATGTCTTGTCATTCTAGAAAGGCACAAAGAAGGCAACAAGAGAGCACAATATATTTAAAGGAAAAACCACTGTTTCTCTTTTATGCCCGTTGTGTCTTTTCATTTCAATTATAGTCAAGCAATCTATATCTTTCTTGCTCAGATGGTTATGGAGAGGAAGGTGATGTTAGTTCTGTTGCTGTGTTTTACTTCAGAAGCAAGGAAGCCATACCAGATAAATTTTACTTTGCCGTAAACCTGGACACCCTGCTATGGTGTATTTGTTACTTATAGGCAATTTACAAGAGAAATTAAGCTCTAATCAGTTGAAAAATTACAAGCAAATGGCAGGTCTTTATAAATAGTATACCATGGTAACTATGCTGGGATTATCTAATTCATTAAATGCAATATATAAAAGAGGACAGATTCTCTCTTTAATTAGCTAATAACACTAAACTCTCAAGTGGGTGAGCAATAAACTTCTCAGGTTGATTACCTAGTGTTGTATGCGTAATCACTGCATTTGTGTTAGAGCTCTTGCTAGGCTGAGTTGGGGTTTTCCTTGGAGAAGACTTAAAGATAGTGCATTTGCCAGGAACTTTTCCTTGAATGGCGTTCTATAGAAGAAGTAATAAAAGTAATGTGAAATGGATACTGCTGTATTTGACTGGACAGAGGAGTCAATGCCCTAGACCAAGAACTTCTGAACCAAGAGGTCTGTAGAAAATGAGAGTGGGTAAAGGAGAGTCTGAGGAAGGACATTAAGGAGAAAAATAGAGAGACAAGGCATTTATGGGACAAAGAAATGGGTTATTATTTGCTGAAAATAGCGTGTATGGTATTCTCAATTGGACTGGTGAGGAATATATACATGTTGAAGCATTCGCTTCACAAGTTAAGTGTGATTGAATGTACAAAAGAAACTGAAATAAAAAAAAATATATATATAAAGAAAATGGTTTGTTCTCTTAAATAGTACTGTGATAACAAAATGACAAAATAGAAATCTTTTTTATTTTTTATTTTTCGAGAGGTTTTTGCTATAGGGCATGTGTGCTTGCCAGAAAGACAGACAGGAAGTGAGAAGTCACCCCCCAGGGAAGATGGCCATGCTGCAATCCCTTCTCCTCCATTCTCCTCTCAGGATCTTGGGCATGCATGCACATGCGCCCGGCGTGAGTTTAAGCCACCTGGTCCAGGACTTGAACCACGGTCGACTATGTGGGAGTCCGGTGACATAGCCATTACGCCAACTCCTGGTCCCACAAAACAGAAATCTTTCATACAGCACCTGCTGCAGAGTATACCTTTTATATACAAATATCAGAGAGCAGTAGTTATTGTGGCCATTTTACAGATGAGGAAAGTGGGCATGAATAGGTTAATAATTGTTCCCAGTCATATATAACTGGAAAAGGACAGAACAGGGCTGTGAAGTTTGCTACTCTGGGTCCTGAGTCTGCATGTTTAACCACCCGACCAGTGGTTTTCACAGTTTATTGCGCATGCAACTTACTAGGAGTTCTCACTAATATGCAGATTCTGGATTTTTTTGAGAGGTTTTTGCTATAGGGCGCACGTGCTTGCCAGAAAGACAGAGACAGAGAGACAGAAAGCGAGAAATCACCCTCCAGGGGGGATGGCCACACCACAATCCTTTCTCCTCCATTCTCCTCTCGGGATCTTGGGCACGCACGCACACGCGCCTGGCGTGATTTTAAGCCACTGGGTACGGGACTCAAACTGTGGTCAACTATATGGGATTCCAGCAACATAGCCATTATGCTAACTGCTGGTCCCGACTAATATGCAGATTCTTTTTGAGTTGGTCTGGAATAGGGCCTGAGATGTTGTATTTCTAACAAGCTCCTAAGCGATGCTAATGCACCTGGTACCTGGGCACAGTTGTGTAGTGAGGAGCTGGATTATAGAGTTTGTTGCCACATACGAAAGAGGGAGAGCTAGGAGGCATTCGATCATTCTGCCAGGATCACTAAGGTGAGAAATGTGCTTAAATTATGCTGACCTGATTCAGTGCATGTAACACGCCAAGGTTCAATTTTCTCCTGTCTAAGTGAGAATCCCACTCTCACGCCCAGCTGGATTATGAACGAAGAGTCAGTGGAGACATCCGCGCGAGAGCACTGAGAACAACCTGGCCATGTTATGGCCACCTCTTCCTACCCAGTGGCTGTAGCTTAGATGGGGACAGCTTGGTCTGTGCCTCATGAAGGAGTGGGGAACAGGGAGCAAACAAAAGCCAAGAGTTAAGCCATTTCTTTGCAGGATACTTAAGGACACATTTTTCAAAGTTGGTCTCTTAGAATTTTCAGCAGGTCCATTTCTAGCAATCTCTAAGCTTCATAATCAATCTCTTTTGCACTTTTCTAAGGACTTGAGGTTTGCAGAAAGAAGGGAGATTTCAGAGTTGGTACTGGCTGCTTCTAGTCTCCACCCTGACAAAGCAACCTGGCCACCACAGAGCCTGGAGCCAGCCTTGTGATGCTGAAAGCAAGACCTCCGTGGGCAGGGTGTCAGTGATTTACCTAGCTCATGAAGCACCAGGACTTGCATTAATATTTATGGAAACAGCTACCATTTTGAAGACTTTTCTGTACAAGGTGCTATGGCGAAGGCTTTATATGCCTTTAATTAGCACAATGCTCTGTTACTTCCATTTTAAATATGAGACAACTGAGGATGACAGGGCAAGGCAATTTGCTCAGATCACACAGTCCGTGAGTGGCAGAACTATGGTTCTGCTCAGGGATGTCTGAGTCCTGAGCACACATTCAGAGCAGTCTTGCTCTGCTGCTCCGCAATAACTGTAAAGTTCATGACACCCTACACTAGTGTTTTTCAGCTGTATTTTTAAAAATACAGATAAACTGATTCTACTTCCAGAAGTTATGATTCAAAATATCTGGTGCAGGACCCAGAAGTTAGCATTCTTTCAGAGCTCCTTAGGGGATTCTGATGCACACAGAACTGCACGAATAATTGCCTTCCTCCGTGCGTGGCACGTCACAGCTGTCACCGTGCTGTCCTATTCATCCTCACAGCAACAACAGTCCTGTGAGACAGGCGCTCGTGTTTTCATTTCATCACTGGGAAGGCAAGGACACACAGGACCGAGTTAAATGAATGCAGCTGAAACTGGCATGCGGTCTTCTGGCTCAACCTCGGGTGTACTTCTGACCACAAAACTGTTGCCTCTCCTGGAACAAAATTAGAATGCAGAGCAGAGCAGACAAGGAATGGTAACCAGTGGCAGCTTTGAAGAGGTTACATGAGTCCAGTCAGGGTATTTGACTTTCGCTTTATAAAGCCAGCATCAGGAAACTGGATTAGAAGCATCAACAAACAATGAATTGTAATCATACACCTACCTCTCTTTTTCTCGTCAAAAACGTGGGGATAATAGTCAACCTCGTGGGGTTGTTGTGAGACTCAAATGAAACAACATGTGTGAAAGCATTTTGAAAACTGTAAATCATTTGGTAAATATCAGACACTATTAAATAGATAAATCTTTCAATAGCAAAATCTGTGAGAAAGGAATTTTTGTTGACATAACAAGTTCAGTCTATTCTGTTTGATGCCAGCAGAGGGCTAAGTTCTGCTTTCCAAGATTAAGGTAGACAACATAGGTGATCATTGTTTTGTAGAGGTTTTTGCCTTAGGGTGCATGCACTTGCCAGAGAGAGACAGAGACAGTGAGAGGGACTAGAGGAATCATCCCCCGAGGAGATGGCCACACCACAATTCCTTCTCCTCCATTCTCCACTAGGGATCTTGGGTATGCATGCACACGTGCCCAGTGTTATCTTCAAGTCACCAGGTCCCTCACTGGAACCAAGGTCGGCCATGTGGAAATCCAGTGATATAACCTCTACACCATCTACTGGCCCCCAATAGAGGTGATTCTTAAGCTCTCGAAGTAGTATCATTGCTGTGGTGAGATACAGGTGTCAGTAAAATGGGTCTTGCTCTGTTCTCTAAAGAGGTTACTACTCCTTGACTCAGTTTTTAAATTGCTTTTTATAGCTGCTCAGACACAGGCAGCAGGATGTGTGGGAAGGGAGAGGGATAGAGGAAGGAGTGCCTTGTTCTCCAAAACCTGGGTTACCACGATGCCGATTGGCCTGTTAGCAGTCACTCTCCTCTCCTCTGACCTTTTCCTCACCACCAGCTCTAATCATCATCTATATCCTCATGACCCCCACAGTCCAGCTTCCAGCAAGATTGCTCTGTGGAGTTCTGAGCCCGTGCATTCAGTTGCCCACTGGAACATCTGCATAGCTGTTGCGGTCAGAGGCACGACTCTGGACTCCGAGATCTCTTCCATGATGTTTACTGGTACAGGTTCAGTTGCTTCTCTCCCCCAGGCTTCCAGGTACGCGCCTTAAATTCCCTCTGGGCCCGCCCTTCCCCAAGTCTCCGGGCGTGTTGGGCTCTGATAGGCCGCTTCTCAGAGTTATGCTAATAAGGAGTTGTCTTTGAGTCTTAGGTGTTTAGCTCCTACGCCATAATGGGGCGTCTTCCGGCAAGGGCTTCCACACATAGCCACCCCACTGGCGCCTTCAGTGCAACATGCACACATCTGACCTAGTATTGTCCTTCTCCAGGTACTTTTCTTCTAGTCCCTGAGTCCTGGAGGGTGTGGCCCCATGCCCAGTCAGAAAGCTGGGCATCATCCTTGACTTCTTTCTGTCAGTCCAAAATCAAATTCTGCCCATCGTCCCCACTTACTAGCTCTCGATTAAATGCATCATATTGATCCTATCTCAATTCAGGCCACCTTCATCATCTGCGTGTTTACCTGCAAAAGCCTTCTATGTTTCCCTGACTCAGATCTTGTCCAGTTCTTGTCCATACTCCAAATTGTACCCAAAGGGATATTTTAAAATTTGTTTAAAATGTTAAAGTTCATTTATTTCTTCTTCTGAGAGAGATAGAAAGGGAAACACTTGCATAGGGTCTTCACTGTGATCCACCCCCAGTCTCAGATCACAGCCAGTGTGTGTAGGGAGGATCAAGGTTATGAACTGAGGCCTTCCTACATGTGTCCTGTTACTTTACCCATGCACCACTACCTGACCCTAATAAAGGGACCTTTTTAAAATAAAATCCCAATCTCAGGATTGTTTGATGGCTTCCCATTACCTTCGCTAGGAGTGTACGTTTCTTTAAATACATTCTGAAGACATTTGTAATACGCCTTCTCTTGATTGATCCTGACCTCTTTCAACAAACACCCTCGTTGTACTCAGTACTTGAATCCTACTAAACTAGGTTCAATTTTGTGAAACGTTCTACCTTCTCATGCTCATGCTTCTTTCTTTGCTGGAGACTACTCTTTGGGAGTTCTCCTAACCTGCCTTTGCCTGGGTTTGCTCATTTTCCCTTTGTACTACACTCATTTCTTTCCTAGCCTTTTCTGACTTTCTACGTCCTACACTGTATCCTTTCCCTACAGCTTGCACAAAAGCTTTCACTCTAGGTCGTAAACACCTGGTGACTACTTCATCTCTCTTTGAGACCAGTGGGTTTTGAAAGCAGAGCCCATCTTTGGCCTTGTGCGCCTTGCTCAGTGTAGAACCTGGCGTGCGGGGGCCACTCGGGCTACTTGTCTTGACTGAGGAAATAAATACATGTCAGCTTCAGAAAGCAGAGCTGCCTGGAAAGGAGCAGCATGTCTCTGCTGGCTTATTTTAATTAAACATTCGGTGCAAATGTCGGACATTTGGGGTCAAAAAAAATGTAAAGCCAGTGAGATGACATTATTATTGGAATCTTATAAACTCTGAAAATCTTTAGGAGCCAGATCTAATAAAAAAAAAATATTTTGGAATATCTGCCCATCCTTCAGAGAATAGGTTAAATTCTTGCAAATTTCCAATAGTTCTATTGGTTTCCTCAGTTTATATAAAAATGCTCCATTTTTTTTTTTTTTTTGGAATGAAAGTGCACATTTATTTTGATGCAAGACATTTGGAACTCCATGCTTTTTTTTACAACATGCATTTTCTACAAATGTTTTTTAAAAGAAGAATTTTTTAATTTATTATAATAATTATTATTTTTAAGTTTGCTTCAGAGCTCATGTTCTCACCAGAGAGAGATAGGGAGATAGGAAGTGCTATGAAGAGGGTGAATATAAATGATTCGAATCATGGACCTTGTGATTTTTACATGTGTGGATTCACTGCTCATAAATGGTAGTCTGTGCCCATGTCGTTTGTTAAGGCACAGCCCCTATATTTTGGTTAAGGTGCAGGACATGGGGTTTAGATTCAGACAGACCCAGTTTTGAGCTCCTGCTTTAGTAGGTATTAAAGATAAGCCCTTCGGAAAACTATTTAGTTCAATTATTTTTAGCAACTCTGTTTTCTTGTCAGTAAAATATGACAATAGCTACCTACCTCACAGAGTTGGTGAGGAGTATAAAGAGTATGTGAGAGTGGTACTGAATAAAACGTACTTTCTCTGATTATATTCATTTTCAACACAATAGAAAAAAGCAGAGCTTTCAAGAGTATAACTTGCCCTTGGACCAGCAATTCCTCATCCAGGAACTACACAAAAAAATTCATAAAAAGAGTCAATATATATGTAAAAATATTATTCTTCCAGCATTATTTTCCATTCCTTTTATATGCTTAGTACATATTTTAATGAAGTATAATATGCATTTATAGTGCAACAAATAATATATAGCTAGGTGAATTATTATAAGGTGAGCCAGATGAAGAAAATATTTAATCATAGAACCAGCAGATGGTGTAATGACTATGTGACTGGACTCCCATGCAGTCGACCGTGGTTCGAATTCCAGACCTGGTGGCTTAAATTCACACCAGGAACGTGTACGTGCATGCCCAAGATCCCCAGAGGAGAATGGAGAAGGGATTGTGGCATGGCCATCCCCCCTGGAGGGGTGATTTCTCACTTTCTGTCTCTCTGTCTCTGTCTTCCTGGCGAGTGCACGTGTCTTTTAGCAAAACCTCTCCAAAAAAAAAAAAAAATTAATCACTATTCATAGTTAAAAATTAGAATATTGGGGCCAGCAGGTGGCGTGGAAGTTGTGGGTGCTGTGAGTCCAACTCGGTCAACTGTAGTTTGAGTCCTGGACATGGTGGCTTGCTTTCTCATTCTCTCTCTCTCTCACTCTGTCACTCCCTGGTCAAATTAAAAATAAGTAAATAAATTTAAAAAAGTTAAATAAAAAAATTCTTTAAGAAAAAATAGAATTTTATCAGCACCCAAGAAACTCCCTTTCTACCTTTAGCCTTACCGTCTTTCTATAATCCTTTCCAAATATAACCTTTAACTGCTACTAATAACATCAATTAGTTTTGTTTACATTTAAACTTTATTTGGAAATTATATAATCTAAATTATTTTGTGTCATTTTCTATAATTCAACATTGTTTTAAAATCATATGACAAGTTTTTATGTTGTATACTGTGAGATATAACTGCTTTTGTAGCAATAGTTTATTAAACTTCATAACCATATTCTAACATATGAATGGAGCAAAATTTATCTGTTATGCTATTGACAAACAATTGAACTTTTGTGGGGTTTGGCTATTACAGAGAGTGTTGCTGTGGCCTTTACTATGTGTGTCTCTTAATTTACATAATATGAATTTCTTAAACATATACTTAGGAGTGGCACTGCATGGTTGTAAGTTATATATGTGCTCAACTTAATCAAGTAACTGCCAGTTTTCCACTTTCTTTTGCCTTTTCACATTTCCATCAGTATTTATAAGAGCTCCCTTTTCTTTAAAACTTTGATAAAGTTTTGGTATTATGGCTTTTTAATTATAGCATTGAACAGGTAGTGATATCTCATGATTGGTTTTGTGTTGTATTTCCCTAGTAAACAATAAAGTTGAGCATCCTTTTTTATTTCAACAGTCTTGATTTTTTTCTTTTGTGAAATAGTGATAAAAAATTCTTTTCATGCATTTTCCATATTGAGCCTGTTCTCTTTTTCTTGTTGATTTGTAGGAATTCATTATAAATTCTGGTCGAGACCTTTGCCAACTGTATGTTTTGCAAATGTATCTTCTTCTACTTGATGTTTTGCCTTTTTCTTTTTTCAATTTACTAGAAGGCATGTGAGCTAGCTACAGACAGAAAGAGAAAGAGAGAGAGAGAGGAAGTGAGAGAAGGTGGGAAAGCACCTCACATGGGTGATGGCCATGCTATAATCTCTTCCCTCCATTTCTACTTTTAAGATTGTAGGTATGCACCATGCTCATGTGCCCAGTGGTTTCTCAAGCTGCTAGGTCCAAGTCTTGAACAACTACACAGTAAGTCATGTGGGATCTGGTGATCTTAACTACCATGCCACCAGCTGGCTCCCCTTTTAACTTTTTTAATGGACTGTTTTTGTTTTTGTTTTAAGTTTTTGTCATAGGGTGTGTGCACTCACCAGAGAGAGACAGTGAGAGGGAAAATGAAGAATCACCGTCTAGGGGATGACCATGCTGCAAGCCCTTTATTTCACTCTCCTCTAAGGATTTTGGGTATGCAAAAATACATGTCCAGGATGGTTTTCAAGCCACCGAGTCCAGGGCTCAAACAGCGACTGGCCATGTGGAGGTCCAGAGCCCTCACCACTACACCTCGTGTTTGCCCTGGGCTTTGAGTTTTTAATGCATTTCATTTCACCAATCCTTTTTCTTTCGAGATAATTCTGTTAAGAAAGTCTTTCCTTATCTAGAACTTATGAATGTGTTTTCCTATTATATTGTAGAAACATTGTTTTGCTTTTGAAATTTGATGTCAATCAGACTAAAATTGATTTTATGTGTGTTGTGAGACAGAGGTCAACCAAACTCTTCTCTTTTTCTTTTCTATCCAGTAGATGCACCAATTGTCATATTCTAATGGTCATGTTTTTATTGTTCCATAATGCCACTTTTGTAGTAAATCAAGTGACCATATATAAACAATGTGAACAACCTACCTCATGAGTCACTATTCCTTTTACATTCATGTATTTACTTTTATCAGAAATGGAGAGAGACAGGCAGATAGACACTCCTCACAGGGTCTTCATATCTTGATACACCCCATCTCAAGTGACCCAGATCATGGGCATGCTATTTAAGGAGGTCCCAGGATATGAACTCAGCACCTTTCCCTTGTGGGTTCAGTTGCATTACCAGGGTCTAGTTGTACCACTGCCTGATCCAATGACTCACTATTTTGCTCTTTTGATATACTTATCTGTCCTTGCCTCTTTACATCCTGGCACCTGCCATTCAGTACGTATAGTGAATATGTATCTATCCACCTAGTCAATGACAGGAGTACATAGCTAGCTGGAAAGGCATGGAACATTTCTTCTATATTAATTCAGTTAAACATTAAGTAAACAGATATCAGATATTTATAGTGGAAAAACTTCAGAGTCAATGAGGTGAGTTCATTACCAGAATAAATCTTTATGATATGCCCTGAGGTCTGTTGGTGCAAGTCCCTCATTTTTCTTTTTCATTGTCTTAGCTATTTCTGGCCCTTGGTATTTCTATGTAAACTTTGCTATCAACTTGCCAATTTTTACCAAAAATTGTGTGAGTTTTTTAATTAGTATTATATAGTACCTAAAGATCTATTTGGGAAAATAGATTATCTTCACAATATTGAGCCTTCTAACCTATAATTGTTTTATACATCCACATCTATTTAAGTATTTTTTGTTATTATCCTTATTATTATTGTTGTTGTTGTTATTTTAATTTAACTAGAGAGAGACAGAGAGAGAGAAAGAAAAAGGGAGAAAGCAAGTCTCCAGGTCCAGGACTTGAACTGTGGTCAGCCATGTGGGAGTCCAGCACCTTAACCATTGCACCACCTGCCAGCCCTGATACAGCCCTCTATTAACATTTCTATCAATAATGAGTTATAGTTGTATGTGTAGAAATCATATTCTTCTTCATCATCTTTTTTTTTTTTGAGAGGTTTTTGCTATAGGGCACATGCACTCACCAGAAAGACAGAGAGAGACAGAGACAGAGATACAGGAAGCAAGAAATCACCCCCACCCCCCGGGGGAGGGATGGCCATGCTGCAATCCCTTCTCTTTCCTTCTTCTCTCGGGATCTTGGGCATGCATGCACATGTGCCTGGCGTGAGTTTAGGCCACCGGGTCTGGGACTTGAACCCCAGTCAACTAACTACATGGGAGTCCAGCAACATAGTCACTATGCCATTTGCTGGTCCCAATCATCATCATCTTTCTATTTTAATGCCACTGTAACTACAAATTATTCTTTTGTTACTTTAGTCCTTGGACATTTTCAGAGACTTGCTATAAAAGCTATCATGTGATCAATTCTGGTCAATGTTGTATATACAATTGAAAATAATGTGGGGCTGGCCTCATGACCTAGTGGTTAAGGGAGCTGGATCTCACATAGTAAACAACAGTTTGAATCTCAGCCCTAATGGCTTGAAGGACTTACTGAATGCATGTACATATGTGCCCAGAGTCCAGGTGGGGTGGAGAGATGGAGGAGAAGGAATTATGGTATGACCACACCCCATTGAGAGGTGTTTTCTATCTCTGTCTCTCTCTCTGCTCCTCTGTCTCTCTGGAAAGTGCATATGGCCTCTAGCAATTAAAAAATAAAATATTGGGAACCAGCAGTTAGTGTAATAGCTATGTCGCTGGACTCCCACATAGTCGACCGTGGTTCATGTCCTGGACCCGGTGGCTTAAAACTCACGCCAGGTGCATGTGCGTGCATGCCCAAGATCCCGAGAAGAGAATGGGGAGAAGGGATTGCGGCATGGCCATCCCCACTGGGGGGAGATTTCTCGCTTTCTGTCTCTATGTCTCTCTGTCTCTGTCTGGCGAGTGCACGCGCCCTATAACGAAAATACCTCTGCAAAAAAAAAAAAAAAAAAAATTATGTTACTTAATTGGGTTCAAAATTCCAGATACATCAATTAGGTCAATTTTATTAATTATGTACTCAAATTTTCTACACATTTACCAAACTGTCCCCAATCTGTTCTATTAATTACTGTAAAAAGTGTGTTAAAAGCCTTTTATTAAGTGGATTTATTGATTTTTTTCCTCAGTTCTATTTTTACTTATGCCTAAGTTTTTAGTACCTAAGATTGGAAAAAAAAAGTGTTGTTTTTGTGTGTGTGTGTGAGAGAGAGAGAGAGAGCGCGAGAGAGAAAGATGGAGAAAAAGAGGACTTGAGAGAATCACACTGAACAGGGTCTTCATATTTCACAGTTCTCCCCAATCCAGTCCCGAACCCAACCCAATATGTTAAGGTGGATTGGGACAAGCACCCAGAGCCTTTCGGCAGCAAGCAACAGCATCCCTATTACCTGTTGCCCATGGCTGGGCTCATTTCAGAAATTTAGCATCACTATCTCTTCTTGGTTGATTCACCTTTCTGTCCTTATTACATGTCTCTTTATTTTTATTATTATTTCTTAATTATGAATTTCATTGGATATTTTCATAGATACACAAATTTTATCTAGATTGGTACTGACAAGGTATATTTTTGCCCTTCCTTTAGTTTCAACTTTTATATAGTTACGTATTTAAAGATTTTTTTCTTGTATGCAGCTTGGGAGGTAGAATTCTAAAATGATCCCTGATAACCAGACCTTTACCTTTGTATAATCTCGCTTGAGTGTCAGTGGAAGTGTGAATATGAAGAGATATCAATCTCGTAATTATGCTCTATGGCAAAAGGGACTTTGCGGATATAATTAGTTCTTTATCAGTTGAGTTTGGGTTAATCGAAAGATTATCATACAGGGGGAGCCTAATATAATCTTATGATCCCTTCAAGAGCAAAGATGTTACAGGTGAGTAGCAGAGGCAGTAACACAGAATCAAAGCATGAAAAAATAAGAGGAGAAGAATCATTCCATCACTGGCTCTGATGATAGGTCTGCCTGGAAAGGACTGAGGAGCCTCTTCCAGGGCCTGAGAGCAAATCCCAGATGATATCTAGTAAGAAATGGGGGCCTCAGTCTTCAGTGGTAGGAAATTGGATTCTACCGACAAACTTAGTAAGCTTGAGAGCAGATTCCCTGAGATTTTCAGCAAATGCTGGTTGGGTCCCTACCTTGATTTCCACCTGTGAGACCCTAATCAGAGTATCCTGCCTCACCTGCACAGAATGGGCATGCAGGGCTCTGAGCTACTAACTGGGCAATATTTTAAGCTATGAAGTTTGCGATGGTTTATTACACATAAACAGAAAACTAACATTGCAGGTGTTATGTTTTTACAGATAATTTAAAGCTCAGAGGAAGTTATCTCTCTCTTCATGATATTATATTTCTGTAGACTGGAATTTGTTTTATGTGTGCATTAAATATATCGATAAATTATTATTATTTTTTTAGACATTGAGCTAATTTCAATCAGAGTTTAGTATAGCTGTGAGAGAAGATTTTGTTTAGCATTACTCTCAATGTGTAGCTCCTTAGAAATCTCCAATAAAATTTTTTGATACTTGTGTACCTGGCATACTCACAGAGGTTTCTCAGTGTGAACCTGGAACCTTTCCATGTGGGTCAGCCTTGAAGTGTGTCACGTTTTACCACTGCATCACAGTCTGGCCATAAATTCTCTATTTATTGACACATGAGACTCAGTGTTTTTGGTTCTTTCTCTGAGTTTACTAAGGCTATTTAGTTTCCCTGTCTCTTTTCTACTGTTCTCTGTTCAGCTTTTCAGACTTTTATTCTGGGAAAAAAAAGAAGAAAAAACATGGATGTTATTTGAGAAATCAACTATCTCTGACATATTCTTCATCTTTGTGAAATAAATGTCATAAATTATTTAGTTCAGTTCAGTGCTTGAGACCAAAAGTGAATTCAATCCAGGTAAGTGAAGGTGTTTGAGCAACTGACCAAGATCCATAATAATCACTGTACCTGACATTTTATGTTTCATCTTTTAGAAAAGTTTTAATATTGTCTTATGAATTCATAAAAACACAATGAACCTGACAGGAAAGATTTCATAATCTGGTTAGGCTTATGAAGAAACTGAAGGCCAGAAAGATTAAATCATTTGACCAAGACCTATGAGAAATAGGTGGCACTTAAATTTTTCACTCTTAAAATAGGATGATGAAGTTTAATTACTGTCATTCTGACACTTATTTTAATTTGGAGTATCTTAATTTTCTGTCACTCAGCTTTTTCTCAGGGGAGTTTTCATTCTGCATATTTCCACTGATGGACCAACTCCTGCAGAGAGAAAAATGACACATCCTTATGCTTTCAAAGTGTGAAGTTTGGATCGATTTCATGCTTCTTTCAAACCCTTCTGGATGGCACCTGTTTCCCTAAAGAATGCCCCATTTACCCATGTTTCTATGCAGCTAAACACTATGTGAGCCTATAAGTGATGTGAAAGCACCATGCTTCCTGAATAATCAGTTTTCCAGCTGAGAGCAGATGGCTTATATTTCACACCATTGTGGGCCAATACTTGACAGTTGTTAGAATATGGAGAATAACCATAGCTGCCATTTGGAAAATCTTAGAGACATATAGTAAATAGGCTGATTAATGTTGAGAAACATCTCTTTGTCTCATTTTTGTGTATATAATCAGTTATGTGGTTGTAGTGTTCCAAAATAGAAGGTAGTAATATTTCCAATGTTAGACCTGCTCCTTCTAATTTTTAAGATCTTTTATTGCCAAATTCTTTTCTCTCTCTCTCTCTCTCTCTCGTGTGTGTGTGTGTGTGTATGTGTAATCTTCAATCTGTCATAGCTTCAGAGAAGAAAGGTGTAAACATACCCTAGCAAATTACCCCCCAAATTTAAGCATATTTGAAACACAACCATATAATCCCATTTAGATTAGAGTATATGGTATTTTTACAGTCCTACAGATAAAAGTTATCTTCAACTTCCTTGTTATAACTGAATGTTTACATCTTTCCAAAATTCAAATGTTGAAAAACTAACACTCAAGGTGATGGTATTAAGATATGAAGCCTTTCGAAGGTGATTGGATCCTGAGGGTAGAGCCCTCATGAATGGCATTAGTGCCCTTCCAGAAGAAGCCCAAGAGAGCTGCCTTGCCCCTTTCACCATGTTAGGACCCTGACAGAAAGCACTGTCTGTAAGGAATGGGCACTCACAGGACACTCAATCTTTCAACACCTTCTTTTTGGATTTCCTAGCCTCAAAAGCACAGTTTATGTTATGTATAAGTTACCCAGTTGATAGCATTTTGTTACAGTAGGCCAAATGGAATAATACAAACCTTAGTGAACTTTTTAAACATACAATCAGTCTTGTTATAAGGAGATTATTATGTAAGTCAAAATACCCTCATTTACATTCCAAATGAGTGTGTGTGCATATGCATGCATGTTTGCACACATGCATCTGTGTGTGGCTGTATCCTATTTGATGTGAACCTTCCACAGGGATTATGACTTTTATTCTGGACATGACTGAACTTTTAGAGATGTTAGTCCCTGTGCCTTCAAGGTAGGCAAATTATGCAATACCAGCAAACAGCCATGATGTACCTTTAAACATCAATGGCTTTTCTCAGTAATATCATTTTTTTCATTGCAAATCAGCTGATACCCTTGTCTACATCATTAGTTTCCACAATCTGATCTGGCTGTTAGGTCAGCCACAGTGTGGGATGGTGATAGAATTATTCAGGCAATATAAGGAAGTACATTCTAAAGCTCCTGATTATAAGCGGGAACCCATATTTCTTTTAAATTTCATTAACCAGAGCAAATAACATGATCGTGTCCAAGTTCCACAGGGTAGAGAAATACAATTCTACCGGAGAATCAGGTATTGAGAGTACTCAGAAGACTTATCACAGCCCATCCCTCTCAAAACCAAATACTTATTCCATCTCTTTGTACATTTAAAATATATTATGCCTTTCCACAAGGAATGTTGTCCTGTGTCTAAGGTGTTAGCCACAGAAGGAAGCTTCAAGTCCAGGTCCTATGAGTGATGGCTGGCATTCTTGTCATCTGGCCTGAAGGTAGCTCTTGTTCAGAAGAATAGTGAATCAAAAAGTCAAGTATCTTCCCTGTCACAGACTCAATATTCAGTGGAGGAATGGAAACAGGATAATAGCAATAAAAATTCTCACTGAGAGTGGGAGACAGAATTGTTACTCTTTTATAACAAATTTTGAAATCTCACTATACAGACATTGTGAGGGGACCCTGCTCTACACAGGATATATAATTTTCAGCACCCATTGCAAAATGAAAATGCAGGGCCCTTTGTTAAAAAAGAAAATAGCAAAGCACTAAACAAAGTATGAAGACTTTCTGAACCTGGGATCTTGAGCAATGCATATGTTATACTACCATGAAGCCAGCCCTGGCCTTACCTTGGAGTGGGTAATGTTCCTTAAAGAGGTTCTGATTCTTTCCCTGGCTGTGGCTGCCTAGAACTTTGTTTTACCTAACTTGAGACTTGACGTTTTAGGAGTTCTACCCTAATCCAGTATCCTTTCTAGCTACCTTCAAAGAGGACATTGGGGAAAATTACCTCTTGGGAAGTAAAAATATTTTTCAGCCTTCTTCCTGCTCATAAAGATTAAAGATCCAAGGGTCATTTTAATATCTGAAAATTCAGTCTTTTTAAATCTAGGTTAGAGGATGTTGGGTGGTATAATTTTTGCTTTAGTTTTTCTGGAGATACTGAGCTAAATTATCTCCCTCGAACATGGTGGCTTAAAGCAACAGAAATGTATTGACTTATAGTTCTGGAGGCCAGAAGTCCAAAATCAAGATGGTAGTGTTGATTCCTTTTGGGCGTTCAGGGAGAGAATCTGTTCTATACCTCTTCCAGCTTTTGATTATTGCTGGCAATCCTTGGCTTTCTCCATTACTCCAATTTCTGATGCCATCTTTCCACCTGTCCCCTCCTGTGTGCCTTTGTTAAAATCTCCCTCTTCTTATAAGAAAACCAACTATGGAATTAGGGTTCACTCAAACTAATATAACTTCATCTTGATCTGACCATATTTACAAGACCCTTTGCCCAAATGAGGTCACATTTTCAGATGGTAAATAGATGTGAATTTTGGAAGAACACTGTTAAGCCTGGGACAGCTGTCGAATTTAAACCAAGTTCCAAGCAAATGTAACTACCTGAAGCCATACTTATAGTTCTTTTCAAACTGTGTTTGCCCATCTTTACTCAATTATTAATGTCTTCAACCTTATAAAGATTTTTGTTATAGTCATGCCCTTACAAATTTTATCTCAAAGACTCATTAGGTGATGCATTAATTTGATCTAATAGTAAGTATGAGGGATATACTTTGATTTGATACCTCTTTATGAAGCTATGTTTTAATTTTTCATTGTCACTACTAATCTTCATGATTTTATTCCATACAGCATGCTACTGAGAAGCATGCATATCTTCTAACAGTGGGAGTCCTTGTCTTAGTTTGCTCAGAATTTTATAACAAAACACCGTACCCTAGGTGGCTTAAAACTGAAATTTACTTCTTACAGTTTTGCCAAGGAATCCAAAATCAGGATGCTGTCTGATTTGATTTCTGCTCAAGGCTCTCTCCTTCACTTACAGATTGTTGCCTACTTACTGTGTCCTCCCATGACAGGCAGAGCAAGCAAGCTCTCTGATGTCTCTTCTTATAAGGGCATTGATTCCATACTGAGAGCCCCATCCTCATGATCTCATCTACCTCTAATTACTTACCAAAGGCCCAATCCCCAAATCTCAAAACATTGAGGGTTAGGTTTCCACTATACATTGGGAGGGGGTAGTAGAATTCAGTGCATAGCAGAATTCTGATTTCTGTACTCTATGTTCTATTGTATACCTACATATGTATAGCTCAACTATTTACTTAGATCTTCTCTTTCTTTCAGTATCTTATCAGATGCAATAAATTCTAACCAAAAAATATTAGGATTCTGATTTTCAATTTATTTAACTAGAGATAAAAGGTTAATTTTTAGAATACCACAACTTTGTAAGTTATGAGGTGATCATTTTACTAAAGTTTGACTGCTATATAAGGATTGCCATCCACTCACCTCCTATGTTAGTTTCTTAGCTGCCCATTATCTAGAACCCAACTCAGTGCTATATATTTTAATAAAAACAGTTATAGGAATATGTCAAGATATTTAAATAAGAAATAATGCTCTTTAAAACAAGTGGTTCTGGGACAACTGGGTATTCACATATGAAAATTGGATGTGAAAAGAAAAGTTGGACTCTACCTGACAATATCTATAACAACTCAAAATGGATCATAGACCTAAATGTAATAGGGAAAATTATGAAACTCTTAGAAGATGACATAGGAAAGAATAAAGGGATGGAAAGCAACTGCAGATACCAGAGACAGGGTGGGAGGAGGATAGGAAATGACAGAGGGTGAGAAATGGGGGGGGGGGAAATATATATATATATATATACACACACACACACACACACACACACACATGCAAGAAACAAGAAATGGAAAATTATTTGTTGATGATAACATGTATGATTAGGCCATTTTACAATGTATTCTGGCTGGAAAATCACATTTTATATGCTGTGATGATTTCAGTGAAAGTATGTAAAATAAATTAATTTTAGAAAGACAAAAAAAGATGACATAGAAGTAAATCCTTACAAGCTTGAATTATGCAATGGTCTCTTAGATATGACCTAAAAGTTACATGTAAAAAAGAAAAAATCAATTCGATTGTGTCAAAATTTTAAAAATAGTTTGTGACTCAAAGGACACTATCAGGAAAGTTAAAGACAGCTCATAGAATGGGAGGAAATATTTGCAAACTATACATCTGGTAAGGGAATTTTATATGAAATATAGAAAGAACTCTTAAATTCAATATTAAAAAGATAGATAACCCAATTTAAAACAGGTAAATATTGGAATAGATAAATCCCCAAGGGATATATAAAAGTGGCGAATATATCATAAGATGTTGACATCATTAGTCCTTAGAGAAATGCTAATCAAAACCACAAAAGATAACATTTTACATTTATTAGGATGACTGGAATAGAGAAAACATATAATTACAAATGTTGGCAAAGGTAGAGAAATTGGAACTCTTATACATTCATGATAAGAATAAAAAATGATGCAGTCACTTTGGAAAGAATTAGAAGTTACTCAAAAATATAAACATAGGGTAACTATAATGACCAAACATTTCTACTATTCTATATTTAAGCAATCTTAAAACACATTTCTACACCAACATTTGTACACAAATGTTTATGATAGTTTCGTTTTGTAATTTTGGTTTCGTTTTGTAATTTTGCTGTACAGTATGTGCAACACACTCACTGGAGAAACAAAAAGAGAGCAAGATAGAGAAAGAGAAAATGAGAATGTGCCTCTTGGAGGGCTCATCCATACTGAAATTATTTAGCCTTCATTTTTCTTTCCGGACTTTTGGGCACACATGCACACATGCCTAACAACAGTGTTTTAATTTTATCTATTGAGTTGTCAAAAAAGTCATGATGCATTTTTGCATAGAAAAACAGAAATAATACTTCATGACTTTTCTAACAACCCCACATAATCAAAAAGTGGAGACAAACAAAATGAACGGCAACTAATGGCTGAATGAACATAATGTGCTATGTCTATTCACTGAAATAGTATTCAGCAATAAAAAGGAAAGAAGTACTAGTAGATGCTACACCATAATATATCTTGAAAAAATTACACTAAGTGAAAGAAACCAGGCATAAAGGATGACGTTTTATGATTCCATTTATATGAAATGTCCCAAATGGGCAAATCAGTACAGACAAAAAATAGATTAGTGGTTGCTAGGGGTTGAGGGAGAAATGGAGATTGACTACAAATGGGTATAGGATGTCTCTGGGGGGACGATAAAAATGTTCTAAAATTAGCGATGGTGGTTGTCCAAGTCTATCAGTATGTTAAAACCCACTAAAATATTTAAATTTGAGCTTTATGTTTTGATAATTATATCTTAGTAAAGTTGTTATTTAAAGGATGTTAGAATCCCCATGTTTGTACTAAAATTTTTAACTATCACTACGGGCTGTTATACTACAGTAACAAACAACTCCAGAATCTCTGCAGCTTATAATAGCATCTATCTGTAATACATCCGTATGTTGTATGCAACTTTTTGGGTCACCATGAGAGAAGAAAAAGAGAACATAATAAAGTGAAATTGGAAGCTTTTACCTGAATAATGGCACATTTAATTTTGCTCACGTTTACTAAAGGCAGCTTACCTGCTAAGGTAAGCCAGGTAACCTGGCTCTATTGGGCAGGAAAATGTACACTTACAATGTTCTCTGAAGCAGAGAAAACAAAATATCTATGGAGATTCCCTAATGGCTATCACTAACTACATGAAAATGCAGATTGTTCTACTTGTTTTGCAGTTGTAGCTAATTTTCACAGTAGGTGTGTTTTTGTTTTTTGTTTGCTACTTTTGACGTATTGGTCAGTTATCACCATGTAACAAACTACCCTGAAACAAACACGGTGCCATATAATAGTAAGAACTTGTTTTTAAAACTTATGTCTATGTGTTTACTGTGGTGACTCCAAAACAAATTCTGAGGCTTGGTAAAGGCCAGCCCCATTCTAGGGCACATCTTTCTTATATGGAAGAACTAGAAGTATGAGAGAGTCAAGTATAAATAACCGCTCCTTAAAGCCTCAATCCACACAGGCACGTTGCTTCTGCCCACATTCCATTGGCCAAAATAAATCACATGGCCAAGATCAGCATCAGTGAGATAGTTAGATATTATTTGCATGGATTAGAGGAGAGAGGGAACCTTTTGTAAAATGTAATCTACCTCATTAGAAGTCAGGTCTTACAAGTTTTTTTGCACATAAGCAGTTGTTTTGTTCTCACAACAAACTCGAGGTAGGTACTGTGCATTATTTTTTCCTCATTTCAAAAAAGAAGCAAAGAATAGCTTTCCTAATGTCAAGTAAATGATGAAACCAGGACATAAACTTAGGTAATCCTGTCCTGTTTCTCCTTGAATTTTATTTCCTCTATTCTTACATTCATTGTTTCTAGTCATTTTAGCAAATATCTTATTAAAAAGATCAAAACTTGGATTAGTGAAGTTCAAAACTTGGATTAGTGATAGCTAACTTTTTTGTTTGTTTGTTTTAGAGAGAGAGAGATTTTTTCCTGTAAGGCATGTGTGCTCAATGAAGAGAGGGAGAGAGACAGAAAGCAAGAAGTCACTCCCAGGGGAGATGGCCATGGTGCAACAATTTCTTTTCCTCCATTTTCCTCTGAAGATCTTGGGCACGCATACACAAGCCCTGGTGTGAGTTTTAAGCTTCCAGGTCCAGGACTTGAACTACTGGGAGTCCAGTGACGTTACCATTATGCCATCTGCTGGTCCCAATACCTATCTTTTTAAAGAATGAAGATAGTTAATGTCAACCAAAGATAGTACAAACACATTACTTAAGAATTGTCAAACATTTGATATCTGGTTAGTGTAGAAATGCAATATGGGAAAAAAGCAACTATAGTTTCATTTTTAGAATAATCTGTATTTTATTCATCACAATTATACCTTCAATAATTCGACAAAAATGTAGTGTGTGTGCATGTGCACACACATATATATGTGCATGTATGCATATGTGTGTTTTTGTAAGACATTATTCATTCTATTCTAAGTATACTCAGATTTTTTATCTTTCCCAGGTGTCTGATTGCTGCTAGTTGGGGTGACAGTCTGTGGCAATTCTACAATATTGGAACGTTCATCTGTTTATCTCTTGTCAGTTTACATTAGCATAACTCTATAGGGGAATAGAAAACTAATGACCCAGATTGAAATAATGTTACACTAAAAACATTTGAAATAGACTATCTCCCTTGCCTTTGGCTCATAAATGTTCAAGATGTGATTGGGTGTGTACAATAACTCCTGTCCCTGTCCTAAAAGAGTAAGAAAATAAAGAACACGATCTGACTTTTCTTTTGAAGTCATAATTTATTTTTTCTCAAAGGTAGTCAAACAGAATTCGCTAGGTCAAATTTTATTTTTAGTCAACCTATGTCTTCTCTTTTCAATAACAGAAGCAAAGCTTTGAAGTAGATGATGCTTTGGTTAAAAAAAGAGAGAGAGAAAAATGGATAGTGAGGAAGCTAGATGTACTATATTTGGCACTCAATTTCACAGGAGGTAAAGGGGAAAAGAGGGTTATTTTACAAAGGTTGGGGGAGAACAGGGAGGTTGGATGGAATGAAATTATGAGGCATAAAGCAGGCAAAATAAAGAATTTGGCCTGCTGACATTGTTCAATTAAAACAAAATGTACACTGATTATAGATGTTCAAAATCAATATAAAATATTTTGGGACCAGCAGATGGCATAATTGTTATGTCATTGGACTCTCATGTAATTGACCACTGTTCAAGTCCCAGACCTGGCAACTTAAACTCACACCAGGCGTGAGTGCATGTGTGCCCAAAATCCCAAGAGAAGAATGAAGGTGAAGAAATTATGGCATGGCCATCCCCCCTGGGGGTGACTTCTCACCTTCTATCTCTATGTTTCTGTTTCTCTGGTGAGCATACACAACCTATATCAAAAATTTCTCTCTTGAAAAAAAAATCAATTTAAAGTTTTTTTCAGGAAGAACTACTTTAACACAGAGGTTTCTCCCTTTCCTCCCAACTTCTTAGTATTTTATTTAAACTAGTATTTTTTTTTAAGAGGTTTTTGCTCTAGGGCACATGTACTCACCAGAAAGATAGAGATAGAGAGACAGAAAGCGAGAAATCACCCCCCAAGGGACATGGCCACGCCACAATCCCTTCTCCATTCTCCTTTCAGGATCTTGGGCACGTGCACACACACATGCCTGGCATGAGTGTAGACTACTGGGTCCAGGACTCCAACCATGGTCGACTACATGGGAGTCCAGTGACATAGCCATTACGCCAACTGCTGGTCCCTTTAAGCTAGTATTCAAATCCATTTCAATGTTCCAGGCATGTGAATGACAGTGTGTTTGAAGACATACATGTACACATACATGCATTTTCATGTATATAAACACTCATTTATTCGTGTAGATCATACGGGGATATGATAGACACAATGGAAGCATTTGGTTCCTAAATGCATTTAGGAGGTCCTTAAAGGTAGGGCCATATTTTTTTAAAGTAATATATTCAAATTGTTACATAGGTAGTATATGTTCCATGTATGAATGTTTGAAACAACCAAATGCAAAAAGCAAAATGCACATATATAACACTTGATCTTCTGACATAAAGCTAACACTCATTTGGTTATGTAGTCCTTTAGAGTCTTCCCACAAATATAAATATCAATTTTCATACACTTAAAAATTCTCCACATGCTTTTGTCCAGCTATTTTGGTAAGACTTTTTTTTTTTTTTTTTTTTTTTTTTTTTTTTTTTTTTTTTAGAGATAGGTAGATAAAAAGGAAACTAGACTAGGGCAAACAGAATGCATGGTAGTTAAAGCACTAGATTATCACATTGCAGACTAGGTTCGAGTCCCAGAATAAGCAGCTTCAAAATTATGCTGGGGGTATGTGTGTGTCCCCAAAATACTGAAAGGAGAATAGAGGAAAAGGGATTGTGGTGTGGTCATGTCCCCTGGTGTGTGCGTGTGTGGCTGTCTGTGTAATTTTTCACTTTCCCTCTCCCTGTCTCTCTCTGCTGAGCACATATGCCCTATGGGAAAAAAAAATGGAACTAGACCACAGTATCTCAATGTGTGGTAACTGGACCTGGACTCTTACCAGAATTACCTAGAAATATTTTAGAAACATAAATTCCTTTTCTTTTTCTTTTTCTTTTTCTTTTTTTTTGGAGAGGTTTTTGCTATAGGGTGCATGCACTCACCAGAAGGACAGAGAGAGACCGAGAGACAGAAAGGGAGAAATCGCCCCCCAGGGGGGATGGCCATGCCGCAATCCCTTCTCCTCCATTCTCCTCTCGGGATCTTGGGCACACATGCACACGCGCCCGGTGTGAATTTAAACCACCGGGTCTGGGACTCGAACCATGGTCAACTACATGGGAGTCCAGCAACATAGCCATTATGCTAACTGCTGGTGCCATCTAGAAATATAAATTCTTTGACCCACCCTAGACTTACTAAATTGTAAACTGGAGTGATACCCTGACATATAAGTTTTTACAACCATGCCAGGTTCAAGTCTTTGAACCACTGAGGTAGACTAAGGTATACAGTTTTATTTCCCTGGAGACTGTCTGAAGTCCATGTGGCTTTGAATTTAGCATCTGAATTGTATAACTCTCTAAGAAAGAACCACTTGAACTTTGTTCAGAACACAATCTAATCTGTGTGTGATTGGGCATGGGTGAATTTCAGAGTACCAGCACAGCTTATTTCAGTCCCAGTATTTTTTCCATGAGGTCATATTTTTCTAGTCTGGATGTTTAATTTTATTATAATTGCCTTCCTCAGTATCAGATAACCCCTCACTTTCCATTCTTATTCAAGACCGAGAAACCAAAAGGCTGACTGGAATCTCTGTGCATGTCATTGACATCATCTGCATTATAGTATTTGCCCCCCCAAAGTCAGTATTTATAGAGGTTTGCTTTTGCACTAACCAGATTCTACAGAGGAATTTTCCAGAGATAAACTCATAAGGGCCACGATGTGAGTTGACAGAATTCTGTGACCTGAGCAGAGGGAGGAGCAGGGATTCTTAAGCTTTGATACGTGCACATTAGCTTGGTTCCCCTCTCATGAGGACAAAGCATCTCTCCACCCTTAGCTGACTCCAGACTCTGCCTCATTGTCCTCTCCAGAGAGTAAACTGTTTTCTGCCAAATTGGGGAAAGGATAGCCACACGCTGCATAGGCTGTGGGAGGATATCTCGGGTCCCAAATGTTCCTGTTTTATTTATATAAATTCCTGTCAGAGAAATTTGGCATATAAAATACTTCATTTTTCCTGAAAAAATTAAATAAAATTAGAAAATTATAAGTGGCACCTCCAGTACCCAGCAGCCTCTTTGAAGCTCTACCTCTTTTTTTTTTTTTTTGACAAAAATCATTCATCTATCTGTATCTAACTATCTTCTATCTAAACCCTTGTGTCTCTTTTTAAATCAATGATTCACTTACCCCCACTAACGGTAAATTGGCTGAGGTACTATGTTAGAACTAACATATCTCTCATTGAATGGAAAGTATACCCTAAATTTCAGGTAAAAGTAAGAACCTGATTTTTAGTCTTATTCTCCTTTTCTATTCTTTGTAATTATCAAAATCTGAAGAAAAAAAAAAGCAACTCGTGTTTTTCTTAGTTGAATGCTATTGAATGTGTCCTTGATCTGCATGTGACCTTACAGGTAATGTGAAATTTCAGATGTTCTCTGTCCTTTGCATTGCTTTCAGTTATACATTTTCCTCAGCTTTTTTATTTCTAGGACCTTAATAATGGTCTGTACACTCCATTCCTTTCCGTATCCTACTTTTACTATAATATAATCTTGCTTTCATTCTGGAGTTAGATGACAGCCTATCATCTATAAGTTTATTTTTTTGTCTTTCTTATAAGATAAAGCCTTAGAGTTGGAATGATGAAATGAGGAGCTTTGAAAGAAGCATAAACATGGAATTGGATTGTTGTTATTATTATTATTTAATAGTTTGTCAGTTCAGAGAATATTTTAACCAAGCAGAAAGGACAGAAGACCCTAAGCATTACAGCATAGATAAGTATCTTAAGTCATGACAACACTCAGAAATGGGACAGGAAGCAATAAGTCCTAAGTAGAAGGAGTGTCTTTAACACAATGAAACGACCATGGAGATTAAGTAAAGCTCAAATTCTGTGTTGACAAACGCATGCTCTGCCTTACTGATGATGAGTAATGATTAAAACAAGGAAAAGAACAATTGGCTTTAAAAAATTAACAAAGACATGGAAAAAGAATCATTGTAAGAGCAAAGGAAGAACACCCTTCTGAAAAATATCAATTACAGGTTCAAAACAAAATTCCCAGACATTGGGACTCCACCATGCTGTTGGCCATGTAGGATCCAGTTGTCTCAATCACCATGCCATCAGTTGGCCCTGTGCAATTTAGTTTTTATACAATTTTCATTTGACACATTTTTTGGGTTGTATAAGTATCACTATAGAGGTCATTCAGTGGTCGTGTCAATGAACATTCTACCCAGTTCCCCACTCTGAGCCTGTTTGTATATAAATGCCTTTGTATGGGGTTTACTCACAAGATGGAAGGGTTGAATTCACTTACAGCAGTGGCTAAAATTCTGATTTTTCAGTGGTGAGTCACTTTCCAAAGCAGCCTGGAGTGAGGAGCTGGGAAATGGGATTATTCCATAATGAGCACATACATCAAAACAACATGTTACGTGCCATAAATACGCACACGTTTTCAGTTGTCAAGTAAAAAATAAATGTAACTTTACGTAACTTTAAATATAAAAAAGAAAACAGAAACAAACTGAGACTAGCAGTGGAGATATATAGGTTGCCTTTTTCAGGCAAGCAGAGCACTCACAGAAATTGGCTTCTGGGGAGAATCTAGTGAGCGTGCCCAGTGAGATCCATGCACTAGCTCCGACTGTGGATGGAGCTGCCCATTGCTCTTGCCCTATGACCTGGTAGTTCAAGTTCTTCTCAGCACTTTGGGATTCTTTTCTTTGTTTGTTTCCACATGTATTTTTAAATAGATAGAAATAGTCATGTGTTGCATAATGATGTTTCGCTCAGTGACAGACTGCATATGCTACAGTGGTCTCCTGAGAGTCTAGGAGCTGCCAAATTTCTATTGTCTAATGAAGACTTCATCATGGGAACATTGTTGTAGTGCAAAGCATTACTCATGAGTTTGTGATGGTGCTGGTTGGTATAAACAAACCTACTATACTGCCAGTTACGTAAAAGTAATATGGCGCATACAATTATGTACTATGCCACTGTTTTATATAGTTACTATATTTTTGATCATTATTTTAGAGTGTGCTCCTTCTACATATTAAAGAAAAACAGTAAAATAGCATGCCATTTTCTTCTGTTTACCATTTCTTGATTGCAACACTTTCTCTCATGCTTGATTTAATCTTGTTTTACTCATTACGGCCATTCTAGTAGCATGAGATGTGGAAGTGGAAAACAGTGATATGGATGATCTTCACCTTGTGTAGGCTGACACTGAAGTGTTTTTTTGTATCCTGTTTGTAACAAAAAAGTTTAAAAAGTAAAAAGAAAAAAGTTTAAGTAGAATAAAAGCTTGTAGAGTAAGAGTATAAAGAAAGAAAAAATGTTGTGTACAGCTGTACAAGGTGTTTGTTTTAAGCTGTTTTGTTACAAAAGAGTTAAAAAGTTAAGAAATTATAAAAGTCAAAACATTACAAAATGCTAATGTTCATTTACTAATGAAGACAGGATAAATTTAAAAAATAACTTTAGTGTAACCCCAAGTGTACACGTTTGGTAAAGATTTACAGTACTGTACAGTGGTATCCCAAGCTTTCACATTCACTCACCACTCACTCACTGACTCATTCAGGGCAATGTATAGATCTGTAGGTTCCATTCATTGTAAGTACCCTATAGAGGTAAACATATATATATTTTTTTTAAATTTTTTCCATAAAGCATGTGTGCTTGCTGGAGAGATGGAAAGAGAGTAAGAAGGAAAGTGAGAAATAACCCCCTAGGGGGGTGGGTGGCCACGCCTCAATGCCTTCTCCTCCATTCTCTGCCTGGGATTTCGAGCATGCAAGTACATGTGTCCAGCATGAGTTTTAAGCTTCGGGATATGGGACTCAAACTGCAGTTGGCCATGTGGGGCTCCAGCACCTTAACCACTAGCACTTGCTGGCCCCCATTTTTTTATCTTTTATATTACATTTTTACTGTGCTTTTTTATGTTTAGATATACAAATACTTATCCCTATGTTACCATTGCTTCTGGTCTTCAGTACAGAAACCAGCTAGCTATATAGGTGGTTAATGTACTAACCACGAGATAGCCATATGATATAGCCCATGTATATAATAAGTTATACCATTTTTGTTCATATAGGTACACTCTACAATGTTTACACCATGATGAAACCATCCAACAACATATTTCTGAGAACATATTCTCATTCCTAAAGTACTCATGACTACACATATTTTCACCAGAATTTCTGTGTGTTTGGATAAGAATTATGATATATGGGTGGCTAACATTTATCCAGAGGTGAAATTAATTTTTTCTTATGTTTGACTCCTCCATTTTTATTAAAGCTAACTAAAATACACTAAAATCACTTAGTAAAGTGTACCTAAAGTACAATAGTTTATCTTGGAGGCTACTCTATGTCCTAGTTTTCATATCTAGGAAACCAAAAGGTCTAGAGTGTTTCACAGTTGTCTTTTTGTTTTGTTTTGTTTTTCTGAGTTCAGTTATCAAATTTTAGAGAATATTGGAAAAGGAGTGTAGAAGGAAAAGATAAGATTAGAGTGTCTGTACACAAAATAGGAAGTCACTAGTGTAAAGCACATAATGTACTCTGGTACTCTGATTTAATCAGTGCCAAGAACAAGGAAACTTTCAATGAAGATGTAGGGTGATGAATTTGCAGCAGCTAAAATAAAATATGTGCTTTTGAAGCACACCGCGAGTCTGTTGAATTCTTCTTTGATAAATCACGGATGCAAATAATACAATATCCGTTGCTCTGATTTTCCCTGCCACCTGCGTCCTTCCTTCACTTTGGGTCAGTACATTAGCCAGGAGATGAGCGTCTGCAAGTCTCTGTGATGCCAACACTGTATTGGAAGGAAGATGAGACACATTTGTCAAAACCACTCATCAGCAGCTCTTCACTTCCTGTGGGTTTGGTGAGGAGTGTAATCAGAGGATTGTTTGTTTTATTTGTACATATGCCAACATCTCTCCCTATCGTCTTTTTTTTTTTTTTTTTTTGGAGAGGTTTTTGCTATAGGGAGCGTGCGCTCGCCAGACAGAGAGAGACCGAGAGACAGAAAGTGAAAAATCATCTCCCAGGGGGGATGGCCACGCTGCAATCCCTCTTCTCCATTCTCTTCTTGGGATCTCGGGCACACATGCACACACACCCAGAGTGAATTTAAGCTGCCGCATCCGTGACTCCAACTACTACATGGGAGTCCAGCGACATAGCCATTACGCCAACTGCTGGTCCCTGCTACCATCTTAATTTACCCTAATCTCTGCAGTTAATTTAGACTTATCATTCTCTTTCTCTTTTTTTGGCCCCATAAACCCTGAAAATCCTCAAAAACACAGACAATGCTGTTTTCAGGCACTGGTGCAGTCAAAATAATATTTTCCTCTACTGCTCACATCTTAACATTGAGGCATAACTTCACCTAATAAACTGTGTGGGACGGGGAGTCTTACCAGGCATACTGTACAATTTAAATGTCCCCCTTAAGTCAAAGTACCTATATAGTACCTATAAAGTGCCTTGTTTTGGTTATCTCTGTTTGTTTTAGTTTGTTTTTGCTGTTGCTAACAACTGAATGCCACAGACTGGGTAGTTTATAAAGAATAACTATTTAGTTCACGATTTTGGAGGTCCAAGGTCAAGAGGCCACATTGAGTGAAGGTCTTCTTGTTATGAGGGCTCTCTGCAGAGGTGTGAGGCAGCATAGGGTACCATCTGGCAATGGGGTAAGAGTGAGCCTGTTCATGTGCCTCTGCTCTGGTCATAGTCTCCTTATAAACCACCAGTATTCAATCCTGGGGGCCTCACTCTGATGACGTTGTCTAATCATAATCACTTCCTAAAGGCTCCAATTTGTTTGTTTATTTATTTGCCATAGTGTATGTGTGCTCACCAGAAAGAGACAGGCAGAGACAGAGAGAGGGAAGGTGAGAAATTACCCCCCCCCCGGGGCGGGGGATGGCTGTTCTGCAAACTTTTCTCTTCTCTTTTCTCCTAGGGACTTTGGGTATGTACACACAGCACCTGGCATACTTTTCAAGCTTCTGGATCCAGACTTCTAACTGTGGGAGGCTACGTGGGAGTTCAAGGCCCTAACCACAATACCTCTTGTTGCCTCAAGACTCTACTTCTTAATTCCATAGTTGAATTCAGTTTCCATCCTTGTAATACCACACTACGAAATTTTAACACATACATTTGAGGGGAGGACATTCAAACTATAGTTTTGCTTTAGGCTCAGAAATTTTAACTTTTTGTATTAATTTTTTTTCTTTAAGAATATAACAATGTTTAGTTAAGAAAAATTCAACACTTATCACATTCAAACTTCTACAATTAGGAACAGGTACATGGTTACTTTAAATTTGTTCTAAATTTGAAAACCAAGTTTAAAGCTTAGATGTCTTAACAAAATGTGTCAAAGTTAGCAATACCCCTTCTTGATGTTTTTCTTTTGCCACATAGTAATCAGAAATTTACAAAAGCACATCATGTGCTTGGAAATAATTATTCATTAATAGAATATGAGTTCAGAGGTCAGCAAGGTAAATCCTGTTTTCATAAACACATTTTATTGGAACACAGTCAAGCCCATACACTTCTATGTTGTCTATGGCTACCTTGTACTATAATGGCAGAACTGGTAGGTACAATGAAGAGGAGATAGCAAGTGGATCCAGAAGTATTTGCTATCTGGTCCTTTATAAAAGGTCCGGGCTGACCCCACGGCCCAGTGGTTAAGGGAGACAAATCTTACATGGCCAACTGTGATTTAGTCCAAGCCCCAGCAGCTTGAAGACACACCAGACCACTTCTTATGTAAGCCCAAAATCCTAACAGGATGGAGAAATGGGGAGGGAATTGCAGCATGACCACACCCCATTGGGGGTGCTTTCTCCTCTCCCTCTCTGCTTCTCTTGGTCTCTCTGGTGAGTGTGCGTGCCCTCTGGCAATTAGGAAGAAAAAGTCTGACAAATTGTGGATTGTCATTTAAGATTCACCCAAACATGAAATTCTATGTAGAATCAAAATAATGTGCATTCAGATATATGAGTAGAGTAGTTTATTATTACTCCTGTAAAAAAATGACCACATGGGACTAGCAGTTAGCGTAATAACTATGTCGCTGGACTCCCACGTAGTCGACTGCGGTTCGAGTCCCGGACCCGGCAGCTTAAACTCACGCCGGGCGTGTGTGCGTGCGTGCCCAAGATCCCGAGAGGAGAATGGAGGAGAAGGGATTGCGGCATGGCCATCCCCCCTGGGGGGTGATTTCCTGCTTTCTATCTCTCTGTCTCTCTCTGTCTGTCTGGCGAGCGCACGTGCCCTATAGCAAAAACCTCTCCAAAAAAAGAAAAAAAAAATGACCACAGATATAGTACCATAAAACAACTTTACAAGTTGTATCACTTTACAGTTCTGGACGTCAGAAGATCAATAAAGGTCTCACTGAGCTAAACTCCACCTTTTCCATCTTCAGAGGCCATCAGCTTTTCTTGGCCTGTGGCCTTTTCCTTCCATCTTTAAAGGTAACATCAGCTTGTACAAGGCTTTCTCATGCTGCTGTCCTGGTTGTCTCCTCTTCTGCTTTATTTTATCTGTAAGGCCCTTGTGATTATATTGAGCTCACCTTCATAATCCAGGGTAACTTCCTGATCTCAAGGTCAATTGGTTAGCAACCTTATTTTCATTTGCAACTTCAGTTCACTTTTGCCATGTAACCTAATATATCCAGAGGCTCCAGGGCCTAGGATGTGTATATCTCGGGGAGAGGGAATGATATTTGCCTATCTCAATAAGTATTTAAAATATTCACAATATTCTTTTAGTTAGAAAAATATAAAACAAGATGTCAGGCTGACTACACAGTTCAGTGGTTAAGGGGTGGGACCACACAGCTAACTGCCGTTCGGTTCCCAGCCCCAGTAGCTAGACCAACATACCAGGCGTGTCTGCGTGTGCCCAAAAATCCTGGCAGGAAGGAGGAATGGAGGAAAAATGTGTTGTGGTATAACCATGCCCCATGAAAGGTGCTTTCTATTTCTTTTTCTCTCTCATCTCTTTCTTTCTCTGGCAAGTGTGTAGCCCTCTAGCAATATTTTCCAAAAAGTCATATATAATATGGTTTGGTTTAAAATTTTTGAATTCAAATTTTATGTAATATCATTGCACACAGAAATTATTTGATTACATAAATTTTACTAAGAACATAATTAAGAGCAGTTATGAAAATATGAAAATTATATGCATAAAGTGCCTAATTAACTAAAGTTTATTTAAAGGAATTGAGAATATTCAACAAGAAAATACAAATTAATGGAACATTGTGATTGTGATAAAAGCACACATGCCAAAAATTACCATTCAAGACTTGAGTCTGTGATTACTGACAAGAACTGGAAACTATGCTTATTTATTTTTTACATGATGATAGAAATGCCTACTCCTGGTCATATTTATGTTACCTTACTTGCATAAACTATGGTGGATAAAAATATTCCTATAATAAAATGAAAATAAAGTATTTATGTCTTTTTGAAGTGAATAGGAAAAATAATTTTCCAAGCATTTATGAAAAAATGTTATAATTATTTAGGAGGAGATGGAAGTTTTCATGGTTTTTACTTTAGCTTTTTTATTTAAAAATTAGTTTTTAAAAATATTTTATTTAACTTCATTTATTGTTATTATTATTATTTAATTTGACCAGAGAAAGACAGATAGAGAGGTAAAGTGAGAAAGCAAGCTGCCAGGTCCAGAACTTGAACTGTGGCTATGCGGGAGTCCAGCGCCTTTAACTACCACGCCACTTGCCAGTCCAAAATATGAATTTTTTAAACAATGAACATTTGTCACCTTTTTTTTTTTTTTTTTGGAGAGGTTTTTTTTTGCTATAGGGCGCGTGCGCTTGCCAGACAGACAGAGAGAGACAGAGAGATAGAAAGCAGGAAATCACCCCCCAGGGGGGATGGCCATGCCGCAATCCCTTCTCCTCCATTCTCCTCTCGGGATCCTGGGCACGCACGCACACGCGCCCGGCGTGAGTTTAAGCCGCCGGGTCCGGGACTCGAACCGCGGTCGACTACGTGGGAGTCCAGCGACATAGCCATTACGCTAACTGCTGGTCCCAACATTTGTCACTTTTATAATAGGAAAAAAAATCTAGATGCAAATAGTAGTAAATCAGAGACCAATTACAACAAAAGAATAGTCAATTTTGCAAAGCCAAACGATTGTTCTTTCCTATGGGTATTACAGTTTTTCCTTTATGATAACAGTCCTTTGACAGAATCAGATAGCTCTTCCCTACAAATTTTGCTACGTTTTCCTACTGTCCCCATGTAAGTCATTTCCAAAGGAGCTTTACATCCCTTCCTGCATCATGGAAAATTCAGTTCTAATCTAGTTGGGCTGGTATGTCCTGCCCAACCCACAGAGAAATGCATCCACTCAAGTTTGCATAGAGAGATCACTCCTCTGGCAGTTCCATCTTTCTTGAATATTCGATACTTTCAAAGCCCCAACTAACTGATTTATCGCATTGAATTTAATTTTCATACCCCATATAATAATGTACAAGTCATTCCGATGCATGTTTTACTTGAACAAAAATTGATTTTCAAATTCTTACTTCCTTTTACTTGCAGCTTCTAGGGACAAGCTAAATCGACTATTTTATTGCCTAATGATTTTTTTTCTTCTCTTTTAATAACACAATTTCCCTTTTCCAACTATTTATCCTATGATATGTACTTAACAGTTTTTATAGAATTGTTCCCATTGTTTGATATTACTCTGTTATCCCTGATGATAATAGAACCTTAAAATTACTTCCACTTATGTACATCCTGTTTGAATTTAGCCTTATTTACTAGTCAACAAGCATTTATGTATATCTAGTTCTTGATATCTTGAATATTACTTTTTTTGATGTGTCATTCTGAATTCTTTGGAAGCGGTTAATTAAAATATTGTAATGTTATCAACTAGACCAATTGTACTGCTTAAAACAAAAGCAATACATTTTTCAAGAGGGTCAGGTAAAGACCAGTAGAATTTTTAGTTTTTTTTTTTTTTTAATTTTAGTTTTGCTATAGGGTGCATGCACTTGCCAGAGAAAGAGAGATCGAGAGTGGAAGTGAGTGAAAAAGAGAGAGAAAGAGAGAGAGAGAGAGAGAGAGAGAGAGAGAGAGAGAGAGAGAGAGAAAGTGAGAAATCACCCAATCCCCCCCCGGAGGGGGGTGATGACCATGCCCTTGCTCTCCTCTCCTCTTGGGATTTTGGGCACATGTGTCCATGTGCCTGGCATGATTTTTAAGCCACCAGGTCTGGGATTTGGACTGCAAAGCTGGCCATGTAGGATCTGACAGCTTAACCTCTACACCACTGCAGGACCAAAAGCAGTAGATTTTTTTTATAGGATTCATAATTTTTTTGATGAGGATTCATAATTTAAAAAAGAAAAATTGAAAAGGAAAAGAATAAAGAAGCAGAATGCTCTTAATTGCTTTGAGTTTAACTTTCTCTTGCTCATTAGCTTCAATGTAGCTAGGAGACAATACTTCCTCGCCTTTATTGGAGAGATTAACTGAAAAGTGTGCTAACCTTGTTTTCATATTCTGTATACTAACTTAGACATTATGAGTCCTCTGAAGATACTAATAAGATTATGAATAACTCTGAGGATAATAATGTTCTCTAAGAGTCAGAAGCACAGGCCACAGCCCTGACCTAAGGTCAAAGCGAATATAAGGAGAGAGTCAGGTGCTTTGGTCAAACAACTGGCGGACATTAGGTTGTTGGGAAAGTCCTGACATATTTTCCTATGTTTTCCCATGCAAAAATGTATCATGACTTTTCTGACAACATAATGGAATCTAAAACCCCACGAGTAGTTTGACTGAATTAGTTTTGTGGGGCTAGCCCAGCCATATGTTACCTGTAACATCCACACTGAGGAAGTCATGTTTTTTTCAATGATTAAATTGTGTCAAGGCCAAAAATGTCTCAGACTTCTGCTTATACACAAGAACTCACATATTGATCTCATAAAGTTTTTCATCTCTTAAAGGAGACAAAGATTAGCACTGACTTAAAAGTAAAAATAATAATAATAATGATAACAAAAGTCAAAGAGTCTAGTATCAGATATTCTAAGAATTTCAGAGTTCAGAGAATCAGCTGAGGCTCCAACAGTCAGGAAAAGCTTAATGGCTAAAGGGAAATAAACGCTGAGCTTCAAAGGTTAGGGGAAAGATCAATCCAGGGTAAGATCTGAGGGTGTGCATGGTGAAGGGATTCCCGTGAGTGAAATCAGAAGGCAGGCAAGTACACTGCAGACCATCCTAATGGCTTACTGGAGCTGGAGTAAGGTTGGAAAGACAAAAAAAAAATCACATGAAATAATTTTTTAAGTTTGCACTTAAGCAGTCTTATTTATTCATCCCAAAAGGGATTCCCAATCAATCGGACCCAGTACTTATCCATACAATTAAAAAATAACATCTGAAATTAGAAGAGAATGGTGGAATTTCTACTCCCTCCAAAGTTCTGTTTTCCTAAAAATTGAGCTATGAGCTTCCTAGAATGTAAAAGTAATAAGGAAAGCACAAAAAGAGAAAATACAGGGACCAGCAGTTAGCATAATGGCTATGCCACTGGACTCCCGTGTAGTTGACGGTGGTTCGAGTTCTGGACCCAGTGACTTAAAACTCACGCGGGCGCATGTGCGTGAGTGCCCAAGATCCTGAGAGGAGAATAGAGGAGAAGGGATTGTGGCGTGGCCATCCCCCCTGGGGGGGTGATTTCTCACTTTCTGTCTCTCTGTCTCTCTCTGTCTTTCTGGCACGCACACACGCCCTATAGCAAAAACCTCAAAAAAAAAAAAAAAAAAAAAAAAAAAAAAAAAAAAGAAAGAGAAAGTACAGTCAGCCCTCCATATCCATGGGTTCTGCATCAGCGGAGTCTACAAAACGTGAGTAGAGCTAGGTCAGACCAGTTGTTAGGAAATGAAGAAAGAGACAGCTCTCTGAAAGAGATACTAAAGACATTCATCACTGCTTATTTTCCTTTCCACTCTATATGAAGCCAAAATTACTTATAAGTAACCCAGAGGTTATTTAGTATGCACAGGAGGATGTGCATAGGTCATATCCAAACACTAAGCTATTTGTAAGGAGCCAGGGTATCCATGAAACTTTGGTATTGGAGAGGGGGGTTCTTGGAATAAATTCCCCATGGATAACAAGAGGTGACTGTATTCTTTCTTTATTAAAACAAAAGTCACCCTTTTTCCTTTCTGATAGCCCTAGTGGAATTATAATAAGAATATTGAGTAATATATGAGTAATGACCTTGAGAACAATTTAAAAATTGCAGGCATTTTGTATGTTATTCACACGTGGGAAGAGCAGAGAGCAGTGGGCAAAGGCCTCGACAATGGGGGGACACCTTGAAGGCCAGGCTTGCTTGACCAGAGCACCTGGCTATTTTCCTGTTACATTCATTTCAACTTTAGGTCAGGGCTGCTACGTCAGTGTCTGGCTAATAGAGAACAATAAACTTTCCTTCGTTATTAATAATTTTCTCATTAGTCTCTTCTGAAGCACCATAATGTGCTAGCTGGTGGCCAGCACGTGCAGACAAGGGTCATCCACCCTCCAGTTAATTTCCTAACGCAGGTGTGAAAGTAAGCATTGGATCATAATGCACACTGAAGCTAATGAGAAAGAGAAAGCCAGACTCACAGCAATGAAGGGCAACCTGCTTCTTTGTTCTTTTCTCTTTTTAATAGGGTTTCATTGTGAATCTTTGGCTAATTCTAACAGTGTCTGTTCTGACCATTAGAAATGTATTGTTTTCATTTCCAGCAGTGCAAGTCACCTAATTGAAAATATCATCATCAATTAGAAAAAGAAGGTAAAAGAACACACTAGTTTTTAAGCACAGACATTTAGCGTGTGATGAAATTTCATTGACATTGGTGAGAGCTCAGTGGAGCCGGGGAAGGGCAAGGGCGGGGGTCTGGAGAACACTGTGAAGGCCAAGAAGAGAGCATTTGACGTTTGTCTTAATAAGAAGGTAGCCTTGGAACATTTCAGAGGCTATAGAATAAAATAATCAACAATTATATTAAACACTGTTCTAAAAAGAGACATATTTTTCCTTTATTTTCCCTTCCAACTGGGAAGAAGGTTGCCATTGAATAATATATAGTTAGAGACGTGATTTCAGGATATGCCGAATAAGTACCAAGAAACAGCTACATTTATGGCGTTTATGTTAAGGCCTATTACTGGTATGCAAATTCTCATCCTATAATTGTTTTCACAATCAGGCCCAGAGGCATTACCATGGAGGAAGTAATTATAAAATGGTTAATTAAAAGTAATTATAAAATGGTAAATTACTTTTTATACATCCTCATACATTGTTCAGTTATAACTTAATCTTTGAAATACTGGAATGGCTGCCTCCCAAGAACACAGCACCCTTCAGGGAAATGTGGCTCATGAGCCAGGAACAACCGCCCTTTTTTAAAACTTTGTGAACTTGGACTCTGGGACATTCCAGCACGACAGCTGGTTCCTCCTCCTGTGCCCTGGTCAAATGTTTAATTCACTGCTGCAGGTTTGTCCAGAGTGTGGCCTAACTACCCCCGAGGGCCCTCCAAGGCCATATGGGAGAACAGAATGTGCTACTGATGGCACCACACACTTCACTGAGGAGTGGGCTCAGCAGCCAGGAGGCCAGAGAAGCTGATGAATTTTTTGGGGAGGTGTGGGGGGTTGCCTTGTGGATGCTGATGACCTTTGGATGTTTGGAACAGGATGCCTGGGAAATCCAATCCAATGCAAAGACGTCTCATTGGGCCAAAAATAAGGGAAATGATTGTTTTCTTTCATGCAGAATTAAAACATTTTAGTTACTAAAAGGTACATCCCACAATTAAGCTGCAATCCTAAAAAGTTTTAAAGGCTTAAAATACAGATTCGAGGGACCAGCAGAAGCCATAGTGATTACGTCACTGGTCTCCCACATGGCAGTTTGAGTTCTGGACCCAGTGGCTTCAAACTCACGGCAGGTTTGTGTGTGTGCCCAAGATTCTGGGAGAAGAATGCAGAAGGGATTGCTGTGTGGCCATTCCCCTGAGGGGGTGGATTTCTCACTTTCCCTCTCACTGTGTCTGTCTGTCTGTCTGTCTCTGGTAAGCACATTCACAAAAACCTCTCAAAAAAAAAAAAAAATACAGATTAGAGGGACAGCCAGTGAATGATGGTTAAGGTGGCTGGAACCCACCTGGCAGACTACATGGTTTGAGTCTCAGAGCCTCCCTGTGGCTTAAAAAGCAGAATGGGCCCATTTACTTGCTTGCCAAGAATCCTGAAAAGAGAATGGAGGAGAAGGGACACTTCCTAGGGGGTGCTTTCTCACAGTCTCTCTCTCTCACTCTCTCTCCATTGAGTACACATGCCCTATGTCCAAAAATAAATAAATAAATAAATAAATAAATAAATAAAATTACAGATTATGGAAAATCACTGCTGAATGGTGGAGCTAGAAGAATAATAATCAGGTCTATGACTGCACCTGACATTTATTTATGCTTTGGTCTATGGTAACCACATAAAATTCAGAAGCCTAATTATATTTGAATTTCAGATATACAATGAATAATATTCAATGAATAATTTTAGATATACAATGAATAAGTATGAGTATATTCTAAATCTTACATGGGGCATACTTATTCTAAGAAGTTTTTCCACTAGGTATCTGAAATTCAAATATAACTGGGCACCCCAGATTTTTATTTGCTAAATATAGCAACCCTATTCTGGTTGCTATAGTAAATGGTATCTTTTTATCATTACACTTCCAAACTACTTATTGTTAGTACAAGAACGCACTGACATTTTGCATATTAATCAAAGCACTCTACCCGGGGTTTCCAGGTATATAAACCTATCTTTGGCAGATAATGATATTTTGGTCTTTTCTCTAATAGTCATATATTATATTCCTTTTTCCTTCTATAGTTGCACTGAATTAAAATGTAGATGCACAAGCCAAGCTGTGGTAGTGCCGACTGGTAATGCTGTTACTCTGAAGGCTGAGGCCACATGGGAGATGTGGTTTGATTCCTGGGTCACCCTAAAACCCCTAGTGTGGTTGCACACTTCCATATTCCCAGCCACTTGGGAGGCTGAGTATGAAGACTGGAATAGAGTAAGAGTCTCTATAAAAAAAATCATACAGATTTAAACAATATTTTTTTGGGGGGGTATTATTTATTTATTTATTTATTATCATCATAATCTTGTTTATATTACATTGAATTGCATACATATAACTTTACAGTGTATTACATTGCTTTTTCAAAAGGGAATGCCATGCATGTCAGTCAATACAGAGACATTAATCTCCCCACTTCATTATAATATCTTTTCATTGTTTTTCCCAATCATTATTATTATTATTATTCCAATGATTTCTTTTAAACAGTCAATCACTATTTCTCATTTTGCTTGTAAAAAGACTTTACCCATCATGAAATACTTCTCAGACCAGTCAAGTTGAGAATACTATACACGTCATCATCAACAGGTTATAAGCCATATCTGTTTCCCACTAACGTCCTGCCTCTCTATTTGTTCTTTTGCTATCTTTCTCTATCCTGTTCTCTTCACCCCCCTATTCCACACTGTCTTATTCTCGTGAAGTACTTTCACTGCTTTTATGTCCTCCAATATTTTGCTCTCTACCACAGAGTGCAGATAGTAGGTGTCATTATGAACCCCTATGAGTCTATGTTAACATTTTCTATAACTTCCAAATTTAACAGCTAAGGCTCCCATCCCAAGTTCTGTAAGAATTCCAGCACTATTTCTGAGAACTCTGGCACTTAACCTCTCATAGTGATTTTATCTCATTTCTAAATGTTTGGTTTTAAATGAGGCCTGATAGTATCTAAATACACCTCCACGGTCTCTGCTTTTGTGACTATCCTCCCTCTCCTGTGTTCTGAAGTAGTAATAATGCACTGCTGGCATGCAGTAAACACAGATATGAGAGGGAAGGAGTCTACAGTAAACACGGATCTGAAACATCCTAAAATTCACAGAGAGCTGTCCATTCTCATTCATGCTTTCCATGGAATACCTCTCAGGTCGCTGTGTTTTCTCTACTTTATTTTCTATTATTAGTTGCTGGACCTCTTACTCCACTCTGTAGAGAGCTCATTCCACAGTCCCTTTTATGCTTCATTCCAGCGTATCCCAAAACTGTTAAATATATATTGCCACTCTTCCCAAGAATGGGAAAACTTAAAATACATGTTCCTTTTTTGGGTCAAAAATAATTCAGTTACTTGCATAATTTTGTGTGTGCAAAAAACTGTGTATTGATTAAGAAGTTAATTTTACTAAAGAGCTATCTTCCAGTTTCCCCGCTATTAGCAATGCAAAGTACTGCCAAAAGAGTAAAATGACAGATTTTTCTTTAATTTTTGCTAGATCAGATTCTGAAGCAGGTCTCTTCTGGGAATAGAGGCAGTAATTGGAAGATGGGTTCTTCCTCCATTTACGATTGTCTTGCTTCTCACTTCCATGTGTCTCGTAATTATTTATTAACCATTAATTATAAAGTAGGCTGTTGATTTGAGATTAATACTTTTATTACATTAAGGAAGTTCTTGATAGCAATGGTGTTGAATTATATCACATTGCTTTCTGACATCTATCAAGATAACTAAAATTTCTCCACTACCATCTTTGATCAATTGGTATGTTAGATGATACGATATATGTATAAATTTATATCTATATATGTATATACATCTATAGGTTTTTGTTTATTTATTTTTTTAGAGATTTTTGCTATAGGGCATGTGTGCTCACTGGAGAGACAGAGAAGCAGAGACAGAAAGCAAAAATCACCTCCCAGATGGATGGCCACACTGCAATTCCTTCTCCTCCATTCTCCTCTCAGGATCTTGGGCACACAAACATACACACACACACACACACACACACACACACATACACATATACCTGGCATGAGTTTTAAGCCTCCAGGTCTGCGATTCAAACTGCAGTTGACTATGAGGGAGTCCAGTAACATAACCATTACGCCATCTGCTGGCCCAAATACTATATATATATTATTTTTTTGAGAGGTTTTTGCTATAGGGCATGTGTGTTTGCCAGAAAGACAGAGAGAGACAGAGAGACAGAAAGCAAGAAATCACCTCCCAGGGGGGATGGCCATGCCGCAATCCCTTCTCCTCCATTCTTCTCTCAGGATCTTGGGCACACACACACATGCACCTGGCGTGAGTTTAAGCCACTGGGTCTGGTACTTGAACCACGGTCTACTACATGGGAGTCCAGCAACATAGCCATTATGCCAACTGCAGATCCCTATATACTATATATTTTTAATACCAAGACATTTTTGTTTTTCTGGAAAACGCATGTGTTAGCTGTATTCTTTCTATATTATCTATATGCTTCAATATTCTTATAAACTGCTAGGGCTCATCTGATAATGCAATGTTTTTATACTTAATGGGACATAATCAGTGCTCTCAAACAAAAAGTCCTATGGTCAGATAGCTTTGGAAATCCTTCTTAGGGAAAATACACAAAGTCCTTTGACAGAAAGTATGAAAGAAAACCTCAGAGAAGTCATAAAATTTAAATACCTATTTTCATTTTTATAGCGATTAAATTAACATATTTGTACAAGGAAAATAACTCCATAAAAATCAGTATATTTTTTTCCTTATTGTATACTCTGAATTATGTATCTGGTTAATTTTATGGATTCATAACATTTAAGAGGATTTTTCAATCAAACCATTTGTATACAGTGCCGTGTGTCTGTGAGAGAGAAAGTTATTCTTGAAAACTTGAAAAAAATTTTGTCTATTGCTATCTCTTGCTATCCCTATGTTTAGGCTAAAATTAAGGTTTCTAATTTATCTAGAGGTAACTATGGTAAACTTTATTTTCATACAGACGAATCCATTTCTTCAAGGTACCCTTACAGATATAAAAAGAATCATCTATGTAATAGACTTCGTTTCTCACTTGTAACACACTTTCATCTTTTATCTCTACAATTAGCCCTCTATAATTTCTCTAAATGGCGATTTCTTTCCATTTCACTTACTCCTTTAAACCTACCATCTATCAAAACACCTTTAGTAAATGATTTCATTCCCAAGCACATAGAGAAAATAGTTACTTACAACAGATGCATTCTCTCCAATATATTTTGTTGGGTACTTCCTAGTAGTATTTAAATATTTTCAAATCTCTTCATCTTGAAATAAAGCCCAGATGAGTCTATAACATATGTCTTCCCCTTTTTTTTATACTCCTCTCCTCAGAGTGGAGGTTAATTGTCTTCCTTCAGTATGTGCTGGCTTTGGTAGCTTCTTTCTAACAAATAGAATTCAAATAGAAGCGATGGTGTGTCATTTCCAAGATTAGGACTACATCTTCCATCTTGAGTGTGTGCCCCCTCTGACGTGTGTGTGTGTGCTCTTTCCTCTCACATTATTTACATGGGGGAAGTCATGTTTGAGCTGTCCCTCAGTGATGCCATGAGGTGAGGAACTGAAGCCTCCCCCATGAAGTTATGAGTGATAACTGAGAGCTGAGCCTCCTGCCCCAGTTGTCCTTAGAGATTACAGCCTTCCCTGAAGCTTGACTGTAACCCCCTGAGATTACCCAAGGTAGACCCACCCAATAAAGCGGCACTCAGGGTCTCAAGACTTGGGAACTGTGTGCGATGATTCAAACTCATGTTTTTCTACAAATACCCTATCTCTCTATTTGCTTTCACAGAAAGAAAAGTTCAAAATATCTAATTTATCCTAGAGTGTTTCTTGTCTCATATGACAGACACCCCTCTAGCTTCACAAAGGAGGGAAGGTCCAAGTCTGGTTAGCTCCATGGCGCAGGGATGACCTCGTGACTCTGTCCATTTCTTCTCTACAGTCTTCAGGACGTCAGTGCTTAGGCTGGTTCCCTTCACGCTTCCATTATTGTTGCTGCATTACCAGCAGGCGATAGTCTCACAGGCAAAATGATCCTACTTAATTGGTCTTGTCTCACATATGTATTTTTATTAAAATAAAGTTTCATAACATTACATTCACCATGTTAGCCACTATAAATTAAACTTTAAAATGACTTTTTGTATATTCAAAATGTTGTACACTCATCAGTACTATGTAATTCCACAATAATTTTATTACCCCAAGAAGAGACACAGTAATTTGTTAACCAGCATCTCCTCATTTCCCCTCTCTCCTACTGTTCTTCCCTCAGTGACCACTATTCCACTTTCTCTTTCTATGAAGTCATTCTTTTTTTTTTTTTCGGAGAGATTTTTGCTATAGGGCGCGTGCGCTCGCCAGACAGACAGAGAGAGACATAGAGACAGAAAGCGAGAAATCACCCCCCAGGGAGGATGGTCACGCTGCAATCCCTTCTCCTCCATTCTCCTCTTGGGATCTTGGGCACGCACGCACACGTGCCCAGCGTGAGTTTTAAGCCACCGGGTCCGGGACGCGAACCGCGGTCGACTATGTGGGAGTACAGCGACATAGCCATTACACTAACTGCTGGTTCCCTGAAGTCATTCTTTTAAAAAAAATATTTTTTGCTGCCATGTGTGAGTGAGAATAGGCTGTATTTCTTTCTGTCCCTTTTTTAAAAAATAATTTTGCTTCCACATATGAGTGAGAATAGGCTGTATGTCTTTCTTCCCCTGGCTAATTTTACTTAACGTTTTGTCATAATATCACACGCATGCTTCCATCTTGCCTCACATATCTCCTTTTTAGAGTGAAGAAACTCCTCACAGAAGCCCTCCAGCAAATAGCCTCTAATCTCATTAGTCAAAGGTTTATCACCTGCCCATGCCGAAACCAGTCCCTAAGTCAGAGGGAACAGAACCGTCATAACCAGCTTAGAGGACACCCTTACTGTTCAAGGTATTTAACTGAGTGGCTATTAAAATTTTAACTGGTATTCATAACTACTTTATACTGGCCTCTGTGTGAGCTGTGAATTTACATAATTTATTTTTCTTGAAGATCTCTTTCTTTGTTTTTTTTAGTCCTGTTTACCAGATCACAAAATCATCTTGCTTCCTTAGAACTCTCAAGATCCATCTTTATTTTTTTCTATTATGCCCTTTACGACTGAGAAACATTGTCTCATATCACAGGGAGGGTGCCTTTATAAAATGATCCAGAATCAATATTAATTATGGCTAAATTTCACATTCCATTATATAAATTACCTCCTTGGATCTGGTCAATTTGAAATTTTGTAAAATGGAAGTATTTACAATGAGAGGTACCAAAAAAGGACAAGTCTTTCTAATTATTAGAACATTTATTTTGTAACAAAACTGTAGATCTGTAACATGGGAAGTTGCATCCGATCAGCCAACCAGAGCCTTTTTTAGCTCCTATGTCATGGATAAAATGGCTACACTATATCGTGACAGAGAAATTAATTTGCCTAAAGGCATATACATCGGTAATCGAAGGTGAACAGAGGCTGTCTGATGAAATTGGCTAGTATATTGTCTAATGAGCAATAGCCTTTTACTGTTTTAGAACTGACAATCTTGACAGTGTAATTATTCTAAGAGACAATGAAGGTAAAAAAAAAAATCCACAATAAGTCAGGCAGTATAAAGAAAGCCCAAACCTTATATTTAGCCTTATTAGAACATAATTAGAATTGCCCTTTATAGTCAGATTGTTAGGTATTTTCTGAAATCTGAAAACCCCAGGTCTTTTCATTACTCTCTGCGTTTAAATGTCTAGATGTACTAGGTGATGGACTTTGGCTATACCTATTTAAGGTTCTAGTGATAACTGTCAGGATGTAGAAATGGTGGAGCCAGCAGGTGGCCTGGTAGTTAGGGTGCTGGATTCTCATATGGCTGGCCATGATTTGATTCCCAGAACTGATGACTTGAAAATCATCATGGGCTTGTGTGCATGGATGCCCAGAATCCCAAGAGAACAGAGGAGAAGGGATTGCAATGTGGCCATCCACGAGTTGGGGGGGCAGGGGTTGATTTTTCACTTTGTCCCACTCTGTCTCACTCCAGTGAGTGCGTGTACTTTTTGGCAAAAGCCTTAAAAGAAAAAAGAATGTAACAATGGATTTCATGAAAAAAGAAGGTAAAACTTCAATAATAACACTTCAAAGTGGAGTTAGCAAGTGGGCCCTTTAGATCCATCTTCTTTGCCTTGTAATAGGGTTTAGATCATCATTCCTGGCACACTGCCAGACATTATTTGTATTTTTCATAGTGTACAAATGTCCTCTGATACTATTTTTGTGCTACTTTTTATTTTCATTTGGTGATGTAATATACTGATTACTTTTCTCTATCAATGACAGAATGAATATTTGCCATCTAATGTGTTGAATCTCTAAGACAATATTCCATCTGATGAATTTGCTTTATTATTAAAAATAAAGTTGTTTGGCATTTACCCTCCTTTATATTATTATTATTATTACTATTATTTGCTATAGGGCACATGTGCTCAATGCAGAGAAACAGAGACCCATGAGGGATGGTAATGGAATAATCCCTTTTCCTCCATTTTTCCTTTTTGAATTTTGGGCATGCACACAGACATGCTTGTGTGTTTTTCAAGCCACTGTGTCCCAGGACTCAAACTGCACAGCCAGCCATGTGGGATCCAGCTACCTTAACTACCATACCACACTACTGGCTGGCCCACAAGTTTTTATGATATGACACTTCCCACTTTATTTATATTTATATGTATTTTTTTTCCCTAAAGTGATTTTCCAGATTCATCACTAATGTCCTAAAAAAGGCAACAAAACTAGAAATTTACAAACAAAATAAGAAATAAGATTGAGACTATTGATAAAGTCTTCTAAATACCTAAGTTATTGAAGAAAGAAATATTGTGCTGATATTGGGTTGTTGGAAAAGTCATGATGTATTTTTGCACAGAAAAAACAGAAAAAAAAATATGTCATGACTTTTCCAACAACCTAATAGATTACATCTAGAAAGCAAAGATGATGAAAACACATAAACTTAAAGTAAACTAAGCTGCAATCAAAAGAAATATAAATGTTCAAATGCTTAATCATTAATAAGATATATATGAAAACACTAATTTAAGGATTCACTGCAAGAAACTAGGAAAGAGAAAAAAAGTAAAACTAAAGAAAGCAGATGGTCGCTATAGATATATAAGGAGGAACTAAGAACAAAATAAAGAAAAATTAGTATCCTAATAACTTCTCATCTAGATTTTTGTAAAGATATATAACATGGATACATCCCAGAGAGAGTTAATTAAAGAAAAAAAGAACAAACAAAAAAATAAATCCATACATTATGAACTTTGGGGGAGAAACACAAATGTTATGCCACATTTTATTCTTTTATTTGATAATCTAGAACAAATTTATTGAATGTAAAAAACCCCAGTTGATATCTGCAGGTGAAATTTGGAAGTTAATAAATAGCACCTGAAAGACTATTTTGTGATAATTACTGATGAGCCTATTGAAAACTTGAAGGTATTGGGACCAGCAGATGGTATAATGGTTATATCACTAAGCTCCCATGTGGTCGACTGCAATTTGAGTCCCAGACCTGGCAATTTACAACTCATGCCAGGTGCATGTGTGTGCATGCCCAAAATCCAGAGAAGAGAATGAAGGAGAAGGGATTGTGGGCCTTCCCCCTGGGGGTGATTTCTCACTTTCTGTCTCTCTGGTAAGCTCACACATGCTATAGCAAAAATCTCTCTCAAAAAAAAAAAAAAAAAAAAAAAAAAAAAAAAGAAGGAAGAAAGAAAACTTGAAGGTATTAATAATTCCTTTACTTGGGCTGGCAGGTGGCATGGTGGTTAAGGGTTCTGGACTCTCAAATGGCCAACTGTGGCTTGAGTCCTGGACCTGGCGCCTTTCTCTCTCTCTCCCTCTCTGGTCAAATTAAAATAAGTAAATGAATAAATAAAATAAAATAATTCTCCATTCTCCTCTCGGGATCTTGGGCACGCACACATACGTGCCGGCATGAGTTTAAGCCACTGGGTCCAGGACTCAAACCGCGGTCAACTACATGGGAGTTCAGCGACATAGCCATTATGCTAACTGCTGGTCCCAATAAAATAATTCTTAAAAAAAAAATTCCTTCACTGTATTTAGTGTTTGAGAACAGAGAATAAAGAAAGTTTTCCCAACTAACATTATAAAGCTAGCATAATCCCAATAATAAAATCTGAGAAACAGAATATGTATTTAAAGACCTCAAAATCAAATTTTAAGACCTCAAATCTAGGACTATAACAAAAGCTAAATACATTATCACTAACTAGGGCTTATTTTAGGAATTCAGTAATGAGTCAGCCATTGGAAATGTATGGCATAAATTATCATCTTAATACTGTACTTGAAAGGATAAAAAAAGTACCTTGATAGATGGCAAAATACTTTTCTTATAATTTAACCTCCTTTCCTGATAAAAGTTATAACATTAGAAAAGAGATATTTTATTAAAGAATAAGAGAGAAGTAGGCCAGTGGCCATTGCCACTCAACCTCTTCACTCTTCTTTGGTCAAGGGCTGGCCATTTATCAACTTCCTCTCTTCTTAGAAGGACAATGGCAGATGGTAGAGATATTACTGTGAGCTGTCTGATTAGATCAGCTCTGGGCCCTATCATCATGGCTCCCTTAAAATGGTAAATGTGAGGAAAAAACAGACTTGTAGGCTCCAGGAAGTATAAATTTTTATACTAGAAAACCAATAAAAATATCATTACAAAAGTAACATGTCAGTGAAAACTGCCATGCTATCCAGTTATATAAAAGAGGAATGTTTTTTTCCAAGAATTCTGTCATCTTTTCACTAGGCAGAGTTTCAAAGGCTTGAGCTTGGTTGCTCACCCAATAGTAAATAAGAAAGGGACAGTGTCAACTTCATTGAAAAAGCCATGTATCTTTCTGGTTCACAGATCATCCTCGTTGACTGCTCTTTTCCTTTGAGTCTGCAGATGTGCAACTTGTAACCATTCTGCTTGCTCCTGAGAGGTGAGACATCATGAAGTCAATGCAGGAAATTGAAGTGAGAACTACACAACTTGTGCTGAAACATCCATTTTCACATTTTTCTTTTTTTAAATTTTGCCAGAGGGTATGTGCACCCACTGGAGAGAAACACACAGAAAGAGTGAGACAGAGAAAGTGAGAAATCACCACCCGAGGGAATGGTTGTGTCCCAGCTCCTTCTTTATCTCTCGCTCCTTTGGCATGGGATTTGGGGCATTCGTGCATGTGTGCCTGGCATGTTCTTCAAGACAGTAGATATAGGACTCTGTGTGGTCAGTCATGTGGGATCACAGTAACCACCATTCCATGGCCAGCACTTTTTTTCATACATTAACCCAAACACACAGAGCCATGAGTAGCTACCGTTCAAGCTAAAACAGACCAGTAAACCAATTCCCGCAGTTGGAAAGTGTTCTTTGCTGTATTTCACAGGGAAAAAACCAACATCTTTAAAGGTTTTAAATCATTTTTGAAAAGTTCACAGTTTTAATTTTTCCTCTGGCTACGAATCAGAAGTAAAATGACACTTGTATGACTAATAACTAAATGAAAAGAATGGGAAAAGTATTTTAATGTACATTATATAGCTTAAATAATTTAAGTAGTTATGGGCTATCTATATTGCTGATATGAGATGAATGAGAAGCAAACAACTGGATCCATCTATGAAAGTAGTTTTCTAACAGCACTGTAAAGAGCCATAAGAGAAAGTAGCCCAGGAAATACCTAAAGATAGACAGCAAGCGGGGGAAAGACATTTTTCTCTAATTTCATAGGATTTATATGTGTGTGTGTGTGTATGTGTTACTAATGTTCTTCATACATTTTTATTCACTAGAAAATAAAAGAAAGTTTCCACTGAAAAGATGAAAAAGATGAAAGGAGAAATTTTCATCATCACTTTACTTTTTGATGTTTTGATTTTTTTTAATAATTGCCATAGGGCATATGTGCTTGCTAAAGAGAGACATAAAAAGGGGGAGAGAGTACCTCACAATGGTTGTGGTCACACCACTATCCCTTCTCCTCCATTTCTCTATCCTTTTGGGGTTTGGGGCATACATACACAGATGCCTGACATACTTTTTAAGCCACTGGAGCCAAGAGTCAAACCACATGATCAGGCATGTGGGATCCAGTTCTCTTAATCACCAAGCCATGGGACCAATTCCATCAAAGTTTTATTTTTCATGTCTTTTTAAAAATTTGTTTATTATCATAATCTTGTTTATATTACATTGAATTTACAGTGTATTACATTTCTTTTTTCCAGAAGGAATACCATGCATATCAGTCAATACAAAGACATTAAAATCCCCATCATCATCATCCAATAGCTTTTCATTTTTTAGATCATTATTATTATTCCAATTATTTTTTTAACATTCAATCACTATTTATCATTTTGCTTGTAAAGAGACTTTACCCAACATGAAATGCTTCTCAGACCAGTCCAGTTGAGAATACTGTACACGTCATTATCAACGGATAATAAACCATATCTGTATCCCACTAATGTCATGCCTCTCTATTTGTTCTCTTGCTATCCTTCTCCATACTCTTCTCATCTCCTGCCCGTTCCACACTGTCTTATTATTGCTAACTATTTTCACTGTTTTTATGTCCTCCAATATTTCTATACCATAAAATGTGGATGGTTGGTATATATTAAGTGGATACATACGATATCTTTCTTTCATATCCTGATTTGTTTCACTCAACAATAGATCCTCCATATCTAACCACTTTCTATCAAATGCCAAGATCTTTTTTTTTTCTTTAAAGCTGATTAATATTCCTTAGAGTATATGTGCCACACTTTTTCAATCCATTCATCAGTTTGTGGACATTTGGGGTTGGTTCCATATCTTTTTTTTTTTTTTTGAGAGGTTTTTGCTATAGGGCACATGCACTCGCCAGAAAGACAGAGAGAGACAGAGAGACAGAAAGCGAGAAATCACCCCATCACCCCTCCCACCCAGGGAGGATGGCCACACCACAATCCCTTCTCCTCCATTCTTCTCTTGGGATCTTGGGCACGCATGCACATGTGCCCGGCATGAGTTGAAGCCACCAGGTCCAGGACTCAAACCATAGTCAACTGCATGGGAGTCCAATGACATAGCCAATAGGCCAACTGCTGGTCCCAGTTCCATGTCTTAGCAATCATAAATAATGCTGTATTAAACATTGATGTTCAAGTGCTTTTCCAAATGAGCATTCTCCTGTCCTTTGGGTAGATACCCAGAAGTGGGATCACTGGATCAAATGGTAGTTCTATTTGTAGATATTTGAGGAACATCCATATTGTTCTTCACAATGGCTGAACCAGTTTACATTCCTACCAACAGTGTAGGAGAGTTCCCTTTTAACCACATCCCTGCCAACACTTATAACTTCTTATATTTTTAATCTTTGCCATTCTGACAGGGGTTAAGTAGTATCTCATTGTGGTTTTAATCTGCATCTCCCTTATGATGAGGGATGTCGAGCATTTCCTCATATGCTTTTTGACTGTCCATATATCTTCCTTAGAGAGATTTTCGTTCAGCTCATTTTCCCATCTTTTAATTGGGTTAATCTTTTTTTTTTTTTTTTTTTTTTTTTTTTTTTTTTTTTTAAGTTGCATAAGGTGCTTGAGTTCCCTGTGTATGCTGGTGATCAGTCCCTTGTCTGAGGCATATTTTACAAAAATATTCTCCCATTCTGAGGGTTGTTGATTTACACTTATTAAGGTGTCCTTTGCTGTGCAGAAACTTCTTAGTCTGATATAGTCCCACTTGTCTATTTTAGGGATTATTGTCTGTGCTTTGAGAGTCTTATATAAGAAGTCTTTGCCTATTCCACTGTCTCCCAGAGTTTCCCCAGCATTTTTCACTAGTATTTTTATAGTTTGAGGTCTTAGGTTCAAATCTTTTATCCATTTTGAGTTGACTTTTGTTAATAGTGAAAGATAGGGGTTCAATTTCATCTTTCTTCAAGTGAATACCCAGTTTTTCCAGCACCATTTACTAAAGAGGATTTCCTTTTCCCAATGGATTGACTGGTATCCTTTGTCAAAAACTGGCTGTAAGCTTTGGGGGTTACTTCTGGGGTCTCTATTCTATTCAATTGGTCCACATGTCTATTTTTGTGCCAATACCATGCTCCATCATAGTTTTAAAAGTAAATTTTTCTAAAAGAAATGAATAAACCAGTTATTTAAGGACTATAAGTAATTCATGGGCATAATGGAGAAAATTTAAATACTGGTTGTCAGGAAAGTCATGACATGTTTTCTTATTCAAAAATGTGTCATAACTTTGCCAACTACCCATTAGTATTTGTCTGTGTTTATTTTTCGGTGTTGTCATACTAATCCTTAATGTGGTCATAAATATTATTCAAGGTCTAAAGTGGAAATAGCTCTTAGGTGCTAAACCAATGCCTTCTGAATAAAGGAATATATCTATATCTATCTATCTATCTATCTATCTGTTTATATACAGATTGCATTTTAAGAATTAAGCGTAATTTTTTTAGTGATTTTTGCTGTATGGTATATACCCTCTCCAGAGAGACAGAAAGCAAGAAATCAATCCCTGGCGGGATGGCCACATCAAAATTCCTTCTCTTTCATTCTCCTTTCGGTATTTTGGGCATGCATCCACCCATGCCTCACATGAGTTTCATGACTCAGACTGCTGTCAGACGTGTGGTAGCCCAACACCTTAACCTCTATGCCATGTGCTGGCTCAAAGCTTAATTTTTTTAAGGTTCACTTGTTAATATAGTTTGGATAATGGTTAGGCCTCCAAAGATTCATGTTCTGGAAGCTTGGTCCCAGTGTAATGGCTTTGGGAGATGGTGTGACCTTTAAAATGTGAGACCTAAAGGGCAATGCTTGAATCAAGTGGGCATCACTCTCATGAATGATTAGTGCTATCTCATGAAAGGGATTGACCTGTAGCTCTCACAGGAAGAGATTGGTTCCTATGAAAGCAATTGTTATAAAATGAAGAGCTGTCAATAGGTTGTTCTCTTTGTATACACATGCTGACCTTATTGTTTCTGTTGGTCATGTTGAGGTGTAGGATCAGAGGTTATCCTCATCCTCATGAACTTTCAAGCCATCTGAACTGTGAGACAAATAGATTTCTATTCTTTTTTTTTTTTTTTTTTTAGAGGTTTTTGCTATAGGGTGTGTGTGCTCGCCAGAAAGGCAGAGAGAAACAGAGAGACAGAAAGCGAGAAATCGCCCCCCAGGGGGGGATGGCCACGCCACAATCCCTTCTCCTCCATTCTCCTCTCGGGATCTTGGGTACGCATGCACACGCACCTGGTGTGAGTTTAAGTCGCCGGGTCTGGGACTTGAACTGCAGTCAACTACGTGGGAGTCCAGCGACATAGCCATTACACTAACTGCTGGTCCCAATTTCTATTCTTTTTAGATCATCCAGTCTTAAGCAATTCTATTGAGCAACATGAACAGGGATTAAGAAACTAATCAAATAATTTTCTTCATCTGTAAATTGTCAGTCTATGACATTTATCTATTTTTCCATTGATATATTTATCATTTACATTTATCTACAAGAGGTATAAAGGATACAGAGTTTCTTAAGTTTCTTTAGCAAGTTCCCCACCATGAAAATTCCTCTCCCCCACCCCAGGTGTTTCACAAACATGTATTATCTCCAATGGGATATTATTATTGTTATTTCCATTTTATGATTAAAATAACTTAGATACAAGAGGTTAAATAGAAGCAAAATATCACAGTCAAGTGGTAGAAAGAGATTGAAAGGTTGCTTTTAACCCTTTTACTGTCCTGTCTTTTTGTTCAAAGTAGGCTTATACACTGAGAATAATAACAAGTACCTCTTTGGTTTGTTTTAAGGATTAAACAAATTCATACATGTAATAATAATAATAATAATAATAATTTATACTATGTGATGAGGAGTGTTCTATGTACCATGCATAGATTAACAATCACAACAATCCCCTGAGACAGAAAGTACCACCTGTCATCTACAGGGAACATGAAGTACAGACAGGTTAGCTATCATGTCAACATTGCATGACTAATAAGTGAAAATTTGAATCCACATAACATGGGTTTAGAATCCATTCTCTTAAATAGTATGCTAATAGCTAAAGAGAGCTCTTAGCACATAGAGTTCCCTAAATAGATGTTAACCATTATCATTATTATTATTATCATTATTGTTGTTAGAGAGATTTTTGCTATAGGGTATGTGCACTTGCCAGAGGGCCAGAGAGATAGAAAGCATAAAATCACACACACATACTACCCCCCCTAGGGAGAATGGCCATTGCTGCAATCCTGTCTCCTCCAGTCTCCTCTCGGCATTCTGGGCACACATGTACACACACACAACTGGCATGAGATTCAATCCACTAGGTCCAGGACTCAAACCATAGTCAGCCATGTGGGAGTCCAGTGACATAACCAGTACATCATCTGCTGGTCCCATCCAATATTGTTATTAAAGGCCATTTTTTATTGGATCACAGTTTTGGAAATAAAACATTTTTTTCTCAGAAGTTTCTATTTCTTGAGGTTGCCTCTTTCTTTCAACCACGTTGTTGCAACAGTGAGACAGAGTGCTGATACTTGGGAGTGCTTTGGAAAACAATTCTATAGCTTGAACTTTGAGGCCCTTAATTTGTATTAGTTGCATTTGATGCAATACAGCTGTATAACAAACAACTTCAAAATCCCAGATGCTAAAAATAGCATATATTTAATTCCTTCACTTACAGAACTGGATCAGTTCTCACTCAGCGATGCTGGTCTCCAGAAATCTGGTCAGGCTCAAAGGTACAAGTGACTCCATCATTCTGGGTCCTAGGACCTAGATGTGCTCTTCTTTCAATGACAAGAAAACCAGCAGGCTAATAACTGTGTACACACAGTTAAACCCTCTTTTGCATCATGTTTACTAATACCTGGTTGAATATTACTGGAAGATTAATAAGAGATAAAGATGATAGAATAAGATTTGAGTGTTTGGAATCTTGGGATCCCATCCAAATACTTTCACAAAATTAGCTCTTAATTTTACTGAAGAAGTATTAATCCTTTGTCACATTTATGCAAATATTTTCTACAATATTTTTTATTAGCTTTTAAACATCATTTATGGCATTTGGGCTTTGGTCAAGGCCTTAATTTTTATGTAGTTAAAATGGCATATTTCTTTCTTTATGGTTTGTGTCTTTGGGTGGTTGCATATAAAGACTATGCTATAAAGCCCAAACCAGATTTTAGCATTCCTTTACTCAAAGGTTTTCCAGGCTTCTCACATCTCACAGAGTAAAAGTAAAAGTCTTCAAAGGCCAGTAAAGTCTTTCATAGTCTGCTTCCTAACCCCATCCCTACTTCCTCCTCTTTGTCAAGCTGCCTCTAGCCTAGTCTCTTCCTTTTTCAAATACAGCTGATGTTCACATAGAAATTTTTCACATGAATTTGAATTTAATCATTTCGTTGCCAGAAAAGGTACCAAAATCTTTGAAAGAAGTCAAAAAAATGTGTAGTACAATCTACATATTCCACAGGAGCAACAGATCCCAAGGATTTTCGTGAGTGCATTTAGTTCATTTCACTGTTTTCTCTAGATTAAAAGTTCCACACTTTGCTTACTAATCTGTACATTTTTTTCCCCACTAGAGATACAAATAATCCCTGTCTAGTGGAATGGACACCTCTAAAGATGATGGCCTTAACCAGTTTGTATCTCAGCCTAACATTTCTTTGCTAAAGTGCCTCTATATACCTTATCTTCTTAAATGCTCCTTGAACTGACCATATCACTGATTTTCCCATTAACTAAGGAATTAAACAGAATCCTTGACACAGGTGCCCATAATATTAATATTTACCTGGGAGTAATCATTTTATCTCTTGAAAATTATACATTAACACTAACTTTTTTTTTTGGTTAAAATGACTATTTCTATTTCCAAACATCACTTAGAAGTTGTTTACCTGTACTAAAAGGCACCCTATTTTGAAACATCTTCCTTATAAAAAGAAAACAGCTATGAAACACAGAAATTTAAGTTGTGGTCCACCTGGAAGATCTCTTCAATGAGCTCTGAAATGGGGGATATAACATTTTTCTTTAGACTATCACTGTATGATTTAACTAGTTTTTAAAATTTCATAATAAGCATGCTCTATTTCTATTTCTCTCTTTTTTACGTTTTCCACCTGTCAAATGTTTCCTTTCTTTGTACCTCACACCTGTCCTCCACCACCCGCTCTCTGCCATCCACTTTCCTCTCTTACAGTCTTTAGCTTTTACAGCCATCCTCTCCATCATCACATTTTCTACTCTCTCAGTCTCTGCCATAGCACTCAGTACATACTGAGTGGGGATATAAAATGTGTAGCTTTCAAAGTCTGGCTCACATCACTCAACATTACATCTTTTATAGTTTTCCATTTTGAGTCAAGTGATAGGATTTCATTGTTTCTTAAGGTTGTGTAACATAGAATTTTTAAGATTAAAAAAAAGATTTTCATACAAATATGCAGTGAGCATATCCCAAATGTTTATTTAATCACTAATTGAGGAACCAGTAGAATGATAAAGCTGGTTCCGAGAATAGATGGTTAGCTACTATAAAGAGTCATTGAGGGGCCAGCAGACGGTGTGGTGGTTACATTACTAAACTTCCACATGGCTGGTTATGGTTCAAGTCCTGGACCTGGTGGCTTGAAACTCATGCCAGGTGCTTATGTGTGTGTGCCCAAGATCTGAGGAGGAGAATGGGGAAGGGATTACAGCAGGCCATCAGTCCTGGGGTAGGGGGGTGATTTCTCACCTTCCCTCTCACTGTGTCTGTTTCTCTCTTTCTCTGGCAAGCACATGTTCCTTAAGGCTAAGATCTCTAAAATAAATAAATAAATAAATAAATAACAATAAAAGGAATCGTTGAAAAAAGTGTGCTAGAACAAAATGACAGTTAGATTCAAACTGGCCAACAATCTGTAGTAAAATGGTACCTAACACACACACACTTCTTTTAATAATTTTTTTTTTTGGAGAGGTTTTCGCTATAGGGTGTGTGTGTTCGCCAGACAGAGAGAGACATAGAGACAGAAAGCGAGAAATCACCCCCCAGGGGGGATGGTCACGCCGCAATCCCTTCTCCTCCATTCTCCTCTCAGGATCTTGGGCACACACGCACATGCGCCCGGTGTGAGTTTTAAGCCACCGGGTCCGGGATGCGAACCGCGGTCGATTATGTGGGAGTCCAGCGACATAGCCATTACGCTAACTGCTGGTTCCCATTTTTATAAATATTTTTGTAATCTGTCTGGTTGGGCACCAGAAGCAAACTGCTTTCAGACTTGCATTTGTGAATTCTCGTGTTTACCTCATTATTATAATTTTTTAAAGGAGTGTACGTTTTATTCTTTTTTTTTTTGGAGAGGATTTTGTTATAGGGCGCATGCGCTCGCCAGAGAGACAGAGAGATAGAAAGCGAGAAATCACCCCCCAGGGGGGATGTCCACACAGCAATCCCTTCTCCTCCATTCTCCTCCCAGGATCTTGGGCATGCACGCACACGCGCCCGGCGTGAGTTTAAGCCACCGGGTCCGGGACGCAAACCGCGGTCGAGTCCAGCGACATAGCCATTACGCTAACTGCTGGTCCCGTATGTTTCATTCTTTAGTGTGTAATAGAATACATAACAAGCCACATAATCAAAATTCATTACTTCACACACAGGGAAGAAAACAGTATTGAATATTTCTGTTATATAACTGGCTGTAGACAGGGGGATCAAAAATATCTTGAGCATTGAGATGATTGAAGAAATTCTCAAAGTTTAGGCATGTCTGGAAAGACTTCATCCCATTATTAATCTTTAAACAGATTTCTTGGTGATTCCTTTATTTCTATTCATAGATAAAATTTTTTGAGATTGAAATCAGAAATTTTTCCATTTTCAAATTAAGATTTATAATGCATTTTATTAAACCATTACTGTAATTTTTAATATTTTTATTTCAACTTCTTTTATACATTCGATCACATACATATGTCACTTAGCTTGCAAAGTGAATATTCCAACATGTATACATTTCTCACCAGTCCAGTTAAGAATACTATACACATTATCTTCATCAGATAATAACCCCTTTCTTTGTCTCATAAATGCCTTCCCTCTCTATTTTTCTCCTTAATGTCCTTCCTCATACTCTCTTCCTTCACCCACCCTCTTCTCACACTGTATCTTGTATTTATAACCATTTTCTATGTTTCTATATCCTCTAGTCATTCAGTTTCAGCTAGAGATGCAGATAGTTGGTATATATTAAGTGGAGACATACAATGTCTCTCTTTCATAGCAGAAGCATTTGATAAGATTCAACGTTCATTTATGATCAAGACTCTCAGCAAAATCTGCATAGAAGGTAATTTCTCAACAAAATAAAAGCTATCTATGAAAAACCCATAGCTGACATCATCCCGAATGAGGAAAAACTGAAAGCCTTTCTGCTAAAAACTGGTACAAGACAAGGATGCCCACTTTCCCCACCCCTTTCAATTTAGTACTGGAAATCCTCACCAACACAATCAGAAAAGAGAATAAAATAAATAGGAAAAGAAGAGGTGAAATTATCACTATTTGCAGATGACATGATTATATAGAAGACCCAATGGTATTCATGAAATATTCCTGGAAGTAATAAATTAATACAGTAAAGTTGCAGGATACAAAATTAACATACAGAAATCTATAGCATTTCTGTATATGAACAGCAGGCAGACTGAGATAGAAGTGAAAAAAGTAAATCCATTTGACATTACTGTAATATCTTAAAGTCATGAACATACTATAAATATTCAGGGCCTCAGTAACTGAAAGTATGTTGAAAAGTCAATGGATATTAGGATAGGTATAAAAGCCTAATTTAATCTCTTCAATACCATTATGGAATGATTAATTAGTTTGTTAAGGCACAGAGGCTGTCAAATAGCATACTTTAACATAATACATTGCTCTTAGGCTGTTTCTCAAAGTTTGAAGACATGTATAAAATATATATTTTAGATACACACGTTAGACATGCTAGCTTATTTCTTTCCATTATAGGAAGCTGCCAAATGAGAAAACATTAAACCACCTTTGATGATAGTACCTATAGTTAAAGTAAGTACATCAGGGTAATAGGAAAAAAGGGAAAATCATTGAAGTTATAATTAAAAGTTTTAAAAGTCATAGGACTTGCTACATTCACTAACATATTATATATGTCTCTACCTAATACAAACTTATTTGATGAAACACTAGAATTAAGCCTTCTATAATTACACTTTGGAAAAATAGAACAAAGTGAGAACACATATTCTTTAATTACTTAATCTTGTAATTTAATCAGTCATCTATTAGAATAGGCTATTAAGCCCTCTTTCAAACTTAGCATGCTAAAGGGATATTATATTCAAATTTTTAATAAGGGTCCTCAATGTTCTCAAGTACATCCATCCAAATATTCCATCCAAAGTTTCAGGGACTCTTGATTTCCCTATGAGGACCCTAATTCAAAATTTAAGAGACTTGCAAAGGTATAAATTCAGACACCTTGAAAGCTCTGCTAATCAAACCGTCAAGTCCTAGTCCTATATTAAGCTGGTATACCTTAGAGTGACAGGTTCTAAGAGTTTCTTTAGATGTTATCATTGAGACTTCTGGATTTTATGCTAAACTCTGAGATGGTAAATAATTGACTGAACTAAGCTTACCATTTCATTCTTCAGCCATGAATGTATTTAGCAACAAATAATCAACTCCACAGTCATTATAATTATCTTCCCCCTATATGTCCTAAACATTGAATAGATTACACAAGCACTGCATCTCCTTTGACCTATATTCCATCCCATATACTGTAGATTAAAGTCTTAACAATTGGAATTAATGCCAAAGTTACCCATCTTTAATTACCAACAAAATGAGGTTTCCGTTGGCATCTGACTAGAGAGTGGTGTAACTCAGGATCCTATCCTGAGGGTCTGCTTCCAGGGATGACCTCCCAGAAAGTAGTATTAAATTTGTTTTTTCAGACACAGGCTCCACAATGAAAGTTTTCTTTAAAATATTTATTTAGGAAGTATCCCCAGATAAAATGAATAGGGGAGAGAGAAAGGGAGTGGGAATAGGGGAAGAGTTTCTAGTCATGCCCAAAAAGCAGGACCCAACTGCCTGAGTGTGGTCTACTGACAAAGAAAAGCAGATACTAGCATCATACAAATTATACTAGTCATTTACTGCTGCATAGCAAACTGTCTCAAATCTCTGTGACTTGAAACAACTATTTACTAGTTCATGGTTCTGAGGATTGGCGTCATAGTTTGGGCTCAGCTACAGAGTTCTTCTGCTGGTTTCTCTTTGGGTCACTCAAGCAGCTACAATCACTGCTGAGCAGAGACAGTTTGTCCCTGTTTATTCGGTCTCCTCCTACAATGGTCGTTCATCTTCCCTATGCAGCTCTCTCAGAGCAGCAGAAGTGGAAAGGAAGCAGCTCTGTAGGCCTAGATTTGGAAGCTGCATAGCATCACACTTGCCTCATTCTATTGGACAGAAAGAAGTCACGAGGCCAGGTGAGATCCAAAGAATAGACAAATGAACTGCTCTTACTGGGAGGAGCTGCAAAAGGTTCGTGGTCACTAATGCATGAGTGAGTGAAAGTACACAAAGAGCCCATATCCAGAAATGGGAATGCAAGCTGAGGGTACCGGCAGGCCATGGCAGTATCGGCTGGATGATTTCTCACTTCTCCTCTCAGTGCACAGTTCTTGGCAAGTGGCACCTGATCATGTTATTTTGTTGCATAGGTGAATAAAGACTAGTTCACCAAAAGGTTAGAGCTTTCTATTTAATTTGTATGCCTATGGAGAGTCTTCATCTAAATAGATAAAGTAATAATAAAACCTTTTCTCTGGGATCATGTTTCCTGATATCCAATTTGAAAAATTTGCTGTGCAGTGTGAACAACTGGATCTAGCATGCTACACTGATAAGCATTTTTAATTAGTCTTAGACACGGCAGGCATGCAGCAGGTCACTGTTGAATTGGGTTAACAGCAGAGGACTAATTGAAAGCAAAGAGACTGAGAAAAATCAAAAGAAAGGAACAATTGATTGCTTAGGAGTAGTACTTCATATATATTCATGTTTGGATTTCATTGAAAAAAAGAAGGAAAGGAATCTTTGTGTCTTTACTAAGTTAAAATTATTATATGCATTGTTATTTCATCTAATCCTAAGAATTATGTATGGTAGAAAATATTGTCTTACGTCATATCAGATAACAGACCTGTGGCTTAGACAAGCTTAGTCACTTTTACAAGGATGCTCTGCGAGCTGACAAAGACTCTCTTCTTGACCCGTCTTTAGTCAGGCTCCTTTTTTTTGGAGGAGGGGGGAGGTTTTTGCCATAGGGCGCGTGCGCTCGCCAGACAGACAGAGAGAGATGGAAAGCAAGAAATCACCCCCCAGTGGGGATGGCCACACCGCAATCCTTTCTCTTCCATTCTCCTCTCGGGATCTTGGGCACGCACTCACACGTGCCCGGTGTTAGTTTTAAGCCACCGTGTCCAGGACTCGAACCACGGTCGACTACATGGGAGTCCAGCGACATAGCCATTATGCTAACTACTGGTCCCTAGTCAATCTCCTTTGAACTTCTCCTCTAGGCTTCAACCTTGACCCCTATCCTTTCAGGGCCTACACACCCTGTTGCTAGAATACTGCTAAGTCAGTTTATCAAGACTTTCTTATCTTTGATATCTGATCAAATTCCTCATCCCTGAGACCAGCAGATGGTGTAATGGTTATGTCGCTGGACTCCCATATAGTCGACCATGGTTCAAATCAGGACTGGTGTCTTAAAACTCACACCAGTTGTGTGTGCATGTGCACCCAAGATCCTGAGAGGAGAATGGAGGAGAAGGGATTACAGTGTGGCCTCCTCCCTGGAGGGGGTGATTTCTTGCTTTCTGTCTCTCTGTCTCTCTGTCTCTCTGTGTCACTGGTGAGTGCACATACCTATTAGCCAAAATCTCTCCCCCTCAAAAAAAAAAAAATCCTCATCCCTTTCTCTTTACATCTGATCACCCTGGCCTGTCTTTAGCAAGAATTCTTTAAGGTCTGTTTAAAAAAATCCCTCTGCACTTCATGTCTCCTATTAATAATTTTTCATCCACTGACTCCTTCACTCTATTCTTTGCTTTAAATCCCTGGCTATCTTTGCTATATTCAGAGTTCAGTCCAATCTCTCTCTGTTGTTGTAGGAGTTTTAACACCTGTTGCAGTAGTCCTGAATAAAGTCTTCCTGACCAGTTTAACAAGTGTCAGGGTGCTTTTCTTATCAACCGTGCTTGTCATTGATATGAACATCGCAGATGCCCGTATTGGTCTCAGGAGAGGTGAGAGGAAGCCTGAATAAAGGGCCATCATGCTCATATGTAATTCATAAGCTTTAGGTTTTGCAAGTTTCTGCAAAAGTAAGATATCTGAGGTCCTAAAAACAGCATGCTTAAGGGTTCCCCACCACCCTTATCTTTCCTATCTTTTGGGAGTTTTATGTCAAAGAAATTCAGGTTTCTGCCAGTGTAATTGCCTTGCATCATCTTGTTTCCCTCTGCTCATGTCTGTCTGCCCATGAATGCTAGTGATTCTGCTGCCCCTGTCTTCTTAGAATATTACCCTCCCTTATACCATCACCATGACCTTTAATCTTGTCTCAGAGGAGGGTTACTTTAGCCTTCATCTCTCATCTAGGTAGCTACAATTTCCACAGGCAGCTGAGATCAGACTGTAATTTGTGATGAGCCTTTGCCCAAGCATTCAAAACAACACACAAGTATGGAAAGCATAAAGAGGAATGCTCGTCTATCACTGGAGCCTCGTAAGTCCCCACATGCATGATGGTAGTTTTGGAGCTCCTGTGATTCACTTCCCTTCTGTCCAAATGCCAGTTCCCTTCTATGTCATCCAGCATAGTTCCCCTCAATCAGAGACGGTGGCTTTGAGCACTCTCATTTTGAATCTAGGCCCAAACAGATAGACATACCAGAACATACTAGCCTCAACACAGTCCCCAAAGTCTATCTTAGTCTTCATGCTTTACATAGGATATTCCTGGTTTGATTTCATTCTGCTAGATTCAGTTCTTGGATTTTAATCCAATTCTCCACCAAAAAGTAGACGTACTTGTATATCTTTCCTTTTGTCTTCTCAGTCTTTTATTTTTCTGCAAAGGACTAGTTAAATTAGGCCAGATAAACACATGCAAACATGCATGTGGGTATGCATGAATACACACAAGCACACACGTGAGCAGGCACGCATACACACACAAACTCTCTGACTTAACAAACCTCAATCTCCTGGCATAGTGCAGCTCAACGCAAGGTTTAAAATCAAACAATTCTCGAAAGGGAAAACTGTCTGAGGAGCTGCAACTCTGTGTGAAATATCCACAGCCATTTGCTTTATTTCCCTGAGCAACTGCAGTTTTTCTAGACAGCACAGAAATATCTCTTCTGTACTAATCTCTGCCTTATATTTGCATAACTGAATGGCTTACCTGGAATGTGTTCTTCTGAAAACTGTTTGCCCCACAGTTGTTTTCTTGTTTCCACCCCTTTTAAAGCTATAAAATAGCTATAAACGTTTCCCTCTACTATCTCTTTCTACGTTTCACATATATTTCTGAAACTTTCTATTTCAAACTAATTTTAGTACCAAGAGTTTCCTTGCATCCCTCATACCCCATCCTCTCACCGCTGGGTAATGATTAGAACCAGAAAATGAATTGTGGCACAATATTGTACACTGAACTACAGACTTTCTCTGAGTTTCACCAAGTTTCCCGCTAAAGTCCTTTAGTGTTCCAGGATCATCCAGTGCCTTTTTTTTTTTTTGGAGAGGCTTTTGCCATAGGGCACGTGCGCTTGCCAGACAGACACAGAGAGACAGAGAGACAGAAAGCGAGAAATCACCCCCCAGGGCAGATGGACACGCCGCAATCCCTTCTCCTCTATTCTCCTTTCGGGATCTTGGGCACGCACGCACATGCGCCCGGCATGAGTTTAAGCCACCGGGTCCAGTACTCCAACCGTGGTCGACTACCTGGGAGTCCAGTGACATAGCCATTACACTAACTGCTGGTCCCCCAGTGCCATTTTTTAATCAGAGTTCAAGCCCCCTAACATCCTCCTTTAACAGTGTCTAAAGGAATAAAACTCCTTTGGAGCATGTAACTGACCTGAGAATTGCTGTGGTTTGGATATGGTTTGTCCCCAAAGGTTCATGTGCTAAAAAATGTTTTCCAATGTAACAACACTGGGAGGCGATGAGACCTTTGGTAGGTTTGGCCTAGTGGGCAGTGTTTGGACCATGGGCACTACCCTTGTGAATAGATTGATGCTGTCTCACTAAAAGGAGTAAACTCTTGCTCTCCTGGGGCAAGAGTTAGTTTCTGGAAGAGTGGATTGTTCTAAGAGCTGCCCGCAAGTCTCTCTCTCTCTTTGTATGGGCAGGCCTATCTTTCTGCCTCTGTAGGCCATGTTGTTACTATAAGCCTAGGCAGAAAGGCTGAGGCACAGTAAGTGAAGCAAAAGAAATTTATTTACGTGTCGAGCTTAAGATAATTATCCCAGTCACATAGATTTTAGTTGCTTAGATATGCACACAGAAATGGCTACTTCATCTAATAAAGAGAAGGGGAGGATGAGGGCAGGTTACAAGTTGTTTCTCAATAACTCACATCTGTCCATTTAAAATAAGGTAGGCAACTGACTGACTATACATTATTCTTTACATCATAAATTCCAGGATCATTTTAATGAAGAAAGGATGGGAGTAATGTCACAATTGCATAACCATTTGTGGTTGATTACTGTATACAACCATGCCATTAGGCAATAGCCATCATAGTGTGCAGCATAAGCAAGGCCTCATGTATATGTCTCTCTTCGGGGCCATGTAATAAAACAAACTTCTAATTTTGTATATGGTTCCAAACACCTTTTCTTTCTCATGAGGTAGGGCTATATAATATAATAATATAAATGGTTGTGGGAGTTTCATACAGACTTGCAGCTCTGCAGACTACTTTTCTTTTAGAGAATTGTTCTGTTTTAAACCTTGTGTTGAGCTTCAACTATGGTGGGAGATTGAGGTTTGTTAAGCCAGAGAGCTTGTGTGTGTGCATGTGTGTGACTATGTGTGCTCTTGGACTTTGTAGTTCCTAGAATTGTGAGTAAAATAAGTCTCTGTTGTCTATAGATTACTCAGTCTCTAACATTTCTGTTTAGCAACAAAATAATGAATGAAGACAGGAAGAAAGCCCTTTGGTGTGGGTTCTATTCTGGTTTTTCCATGGAACAGTCTTGCTGATATGGGAGGAGTTTTTGATAGCACTGGGTGTGGCAAGAGAGGATCAGGCAGCTGCTGAAGGTTGAGATTCCCAGATCCTAAGGCGAGGAATTGTATACATAAATCATTAGGAATTTCCTCAGAAATGCTCACAGGGGACCAGCAGTTAGCGTAATGGCTATGTCGCTGGACTCCCACGTAGTCGACTGCGGTTCGAGTCCCGGACCCGGCGGCTTAAACTCACGCCGGGCGCGTGTGCGTGCGTGCCCAAGATCCCGAGAGGAGAATGGAGGAGAAGGGATTGCGGCGTGGCCATCCCCCCTGGGGGGTGATTTCCTGCTTTCTATCTCTCTGTCTCTCTCTGTCTGTCTGGCGAGCGCATGCGCCCTATAGCAAAAACCTCTCCAAAAAAAAGAAAAAAAAAAAAAAAAAGAAATGCTCACAGGGAAGTGGGACTAGAAATTCTAAGGGGAGTAGGACGACCAAGGGTATCACTTTAAGCAAAGTCCCTCCAACTTGTTCCTCTGGGGGAGCTTCACAAACAGTGTGGGTCACACTTCAGAATTTCCTGACCAAAAACCAGGCAGCTGGAGCATGTGTCCCCCGTGGTCCCATCATCACCAGTTAATAGCTGTTCCAGGAGGTGTGCACATTCCCAGACTTAGCTCCAGCAGGGCAGGCCAAGTAGTTCTGGCAGCCTAAGCCATTCTATCTACAGAAGTCACAGGAGCTGGCAGCTATGAGTGCTATGAGCACGCAAGGAGCCAGTGTGGGAGAAAGTGGTGGGAGGAATGTGGACTGAGCCCTTTTCTTATATAGCCTGGAAAAATGGACTTCTCTTTAGTAGGGTATAAACGGCATGAGGGCCATAGGCTGCTTGGAGGATATAAAGAAAATTTGACTTGAGAAAAATTATTTCACCTTGGTAATGATGTTGAGAAAATGCAATAAAAAAATTCCAAATTTTCTTCCAATCTAGAAAACCTCCCTGCAAAAGTAGTGGAGAAACAGAAGTTTCATTATTGAATAAATATTAAACTAGAATGTGGTGCCCATCACAGGCAATCAGCTGATATTGCAAAGGCAGAAAGGAATCTCTTTCCCTTAGAGAGCCAGAAGGAGACAACCCATTATACATGTACTTTCAAGATAAACGACAGCTAGTCTTTAAGTAAGAAGACTTGACATCAACTTATTTTCAATGGGAGAATTAGATCTCTTATTTTAAAATTTTATTTTTTCTTACAAAGGCTATGAGATATATCATCTCTCTAATTCTGGTTTATATATTTTAGTCTGATATATATGCAGTATACAAATATATATGTATGTATTATATATTGTACCGATGAATGGATATATATTCATGTATATTTGTACATGTGTATATTAGATCTATCTATCTTTCTATCTATATCAAATATATGAGGGAACTTCAAAAAATTTACAAAAAAATAAAATTAAAGTACAATTTTATTTTGATGTAAAGAATTAGAAATTCACGCATAGGTTTTTCTATGCATTTTCCTTGAATTTTTGAGGACTGCCTCCTCATGGTCTTCCTAGATACTCTTATAAGTAATGAGTTTAAAGTGGTTTGTTAACATATATTCACCCTCTAAAAATCAAATGAACCCGTAATATTTTAGTGAAGATACTATGACAAATACATTTTTAAATCCTATTTCCTTTTAAGTTTAGGTGCTTGTTTCTTTCATGAAAGAGAGACATAGAAAGAAAAAGAAAGAGAAAAAGATCAGCAGTCTCACCCAGTCTCATGCCATAATCCTATCCCTCCCGCCAACATATATACCATTTCCTGGGCTGCACATATATCGTGCCTGCCATGTGTTTCAAATCACTGTCCCGGGACTTGAACCTCAGCCATGTGGCAGCTGGTTCCCTGTGCACAGCACTTAACTGCTGCACCCTGGGGTCAGCCGTGGACCATTTTAAATGCACATTTTCTGTATTTAGCTCATAAGTAAATTGTGCAATTGTTCCTGATATCCCCAGTTATGAAAATTTTTAACAATAAAAGAACCTCAAGGAAAAAGTCCAGAGCTAAGGGAAGTGCATTGGACTCAAGAGGGACCGAAAAAAATAGGCGCTATATATTTTTGAGGTGCTGTCGATTTTGTAAGGAAAATATATTCAGTGGACATAAAGAATGTTTGCTAGAGTAGTAGAAAAGTTCATTTTCCCTGACATATTGAAAACCAGATATATTATAGAGATAAAAATGAAATTTAGCAAGCAATAAGGTATGGGCACATTTGTGACTGAAGTCCAAATTCCACTGACTTTAAACCTGTAAGGTTTATCCCACCTATTTCATTGAGATTAAGTTTTTAATGAATATTTGGGAAGGGAAATAGGCCCAAAGCACAGAATAAGATCAGCTCTTCCACCAGCACTCTTGGTTGCCTGGGATGATTCTGAAAGGGATTGTGTGATACTCTTCCCATTCCCCATTCCTAGCAGCTGCTGTAATTGACAGTAACTTATAAGTTGACCCCAAGCCAGTCACATTTAGGCATTTGTTCCTGGCAAGGAAAAGACTGTTAAATACAGTCAGGCTGCAGAAAAACTTGGCCGAGTATCAGCCTCCTTTTGATTCTTCGAAGCCTAGAATTATAGAACGAGAAAGAGATTAGATAATAACTTTGAGATCAAATTGCCCATCTCCTCACTGAACTAATGAACAAATGAAGAAGTTTAGAGCGAGGGCAAAGTGACTTCCATTACCTGACCTGGACACTTCAATGTGAACTAGGGCTAAGGTAGATCACTATGTCCTATGGCTTAATAACTGCCTGAGTTAATTTCCCTAATCCCCTCACTATCACCTTATAATTCAAGTTTACTATTTTTATTGCCCTACCACATCTCCCGATGCCAAGTGAAAGCTTTGTCTATGTTTTTAAGTTTTTAATCCTCACTTTTGTACACTGACCCTCTGGGTCCAGCCTTCATACCTGAGTAAGGGACTTCTCCTCGATGCTACCCACTCCCCCCTTCTCCAGGTTTGTTCCAGGCAATATACAGTCCCAACACTTCTAGGATACACTTACTGTACATTGATAGCTTCCTTTTTCCTATCCTCAGAAATGAAGAGTGATGCGAAATAACTGATTTTGGAGCTTTACACATTATATTCTTACTTAGCCATTCATGCTAAAAAGCTTTCTAAATTAATAGCTTATTTTCTTACTTTAACAAGTCAACTTTACTCAATATCATAATTTTTCATTACTAGTAATGTAACACACACCAGTGATTGTATTGTTAACTTAAAACAATTACTCAACACTTCTCTGTTCTCTGGGTTGGAAAATACGCAGCATATCTAAGACTTAGTGATTTGGAATAAAACTGTGCCATTATCTTCATTTCCTGTCTTTTCTATTTATAGCATACATTTTAAGAAATGGTATGGACCCCAGTCTAATAACTACAGTACATTTTTGAAGCAGCAGATAAGCCATCCTATTTTCCTTCTTCTCCCCTTTGTGGAATGTTTCTCTTTCCTATTTCTATTCTGTTGACATTTCAGCATGCCTAGCTTAGGAAAAGCATATAACACATAAACTTATTGGTGGTTTGGTCCACTTTTATTTCACTTTCATTACAAATTTTTATTAGCTATAAACCAACTTTCCCAATTTCAAGGAAATTTTGAAAATATATTTTGTAAGCCCTCTTCATAAATATATGTGCAGCAGGTGCATTAGGCTAGAAGTTTGATGTCCTCAGAATCCAGGTGTGCATCATAGCAATTTTTAATTTTCAAGCTTATAATGAGATGAAAATGTCTGTAGAAAATGCAAGTACTCTGTCTCTCAGAGATTCCAGTGTTCAGTATCTCTACTGGAGAACTATGTGTATGAGGACATGTAAACTGCAAACAACTAGTTTATTGAACAAAACATAGGTACAAGGATGGTTACTGCAGAACTGAGTGTATTAGCAAAGGGTAAAATCAAATGTCTAGCAACAAAAACTATTCATAAAATGGAATACTATGCATAGTTAAGAATAACAAGTAAAATAAGGTCAATATTGACTGATATAGATTTTCAAAATTCATTGTTAAATGGAAAGTGAAATGGTAGAAAGTTCCATATAGTACAATTATTTATATAAACACAGTTTGAGAGCAAAGCTATCATATTTGTACATACGTATGTGTGCCCATATACATACTTATGTATTATCCTGTTTATACAATCCATTCTATAAATATTTATTGAATGCTTACCTAGTATATGATACTTTTCTCCCTTTTCCTTCCTCCCTCCCTCTGTTTCTTTCTTTCTTTCTTTCCTTCTTTCTTTCTTTCTTTCTTTTTTTATTAGATTTTCTCCTGAGGGATCATGTGACCTCAGGGGAGAGAGACAGACAAAAAATGAAAGTGAAAGTGAGAAATCACCCCCAGGGAGAATGGCCACCCTGTAATCCCTTCTCCTCTATTCTCCTCCTGGGATTTTGGGCATAAACTCACATACACCCAGCATGATTTACAAGCTACCACATCTGGGACTTGAACCAAGCTGTGGTTGGCCATGTGGGAATCCAACACCCTAACTAGCACACCACCTGCTGACCCTTGGGCATTTTTCTAAGATATTATTTTCATTTGCATGTATGCATATAGGGCTTAGGAGTTAGGATTGAGAATAAAATTTGGACATCAGTAGCATATAAATGCAATGTAAAGCCATTTGACTCAGACTACTTAGAACACAGAGAAAATAGAAACAAGTCTAGGATAATCTAGAATGAAGTTATGGCAGTGTCCTCTTGGAAGATAGCTAAGAACATAGTTCAGCTGCAACTTATGGAAAAAACATGACCTTTTGTAAGGATAGAAACACTGAACAAGGGGACCAGCAGTTAACGTAATGGCTATGTCGCTGGACTCCCACGTAGTCGACTGCAGTTCGAGTCCCAGACCTGGTGGCTTAAACTCACGCCGGGCACGTGTGCGTGCGTGCCCAAGATCCCGAGACGAGAATGGAGGAGAAGGGATTGCGGCGTGGCCACTCCACCGGTGGGTGATTTCTTGCTTTCTGTCTCTGTCTTTCTGTCTTTCTGGCGAGCACGCGTGCCCTATAGCAAAAACCTCTCCAAAAAAAAAAAAAAAAGTAAGAAAAAAAAAAGAAAAACTGAACAAAGTCATTACATTCTGAGAATAAGCATGCTAAAAAGAGAAAATTGATATGCAAAATGAAAATTACTATCCTTGCAAATAATTGCTTACTCAATAATTAAGTATTGAGTTAAATATGTAAGACACACATGCAAAAAGGCTAAAAAGAAAAAAATAAGAGAACACACAATCCTGAGATTTAGGAAAGATTTTTGTCAGATAAGAAATATAATCACAAACCTTTAAAAACCAAAGCTTAATAGATAGAAGACTAAAGAACAAAATAATAATTTAGAATATAGATTTAAAAAAACTATATCAAACAGAAATGCCTAAGACAGAGAAAATTTAATTCAAGCAACATGATTTGTAATAATACAAAAAATAAAGAAAGCTATTATGAGAGCTAAGATAACAAGACAGAAATAGTTAAAGGAGAAAGAGCATCACATACAAAACAAAAAAATCAAATATGTTAGAAATAAAGCTTCTACAGCTGAATAAAGAGATTAGTGTCATCCCACTGAAAGTGTTTTTTGAGGAGCAGGAAAAAGAGACACATAATAGGGCCCATTATACTCAAAAATATACATTCTAAGAAGAAAGAAGAAATTCAAAATTATCTAGGCAGGAAGACAGAAAAATATCAATATATAAATGTAGATTTATAAAAAAATAACTTTATTATATATCATAATTTCAATTTATCATCCTTCCATTTTCCTCTTGTCGATTTTAAAGGTGGTTGTGGATACAAAGCAGGTGTAGCGTAGTGCTAAGAGGAGGGCCGAAATAATAGACTCAGCAGACAAAATAGGCCAGGACTGAGAGATATGAAAGAATTTGAAGAGTCAAGGAAATAGAGGAAATGATAAGTTCATACAAAAATAATTTTATATAGTTTGACAAAATATGTACTAAACATTTGCATTAACCTAGTTGCTTAAATAAACTACCAAAGGAGTGGCCACAAAGCTAGTTAAGGGAATCAGATTCCACACGGTCGACTGTGATTCTAATCCTGACCTCTGAAGCTTAAAAACTGGTGAAATAGAATTTTATGTCTTTTGACTAAAACATGATTGATTTTCTTCTATGCTTTGTTTTCCAGATTTAAGGATTTTTATCTTTTCTTGAACTGCTGATAGGTTCATCCACCTACTATTTGAACTGAATCCTAACCTTTTCCTTGGATTTAAGTCTTTAGCAAATTTCCCCTAACATGTTTTGATTTTGATCTTTTAAAACTAAAACTGTTTTTCTTGAAATTAAAAAATGCATTAACAATCTATTTCATGACTGCAGAAAGGTCTATAGCCTCAGTTAGGTGCTATTTTACAGTATGTTCATTCTACTCTCCGAGGTTTATGCCTAAAATCAGACATTGTTCATAGATATGTATGTGTCAGCTGTGCTTGTGATAGAAAGTATTGAATTAAGATCTTTAGTAAGTCAATAAAATTAGAAAAAATAAAGGCATGGAGCAACTGTCGATACCAGAGACAGTGAGAGGAGGGTAGGAAGTGGGAGAGGGTGAGAGGTAGGGAATCAAGGGGTAAAAGAAAAGCAACATATGTAAGAAACAAACAAAAGATACAACAAAACAATGGAAAATTATTTGTTGATGATAATACATATGGTAATATCCTTGTTTGAGTCAATGTAGAGCGTATTCTGGAAAAAGAAAACACCAGGCACATATGTGTGTGTGCCTCAAATCTTGATAGGATGGATATATGAAGAAGGGATTGAGGAATGACCATGCCCCATTTAGGAGTGCTTTCTTTCTCCTCTCTCTCTTTTTTCCACTTCTCTCTGGTGAGTACATATACCCTCTTGCAATTATAAACAAATAAATTACCAAAACTAACATTCTAATGACCTTCATATTTCATAAAATAAAAAAAAGAAAAAGAAAACTCTTCAGCAAGATAAGAAGATACTTTTCATAAATGTGTTTAGTAAAATATTGACAGAAAACTTAATTCAAGCAACAAAATTTAATTCTCTATGTCCCCTCATCCCACATTTTGTTTGTGTTTTTGTTTTAGTTTTTGCTATATGACATGTGTGTTCACCAGAGAGGGCGAAGGAAAGTACGAAATCATTCCTCAGGAGGAATGATTGTGGCCATGTTGCAATCCTCCTTCTCTTGTCTTCTCTTGTGATTTGGGGCATGCACAGACAAGCTTGACATGATTTTCAAGTCGCTGGGTCCAGGACTTGAACCTCTCATCCCACATTTTTAGGGAAAATTCTCCACATGTAATAAATGGGATCCCCTTTCTCCACTCCTCCAGCCTGACAAATCTTGGGCACTTACACACATGCCCCATTTGTTTCAGGCTGACTGGACTAGGGATTCAAACTGCAGTCATCGTGTGAGATCCAGCTCTTTGGAGTGATATACTACCACTACAGTGTGAAGCTGGACTTCTTTTTATTTAGTTAAAGTTTGTGTTTTTACTGATTTCTTACTCTATTATGCCTAGAAATGTCTCTCATTTTAAAAAGTAGTAAATTAAATCTTATTTTAAATGTTTTATTTTTGTTTTAAAAAGTCTTGTGGTATGTTATATAAGTAATATATTATATTCAGTTTTCTCCTTAAAATAACTATCCCGGGGGACTAGTAGTTGGCGTAATTGTTACATCGTTGGACTCCCACGTAGTCTACCACAGTTTGAATCCCAGTCCCAGCAGTTTAAAACTCATGCTGGGTGCATGTGCGTGCGTGCCCAAGATCTCAAGAGGAGACTGCAGGAGAAAGGATTATGGCATGGCCATCCTCCCTGGGAGATAATTTTCCACTTTCTGTCTCTCTGTTTCTCTCTGTCTCTCTGGCGAGCACACACACCCTATAACAAAAATATCTCTAAAAAATAATAATAAGTATCCCAGAACCATTTATTCTGTGATTTTACATTTACCACTAATAAGAAATATCTTTATTTTCTGTTATAGGCTGTTAAGGTCTAGTGCTTCCTTGAGATGTTTTTATTCAGTGTCACAGTTCTGAAGAATTTTGAGACAACACTACAATGTCTAAATTACTGAAAATTGAACATATGTTTTGCTATTTGGCATGCAAGTATATTTAATTACCCATATTTCAAAATAATGGTAATTTGTGATTCTGAGCCTTACTTTACAGTTTTAAATCATTTTGTTAAGTTTCTCTTCCCATTATTTTCCAAAAAAATTGTTGAGATTTTAATTATAATTATATCAAATCTGTATTAATTTGGGGAAATACTGTTCCACTTTTCAGCTTGTTTGCCTCTGTGGGTCTAAATAACAAGCTGTGTAACACTGGTGTGTCTTGAGTGTTCAGTTTTAAATGTTATCCATTCACTCTCCATTACAGAAGAAAAAGTCTCTATGACTCCAACCCACCATCCATAGCTATTCCTTCCCATTTTCATTCTCCTCAGACAGTTCTTGATAGTACTGATAATATTTATATTCATATCAATATGTACATGCTACACATATTAAAATCTAGACAGGTTCTTTATTTCTTGCACAATTTTAAGAATATTTTTTTAAATTACTTGAAATTTATTTTTTAATTTCAATTTTTTTTTCCTTTTTGCCAGGGGATGCATGTGCTCTCCAGGGACAGAGAACAAGAAAGCATCCTTCAGTGGGGCATGGTCATGGGAAATTTCTTTTGAACATTTTTCCATTTTTCCATCCCATTAGGATTCTAGGTGTATACATACATATACCCAGGATGTTTGTCAAGCCTCCGAATCCAGAATTTGAACCTCAGTTGTTGATGTGAGTTCTTACTCTGCATGCTGAGATTTGGGGCCTGTCCTGGAGCTGTCTTTCTATTGTCTTATAGTTTCAAGTCTTTTTTTTTTTTTTTTTTTTTTTTTTTTTTTTTTAGGTTTTTGTCATAGGGTGTATGTAATTGCTTGAGAGGGAAAGTGAGAAATCACACCCCCCAGCACCACCAAGGGGGAATGGCCTCATAGCAATCCCTTCTCTTCCATTCTCCTTCTGGGATTTTGGGTACACATGCATGTGTGCCCTGTGTGATTTTTCAAGCTGCCAGATCTGAGACTCAAACACACACTCGCCTGATGTGAGTTTAAGCCACTGGGTCTGGGGCTCAAACTACAGTCAGCCATATGAAAGTCCAGTGCCATAATCACCATGCCACCTGCTGGCTCCAGTTTCAAGTATTTCTGTTGAGAATCCTGAACCTAGTATGATAAGTAACGCTTTTAAATTAAACATTTAATTTTTTTTTCTGAAAGCTGATAGTTACTTCTATTTTCCCATTGTTTTAAAATTTCATAAATATATTCAATGATGTGAGTCGCTTTCCATCCATGGTGCTGGACATACTATAGGGATACTCTCTATATTTACAATACCTTTTATTTCATTTTCAGGGAATTTCCTATTTTCTCTATTCTCTAATGACTTTAATTGTGACTTTTCTAATCTGGATATTTATTGAATCTCCTGAAATGTTTTTTGTAATTTTCATATCTTTTTCTTTTTCTTTGTCCTTTGTCTAATTTTCCATTCTTTAGTAAATATTTTATAACTTTTGTTTAAATTTTAGTCATAATGTTACTATTTTAAAAATTTGCTAGAGCCGCATACACTTACCAAAGATAAAGAGAGAAAGAGAAGGACAGTGAAAAACGCACCCCAAGGGGGCTGGACACACCATAATCTCTTCTCCTTTCTATCTCTCACCTTGGGATTTTGGGCATATATGCACATGTGCCTGGCCTGTTTTCCAAGCCACCAGGCCTAGGATTTGAACTGCACATTCAACCATCTAGAATCCAGCACCCTTAACCATCATGCCATCAGGTAGGCCAAGACACAGCATTGAATTTTGAAGAGCTTATTTTTATTGTCTGAATATTCCTGTATTATATGATTCTTGTTTCATGGGTGTCATGTCTGATTTCTGAAAATGCTAATTATAGCATTTTTTGTATCTGTGTGTACATGTGAATATTGAATATTTTCTTAATGCTGTAGAGTTGTATTTTCTCCCATTTTCTTTCCTTTCCTTCTTTGGCATTTCATGTGAGCTGCTTATCTCAGGTTCTGCTAATTCTTGGCCAACAACTTATATTTAAAAAGAAAAAAACAAAAAAACTTACTGGAATCTCCAGTCCACGAAAGGCGCCTTTTGACAATGAGCATCACATGAGATGATTTGAGTAGGCTGTTTGGAGGAGAATCTCTGATTCAGTACTTTTAGGTCTTTCTCATCAGAATGGTAGTATTTTGCAAAGGAATTTCTAATTCAAATATATTATCATTAGAGAATAGGTTATGATGATATCAAGTTTTTAATTTTTCATTCTTATTTTATGGCCTAGTACACAGTTTTGCCTCCTTCCACATACACTTGAGGGAAAAGTTTATTTTTCTAAATGCTGGTTATTGGGTCTAAATATGTTCACTAGATCAATTAGCATTTGTAAATTTCAAATCTAGTTTATTTTTATGAATGTTTTGTCTCATTTACTAATTATTACAGGAAGCTTCTTTAAAAAAACTCTCAATATAATCATGTCATGTCAAATTATCCTTGCCATTCTGTTAACTTTTATTTAATATTTATTTGACACCCATGTTATCGGGTACACGATGTCAAATCTTAGAAATATGATCATATAGCCAATATAGTTTTGTGATTCACATCACCCAGTAAAATGTCAGTTACCTTTAATATCCAATATTTAGAAAGAAATAGGAAGATTTCAAAACAGACAAAGACAGTATATAGTATAGCTTAATGGAATTCAATCAACAAATGTAGCTGAGTTAAAGTTAGAGATTCTAATCTTATATGAAAATTAACTTATGACTGAAATTTAAAATGCAGAATAGGTGATAATTCCCAGGTTTTGTTCTGCTGTCCTTGTAATAGTTTGTAAATAGGACTCTGTATATTTTCTCAGTTTTACAGATAAAGAGTCTGGTTGGTTACTCAGCAGGTATTTCAGATAATTAAAACACTTCTTCAAGCTGAGAAGGCAATAACAAAATATTTGAAAGCTAGTTCCAAACAGTCTGAGGTGAAATAATTGTTCCCTTAGAGAATTAGCAACTTTTATTCCAGAGAAGATTACAAATTATTATAATTGTTTTCTAATTTTTTTCATTATGATCCAAATCCTTTTGTTTGTTTGTTTGTTTTGTTAAAGAGAATTGGACCTGTTGGAGTAATAGATTAACCTCATAATTACAACTATACAATGCTTGATTAGATAATTAGTTTAGATATTTGATTTTAAGATGAAATATGATTTTGTATACTCTTTTGGAATGCTTAAGGGATTATACAAATTACCATAATAATAAAGTTTAATTTATTGTACTTGTAAAACTTATTTATGTATTCAGTAAAGTTTGTGTATCAAATAGATATTTCAATGAATTGAAAGAAAATTGAGTGGCCAGCACCATAGCCTAGTGGTTAAGAGAGCTGAATCTCACGTGACTGACTATGGTTCAAATCTCAGCCCCGACAGCTTGAAGAACATACTAGACTCCTGTGCATGCATGTCCAAAATCCTAACAGGATGGAGAAATGGAGGAGAAGGGATCATGGTGTGACCACACTCTATTGGTGTGTGGTTTCTCTCTCTCCCTCTCTCACTCTTTCTCTCTGGTGAGTGCACATGCTTTCTGGAAATTTTAAAGGAAATTTTATTAAATGTATAAATAAGGTTCAGAAGATTTAAAGTATTTAAACTAGTTTTGTCCATTGGAACAATGATTAGATAATGTCCTCTGGTCTTCCCTTTGGACACTTTTCTTCTAATTCTAGGCACAAGGCATGATTCTACATCTTAACCTTCTGGTCGTTTTTGGAGGCCATGTCATCTATTTTGGCCAATGGACGTCACTTCCAGGTTGAACCTTTTCATTGCCAGTGTGAGACTCTCTTCCCTTCATGCAATATGTCACAAAGATTCTTGCTGAAATGGCAGTATCAAAAAATAGAAATTCCACAGGCCATTATTTAAGACAGGGAGATATTGTTTTTCTTTGTTATTACTGCATATTTTATCCTGACTTAACTGATAGCAGCTTTTGGTCTTGGGAGGGCAGAGCCTGAAAGTTGTACTGTTTACTTAGCTATTAGGAGGTAGGTGGTGAGAAAAATTATATTGATGCTAGAAAGATGGTAATACATGTGTTGTGGCCAAAACTTTCAAGCTAGGTAGTTTGAGGCATATCATGTGATTGGTAAATTTATGTATGTAGAGGAAGAGGCTATAAAACTCTGGTATATGCTGGTTAATATTGGCAATATTTAGCAATATGTTTCAAGGAATATATGGACTCAACTGGGAACTGGCAGTTTTTCAGAAAGAAATAAAAGGGAACAAGATATTCTAGAAAGTTGAAAATTTTCAGTGTTGAAAAATTCTTAAATTGGACTTAAGGAAGTCTTTGAATAATAAAGACTAAGTCTCAGACTTGAGAGAAAGGCAATATTAAGATTATTATCTATTTGAAAGGTTTTGAGTGTTCTTATTGAATCTCTGGGTACTTTGTGGAGGTTCTCAAAGGAAAAAAAACTATTTTAATATTAATAGGAAGACATTATTTTCCTTTTTCAATCTTATCGTCTTACAAGTATATGAAAAGTATATTGGGACCAGCAGTTAGCGTAATGGCTATGTCGCTGGACTCCCACGTAGTCAACCATGGTTCGAGTCCCGGACCCTGTGGCTTAAACTCATGCCGGGCGAGTGTGCGTGCGTGCCCAAGATCCCAGGAGGAGAAGGGATTGCGGTGTGGCCATCCCCCCTGGGGGGGTGATTTCTCGCTTTCTATCTCTCTGTCTCTCTTTGCCTGTCTGGCGAGCGCATGCGCCCTATAGCAAAAACCTCTCCAAAAAAAGAAAAAAAAAAAAAAAGTATATTAACCTGATTTCAAACTCCACATTGCAACCAACCTTTAAAAAACTGCTTGTTAAGTATCAAAGAAGAACAGCCACAGTTACTTGAAAAGACTAATAAAATGTTTCTCCATTTCCTAAGTATATATATATATATATGTATAAAGCTGAATTTCCATTATATACCTAAACCAAAACAATACAGAGCAACATAATGATAGAGGCAGATATGAGAAGCCAAGTCAATCGTAGCAGATTTTTACCTGTGCCCCAGTATCCAGTCTCCTCTTCTACCTCAGTAAGGGATGGCAAAAGAAATTTGACATTCTTCAGATTGTTTTCAGCTGATTCATTTACAATTAGACTGATTAATTTATGGATACTGATCTTTAAGAAATAGTGTTCAATTTCTGTGAACACTAAGTGAAGAGGTGGCCCTCGTATCCCTTAGCTTGAAGATTAGTGTGATGATTAGAGTTCCTGAAACTACACTATGCCATGCTCTAGACTGTAGAGCTTGAGGTTATTTACTTTAAAAAGTAAAATCTTGGGAATTTTACCAATGTTAATTCGATTTTTCTCTAGCACCAAGCTGCAGCTAATTCTAACTGATAACAAGGTCCCTAAAAGTATTATAAAATCTTTTGTTTATAAACATATTTATAAGAAGCAATTTTAAATACATACGGGCATGTACACACACATAAACACAAACACACACCACTAGGGATTTCAGAAAGTTCATGAAATGAAGTTATGAGTTCACGTGGGCACAAAGAATTTCAGTGAGAGAGACAGAGGGAGGGAGAGAGAGACAACACCCCCAACAGGGTGCTGATGCCATGATCCACTCCCAGCCTCAGACAACATGAATCATGCACACTTGTGTACCTAGTATACCCAAGGAACTCCTTGGACAAAATTTCAGGACCTTCCCCTATGGATCAGCCTCACAGAGCACGGTATTTTACTGCTGAGTCATGATCTGGCCCATAGTTTTTCATAACACACTTTCCTTGAACTTTTTGACTTTTATATTCCAAAATATTAGTATTGTTTACAAAGCAAGTCTTCACAAGTACTTATTGGGACAGAATACACCGGGTCATCCTTGTAAAAGACAGTTAGGTGTTAAATCAATTGCCTACCCTTTGGGTTTTCTACTTAGTGTTCAAGTGTGACACCAATGCCTGTTTCCTCTGTTTACAATATCTTAATAAGCATGGCATGTTCTGTCTCATGGGCCACTTGGTGTGCTTCTATTTCATAGGCTTTGAAAATAGCTTCCTATATCTTTTCAGATAGTTCTTAAGACACTTCAAAGTAAAGTTCATGCATGCTGTATACATAGTCTGTGTATTAATTCTGACCATTGCTAACATGCTCTGGATTTTCACAGTCCACCCAGGATATTTTCTTTATGTGATAATAAGCAAACAGACCAAAAAAAAATTTTATTGTGTGTATATATATAAACTCTGAAAGAATATCAGAATGTTAACATTAGTTATCACTAGGCAGGTGGATTATGGGTGCTTATGTGCATTTTCAATTTGTTCCACAGTGAACATCTATTACTTGAATAATAAGAAAAAAATGTTAAAAGCAAAATATTAAATTAGTAGTTCCAATGACATTAAACTGCTAAAAATGAATGCATTCTTTTACCAACATGCAGAAAATCCAATTACGATAAAACCGTGTCATCTTATACTTCACCAGCTGAAAAGTTTTAGAATCTGACATTTTTAAAGATGCCCCTAGGAAAAAGTTTTCAATCAACTCCAACCTAAAGTAAATCTAATTTGAACAAAGTCAACCTGGAATTTGGGGATGTATTTGCTAGAGGTATGTTACTCAAGTCCCTTGATGATACTTTTTGATGAAAAATTATGTTCTCTCTCTTTCAGACAGGGCTGACAGGTAGACAGCAGTGGTTTACAAGTGTAAGTTATTGTCATTTTACAATATAACAGAACATTGATCTTAGGAAATTTAAAGCATTATCAAATACATAAAAATTAAAACAAACACAAATTCATGAGGATCTAATACTTCTAAATCCTCCAGAAATTAATTAAGACAACTTTTATATGTCATAGCACAAACTGGAAAAGAATAATAGCAAAGTTGAGTTAATGATGTGCATACAAAAATGTTTAAGAATCAAATGTACTGACACTCAGAGTCACATCCCACCAAACAGGTTGCAGCAGAAGTGGCACCTCAACAGGGATCTAAGCACAGAAGAACTACAAAGAATGAGGAGAAGCAAGGGGATAGACCTTCAGAAGAAGACACCTTCATGGCTCCTGAGAACTAGTGATATTTTTTCTCCAAGGAAAAAGAATAGCTCCTTTTCATCCACAAACAGTTCAATGGAAATCATAGAGCTGTCTGATAAAGAATTTAGAATATTTATAATGGCAAAGCTAGCAGAGATGGAAGAAAAAAGATACAATTAACTGCAGAAGAGAAAGGAGAAAGGGGCTAATGAGTTCCAGGAGGTGAAGAAATTCTTGCAAGATCTAAAAGAGGAATTATATACTTTAAAAAAGAATCAAATGGAACTGTTAGAGATAAAAACTATAATACAGGAAGTCAAAATCTCCCTTGAAAGTATTAAATGCAGACTAGATCATACAGAAAATAGAATCTCAGACGTAGAAGAGAAAATTGCTGGTCTAGAAAAATCCACCACAAAGACTGAGAAAATGGCCCAAAAAATGAGACTAATGCATGGGAAATACTAGATATGATTAAACGTCCAAACATCCAGATAGTTGGTATCCCAGAAGGCAGAGACTAATAAGGGCATTGACAATCTATTCCATGAAATCCTGCCAAAAAAAACTTTCCAAACCTAGAGAGGCACTCAAAGATCCAGTCCTAAGAAATACAAAAGGACCCCAAATAGAATCAACCCAAGATTTTCTTCAAGACACATTATAGCCAGACTGACCAAACCCACAGACAAAGACAAGATACTAAGATTGGCAAGAGAGAAATGACAAGTTACCTACAAAGGATATCCCATCAGGCTAACAGTAGACCTCTCATCTGAAACAATGTGAGTGAGGAAAGAATGGGAAAATATATTCAAAGTGTTAAGAGAAAAACAATTTCAACCAAGAATACTGTACCCAGCAAGATTGTCCTTCATTTGGGAAGAAAAGACAAGAACATTCTCAGATAAACAAAATCTGAAAGAATTTATCAGCATCAGACCAGATCTCCAAGAACTTCTCAAGAGAGTGCTATATCAGGAAAATTAAATACAGATGCACAGAAATAAGAATTCAAAAACCAAGAAAATGGCCAACTTAATCATAGGGACAAGTCTGGAGATGAATATTATATCACAGAATTCAATTGGGAAGATCGAACCACAACAGAAGATAGATTAAGTACATGAGACTGAACTGGTAAAATAACATTCTATTACTTTTGACTAAAATATTGCTGCTTTTCTTTCTAAGCTTTGTTGTCTGTTTTTAAAGGTTTTTGTCCTGTCTTGAGCTTTCGATAGGTTCATGTACCTACTATTTGAACAGAATCCTAACCTGTTTCCTGGCTTGAAGTTTTAAGCAAAGTTCCTTACCATTTCAAAACTGCTTTTCTTGAAATTACCAGTGGAACTTGCTATTGAAAGTAGTTAGATTATTGGGACCAGCAGTTAGCGTAATGGCTATGTCGCTGGACTCCCACGTAGTCGACTGCGGTTCGAGCCCCAGACCCAGTGGCTTAAACTTACGCCGGGTGCGTGTGCGTGCGTGCCCAAAATCCTGAGAGGAGAATGGAGGAGAAGGGATTGCAGCTTGGCCATCCCCCCTGGGGGGTGATTTCCTGCTTTCTGTCTCTCTGTCTCTCTCTGTCTGTCTGGCCAGCACACGCGCCCAATAGAAAAAAAACTCTCCCCCCAAAAAAAAGAAAGTAGGTAGTTAGATTATTTAAGAAATTGTGTGATCAATAAAATGTGGGGGGGAAGGAATGGAAGAAAACTGTAGACACCAGAGATAGTGTGAGAATACGGTGGGAAAGGGCAGAGGGTCAGACATATATATATATGAAACTAGAAATGGAAAATTATTGACAATAGCACACATGATTAAGCCACTATGTGGTATAGTCTGGATGGAAAATCACAGTTTGTATGCTGTGACAATGCATAGGGGATGAATGTAAATTAATTAATTAAAGTTTCAGGGAAAAAAAAAACACGAAAACTGTTTTTCTTGAAATTAAAAAAATGCATTAAAATTACCTATTTGATGTGTGCAGTAAGCTATATAGCCCCTTCTACTCACTGAGGTTTATGCCTAAAGTAAACTTGTGTTCATGGATATGTATGTATCAGCTGTGCTTGCTATTGAAAATATTTAGATTAATTAAAATCTTTAGTGAATCAATAAAATGTGGGGGAAAAGGCATAGAAAGCAACCACGAATACCAGAGACAGTGTGGGAGGAGGATGGGAGACAGCAGAGGGTGAGAGATAGGGAATCAAGGATGGGAAAAAAGCAAAATATACAGAAAACAAGAAATGGATAATTATTCGTTGGCAATAACACGTATGTTGATGTGCTTGATTGAGCCAATATACAGTGTATTCTGGATAGAAAATCTCATTTTGCATGCTGTAATGATGTATAGTGAATGAACGTAAATAAATAAATTTAAATTTAAAAAAAAAAAAAAAAAAAAAAAAAAAAAGAATCAAATGTACTGATATCTGAAACACACTTTAAAATGCATTTAATAAATAATATGCATTGATGGTTGGAAAGTTATATATATATGATAAATCATATTTAGTGATATATTAATTATAGAATATAGCATGGATATATGGATCTTCACCAAATAATTATTTTAGCCTTTCTGTATGCTTAAAATTTTTATAATAAAATGTTAGAAAAAGTAGAAGTAGAACATAGACACTTCTAAATATTTGATATATATATTTTTGACTGACACAGAATGGAAATATATACCATGACATTACTCGCATTGAAATTCTTTGACTATGCACTCAAGTTTTCTTTAATCATGAGGTGTAAATTTTGTATTCAAGAGTATTTGTAATACTTACAAAATTCTTACTCCGTGCTCGACTTTGAGTATTTAATTCACTGGAGAAAAAAGAAGTACAGTGAGTATTCTGTATTTGCAGGTGGGTTAAGTGAGGATTATGGAGGTTCATCAACTTGCCCAAGGTCATATAAGCAATTAACAAAATTAAGAATTTAACCCAAGCTGCTAGATCCAATTCCACATTGTGAACCATGATATTATACTTCTTTTTCTACAGTATAAGTTAAATGTGTATTTTACTTATTTCTCATATTAGTAAAGACAATTACAACCCTTTCTCCTTTTGCCTAAACCCGCAGACAAGGGCAGACACAAATTCCTGCACTTTCGTCCCTTCTCAATTTTCTGCTTTTCATCTCATGAGGGAATTGTGAAGATTGAAAATGCTTTTTCCCTGAAACTAGCTAGACCCAAATAAGCATTTCCTGTTCAACTATTAATAACTCGCTAAGTTTTCTTTCATATGCAGAACAATTCTGTGAATCATTGATACTTTCTCTGTAAGTACTCTGCTCCCCACTACTAAAATCTAAAGCAAAACCACCATGCCTGAGACTCTGATCTCCGGGTCTTGAGTGTTCTGTCTACTGCAGTAGCCTGAATTAAATCAGTATTTTGTCTTTGATAATATCTAAACTATTTTTAATCTATGAATATATGATATAGTGGAAGGAAAGGTAATTGAATTGGTAATGCAGTTCATCTCAATTCTGTAGCTAACTAGTACACATACACAAAGACACCGAGAGAGAAAGTGAAAGAGAGAGAGAGTTATTTATTATGAGAAATTGGCTCACATAATTATAGAGGCTTAGATATCCCACTCCCTGCCATCAGGAATCTGGAGAAGCAAGAAAGACATTCTAAATCCTTTGGACTCAGAAATTGGCTCACATAATGGTGGTTTGGATGTCCCACTCCCTGCCATCAGGAAGCCTGAGAATCAGGGGACCCAAAAAGTCCAAAAGTCTTCAAATGTATTTTCCAGAACACTGCATCACACTAATTGTTTCTGATATGTGTGAAGTATTCACTGATTGTTTAAGATTATTGACAATATCTTTTATATCTGGGAGGGCACTTCTTTTCAAATTTGTCTGTTTTTATTTGACCAGAGAGGGACAGAGTGAAAGAGTGAGAGAGCAGGAGAGAGAGAGAGAAGAAAAGTGAGAAAGCAAGCTGCCAGGTCCAGGACTTGAACTGTAGTCGGCCATATAGGAGTCTAGGACCGTTAACCACCCTACCACCTGGCAGCCCCTCAAAGATAAATTATTTTTATATTCTGTGTTCAGCAACATTGTTCAGCCCATTATTGTACATTTATTAGGCTTTGAGAATTTTATACCTGCACGACTCTTAATATTCTTAGTGTAAATTTCACTATTTACTTTTTTTTTTTTTTTTGGAAAGGTTTTCACTATAGGGTGCGTGGGCTCGCCAGACAGACAGAGAGAGACAGAGAGACAGAAAGTGAGAAATCACCCCCCAGGGGGGATGGTCCTGCCGCAATCCCTTCTCCTCCATTCTCCTCTTGGGATCTTGGGCACGCATGCACATGCGCCCGGTGTGAGTTTTAAACCACCGGGGCCGGGACGTGAACCGTGGTCGACTATGTGGGAGTCCAGCGACATAGCCATTACGCTAACTGCTCGTTCCCACTATTTACTTTTTAAAAAAATTCCTTTTTAATTATATGCCTAGATGATTTTTGATACATTGTGTTAAGTACCTTTTAAAAAATATGTTTATTTATTTCTTCCATATGAGAGAGAGACAGTACCCTTGCAAGAGGGTCCCCATGCCGCAGTCCTATCATCACCCTCAGCCAGCCTGGATACACAGGGAGACACGGGGATGTGAACCTGAGGTCTTCTCATGAGACTTCCAGCATTACAGAGTAGCACAACACTCTTACCACTACAGCCATAATCACTGTGGCAAGTTTTAAGAAATAAGCCTTGTAAAAATTTGATGGAAAATGGTTTATCAATTATTTGAAGAAAAATAGATTTCTGACAATGTAAAGATTTCCCATCGAGGAGGATGGTTTATCTCTTCATTTATTTAAATCACTTTAGTAACATGTTGTCTTATCTTCTCTTTCTTTCTTTCTTTTTTTATTTTTTTTTTGTATTTTGTTATTTATGTTTTTACCTGGATTTAAAAAGAGATCAATGCTCTCTTAATTGGGATTGCTTTTCATTATGTTGCTAATCCCAAATAGAATTTAATAGGGAGCCACTGATATGGGGTTCTAAAATTCTCATTAAAATATGCCTGAAGTAACAGAAAAAGGCAAAAACTTATGGCAACATGGGAACAAAGACTGACAGCTGATGCCAGAATCTGGCAGGAATTGTCACTAATTATAAGGTTGTTGGAACAGTAAGAAGGAAATACCTCTAAAGGCTCAGTGTATGATATTCTCTGACTTTGACTCAAGAAATAGACACTTTCTGAAAAGATGTAGGAAGCTTGATGGAATTGATGATATAAATATTAAAATTTCTACAGAGGTTTTATGCTTCCCTTCCTGTCTATTCCCTGTTGAAGATTCTGAGCTTATACTAACTGGAGCCGAGGGCATTCATTCACTCATCGTTCCCTCAAGATTCAGGCAGTGACTGTGCTGTGCCTTGTCCAACTCTCATTCTCTTCTTGCTCCACACCAGGCTCAAATCTCAGCTACTTAGAGGTTCACAGTAGAAAAGAACTTGTCCCTCTGTGTGTGTGTGTTTGTGTGTACATATGTAGCTGAGTGTGTATGTTTTGAGGTTGTGAGAACGTTCCCAGACTGTATCGTTTTGGGAGACACTGTCCACATGAGTAGAGTGTTGTTTTTCTGGGTAGTGAAAAAGAACTAACGCCTACTATGTTCCTGGGTATGATAGAAAAGCAATTTTTTTCTATGCAAGTTTTTTTTTTAATTTCATTTTTAAATAGCTCTGAAATGGAGTTTAGGGGATAGTAAAGTTAAGAGCTCTAATCCATCATTTAAAAAATAGAATAATTCAATACACTCTAGTCTAAAAACTACGCCTTTTATAAACAGACTATGTTGATAAACTAGAAAAATCAGTAATTGGACATTTTCATACTGGATTATCTGTGATATTATTACACTTAGAGGCATAACATATTTTTCATTCCTAAATGCAATGCAAAAAGGTAGCAAAAAAAGAGCAAATACTCTATCTTATCCAAATAAATCCAACCACCACTAACAGCCACTATGGTCAATCTTTTTATTTTTAATATTGTCTATTTAAAATGCATGTGGGAAAATGCATATTTACAAAGATATAGACATGTTGTTATACATCAACTTTTATGGGAATGAGATACTAACAAAGCAGAGAAATCAACTTTGACTGGGTGAAAGGGTGCTTTTAAAATATGCACCCCTCTTTCCCATCTCAAGTTTGAAACATATACATATAAACACCAGTTTGGGGAACCTCTAGTTCTTTCCTCTGTGTGAAAAGGATGACATAATTCCACAGAGACACCTTCCCCAAGCAGATTTTTTTCCTTGAAGATGAAAAACCTCAAGTGTTTTGCATTGTATAAAAATAACTTTGGATCCTGAATTTAAAGAATATCATATAATATGTGTGGGAATAATAATAATATAGTATGTACAAAGATGGGCAGGGATAGTTATAGAAACTCTGAAGTGTGGCATCATGCATAGACACTGGAGACAACTTGTCAATGGGTGGATCAACAGGCTCACAGTCTTGATGTGCTCTGGCTCCAGGTCAATACTGGCTCAAAGCATTGTGACTTAGCCTTAGCAAAGGCCCTCCCTGGGGCCTGGGGCAGGGCTGGATACAGGAATTTGGCAGTCTCATTGTTTGTTTGTTTGTTTTTCCCCCAATGAGCTTGAATAATTTAAGCATCTTGCTGACTTCTTCCTTTGAAGGAAGAACAGTCTTTTGTCAAAGACTGCTTCAAACTAGTAGCATTCACAGCCTCACAGGAGTCAGGTGCATAAGGCAATGACCATCAGCACAAAGGCTTTATTGAGTGCTTGACTTCATCCTCTCTGGGAACCTCCTACTGCAATGTCTTGCAGATAAAAAGTCCAGAAGAAGCTCAGATCCTGTGTCATATATTAAGGTATTTTCTCTGAGCTCCCAGCCTCATCTTTTAATACTTTTGTGATATTATGACCATATTTCTGCTTTGCCAACTGTTCTCTATCTGCCCAGTGGAGATAGTGGAGAAACACAGGAAAGACCAAAGAACAAGGGACTGTACCCTTGTGTCTGCTCCTTGTTCTTTTGAGCATCATATAGCAATGTGTTTTCACTTCTGTAGCAGCAGCTTATTTCTGTAATAAAAGCTGATTCCAATCAAATTTCTCAGTCAATTTACATAACCAGCTTGAATGCATCCACTTGAGAGACAGCATCCACCAAGAAGCATTCTCTTTTCAGATATCTGGGTCCTGTCCATAGGACCTAACTTTTAAGCTTCAAAGTTTTCATAATTCCAACATCTTTCTTTTGTTTTGCTGCCCCTCCAGAGGGAAGTTGTATCCTATAGTTGGTATACTAAATTCTCTATGATAACTAACTAGGTGACTTCTGTCTCCTGACTAGTCTCTGACTATACTGGCCCTGTGGCAAGGCAGTCAGCAAACTCATGTTCCCCCACTTTCCAGGATAACATCAAGCAAAGTGTGATGTGCCATTTTCCACGTGGAGATCGATGTGCTCAGACGGCTTGACAATTACCATGGGAAGGATCTTTGGGATGTAGGGGGATTTATGAGTCTACTGAGCAGGGTGTGAACCCCAGGGAAGCTATCAATGCTGGGGAGAGGAGGGCTGCACATTAATAAGGGCACTCAAGGAAGCCTGGCCCCTTAGTACCATGGTGCTTCCAGGCCACATTTATTGGGTGCAAGCCCCCCTTAGCTCTTAGATGTAGATTCAGACCAAGCTCACTCAGGGGGGCAAAAGCAGAGCCACAAATGGGATAGATTGATATGGGGTTCCTGGAATTTATACCTGATCTCACTCCCACTTCTGGTTCCAGTTTCTCAGACCATTAAGGGGAGGACCCAAATAGGGAGACAAAGTTCAGAAAAGTGATTCGGCCTAGAGTTGGGAATGCTGTTTTGGCCTCACAAGACTTAGGGTTAAAAATCTGGCTCAGGGAGGATACAGAGATCTGGACATGGTGTCTCTACAGGTCTGGTGCAGGTAGGGTTCAGAGAGCTGGACATGGAGTCCCCACAGATGGGCATGTCTCTATTGAGGCAGAAGGAGAGGCTAGCCAGGCTGACCTCAGCAGTTACCTTCATCACTCCACTGTTCCCTGCTGGTTGTCCCACCTCGTACACTCAAATTTGTTGTATTGTATAAAAATAACTTTTGATCCTGAATTTTTAAAATATTATATAATATATACATGAATAATAATAAATAAGTTTGAGGTTAAGAGAAAAGTGAGCCAAATAGAAAATATAAGTAGAATGACGGATGAAACTAGGAGTGAGATCAGTATTAAAACAGGCTGCAAGTTCACGCTCAGGTCTTATATATGATGAATAATCTGAGTTGTTACTTTCCCATATGCATCACAAATAGGGAACTGTAATAAACTATTACATTTGATAGGCTTGTAAACAAACGAGTTATTTGAGGGTTGCACAAAGATGACCAAGTTGCGAGATCACTACCCTTTCCTCCCCAGACACAAGCATATATTTGGGACCACTTGAAGGAAACAATCTGCAATATAATCAGTTTTCTAAAAAATATGTACCCTTCAGGAGATGAAGGGAGGTTTAATAGGCTCTATGTTATTTTATTTTTTTATAATTATTTATTTTATTTATTCATTCATTTATTTTATGACCAGAGAGAAACAGAGAGAAAGAGTGAGAAAGCAAGCTGCCATGTCCGGGACCCAAACCATGGTCAGCCATGTGGGAGTGTCCAGCACCGTAACCACCATGCCACCTGCTGGTCCCTATAGGCGCTACGTTATTAAGTTCAGCAATTGAGATGACAAGCCGTGTAGACTCCAGAGCCTTCACTCTCAGCTGCCCTGCTCCGTGGGGCTAATCCTCTCCAGGCTGATAGCATTTCCTCAAATGTCTCATAGTTGAACTATTTACAATTGAACTCAGACATGTCATTCCTGGAAGTTTCTAATGTAAGTCAGAGACAAGTTTTATAGAATTATACATAGAGGGCACCAAGTACTGAAATCATTTGTGGACTGAATATTGAAAACCTCAGTTAGTAGCCCAAGCTTTTCATACTCAATGTCTACTCTCTTTAAGTGTAGTTTTTTTAGAAAAATAATATTTCTTCCCATCAAGATTTTTATTCAAGTGTCTTTTGCCTACTGTGTTCTTGGCAACATACTGATGCCAGAATAAAACAGTCATAAACACGGGATTTTCTGAAAGTACATAGCAGGTTCACACTTGTGGAGGAAGGTCATGGAGGGCTCTCATGAAGGGATGACACTAGCTGAAGCAGCCTGAAGGTAGATACAGGTAAACAGGCGAGGGATGAATCTCAGGCAGAGAAAGCTGTGTGAGGAGATCGTGGGCAAGAGAAACTGTAAAAGGCTCCATGTGGCTGCTGTAAGTGAAGTGAGAAGAGCTGGGAATTCAAAGGGTTGCAGGAGCAAGCAGGGGCTGGGTTCCATAGGGTCTGTGTCTCAGGCTAAAGATTTCTGACTTTTATGAGCAAGAGAAGCCAAAGTGTCTTGTTGTGTTACTTACATTTTAAAACCATAAATTTGATAGCTGTGAGGAGGATTGATTGGATGGAGAGGAGACATGACTGGTTGGTAGAAGTTGAGTTCATGGATCAGAAAACAGAATATAAGGAATTGTGCTAAGGTGGTGGGGAGAAAAACAAAGAGAAGTTGACAGATTTTAGATGTGTTTTGGAGGTAGAATCAAAGCCATCAGTTGGTGCTAGGTGATTTGTTTTAGGAGATGAAAGGGCATATCTAGATCCTTTCCATGTGATTCTTGAATGAGCAACAACAGCATCAGGTTCTAATGTGAGAAACACTGATGTGAAGAGAATTTGATTGGGGGAGACAAAGAGTTTATTTTAAGGCATAAATAGTTTTAGAAGTTTATGAGACATTTGAGTGGGAGATATTGGGATATACAGTGTGTGTAGATGATGAAGTCCGAGAGCATCAGAGGTGCAATTCACGAATGGCTCTTAGTGAGTAGGAGAAACAATCTCACTTAGGACCAGCATTGACCAAGGATAGAGTGGGAACAATGTTAGGATGAGAACAGTCTTAGACCTGAGCACAGAGTCCCAACTCAGGCATGGCCAGAGCTAAGAGGAAATCAGGAGAGTATGATGATGGGTGCAAAGAGAACAGATTTCTCAAGAGTAATATGGTCAACTCACTAAGCTTCAAAGGAGCCAGACAATGTAAAATGGAAAGGAGTTTCAGCAGTAGCAGATATTATTGTTGTTACTGAAGCCTGGCAGTGCCAAAGTAGATGAAGAAGCATATGGTTAATAGGAAAAGGAGACAATTCGTAGGTATTCTCTGAGAGATTCTTCACCTTGTAATGGACACAAACTACTGGGGTCTTAGGATTCAAGGAAAGCATTGTAGGGGATTGTAGGATTCAGGGAAAACATTTTTAATGGGAGGTGCCTACTTGATACCTAACTTTGGAAAGGATCAGGACAGAGTGGCAGAAGGTAGAAGAAACAACATCTGAGGAGGTCTCTGAGAGATGCTTGAAGCAGAGTGTGGGCCTTTGGTGAGAGGAGGGATGGAGGAGAAGATGGTACAGCTTTGCAGATGTAGTGAAGGGAATTTAGAGGCTCTCCTCTCTGTGATTTCTATGAAGAATGAGGCAAAGAAATCTGATGACATGATCGGAGGAGAAAGGAGTAGAATTGGAGAATTGATGGAAGTAGAAAATAGAGGACCAATTGTTTCCAAACCCTCCCCACAGTTCAGGTCTTTCCAAGAGCAATTTTATGCAAGTTTGTTTTCCTTCCTCAATTTTTTTTTTCTCAATTTAACTTATACTACTGATAGAAAAACAAACAAAAAAAAGCAAACAAACAAAAAAACTTCCTTTAATTAAATATAGGGGAAATATAAATGACTATTTGAGAAATGTTTTAGTTTTATACTATGACCAGAATTTTTAAGTGATATTTTTTATTTTCACATTTGTAAATAAGAATTTCTTGGGACCAGCAGTCATCGTAACGGCTATGTTGCTGGACTCCCATGTAGTTGACTGCAGTTTGAGTCCCGGACCCGGAGGCTTAAACTCATGCCAGGCGCGTGTGTGTGCGTGCCCAAATCCCGAGAGGAGAATGGAGGAGAAGGGATTGTGGTGTGGCCATCCCCTCTGGGGGTGATTTCTGGCTTTCTGTCTCTCTGTCTCTCTCTGTCTGTCTGGCGAGCGTACACGCCCTATAGCAAAAACCTCTCCCCCCCAAAAAGAATTTCTTTCCATAACTGCATTAAATGTATCTATCTCATTCAGCATCTATCTTTCCACCTATGTATCTACTTTCTCTCACTCCATCCACCCACCCATTCATACATTATACTATTTATATTCAAACAAGCTAAAAGCAAGTTTTAAAATAATAAAAAGGTCATAGAAAATAAAAGTTTTCAATAATCCATCAGTGAAATTCTTGAAGATATTCTTTCCCTTAACATCGAAGATAGGTAAAAACACTATGAGATTCTTTCTTTTCCTTTTAAAATTGCCATGAAAGTCCTAAAACCTCCCCTGATTGTTTTTCTAAACCTGTGGGAACTCTACTCAGATTGTTGATGGGTGATTTAAGCTTAACATTTCATTGTGTTAATGTCAAGAAATTAAAAGGGTCCAGGACCAGCAGTTAGCGTAACAGCTATGTCGCTGGATTCTCATGTAGTCGACTGCAGTTCGAGTCCCGGACCCAGTGGCTTAAACTCACGCCGGGCGCATGTGCGTGTGTGCCTAAGATCCTGAGAGGAGAATGGAGGAGAAGGGATTGAGGTGTGGCCATCCCCCGCAGGGGATGATTTCTCACTTTCTGTCTCTCTGTCTCTGTCTGTCTGTCGAGTGCACCGTGCCCTATAGCAAAAACCTCTCAAAGAAACAAAGAAAAGAAAAGAAAAGAAAAGAAAAGAAAAGGGTCCTCTGTTTCCCCAGGATCATGCCCCATTACTTCCTAGTTAGAAAACCTTACTGTTACTCTGTTTACCTGAAAAAGAATCCCTTCTATTTTTTTTTTTTTTTTTTTTTGAGAGGTTTTTGCTATAGGGCGCGTGCGCTCGCCAGACAGACAGAGAGAGACAGAGAGATAGAAAGCAGGAAATCACCCCCCAGGGGGGATGGCCACGCCGCAATCCCTTCTCCTCCATTCTCCTCTCGGGATCTTGGGCACGCACGCACACGCGCCCGGCGTGAGTTTAAGCCGCCGGGTCTGGGACGCGAACCGCGGTCGACTACGTGGGAGTCCAGCGACATAGCCATTACGCTAACTGCTGGTCCCAAAGAATCCCTTCTTTAGCTTCCTGGGAAACTTATTTTATTACAATGACAGTAATTTTTTTCATTTATTCCTGACTGAAAACAATCTGGCAAAATGAAAAACATTTGCTACAAGGATTGTCTGAGAGTCCTTTTTAATTAGCCAGATTAAAAAGATGATGGCAAATCGTCTGTAATTACACAGAATAATGAAAATGCTGAAAATTCTGATATAAGGATTATTCTTATCCTTTGAAGTCCTTCATTAGTCAAATGCCCTTTTCACAACCAATACTTACTAACATGCCCTATTACCAGTTCACGGGATTACAAACTCTTTAAGTTTATTGAATCTTTTTTTTTTAAGAGGTTTTTGCTACAGGGCGTGTGCGCTCACCAGAAAGACAGAGACAGAGAGACAGAAAGCGAGAAATCACCCCCCAGGGGGGATGGCCACATCACAATCCCTTCTCCTCCATTCTCCTCTCGGGATCTTGGGCACACACACACTCGTCCGGCATGAGTTTAAGCCACTGGGTCTGGGACTCGAACTGCGGTCGACTACATGGGAGTCCAGCGACATAGCCATTACGCTAACTGCTGGTCCCAGTTTATTGAATCTTAAAGCTAGGTTGTGCCTTATATGAGATCTAGTTCAGTTCCTTCCATTTTTCTTAATGGGAAAACTGAGAATTAAAAATGGAATATGAATTACTAAGAGTCGTAGGGTAGATACTGATCTCGCTGAAACATTTCAAGCCCAGCATACAGTGATTGCTCAGAAAATGATTTTGAACTATGTGTCCATCAAATTTTCCTCTCTCGTCATCCAGACACTGTGATAATGGTCAGAAATCCCTGTCTCTTCATGTGTATGCTTCATGATGATCACTTTGGTGGGCATGGTAGGATGTGCAGGGGTGTCCACATTAGGGTGTGTGGTCAGAGGAAATTATCCTATATTTTGGTTTTATCAGGAATATTAAACAGAAGTGTCAGATATAGGAATCTGGAGGTAGTATATAAATCCATACTATTTTAATTTTTACCTCTTTTTTTTTTTTTTGAGAGATTTTCGCTATAGGGCGCGTGCGCTTGCCAGCCAGAGAGAGAGAGACATAGAGACAGAAAGCGAGAAATCACCCCCCCAGGAGGATGGTCACACTGTAATCCCTTCTCCTCCATTCTCCTCTTAAGATCTTGGGCACGTACGCACACGCGCCCAGCGTGAGTTTTAAGCCACTGGGTCCAGGACACAAACCATGATCGACTACATGGGAGTCCAGCGACATAGCCATTACGCTAACTGCTGGTTCCCAATTTTTGCCTCTTCTGGAAACCTACAAATAATATGGCATGACTCGTCTACAAAATGAGTATTCAAGATATGAATGGCTACAGACACTGGCTAGCAGACTTCCTTGATCTCTCTTGACCCCCAAAGTGCAAGCATTCAGGCTGTAATATCAGTCCCTTTCAGAATATGCAATATCCAAAGTCTATTTTGAAAGGATTATGTAATACTAAAGATTAACCAAACTTTAATCCATTCTTATTTAAAAGCAATGCATGCAGGGGCAGAGAATTACCTAGAAAAAAATACATCATTTTGGTTGTTTCCACCCTGAAATTGAATAAAAAGTAGTTAGACTAGATTTGGAAACTAAGCAAGAGTCAAAATGGGACTCTAAAGCTGTTCTAGGAGGTCGGTCACTTTTGGTTGCAAGAAATTAGATTTCATAGTTTGAGTGAAAGCTTTCAGATTTGCTTCCATGATGCAGAAATGAAAACATTTTACACAGACTGCATTTAAATGTGGGTGACTCACCAATCCATATCTGGCCTTCACCCATGTTTGTGTCAAGCTGACACACCGAAATAAATCCCAGCTGGTCCCTGTCTCCTCTTACAGGGTTTGTTCTTCAGTTTTTACTTGAAAGCATTCCTTGGGGCTGGGTGCAGGACAAAAAAACTATAGTGGGACTTCTGTCACTTTCTTAATTCATAGCAGGGGTGACTGGAAAAGTCAAATACTGAATAAATAATAAACACAAGCCTGTATTTAACTCCCAATTTTAAAAGCTACACGAGGTAGAATCTTTCTCTAGAAGTTATATCCTACCCTTTCTGACTTCCCTTGGAAAATCTGGGCAACTTAACCTCTTCTTAGAGTTTTTACCTCTTCCTCCCTGCTCCTATTCTCCCACAACTCACTCTTCAGAATTCTTTTTTTAAAAGGTTTTTGGTTTTGTTTTTCTTTGTGTGTGTGTGTGTTTGTTGACCACAGGGTATGTGTGCTCATCAGACAGAAAAGAGATAGAAATATTGAGAGGAAAAGTGAGAAATCACCCTCCAGGGGGAATGGCCATACCACAATCCCTTCTTTTCCATTCTCCTGGTATTTGGGACACATGCACACACACACACACCCAGTGTGAGTTGTGAGTTTCAAGACAGCTGGGTCTAGGACCCAAACCACAGTCAGCCAAGTTGCAATCCAGCACCTTAACCACCATGCCACATGTGGGCCCTGGATTTTATTTCTTAAATAGACTTGTCCTCGGGAATTAAGTTTGTACTTAAGATTATAAAGCAGTGTATTTGTCAGTGTAGTCCTTGCACCAGAATCACCTGGATTCCTGAGCCTCAACTCATCCTCACCGACTGACTCAAGAGGTAAAGCTCAGATATTTTACTTTTTAAGAAGAAGTTATATAGCTGTATGTGTTTTTATGCTGGTATAAAGTACTTGCTCTAGCCAGAGAATTTCAACCTGGAAATAAAGATTTAAGCTGAAGAAACACAATGTCTGCCAGAGGGCAGAGGGGCAATTTGTCAGCAGACATGGAAGTATACTAAATCACACCATATTAACATAATTGAAACATCCATGCTGCAAGAGATGTGTTCCAGGTCTAACTGCTGTTAGAGTCAGATGGTCTTCTGTTTTGTTCTGGGTCTTCCAGGGAGCGTTCTTACTTTCCTTAGCTGTCTCGTACTGGTAGCTTTGATGCCACAGGATGGGTCGTGCTCTGGGATCGCACAGCGTAGGGATCAAGTCGTGTTTATCTCTGCTCCTCACGTCCTGCTCTGAGCTGCCATGGAGCTGCCTTTCAGATGATACCTGGCCCAACCCCAGAGCTGCCCTCATGGAGGCTCTGACTGCCCAGCTGCTCACCCTCCTTGTTGAACTGCTGTCCTCTCCTAGTCACGTGGTTACAGAGGATGCCTGACTCAGTGCTGATCCTTGCACAGAAATTTGGGTTCAAGAAAAAGTCAAGAAATCTAAGTAATTTTTCTCTGGGTGCGTGATTGGACTGGCAAAATGAAACCCAGCCCATTTTAATCTATGGGGGCTACCATGACAAAGCACTTTGACAAAGAACAGGAGCTTATTCTTCACCGTTCCAGAGGCTGAAAGTTAAAGCTCAGGGTGCAGCATGATCAGTTCTGCTGAGGGCTCTCCTCCTGGGTACAGACCGCGATATTCTCTGTATTGCCTCATGTGGTACGAAGAGGGCGAGGGAGCTTTCTGGAATCCCTTCTGTAAAGGCACTCCCCTGTACCGCAGAGTGCTAAACTTCATGACCTAATTACTTCCCAAGGACCCTGTCATCCAATATGATCACATGGCATATTAGGATTGCAGCAAACATTTTGTCACACAGACATTGTTAGTTGCACCAGGTATTTGCATTTTATACCATGTAGACGAGTCAATAAAGAGAATCAGTGTTTCTTTTGCTTTCACTTTATAGGTTCAGCATTCAAGAGCAGAATGGGGTGGATCTACCTAACTTTACAGACATTGTTATCTGGACTTGAATTCCTGACATTCAGTTGGTTATTGCCAAATATATTGATGGAAATAGAATGTAAAGTAGCCATGATGCATAATTGTCAGACTAGGCTTCCGAAAGTCAGAGAAGGATGCTTTTCTCTGCACAGACTCCTTATCAGTTTATGAGTTCATCCAAAACGTACTTGCCACTATCACAGATATGTTTCAACATTTGCATAGTTCAGTTTGGATATAACTAGTTATTGAAAAATAAATAAATAAATAAATAACAGAGCAGAATTCTTTTTTTTTTTTGAGAGATTTTTGCTATAGGGCGCGTGCACTTGCCAGACAGACAGAGAGAGACATAGAGATAGAAAGCGAGAAATCACCCCCTAGGGGGGATGGTCACGCCACAATCCCGTCTCCTCCATTCTCCTCTCGGGATCTTGGGCACGCACGCACACGCGCCCGGCGTGAGTTTTAAGCCACCGGGTCCAGGACGCGAACCGTGGTCGACTACGTGGGAGTCCAGCGACATAGCCATTACGCTAACTGCTGGTTCCCAAGAATTCTTAACTAAGATTATGAAAAAAAATTTTGAAAAGATTTTGGAAGAGCAAAATTAAAGTACAAGTTTAGACCCCCTTGTAGCCTAGTCGATAAGAGAGCCAGATCCCGTATGGCTAATCTCAGTTCAAATTCTGGCCCTGGTTGCTTGAAAAAACATGCCTGGCAGAGGCATGTGTGCCCCAAATCTCAACAGGCCAGAGAAATGGAGGATGAGCCTTTGAAGCATGACTATGCCCCTTTGGGGGGTGTTTTCTCCCTCCCCCTTTCTCTCTGTCTCTCTTTGGTGAGTGCATGTGCCTGCTGGCAATTAAAGATTTTTTTTTTTAAGTACAAGTTTTTTTTTGGTGCAAAATTTTTTTGAAATCCATACATAGTTTTTTTCATAATATACATTTTCTATGAGCTTTTGGAAGACCCCTTAGAGATCCATCTCATGTAATAATAAATTAAAAAAGAGAAGATTAGGGACCAGCAGTTAATGTAATGGCTATGTCGCTGGACTCCCATGTAGTCGACCGCGGTTCGAGTCCCGGACCCGGCTGCTTAAACTCACGCCGGGCGCGTGTGCATGCGTGCCCAAGATCCCGAGAGGAGAATGGAGGAGAAGGGATTGCGGCGTGGCCATCCCCCCTGGGGGGTGATTTCCTGCTTTCTATCTCTCTGTCTCTCTCTGTCTGTCTGGCGAGCGCACGCGCCCTATAGCATAAACCTCTCCAAAAAAAAAAAAAAAAAAAAGAGAAGATTAGAGGATATCTACACCTGGAGAATATCATCAGGACCCATATTCAAACTGTCCCTTTGCTTCTGCATCTTCTTCATGTGTGTTCTGTCCCTTCTCCAGGATATGAGGTGAACGCCATAACTGTAAGTGTTGGACCCTCAGTCTGCTATTCTCTTTTTTTTTTTTGAATTTATTTTTATTTATTTATTTACATTCATTCACTGTACATCATTATAGCATACAAAATGAGATTTTTCCATTCACAGTGCACTGTATATTGGCTCAATCAAGCACATCAAGATGTGTGTTATTGTCAACACATAATTTTCTATTTCTTGTTTTCTGTATATTTTGCCTTTTTTCCCATCCTTAATTCCCTATCTCACCCTCTGCCATCTCCCACCCACCTCCCACATTGTGTCTGGTATCTATTGTTGCTTTCTCTGCCTCCCCCATTTTATTGTTTGACTAAATATCATAATAAATCTAAATATTTTCAATAGCTAGCACAGCCGAAATATACATATCCATGAACACAAGTCTGACTTTACGCATAAACCTCAGTGAATAGAACGAACATACCATAAAGTAGCACCTACCTAGGGCTATATAGCTTACTGCAGTCATCAGATAGGTATTTTTAATGCCTTTTTTGTTCTTCTGAAAATTTTTTTTTTATTAATTTACATTAATTCCCTGAGCATCATCACAACATACAAAATGTGGTTTCCCATCTAGAATAAACTGGATAGTGGCTTAATCATGCATGTTATCATCCATAAAATTCCATTACTACTTGCATATATATGTTTTTTACCCCATGTCTGACCCTCTGCCCTATTCCACTCTCTTATTACACTATCTCTGCTGCCTACAGTTATCTTCAATTCCTTTTCCCCCGACATTTAGTTGATCACACAATATCATAAGTAATCTAACTACTTACAATAGCAAGTTCAGCTGATGGTTTCAAGAAAAGCAGTTTTGAACTGGTAAGGATATTTCCTTGAAACTTAAGGCCTAGAAACAGGTTAGTATTCTGTTCAAATAGTAGGTACATGAATCCATTGACAGCTCAAGACAGGACAAAAATCCTTAAAACCAGACAACAAAGCTTAGAAGAAAAGCAGAAATATTTTAGTCAAGTCATAGAATGCTGTTTCATCAGTTCAGTCTCATGTACTTAATTTTCTTCTGTTTCTGTTGAGGTTTGATCTTCCAGATTGAACTCTGGGAAATAATACTCAACTCCAGACTTTGTCCCTACAATTAAGTTGCCCATTTTCTTAGTTTCTGAACTCTTATATTCTGTGTGTCTGCATTTAATTTTACTTACATAGCACTCCCTTAAGAACTTCTTGGAGATCTGGTCTGGTGCTGGTAAATTCTTTCAGGTCTTGTTTACCTAGGAATGTTTGTGTCTTTTCTTCCCAAATGAACAATAATCTTGCTGGGTACAGAATTCTCGGTTGAAATTGCTTTTCCCTTAATGCTTTGAATATATTCTCCCATTCTTTCCTCGCTCGCATTGTTTCTGATGAGAGATCTGCCATTAGTCTGATGGGATATCCTTTGTAGATAACTTGCTGTTTTTCTCTTGCCAGTCTTAGTATCTTGTCTTTGTCTGTGGTTTTGGTCAATCTGGCTATAATGTGTCTTGGAGAAGATCTTCTTGGGTTGATTCTATTTGGGGTCCTCTGTACTTCTTGGGAATGGATCTTTGAGTGCCTCTCCAGGTTTGGAAAGTTTTTTTGCAGGATTTCATGGAATAGATTATCAATGCCCTTATGAGTCTCTTCGCCTTCTGGGATGCCTATTATCCAGATGTTCGGACGTTTAATTGTATCTACTATTTCTCGTATATTATTCTCAAATTTTTGGGCCATTTTCTCAGTCTTCATGGTGGATTTTTCTAGGCCAGCAATTTTCTCTTCTACATCTAAGATTCTATTTTCTGTATGATCTAGTTTGCTTTTAATACTTTCAAGGGAAATATTGACTTCTTGTATTATAGCCTTCATCTCTAACAGTTCCATCTGATTCTTTTGTAATGTGTGAAATTCCTCTTTTAGATCTTGCATGAATTTCCTCACCTCCTGGAACTCTTCAACTCCTTTCTCCTTCCTCTTCAGTAGTTCCTTGTCTCTCTTAATCATCTCTGTAAGCTTTGCCATTATGAATGTTCTGAATTCTTTATCAAACATTTCCATGACTTCCATTGAACTGTGTGCGGATGAAGAGGAGTTATCCTTTTCCCTTAGAGGAAAGGTATTTTCCTGCTTCCCCATATTTCTTGTGGTCCTGCAGCGATTTCTAGTCATCTCGTGGATGGTCGATTTCGTCCCAAACTTGGAAGTTCAATCTGAGGGTCAAGGGCTGTGTAGAAAAGGAAACAGAGAGAGGGAAACAAAAGCAACAACAGAAAAAAAAAAAAAAAAAAAAAAAAAGACAACAAACAAAGAAAAGGCGAAAAAAAATGAAGAGAAAAACTTAAAAAAAAAAAAAACTAAAAAAAAGAAAAATTAATATTCAAAAAAATTTCAAAGAAAACCCCCAAAATTAGAAAACCGTGCGGCGCACGTGCCGCGTGACATAGCTAGATCACAGGAGCCATGGAGCTGGTTCTTGAAGAAGGGCTGTTCTGTTCCCTCTGCCTCTCCTGGGTGGGGAGTGGGAGAGGGAATTATTAACAAGATAAAGGGCTAGGCGGGGCCAACAGGCCCAGAAAGATGCCTCATCTTAAACAAAATTCTAAAAAGCAAAAATTAAAAAAAAAAAAGAGAGAGGAGTCAGAGACAGAGACAGAGATAGAGAGAGACAAAGACAGATACAGAAAGAGGAGGCCTGAGTCTTCCTACCATGCGAGTTGTCTATACTGGAGGCTGAATTATCAGTGGGATCTCTTCATTCCTCCATTTCCCCCAAAATGGCTAGATTGCAGGAGCCATGGAGCTGGTTCTTGAAGAAGGGCTGTTTTGTTTCCTCTGCCTCTCCATGTGAGTTGTCTGTACTGGAGGCTGAATTATCAGTGGGATCTCTTCATTCCTCTGTTTCCCCCAAAATGGCTAGATCGCAGGAGCCATGGAGCTGGTTCTTGAAGAAGGGCTGTTCTGTCCCCTCAGTCTGCTATTCTCTAAGCAACAGGAAAGGTGCTGGGAGCAAAGGGGTATTCTCATTTTGTTATTTTTATCGTTTGTTTGTTTATGGCCACAAGGAAAATGTGTCTCCCTATGTGCTTCTAGATCCCACTGGATAGAATTAAGTTAAATGCTGTATTGCATGTGTACACACTGACGCACACACACAAATACACATGGAGTTGCAAAATACCAGGCAACTAAACCACTCCTGCAACTTAATCAAAGTAGCTGACCGCAAACTATTTACCCTGCACTGTTGTGCCTTCCCCTTGAAAGCCCCAGTAAAAGCCTTGGCCTAAATTTTTACCTTGCTCCAGTATTGTGTCACCTGTAGGATACCTGGTGCTTCCCCTGTGACACTGAGTGGCATGGGATGATCCTGCTCCAGCACCTGAAAGTGTAATAAACTTTGTTCTGTGAGCCTTCCCTGTGTTTCTTTTTGTGGCTGTACCCGTCAGACCATCCGTGAAAAGAACACAGACTGCGTGCCCATCCAGATAAATCACTGGCAGGAGAAGGAGAGCCATCAATACTGGTTTAGGCAAATCCTGTTTCAGCCCAATAAATCCAGAAACTCCTGTTAACAAGGGAGGAGGAGGGCTTCAGAACGGGCAATCAGCATTGGTTACTGACACACGTTTCTAAGTGTACTGTATTTTATCAATTTCATCGTACACATTTTTTTACATTTTAATATCTCCAAGATTGGAGTTTACTTTTCATACACCATTGGTTATTCTTTTAAAATACAATTAACATCTTGTAAATCAATTTGTCTTACAGTAAATGAGTTTAGATTTCCTAAAGTATACAATTCCATAGCTCCCTTTGGGATTGCCCACTCAGCATTTTTCTCTACTCCATTTCATACTCACTTTTTAAAATTTTTTTATTTTTTATTATCATCATATTCTTCTTTATATTACATTGAATTACATATAACTTTACAGTGTATTACATTGCTTTTTCAAAAGGGAATGCCATGCATGTCAGTCAGAACAGAGACATTAATCTCCCCACTTCAACATTCAATATCTTTTCTATGTTTTCCCCAATCATTATTATTATTATTCTAATTAGTTTTTAAAACAGTCAATTGCTATTTCTCATTTTGCTTGTACAAATACTTTGCCCGTCATGAAAAACTTCTCAGACAAATCCAGTTGAGAATACTATACATGTCAACATCAACAGTTAATAAGCCATAGCTATTTCTCACTAACGTCCTGCCTCTCTATAGTTCACTTGTTATCTTTCTCTATCCTCTTCTCTTCACTTCCCCCATTCCACACTGTCCTATTCTCATTATGTACCTTCACTGCTTTTATGTCCTCCAATTTTTTGCTCTCTATTATAGAGTGCTGATAGTTGGTATATATTGAGTGGATACATACAATATCTTTCTTTTATAGCCTGGCTTACTTCACTCAGCAATATATCCTCCGTATCTGACCACTTTCTATCAAATTCCAGGGTCTTGTTATTTTTTATGGCTGAGTAGTATTCCATAGAGTATATATACCACACTTTTCCAATCCATTCATCAGTTTGTGGACATTTAGGTTGGTTCCATGTCTTGGCAATTGTGAATAATGCTGCAATAAACATTGATGTGCACGCACTTTTCTGACTGAGCATTCTCCTGTCTTTTGGGTAAATACCCAGAAGTGGGATTGCTGGATCAAATGGTAGTTCTATTTGTAGATCTTTGAGGAACCTCCATATTGTTCTCCACAGTGGTTGAACTAGTTTACACTCCCACCAACAGTGTAGGAGGGTTCCCTTTTCACCACATCCCAGCCAACACTTATCACTTTTTATATTCTTAATCTTTGCCATTCTGACAGGGGTTAGGTGGTATCTCATTGTAGTTTTTATCTGCATCTCCCTTAAGATGAGGGATGTTGAGCATTTCCTCATATGCTTTTTGGCTGTTCGTATATCTTCCATACTCACTTTTATAGTTGGAGGGAGAAACCTGGGAACTGCATTTCCCAGAATCTAATCACCAGCAAAATTTTGTGTTAAACTCTGTCGATGAGAAGCATCTCTGATATTAAGTGGGGAAAACAAGAAGTCATTATTCTCAGGTGTGTGGGTGTTGGCAACACATCACTCCCTTCAGTGGTGTATGGAACTGAGATCATTGATGGTGGCATTTGATACTCCTATACTTCTGATGAGCTGAAAGCCTTTGGTGACCTCCCTGATATTTCTTCTCCCAGCCCAAAGGATGTGAATCTCTTCATCTGGTTTCTGTTCTCCTCACTGTATGACATTTGCTCATACAGTGGTCTTCTGCCTTACCTGACATTTTGAATGTGTTTGTTCCCCTTTGTGGGAAAGAAGACCTTTCTTTGTGCTAATGTGGTTTAGGCTTTGTCTTAGAAGTGCAAGCTTGAATAAGCATTGTGTCTAGAGACAAGCATGGCTTGCACAGTGTTCAATATACAGTGTGTAAGTGTATGCGTGTGGATGTAGGTGTCTGGTCAGCAGTTCCAGTCCCAGCCAGCCTTTGGGTCATCCCAACCAGATATGTCACGTATGTGAATAAGAAACGTCTAGATCATGACAGGCTCTGGCAGTCTGAGTCATCCCCAGCATGCAATGCTAAGGGCTTCTGACATTAAGAGCATAGGCAACCATCTATCCAGCGCCCTGACTTCCTAGCAAATATGCGAGAATTCGAAAACGATTGTTTTCTTCCAGTAAATTTAGGATGGTTTATTACACAGGAATGAATTATTTCAACCCGAGGACAGTATTTGAATGCTCCCAGGTCTTCTCGTCAAATGTCATTTTAATATTTCCCCTTTCCATCAGGGTTAATCTTCTTTCCATGACTCATCTGTGAGCCCTTGAAGCCACATTTTAGGTTTATGCTCTATTTCTCTTGAAACGGAACTCACTACTGAGCATTCAGTCAAAGCTTTCCAAAATCTGTGTTGGCTGACTGGCAGTGAGACACTCAGGCTCTGTACAGGAGCTAACACTGACCACAGGCTCTGAGAGTTTCCAAAATATTATTTGCGATGGCACATGTGGAATGCCAATTGCAGAAAGGAGCCCGAAGGAACTTTCCTCAGCCAGTAGTGTGTGCTTGCAGCACATTTTATTTTATTTTTTTAAGAATTATTTTATTTAACTTATTTATTTACTTATTTATTTATTCATTCATTTTAATTTGACCAGAGAGAGTGAGAACAAGAGAAAGAGAAAGAGAGGGAAAGTGAGAAAGCAAGCCGCCCGGTCCAGGACTTGAACCTTAGTCGTCCGTGTTAGAGTTCAGCGCCCTTAATCACTGCGCCACTTGTGCGCCCCTACAACACATTTTGTTATGCATTTGTGGTTTATTAGGTTTGCATGCCTCTTATTAATTGAAAACCTCTGTCATTGCATTTGTTCACAGTACTAAATGGAAAAGAAAACCATATCTGAGTTGGGGACTGCATTTCAAGTAACTGTAACTTGTGGAACTGGGTCCAAGTACTACTGCCATGTTATTAGCAGAGCATGAAATCACTTAAAAGGCCCATTAAGTGGCCTTGTCTCCACTCTTGTCTTTACTCCTTGATCTTTAGGAATCAGGATTATTTAAGTCTCATGCACACAGAAACCTTTGTTAGATTAAGTCAATTAATATAGGCAAAATGACTGTGTGATTCAAAATGTTATGTAGACACTATGATTATTAGAATGAATTTTTATAATTATACCTTACAGCTGGCTCATAAGCTAAATTGTTACTTAAATAAATAAAATACTGCTCTCAAGAAAACTTTAGAGACTATTTTGGCTTACATAAAAAAATGATTCAAAAACATTCCTAAATTACAATAGTAAAATGATTTTCTGGGCAACTTTCCTTTTTTCTGCTTGTGAATTTCTCAGTAGTGGAGGCCTCTCTTATGACTGAATGTTCATGACGTGCAGTTGCACAATACAAGGAACAAATGCCAGGCCTTTTAAGAGTGATTATCTCACCAACAACATCTGACATCTTTGCTGGACTTCAAAGGCAGATGTGGATGTGCTAATGCCAGCACTTCTCAAGTGGTCTGCCCAGTGGGCAGCTGCTTTCTGGCCTACATGCCACTACAGTCCCAGATGTTGCAAGACTTCTCTTGCCAGTTTCTGATGAATGAGAATGGAAAGAATTTCTGAAGAGACTGCAGTTCTATGCCTTAATTTATGGGAAAGGCTAACCAAATCAAGAGAGCAGATAGAAGTTAATACCATACTTGAATTCTCATTTCCCTCATGCCCGTATCACAGGCATCCCCGTGCTCGCTCTCTCTCTCTCACCTGGTTTATGAACATCAACAGTCTCTTGTACTACCAAGGTCGGGACCACAGTGGTCGAAACTCCAGCTTTGGTGTATCCTTCACAGTAGGAAATGAACGCATGCTTTTTAATTAGTTGCGTAGCCTAATTGAAATTCAGTTCACTTAGAGGAAATGAATGTATGCTGGAAAAAGAAATTGATATATTTGTTTTCTGAATACTGAAAGGGTCTGTTGAGAATTATGCTGTATACAATACTTGAAATTGAATCAAATTCCAAAATCCACATGACTTTTTCTAATTTTCAAGCCATCTTCAGTGTCTTTGAAAGAGTCGATAGGATTCCAAGCAAGAATAAACTTTGTTCCTTGGAGCTAATAGAAGCCCTAACTCATCACATCAATAAACAAAACAGTCAAAAGACTCTCTTGGCCTTTGCTTTAGTGATGGGGTGGGATGTCTTCAAAATAGTTTTTAGTTTCTTTCACCATCACCTTTCCAAGAATTCCCATTAGAAATCGGCCAGTATGAGCTCAGAACTTGTCATGACATTTGACATAATAATGTGACGATCTTGGATATGTGTGAAGACGAGGGTACTTTCTTTATTTAAATATACGCATACTCTACAGAGTAAAAAGAGTCATTTTAGAGTAACTTTTGCTTTCTCTTTCCAAGTTCCCAAATGGCAAACTATCTCTTACCTGCTGAGCTCTTACTGTCTGTCTTCCTCACAAAGCTAGTTCTAACATTCTGATGATCTTAGTGACTACCAAAATCGTACTTGTGTTTCTTGACTTCATCTACTGTGCACAGCTTGTCCCTAGTTAAGCTAGTTAAGCCATACTCTTTGTGGAAATTGTTGTCAAGTAGAGAATCTTTACCTTTGATACATTAGATGCAAGCATACCACTTCTTGACTGTATGACATGCTCAATTATTCCTTATCCACTGGTGCATTGTCATTTTGAGAACATCAACCTCTTTGTTCTATCCCCATATTTCAATGATTTTTAGTATTCACTTTTTTCTCTCTTTACCTTAAACTATATACTCCATCAATTTATTTTCTTAAGAATATCTTTAATACTTTCTTTCATTTCAAGAAAAAAATTTCTGGCTACCTTTTCAATACCCATGTCCTGACCAGGGTCTTTGCAAATTCATGATGTTTGTCTAAAGTATGCCCTTAATGCCCCCAGTCATATTTCTATATACCATCATTTACTTTCTTCCATTATCCACAGTGGCTTTTCTAGTTCTCCATTCTTCTTGGACTTTCTTTACCATCCACTTTTTTTCATTTCTCAAAAATAGATACCACTTAACTAGAAAGCCCTTAATTATTTGCAGTTTCCTGAATTTATACCTTTGTTAGGTGAGGTAGCCAACATTCTACATGGCAACAGCAGCAACCCCAGATGAGTGGACCTCTTGGATGAGTGTAAATTTTTGCTCTGGGCCTTGACTTTGTGACTGGCAAAATTAAGAATGCATTTGAAACACCAAAGAATCAATTAAGGAAACACCAAAGAACAGGACAGACTTCCTGGGACAGCAATGATTCACACCATTATGTTTCTGCCTATACCTATGATGGTAACTAAAATGACCAGAGAATATGGGTGGTGCTGCAGATCTAAAAAATGAAGGGAATGTTATATGGGTTGTCTGGAAAGTCATGATGTGTTTTTTTCTGTTTTTCTATGCAAAAGGTATCATGACTTTTCTGACAACCTTATATTTAGTATCTCTTTTTCAATTGCAAGTCAATAGAGCTCAAAAAAATGACTGTACTAAGGGAGAGTGCATTGAAATACATTAAGTAGGCAGTGTTTTTTAATTTATTATTATTATTTTTTAATTTACTATAGAGCACAGAAGCTCAGCAAAGAGAGAAAGAGAAAGTGAGAAAGCAAGCCATCAGGTCAGGTACTCCTATGGTGTTTAACCATGCAGGAATCCCATGCCTTAGCCACCATGCCACCTGCTGACCACAGCAGTGCATCTATTTATAAGATAACTTTTATCTTTTCTAGGAGAGACCAGACTAAATTAAAAGTAGAGAAGAAGAGTTAGAGGAGAGGGAGAGGAGGCGGAGGAGGAGAATTATGGGAAAGGGGAAGGGAATGAAGGGGTACATTAACCACTCTGGTCTCTGAAGCTCAAACTTCACCTAATTCAGAAAAAAGTACTACTTCTTGTGGCACAATCCTTCCCATTCCCTCAGTTTGCCAAGTAAATGCATTGGTAATTAAAACTTTTATCAACCTTCCCCATGGTTTCCTTCTGCACAGCAAAGTCCAAGAGGATGCAAATGAAAACACAATGTGTGAGGAAAACACTATGATTAGTAGAACTTAAACAATAAGTATTGGAAAACAAATGCAAAAAAGTTAGTGGAAGATCCCATCTAGAATACATACCAGACTAGGGAAACTAGCTTATATGTCAACTGTGTCCAGTGTTTTAAAAGCCCTCCTAGCATCTGAGAGTAGGTTTGTTAGATGTTGGAGTCTGCCAAGAAAATGGTTAACTATTTCCTGAAAACCTTAAATACATACTCTACTATTCTGACAGGGCAGTGCTATTTTGTGAACCACTGAGGAGCTAGACAGTCCAAAGTAGTTTCTGTTAAAAATACTATGGTCTGCTTGTAGGTGATGTTCCCATTCATAGCCTGGCCCTACAATGAGTCACCTACAATGCGTGATTGTCAGATCTTGTGAAATTCTTCTCCTGGCCAGTTTTCAAACATGGCATGTTGTTAATACCATGGCCAGTTTTCTCATTCTGTTCCCATTGTAGGATAACTGTTTTTCTTTCCACACCTGCAAAGCACCTACATTTCCTCAAGATCAAAAGCCTGACAATATCTAATTTTCCTAGAAGGATGAGTTCCTTTCTCTTAAGAATATTTCTACACCTCTTCTGAATCATTTGTAACATCTTGGTGTCATGGATTGTTCATATTTATGTCTCAGTTAGGCTCTGAGTACTACCAGAGAAGACTCCATATTATTCTGTTTGATTAACACATAACATGAATTTGGGGCTAGCTGGTGGCCCGTATGACTTGAATGCATGGTTCTAGACCTGGTTCCACTAGCTTAAAAAAACACACAAGGTGCATGTGTGCCCAAAACTTCTGAAAGGAGGGAGAAATGGAGGAGAAAGGATTGCAGCATGACCATCCCCATGGTGGTGGGGGGGTACTCTCTCGTCTTCTCTCTCTCCCTGTCTCTGTCTGGTGAACATATGCACCCCCTAGCACATAAGATGAATTAATTAACTAATTAATTAATTAAAAAGTAAAAATGAATAAGAAAAATTTGAACACATTGAAAGATCGGTTGTTGAAATAATAAACTTTACCACATTGATCTGTACTTTAGACCTTTCATCTCTATATGACAGGTTTTATGTTTTCCAGAATATTGATTCCTCAAAAAATGGTAACAAGTTGTTTTTTCTTTTTTTTTGTTCCTAATATGGATGAGTATCAGAATATTTTTTAAAAGCATCTTTTGAGAAGGGGAAATTGTTGAAAGCACAAGGGGACTGTGTAGCAGTGAAGTGAAGAGCAAAGCAGCACAGAGATCAAGGAGACAAAGGGCAGAAAGATAAATACAATCAATGGACATCAGAGTCTTCCCCTGGCCTGGCCTTACTCAATCAGCCTTACCTAGCCCAGTGCACAAACACGACGGCTATTACATGCTCAGGTTAAGGTACTTCTCATTAAATAAAAACAAGGAAGAAAAAGAGAAGAGAGGACAAGGGCATGTAATAATTCCTTCGTCAAATCACATTAATTACAGTACTGACTACAAAGCTCTTAGCTGGAGTAGCATCAGACTGATATTTGACAGTTATCTGAGTATGTGTCTGAGTCAGACATTGTTCCTTAAGTCTTGTGCAAAAAGATCAATTATCATTTTGAGAGATGCACTCACACATCCAACGCCAAAGACTGGACACTGGAGACAAGAGGTATGGGGAAGCAAGACTTTAATGGTGGCCTTGTAAAATCCTGTGTCTGATAGGTAGGCATGCCCAAACCAGTTATAAGCAATTTTTTCCGAGTGCACAAGTCCCTTCCCCAGTTCTTTATCAGCCAAGTACTATGGGGTGTACAATCTTCTACCTTTTTTAGGTATTAGATCTCAGGCTCAGGACAAGCTCTAGAAAAATCCCTCCAAATGTCCTGAGGAGTTAGAAAAACCAGGAAGTTAAAAGGATCAAAGGGCTAGAAAACAGTCACCATCTTGAGGAGTCATTTCTCAAGGGTGATTGGTTGTGGATTTTGTTTGTCCAGGAACTTTTCAGAAATGTGTACTTTCTGGGGTTGTCACAACTGCAAGCTGGTTAAGCTTTGTTAAAGTATTCTCAAAAATGAATCACTTAAGGCTACTGCTTTTGCAATCATTAAAGATAAAGGACATGACAATTAGTAAGGCTATATGGGTATTATATATATTATCTTCTGTGTGCTTCTCTCTCTCTATATATATGTGTGTGTGTGTGTGTGTGTGTGTGTGTGTGTGTGTATGTGTTTTTAATAGCATATAACATGCTAGTACTAGAAGAGAACTTTTCAGGTATTCAAAAGGTATTTTAGCATTTATCAACATGCTTTCTGAGAAATGTCCAATAATATTTGACTTTAGGACCACAAACACAGTAACTGTCTGGAGTGAACCTTCTCTGAGGTGATGTTAAGCCCCTCTGGCCCTCAGTGCTGTTGACAGCTCTCTGCAGCCCTGGCGCTGTGGAACTCACGCTGGGTTGCTTCCTGTGGCTCACCTTTCACTCCATCTCCGGTGGTGATGTGCTTTAGCACAAACAAAAGTATCTTTAGTGTGAACATTTTTTTTCCTCTGCCTGACCTTCAAGTGCTGACCTTCTGCTGTCAGCCCACACAGGCACAGACCCCCTCCAACCCTGTCCTTTGTCATTTTCTTTCCTTCTAGCATTATTCTTTGGCTGCTTAACTTAGCTTTAAATAGGACCCTCTGATGCACAGCCTTATTTGGCTACAGTAGATCCCCGGAAAACTCATAAATCCATTTTCATTGTGCCTGAGGCACTAAGTCATTCAGAGAATCCCTTGATAGGCAGTAGCACATGGGGGCTAAGCTAACATTTATTTAGCCTGCAGCACAGAAAAAATCCTCAGAAACAGAAACTTTTAAAGTGCAAAAATGGCAAGTAACAACAACAGCAAAACTCTGCCCTGTTGTGGTCAGGCTTTTTACTTAATTTTTTAATCCACAAACCCACAGCTCAATGAAAACATGATATCAGAAAACATTATTCCCTTCATGCTCCAACCTTAACATTTTCAAGAAGCGCTGTGGTCAGCATATATTCTACGCTGGGCTTTTAATCCGGCAAACTCATTTTTAAAATGATCACCCCAGGGAGCCTCAGAGTCTTGTGCAGAAGTCACTGAGGTCATTTGAACCACATCCCGGTGTGTGGTGGCCAGTCTTACGTAAAGGTGGGGAAACTGAGCTTAGAGAGTTAGTCGTGCAGCAGAGTTGGTGAGGAATCCAGGGTGAGGAGTTGGGCAGGTTCCGAGGCTGCCATCGGTGTGTCAGTTGTGTCAAACTGACAAACCTGATATGAGAGAGCAATGGCTACAGGTAACACTTAAACAGCATTAGCTGTATTCCAGGCACTGTTCTAACTCCTCATTTAACTCACAACTGTCCTATGATGGAGATACATTCTTATCCCCACTTGATCAAAAGAAAAACCAGGCACCACAAATTTGAACAATTTTCCCACAGTCACATAGCTATTTATGAAGCAGTGCGCTTTCTCTTATATGAGGGATTCTAGTTGGTTTTAAAGCAGGCAAATCTCTTCCAGTAGGAACTGGAGACAAAGCCACTACTAGTCTATGAGTGAGAGTGTCTGACTTCCACAGCAGAGCTATTAGAGTTCTTGGATTATTTTCTTCCTTACTATGGAAAATCAAAATCACAATTATTCTGTGACACGGTGACACTGGGTAATTGAGGGGTTGGCATTGATTGCTATTTGGCTCTCAACTTTCAGGTCAGAGCCCAAACAGACAGAGATAGATGATAGGTTTAATTATTTTTGGTGCAAGAAGTGAAAGTGAAGCCAAGGGCTTTCTGAGCCTGCATTCGATCCAATGTTTCCTGTCCTTACCACGTTTAGAGTGAGATACTGCTGGCATCCTCCATGTCTCCTTCTGCAAGGGTTGGCGAAATGAAGTTGCCAGGTTCCAGGCACCGTCTCTGGGTGGTAGCTGGGAATGCACAGCCTGACAGCCTCTGTGACAGGGTCCGTCAGGCCTCGGCTGGGAAGGCCTCAGTGAAGAGATCTGGCATCTGCTACCCAACATTCTTTGACATTTTCTTTAATGGTTCAAGGCAACCAGAAAAAAAAACCCTTGAAACACCATGAAAGCCTTTCAAACCTCAGGCGATAAGAAACACTTTCTCTCAAGAATCCCCAGAATTTATTGCTCTGGTCATCACTCAATTGACAACTTGTTATGTGCCATGGTTCAATAAAAACGAACCTCTTTGCTGCAGGGTGCGGTTTTTATTCCGCCCTCCCCCACCATGGCTTTTGCCAACCCCAATCTATTTTAATAGATGGCGAATAATATTCTCACGTCAGTAATGAGATTTCTTGTGAAATGTGCAGCCGAAGGATGCACGGGACAACCAAACAATTATGCACTTCCCTTGCTTTCTGAATAGGACTTGAGTAGAAAAGAAAAATCACACGCCTTCAACTGAAAGAGGAATGAGAGCTCAGCGAAGACAGGCAAAGAAAGATTTCCCCCGCACATACATCACTGCTGAGTCAGTCGGGCTTGGTGAACAAATGCCCTTCAACCTGAGGACATTTAGCATTTCAGGGCCTTGTACAGAACTATTTCCTGTGCGGAGAAGGCTAATGAGTGCTCAGGGAAGATGCAGCAACCCGGGACAGATAGTGCCTCTAAAAGGTAGTAATTTCACTCCAAGAGACATTGCCATTCCTTCACAGGAATTAAATGAAGAGCTGTATTTATAGAATCTCCAAGGTATGGGTATTCTGAAAAGGAAATGAACTTACTTTCCTTCAGAAGAGATTGGAAGGCATTAATCAGAAATGCATTAATGGCAAAATCCATTTTTAACTGCTTGTGACTCAAAGTCCACTCGAGCATCTGGCACGGCACGTGGCCTGAAATATTCTGACTGCTGCAACTCATGATGAGGGCTGGGGGCTCGCTCTGCCCCTTCAACTTCTCCATCCCCTTCTCCATGTTTCCACAGCTCCTGGGCACCTGTCCCCACTTTACCTGCAGCCCAAGGTCTGGTTAGAATTGTGACGGCCAGATTGTTTATAAAGCCATTTGACCTAAGGTCCATTAAGAAATGAGTAGATTTAGGATGTCTACTGCATTGAGAGTCAGCTCAGAGTAGAAAGTGGACAGCGCAGGCTTTTGGAGAGCCTCCACTTTATCAATGAACAGCTCTTAGCCTTAGGCCCAATGCGGTACCTTCCTGAGCTTCCCGTTCCTCATCTGTAAAACGGGGATAATGATACAGCACTGCATGTTGCTGTGCAGGCTTGGTGAGTGATACATGGAACATTCCTCATGTGCTCAGGCTGAAACCAGTTCCTTCATCTCTCCTGTAATTGTGATAAACATTCCAGGAGAAATTGATTTGTAACAGAAGGTGGAGGGGAAGCACAATTCTTCCCCAGAGACCATTAACCTCTAATTGTAGTTTTCAGAACACCACTAGGTTTCTGGAACCCTTTGATCCCACCCCATGCTGGATAACATTGTCTCTTGACCCTGTTAACCTGACCCAGGTGCTGGGGGAATGGAGGAAAGGCTTTGCCAGGGGCCAGTCCTAGACTCGCAGACCCATTGTTCCATTTGTGACCTGCTTGTATGATCCTAGTTAGCAGGATTTATAAACCTTTTTGAGCCTGTTTCTTCAACTGTAAAATGAAGATAACAGTACCTTTTTTCTTGTTAATGTTTGCATACTTGCAAAGATTTACTGAGGGCATAAAATGTGTTAGTCCCTCTTCTAGATTTATTTTTTTTAATATTTAAAAAGGAATTATTTATTATTATTATTTAATTTGCTATAGGGCATATGTGGTCACGAGAGAGAGAGAGAGAAAGCCACTGAGTCTGGGACTCAAACCATGGATGGCCACGTAGCAGTCAAGTTTAACCACCACACCACCTACTGGCCCCGTATTTTTTTAATTTTATGATTTTAAAATTTATATCCCACCACTGTACATCTCTGTAGCTCACAATACGGCATTTCAAAGTTTGCACACAGTATGTGACAATCAAATCAAGGGTATTTCTGCTAGGCTTCTTATTCATCTTCTTATTTACTCATCATAATATCCTATTAGATTTCTTCATCCGCTATTATAAATAGAGAACAGAGGTGCAGAGGAACTATCAAGAGGCACAAGCATCTCACTGCAGAGACCATGGTTTTGACAAGCACACATTTGGTATACAACCAGCCTCAAAGATGCTCTATTGTTTCCTTCCCATAGATATTACATGCCCATTACAGAGAAGGAGCTGGCAAACACCTCTGGGTACTGAGGTACTCTTGCTTTCCTAAGCCCAATCTGGCTGGTGCTGTCTACACCAACTAGGTCAGGGAAGAGCAGAATATTTTGCAGGGTCTTTTGTACCCTTGAACCTAGGAAAACACTCAGAAGGGGTCAAAAGTGACCTTAGGGTCTTAAACCTAAAATAAAGTTGGTGAAAACTGTCCCCACACGGGACTATCAGCACCTTTCTCCTGTTGTATCCGCATAAATCCAGGGGAAATGTTTTTATTGGCTGAGGTGTTCAGAGAAGAAACCTTTTTACTGCTAAGCAACTCAGTGCTCATATCACAGAACAGAACTTATCCGGAGCTTATCTAAATCCTCCCAGGGTCAGAAAACTCATTGTAAGGTCTGGTCTCCAGAGAGTCCAGTAATTGGTGACTTTGGCTAGATCTGAAACACAGTCAGAGAGGGCTCTGCTCCTAGGCAGTTGCCTGTTATTAAATCCTACACACTACAGGTTCTCTCTATCAAAATAGTCTCTTCATACAGGAAGAATCTGGCTTGGAAAGAAGTTGGAATTTGTGTAATGATGTAGAGTAAAATGTCTTGGCTTGGAAAAGGACTTCCTGTTGCTCAGATTGTAGTCAGTGATCAGCAGATCCTCCTTCTTCATAATCTATCATTTACATCAGTAATTAATTTATCCCAAACTCATAATAACCAGGCAGTAATAATAATGCAAGTCAACTTAACTAGAATAACATTAGAGAAAAATACCTTTTTTTTTTCCAATCAAGTATGTTAAAGAATGTTTAATATGCATCTCAAACAGTTCTCTTATTAAACTCACACATCTTTGGGGAAAGACTACCTGTGAATATTAACCAGTTAAGAGTAAAAGATAATATTAATCATACAGCACCTCTCTGCCTTTAGACCTCACTAAAATAGATAAAAAAAAAATAAACAAATGACTGAGGTAGGGACATGGTGATCTAGAAGGGCATGAGATAGTTCCAAAGCAAATACTTTATTTCATTTCTTTTTTTCTTTGGGAGTGATGAGTTAAAAATTCTGATGGTAATTCACATTAATATATCATTTTCTTTCTAGTTATTGAAATAATGATTTCTATGACAGTCTTTCCAACTGACTTATTCCGATTTTCCTGATAGTCTGTTTCATCCTGCTATGGAAATTAACATTGCCAAAACTCAAAGCACACTGCAGTCGTTAACTAACCAAGCCTATGCAGGTAAGGATAACCATATCCCAGTTCTTGAAGGGAAAAAGTAATTGTCCTAGGTTTTATTGTCACTTTTCTCTTAACTATCAACATCAGTATTCATTTACATGCACATATATATAATATTTCTTACTTTATTGAAATGTTATCTCTTTAATATAAAATTAAATTGTTCTTTTCAAGCAATTTACTTTTAAAGTGGCAAATTAATTGAAAATTGCTTATATCTCAAGTAGATTATTAAGTGTAACTTTTCTGCATAAAGTCATTTAGTTAAATGACATTTCCCCCACCCCCACCCCCTTAGACCCAGTTTATGTATCAGATTAGATTACTTTTAGGTTACTTCAAGATGGCAACTTCTTGGCATTTTATTCAGTGTCTTGGTAGAATTTACAGGAGACATTAGTACCAAAGTACCCTGACTCAGGTCAAATACACCAGAAATGTTCTATTACTTTTGGCCATTTGAGAATGAGAGGAAGACTCAAATACCAACCAATGGTGCAATAAATTAGCTTCAAATACATGTTTTTGTGTCAGATGACCTAAAACTTAACTTTTAAAGTGATCATATCTTAAAAGACCATAATCCGATGAAGAAATGAGTCTAGTTCACAGTTAAAATAAAGCATGCAGGCCAGCAGGTGGCATGGTGGTTAAAATGCTGGACTCCCACATGGCTGACCACATTTCAAGTCCCAGAACTGGTAGCTTGAAAATCACACCAGGCATGTGTGTTATGTGTGTCCAAAATTCCCAGGAGGAGAATGGAGGAGAAGAAATTGTGGTGTGGCTATTCCTTGTGGGGAGTGATTTCCTGTCTCCGTCTGGCAAGTGCACATGCCCTTTAGCAAAACCATAACAAATAAATGAATAAATAGAATAAAGCACACAGTGTAAAATCCTGAGATGGTTGTATAGCATATTTGTGCTTAATTTCAAGAGTGAAATAATCCCCCCCCCCCCAGTTTGACTGATGAAATGAAATCCTAATCTAATCTAAAGCAGGTATAGGCATTTGAGTAAGTATGTTAGAATGTTAATTTTCTTCCCTTTATTTTAAGCAGCTTCTCTAAGGCAGGATGATTTACTCAAGTTCCCGGATGAGACAATCAGAGCAAGTAATTTATTTCAAAGCACCAGAATGAGCTTGCATGCTACTTTGGAAGAGAATATTGCATAAAATGGGTTTTTTTATGATGTTTCTAAGAAATAATGCTGCTTCTCAGACTTGCTGTATTCTGAGTTGGCCTAATGATGTCTCATGGCTCAAAATTATTGCTGGGTGCACTAATAACAATGCCACATGCACAAAAATGTTTTTCCCTTCCTGACATAAGGAATATGGGAATGGAATATACAGGACTTGTGATTTGGTCAAATGGTGATTTTCTGATTATTATTAGCAATATCATGCAAAATATTTTATCACTTGCTCTTGAGCTTATTTGGGGTCAATATTTCAGCTTTTTCTTTTCTTTATGTTTTTGGTATAGGGCATGTGTGTTCACCAGAGAGACAGAGAGAGAGAAAGTAAGAAATCACTCCCACCCCTGAGGGACGGCCAGGCCACAATCCCTTCTCCTCCATTCTTCGTTCAGGATTGTGGGCATGCAGGTACTCATGCCATTGTGATTTTCAAGCCACTGGGTTCAGGACTTGTAGCATGGTCAGCCATGTGGGAATCCAGTGGCTTAACCTCAATGCCACCTGCTGGCCCCAATTTTTAAACTCTTAACATAGTTTCTAGGTGGTGGAGAGTGATCAAGTTTTTTCATGAAAAGAATGAGAGAAGAAAATTTTTTGTATAAGAAAAATTCAGGAGATCATTGCTAAAAGCACAGATTGGTCCTCCACTAGTGAGACCTTCAGTCCTCATCATCATCTACTTCGAGGGGGGGCGTATTCTAGAATGAGCCCTCATATTCCTGGCCATTGGGATCGTCCATAGCAGCAGAGTATTTATCAAAGAAGTCGCTGTGGGGAACCAGCAGTTAGCGTAATGGCTATGTTGCTGGACTCCCACATAGTCGACTGCGGTTCGCGTCCCAGACCCGGTGGCTTAAAACTCACACCGGGCGCGTGTGCGTGCGTGCCCAAGATCCCGAGAGGAGAATGGAGGAGAAGGGATTGCGGCGTGATCATCCCCGCTGGGGGGTGATTTCTCGCTTTCTGTCTCTATGTCTCTCTCTGTCTGTCTGGCGAGCACACGTGCCCTATAGCGAAAAACCTCTCCAAAAAAAAAAAAAAAAGAAGAAATCGCCATGAAACATTCACCAGAAGAGAGTTTCTCCAGAAGCTACAAGAAGAGCCATCTATAAAGCAAGAGATAAAAATTCATGTTCTGATTCAGCCATTTATTGGCTGCAGAGACTTGGAAAATGATGACACTTCTCTAAACCTTGGTTGTTACTTGGTACCGTGCCCAGATACTTTTTACCTGGCTCTGCACCTAGCACCAGCTGCTGTAAGGGTTGTGTGCTTAAGGTCTATAGTTGGCCATTTTCCAGAGACTGCTCCTGACAGATGACAGCCAGCTCACCCCACATCCCTGGAAGGTTACGTCGCATATTCCCAGTGATAGATGCACAACTAAAAACTGACCCAATGGAGAAGTACAAAAGCCTGGCCCCTTTGTCTAAATGTGGTGCGATTCTGTGATGCGATTCATACCCCAGAGCCCCATGCAGAATTAGGCTGAGGCAAACCTTAGCAGATACCACATCTTTGCTTGGCTTCTCCTCCTAGGATGACTTGAAAGCAAGTGATAAGAATTCATGTTCTGATTTTGTCCTTAATTAGTTGTGTAGCCTTGGAAAATGGCTCAACTTCCGTAGGCCTTGGTTGTCACTTTTGTAAAATGGGATCATTTGTGACAGTTGCTGGAGCAGATGCTGGTACCACGTCCAGATACTTTCTGTTTCTCCTTAGTGCCCTACTTTGGTAAGTCATTTGCACAAAATTCCTCTCTTATTCTCCATGACTGGGAAGCTGACCTCAAATATTTGCCCCACTTTATGAGATATTTGTGAGGATCACAGAAATGATACATGGGAAACCACGTTGACAATTACAGTTACATAGAAAACAAATGATTGGAAAGCTGTAGATGTCTACTAGGGTTTTTTTGTTCACAAGACTTTTCTTTATTTCTCAAATTTCTAGTATGAAAGTCATCAAGGACGTTCTGCTTCTGTAGAAAACTTCTCCAGGTTTGCAAAGGAACTATTACTACACATCTAAAATCAGTTATTCAAGGGATTTTGCACAACTATGCAAGAAAACAGAGAGGTGACCATAATGGTTATGAACTACCATTATCATGTCTTTGTTGCCCAAGCATTATTGTAATCAATGTTGTCCTAAAATATAAAGGTGACAATGACTTGCAGTAGACGGAACACAGCCCTTACCAGTTTTTATAAAAGAATTATTTATTTATTTTTAGAATGATTTTTGCTATAGGGAGTGTGCACCTGCCAGAGAGACAGAGACAGAGACAGAGAAACAGAGAAAAATCACTCCCCAGAGGGGATGGCCATGCTGTAATCCCTTCTCCTCCATTCTCCTCTTGGGATTTTGGGCACACATGCACACACACCCAGCAAGAGTGTCAAGCCAGTGGGTCCAGGACCTGAACTGTGGTTGACTACATGAGAGTACAGTGATGTAACTATTATGCCATCTGCTGGCCCCTGAATTATTTATTTAATTTTATTTATTATTAGTTTTAAAAAATTTGCTATAGGGCCTGTGTGCTCACCAGAGAGAGAGGCAGAGAGGGAGACAGAGAAATTGAGAAAGCAAGCTGCCAGTTTTGGGACTCCAACCATGGTCGGCATGTGAGAGTCTAGTGCCTTAACCCCACACCACCTTCTGGCCACCTTAACCACTTTTAAAACCACTTTTTCTTATGCTTGAGTCCTATGTATTGCTATGTTCCATATCAAGACACATTCTGACTCAGAGCCCTTGATAGAGATAGATCATATTTAATGCGGTTAGCCTATTATGTAATAAACGATGGAACTAAATCTCAAATGGTTTCAGTTTTCAATAGACATTTCTAGATTGTCTGTGTTCTGGGTTAGATGCTGAGGTTATCTGATTCTCTGCTTCAAGGAGCTAACATGCTTATGAGGGATGATGGACTCTCAAATCATTAATTACAATAAAATATAAAAAGTTAAATTGTAGAAGTAAGTCTTTACTCTGAGAGCAAAGTGGAAATAAATTGCGAAATATCACACAGACATTTAGTGACTATAGTGGGTTGAATAGAGTCTCCTTAAATGTTGCATTTACGTCCATTTGGAAGTTCATAATGTGATCTTATTTGGAAATAGGGTCTTACAAATGTAATTAGTTAAGTTGCACTAAGGCCATCCTGGGATGGGTTGGGTGCTAAATTCAATGACTGGGCATGCAGACAGAGAGAGGCATAGCAATGCAGGGAAGGCCCTATGATGACTGAAGCAAAGACTGGCCACATGCAAGGAAATTCCAGGATGGCCAGCCAGCCCGGAGGCTAGGACAAAGGCATGAGAGACTCTCCTCAGAGCGTCCAGAAGAAACCAACCTTGCCAACACTTTGGTTTTAGATTTCTGGCCTTGTTAACTTTAAAAGAATAATTTTCTCTTTTTTAAAAGCTACTCCACATGTGATCATTTGTTGTGGCAGTCCCAGGAAACAAATGCAGTGATTTCTTGTCCTCTCCTAGAATATATTCCTTCTTGTTTGTTGTTTGTGCCAGCCAGCCTTACTCAAACTTTGGATCTTTGCTCAGATGTATGTCCTTACGTCTTCCTCAGCTTCCCCAGATCTTGGTTCAACTTCCCTGAGTGTTCCTATAGAGCCCTGTGTTTTCTTTATCTTAGTTCTGGTCAGACTCTGTTATAATGCCCCAGTTCCTTATTTTTATTCCCCAGTGAGGGAAAGACAGACCTTTATATCTGTCCAGCACTAAAACAGCAGAATTGCCTAGTACATGCATCTATAGCTGTATATATCCCAATCTATAGACCTCCATGTTAGTCTTGACTGCTGTTCATCAAACTCTGGTACCCAGCAGGATTCTGGCACATGGTAATGGTTCAATGATTTCTCATAGAATAAATTAGTCGCAGAGTCATACCTCAGCTATAGGTTTTCCTATTCTGATGGTGTTATTTTCCCTAAAACTCTCCTCTTTATCCTTCTTTCCTTCTTCCTTCCCACTTATTTTTCATCTTTTTTTTGGTAAGAGGTCATTAATAGTACTTACCAGCTGCCTGTAATTTGATTACCAAGATCCAATTAAAATCAAGAGACTTTAAGTAAGCCACCTTTAAATGGCACCTGGGCCAGAAACTTCCCTAAGAGCTTATTTACTGAGAAGAAGCAGAGCTGACCCTTACAACACTGGTCACCTTGCCAAACTCTCCCAACCTATCCAAGTCAATAATGGTGAGAGGTGAATCAAGAGAGAAAGAAAGAGGGACCAGTAGTTAGCGTAATGGCTATGTTGCTGAACTCCCATGTTGTTGACCACAGTTCAAGTTCTGGACCCGGTGGCTTAAACTCATGCTGGGTGCATATGTGTGCATGCCCAAGATCCCGAGAGGAGAAGGGATTGCGGCATGGCCATCCCCCCTGGGGGTGATTTCTCGCTTTCTGTCTCTCTGTCTGTCTCTGTCTTTCTTGCAAGCACGTGCGCCCTATAACAGAAATCTCTCAAAAAAAAAAAAAAAAAAAAAGAGAGAGAGAGAGAGAGAGAAAGAAAGAATCAGAGTAATTAGATTCTTGGGTTTATGAGGAAGGCAGTATTCACTATAAGGTGAGATTTTTCTTCTCTCTGTCAGAGATAGAGGCTACTTTCTAACCAATCTATGCTAGGAGAGAAAAAGGCCCAAGAACTTTAAAGAAACTGAGGGTACTTTCAAGAAGGAAAAAATAGGCATTTATTTTTATCTTTAAGCATGTTTAATCACTCATTTTCTATTCTTAGGCATTATTCAGTTTAAACTGAGGTATAATTTACACTTAAAGAGATACACAGATCTTAAGTGCACAGTTCAATATGCTATTACCAAGTATATCCCTTTGCAACCCAAACCATTATCAAACCATTAGGCATTTTTGAAGCAACAAACTATCTAGCTGGCCCGAACAAGAGCTAATTGATGAAAGATGCACTTCACTATTTGCAATACAAGGATACTGATGCTTAAAAATACCTAGTAGCTAGAATTCAAAGATCTTGGGGCCAGTCCTGGGACCTAGTGTTTTAGGGAGCTGGATTCCACGTGGTTAACTGTGTAGTACAAATCCCAGCCCTGGTAGTTTGAAAAGCATGTTAGGGCCAAGTGTGTGCACATGTTCAAAGTCCCAACAGCATGGAGTAATGGAGGAAAAGAGATTGTGACATAACCATACCCCAAGGTGTGTGCATGTGTACTTTGGAAACAAACTAACAAACTAACATTGGGCCAGCAGATGGCATAATGGCTAATCACTGGACTCCCATGTAATTTTATGCTGTTTGAGTCCTGAACCTGGCAGCTTAAAACTCACTCTGGGTGCATGTGTATATATGCCCAGAATCCTGAGAGCTGAAGGGATTGTGGAATGGCCATTCCCCCAGGGAGCGATTTCTTGCTCTCTGTCTCTCTGTCTCCCCGGTGAGGACACACACCCTATAGCAAAAATCACTATAAAGCAAACAAACATAATATAAAAGATCTGGTTAAGCATGGCTCAAGGGGGTTGTCCTTCAGTCAAGGGAACCTTCACAGCAGGGGAGCAATGAGATCACTTAAGGCAGACACTCAGAGAGGAGATGAAGAGAGAGAGCTGCAGGTGAAAGTTCCAGGCAGGCAGCTGTGTAGCAGGAAATCCCATGGGGCCTGTGAAAGATTCTCACCACCCTGTGAATGAGATGGCATTTGCACATAGCCAGGACTGATGTCCAGTCTGTATTGCTCAGACCCTGGGATGGCCAGCACATAAGGACCAGCTGAGATCTGAGGTATGTGACCTTTCTTTGCTTCCTCCTCCTTGTTTCAAAGCACCAGAGGAGCCAGCCATTGCAGAGGAGCAGGAGCAGACTTTTCAGAGCTGGACTATATCAACTTTGATGAAGAAACGATGAGATTTAGGTTCATTTGTGACTGAAGTTGGAAATCAAACTGAACTTGGTGTAACTGCAGGAAACTATGAAAAGATAGGTTTTTACCAAGTTGTTACATGATGGAAAAGCACAACTCAACAAAACATAGTTGAAAGTAAGGACAGGAGAAAAAGGAAACCATGTCATGTGCGTACTCTCACAGACTCGAGCCTTCCCAATAAATCAGTGATGTGAGAAAACAATAGCTCTAAACCTGAGGATCGTAGGCCCCTGGGAATAAGCAAGGTAGACACCAGCTTACTGCATGTTATTACACGGGTCTGCCAAGCAGTACATCGAACAAACACGGTCTCTTACTGAAATAAATACTCTCATCTAGATAGGCAAAATCCTCTCTCAATGTCTATTCATTCTGTTTTGGTTAATAACTACACATTTATTTATAAACATTTTACTTTTAGTTCTTCATACATTTGTGTCATATATACCTCCAATCACAGTCTACTCATGCTTAGGAACACTTGCAATTTTTTCAGGCAAGAAAGGAATTATTGTCAGCAAAAAGGATGCCAAATGCCCTGGGAATGTGGGAGATTCAGGCAGTCTCCCACATCTCAGACAGTGTAGGGACTTTATGATAACACCCCACCACATCCATTAGTTCCTGCGGTAGCATAGCGCCCCTGAACCTTCTGACCTGTGTGGTCACCAGTGAGTTTTCGGGAGGTGATATGGCCTCATCTCCATTTCCAGGAGCTGAAAATGGTTAGATAGTTTGTTTGAACTCCCTGAAAACAGAGCTTGCTGATGTGATTTAGGCTTGTTGAATTAGAAGCTTCTTCCTGGGACTTTGAGCTGGGGACATGAACAAAGATGCTGTGCCTATGAGAGGTCATCAGTGGTGGTGTGGCAGAGAGAGAGTCGGCAACAGCACAGGCTTCCTGGGGCTGCCACAAGGAAGGTCCTAAACTAGGTGGCTAAGCCACCGGCATGGAGTGTTTTGGAGACTAGAAGTCTAAGATCTAAGTATTCACTGGGACTGCTTCTTACTGAGGGCTGTGAGGAAGGGTCTGCTTCGTGCCTCTCCCCAAGCTTCTAATGGTTTGCCGACAATCTTTACCATTCACTGGTTTGTAGAAGGATCATCCCAGTCTCTGCCTTCACTTTTATATGGTGTGTTCCCCGGGTGAGTGTTGGTGTTCAAATTCCCCCCTTTTAAATACACCGGTCGTACTGAATTAGGTGCCCCCACTGCTCCACTAGGACTACTATGACTTCGTCTTTTTCTTTTTAAAAATGATTTTATTTTAATTTACATTTAATCACGTTCATCTTTATAGTGTACAGCATCACTTCTTCCAGCATGACTACGATGTCTATCAGTCAAGATGAAGACAATGCTATAGATATTATCATCGGCAAATAGCTTTTCATTTTTTTGTCAATTCAACATACTTTTCTTCCTTTCCCTGTTCCCCTCCCTCCCTCCCTTTATTACTCTCCCCGCTGTTACCCCTATCTTCACTTTCTCTAATATCTACCATTGCCTTCCCAGCTTCTATACCTTACAAACTTTCAGTTTCTGCTATAGCACACAATCAATATATATATATTTTTTCCTTCCCCGCCCCACATTTTATTGATTCACAAAATTTCTTAAATAATCTAACTACTTTCAATAGCAAGCTCTGCTGATATATACATATCTATGAATACATGTCTTACTTAAGGCATGAGACTCTGAGTAGAATGAATATACTATAAGGTAGCACCTAGCTGATGCTATGTAGTATACTACAGTCTTTAATTATGTATTTTTACTGTATTTTTCAATTTCAAGAAAAGCAGATTTAACTTTAATAAATCAAAGACATGCTAAGGAACTATGCTTAAAACTTCAAGCCAGGAAACGGGTTGGGATTCTGTTCAAATAGTGGGTACATGATCCTTTTGGCAGCTCATCCTAATTTACTCATCAGCATTGAACTTATTTCCAAATGAGGATCTTCTAAGATCCTGGGAGGACAGGACTTCAACACTGACACGTTAGGGAGCACAATTAAATACGTCACAGAGATGTTTGGAGAAGACTGGACAGGAGTGGGGCGTTCCTGCCACAGTGTTCTGATGGTGTGGTCTCAGTTACTCCCACAGAGCCTAGCTTCCCTCGGTTGCTCCTTCCTTTTTCATGCCTGGTTCACCAAGCTTTCCATTCATTTCTACATCTGGTTAAGGTCAATAGGAAAGTTTCTCCTGTTTTCATCAAGAACCAAGACTGAGACCCTGTACTCAGCCAAAGGAATCTCCACTCGGACGAGGTGTGTGGTGGTGCAGATACGCTATGATCTGCAGCGGGGAACACGTGGATTCCCAGGTTCCACTCTTGGCCCAACCTGAAGACTAAATGCAGTGCCATACACCTGCAATACCAGTGCCCCAGGAGGCCGAGGGGGCAGGATCACGGGCCTGAGGCTGGCCTGGGCAACGTAAGACCTGGTCTGAAAAAGAGTTGGGTGTATGGTCCATACCAGATGGTGAACTGAAGCAGCAGAGTCACAACATGGAGAGGTCCTGTCTTAAGAAAAAAATAAGTAACATTCATAAGAGGCATGCTATCTCTCCAAGATTTCAAACATATACTATTGTGTAACGCCATCTATTTCTGCAACCAAAAGAGTGTGAGGGGAAATCCTATGGTAATTTCTTTCTCTAAGGAGTGGAAAAAAAAAAAAAGATATGGTATCATACAGATTAACAGACTTGATTAAGTGAACATAATAAAACCACTTAGTTTAGAAAATAAAAAGTTTACCTTGGCATGATTTGTTTGGCGAGATAGTGACGGGTATAAAACAATTAAAATGAATCTTTACGAAATTCAGTGGCTTTTTATTGTTGGCAATTTGGTAAAGGTTTTGATTGCAAAGAAAATCACTGAATGGATTTATTTTTTCTTTCTTATAAGACTCTGTAGCAGGGAGAAGCCATTTAAATTATTTTAAAGATAAAAATGTCACAGACACTTGAGGTTGAGAAAGTACCAGGAATTCATGCAGCTGAAGGAGCAGCAAATGGCTGTGACGGTCCTCGTTCTTTGTCATCTCCGTCATTACTGCATGGGAGGACTGGGTGTCAGCAGCTGGGATTGAACTTCCCCGGGGATTTTAGTCAACCATGAACAGCACTGACATCAATATCCCACCACTCTCTGAGGCTTTCTTCTTCATAGAAATATCATACAATCTAGAACAAGGGGTGTGTTCTTCTGTTATCCAGATAGTCAAGGCACCATTTAAGAGAAATATATTTTTGCATAGAACAATCCATCATGCCTTTTCTAATGCCCCGATAGAGGAGCTAGAGGTGAGCCAGTTCTGGAGAGAGTTCAGATGATGGAGGAGCCTGTGGAGCCAAGTCACACCAAAAAGAACCCCCTCTCTTCTCTTCTTTCTTACCTCTTTATTCCGACTGTCTTCAATATGTGGAACCGAATATGCGGGGCAGAGATGATGCTCGGCTCACTAATGAAGAAGATACAGGCCTCAAACTGAAGCCTGTATCAACAAACGTCTTCTGCAAAGGGCCAGATAACAAGTATTTTAGGCTTCATGGGCCATATGGTTTCTGTCATGCCAAGGCAATCACATGCAATGTGTAAAGGGATAGCGATGTCTGTGTTCCAATGCTGAAATTTGAATTTCATGCAACTATCATGTGTCATGTTATTCTCTTTGTGATTTTGTTCAACCATTTAAAAACATAAAATTATTTATGTTTTTTAAATTTTCAAGTCATACCGAAAACATATAGCAAGCCTGCTCTGAAGGATCTTAGCATCTGGTGAAGGAGACACATGTGTAAACAGACAACTAGGACAGTGTGGACTGTGGCAGGCTTCTAGGTGCGACGAAAGGACTTAGGGACCAGAAGCATCAGTGGAGTCTTCACAGCCCTGCGACAGGAGGGAAAGGACTGTCTTTCTATTTACCCACCCCGACATGCCAGAGAGCTAGGGCGCTTCTCCTTCAGTGTTAATAACTCACTATTGACGTGTTCTCAGCCGGGATCCTTCGGATTCTAGCAGCAGGTTAAGGGAGCAAAAGCTGCTGCAGTTTGTGATGTATTCTTCTATTAGTAGTGAGTGGTTCCAGATTAAAAATAATTATAAAATGTTTCTTTGTAATTGCCAAAGTACGTGCACATCTGCCAGAGAGAGACAGAGAGGCAGAGAGAGGGAAAGGGAGAAAGCAGTCCCCAGTGGGGTGAAGTCATGCCACAATCTACTCTCTTCGATTTTTCTGTCCTTTTGAGACTTGGGGAAGGCACACACACATGCCTGGCTAGTTTTCCAAGCTACCAGGGCTGGGATTTGAAGGCAGTCAGCCATGTGGGATCCAGCTCAGCTTAATCACAAGGGTACAGAGCCAGCCCTAAAATATTTTAAAGTTAATGTTATCAGGCTCAAGATTATCCCTTTGTGACATATATTCTTATATACTATATTACTTTTTTCCTGTTTAATATATTTGTTCTATCGGCAATAAATAGACATGTTCTAATGGATGGTTATGGTGACATATTAAGACAAGAAAATACACATGCATTTTCCAAAGGTTTATTTATTATTTTTTACAAACCAGCAATGGAACCAGACAATCCCAAACCGATGTTTCTGACTGAAATTACAGGGATTGTCATGGCATCGTGGGAGTGTGACTTGTACCTGTGCTCAGGTGGGACCCATTTTGCTGTCACTACCTTGGAAGTTTTAATCATATTTGAACAAGGGGGCCACATTTTTAAAAATAATTATTTATTTTATTTCGTTTGTTATTGTTATTATTTTTTAATTTGCAGAGAGAAACAGAGGGAAAGGGAAAGTGAGAAAGCAAGTTGCCAGGTTGGGACTCGAATCATGGTAGGCCATGTGAGACTTCAACACCTTAACTACCATGCCACTTGACAGCCCCAAGGGAAGGTTTCTTCTTTTCTTTCTTTTTTTTTTTTTTTGAGAGGATTTTTGCTATAGGGGGTGTGCGCTCACCAGATAGAGAGAAACAGAGATATAGAAAACGAGAAATTACCCCCCATGGAGGATGGCCACGCCGCAACCCTTTCTCCTCCATTCTCCTCTCGGGATCTTGGGCATGCATGCACATGCACCTGGCATGAGTTTAAGCCACCGGGTCCAGGAGTCGAACTGCGGTCGACTACATGGGAGTTCAGTGACATAGCTATTACGACAACTGCTGGTCCCTTTTTTATTTTATTTTATTTTTTTTTAGAGAGAGAGAGATTTTTGCTATAGGGTACGTGTGTTTGTCAGAGACAGAAAGCAACAAATCACCCCCGGGTGGATGACTACACTGTAATCCTTTCTCTTCCATTCTCTTCTTGGGGTTTTGGGCACATGTGCATACATGCCCAGCATGAGTTTTAAGCTGCTTAGTCCAGGACTTGAACTGCAGTTGATTACATTCCCATAGCCAGTGATGTAGCCATTATGCCATCTGCTGATCCCCGGGAAGGGCAGACATGTTTTTAACTTGCTTTGAGTCCCACAAATTATGTAACTGGTTCTATAGACAAATGACAAGTGGATTTGTCCTCATCTACGTAAAAGTGTTGTGTCACAATCAGCTCTTTCAGGGACAAACATGGTGAAGACACAGTTCACATGTCACCGACCCCTTCACCTCTATCAGCTTAGATGGTTTCTGTCTTCCTCCTCAGCTCAGTCATAAACAAGAAGTCTGTCTTACATTTTACATGCTACTTTCCATAGCAACGCGGCCTCTACATAGCCATCTATCAAAACTATTTGGTGAGTGTCCAATATTTTCAAAATATCTACAATTGCCAGGCGTTATCTTTGCTATTTTGCACAGAAGATGATAACGTTGGAGCCACACTGTGACTCAGTGGGGAAAAAAAGACACTGCGCATTGAAATCCTGCATGTGAAAGTTAGCAGTTCAAATCCCATGACCTTCCTCAGTATACTGACCACACGCTTGCCCATGCTCTCAGGTTAGCTGAATGCTGGGGATGGATCAGGGTGTCACAGCCCATTGAGGTTGCTGTCTCCATCCCTCTCTTTTTCTTTCTCTGTCTCTCTCTTGCTCATGGAAGAAGTCAATAAACTTAAAAAAAAAAAAGATGATAACATTTCCTTGATTCTAAGCAAATCAATCCATGGGCTTTGCTTAAATACATAAATGATGTCCAAATAAGTAACAAATGAACAGGAGAGAGGGATGTGAATGAAGGGAAATAGAATGGAGAGAAAAAATAGGGACATTTACTGCACTGATGAGTGGATCGATGAATCAAGTGTCGCCCAGTGTCTTGGCTACTCAGAAACATGAGGGACAGATAAATGATCTGGCATGCCCCAATTCCTGGCAGCTTTTTAAAATTGGTCTTTATAAAAAAAAGAATTAGATAATGAAAAGTCCCAGAAAGTGGCAGACTCTGTAAATAACCTCTGCGGTCAGAAACAAGAGACAGTGTTTAAACAATCAATGGAGGACAGCTGGTCATGATTTGGTGGTGATAAGAGCCACATCAGTGGATGTGCAGATCTGTTCAGATGAAGTCATGCATATAGAGGACAACCACCCTTAGAATTTAGCAAAAAAAAAAATCACTGATATTTTGGTTTTAAATTTTAAAAACGTTGCATATTTCCTGTTCATATTTACATTTAAAGATGGAAAAAAAGACATCACACATAGGAATACCTGAACTTCTAGTGCCAATTTTAATGTATGTCCTAATTTTTCATGTCCTCATCTTCACCTGCCTGGGAATACAAATTTACTAGATCACTACTTAAGCCTTAAGCTCCCAGGTTTTTAAAGTGACATTTGTGTTCCTGGAAGAGTTACCTAAAGGAACTCTTCAGTTATTTGTGACTAATAACCAATTCCTAAGTCATTTTTTTATCATCTTCAAAGTCACCGTGAATATGTGTACCAATTTCACCATCCAGCTCTGCGTAAGTTCAGCAAGCATGTCCTGACCTCTAGCCACCTGCACTGCAGGCACCCTCTGTGTTAGTCCCCAGAGACTCTTGCTACTGTAACCAGAGGCATGGTACTGCTTGTTTACTTGTTTAGGCCAGTCAGTGCTTCCTGAAGCCACACACAGCCTCTGATATTTTGAGTGAGTTTCACCCTTTAGTTTGTAATTGTATAATCTAGGGACTCTATTAAATGAAGTTTGATTCTGTTGTTCTGCAGTGAGAGTTTGTGTGCTGGCCAAAGACAGAAACAAAGAAGGTGTGTGTGGGGGGGAATGGGGCGTGGTCTTGCAATAATGCCTTTGCCTCTTTTCTCCATCCTGTCAGGATTTGAGGCACTCATGCACACTTACCAGGTGTGCTGTTTAAGTTGCTGCCAGTACTTGAATTGTAGGGTTGACCGTGGGGGATCCAGCTCCCTTAACCACTAAGCCAGGAGGCCAGACATTATCTTTCTAATAAACTCTCAGATGTGGCCGTTGCTACTGTTTCTGGTTGATAGGCCACATTGTAAATGGCCAGGCTCCAGAACACTGTTGCTCCAAATGTGGTCTTTGTGTCACCTGACATTCAGTCACACTGGTGGTTTTTACTGTAGACTTCTAGGCTCTTCTTCCTATGTAATCAATATTTCTGTGCACAAGAACCCAGAAATCTCTTTTTAACATGCTTCCTCAGGTGACTTCTGTGTAACTGGCAGCCTGGTGTGTGGACACTGTGGTTTTGACACCCAAACAGTCACTAATAGGAATAGAAAGAAAATTCTCCTTCTTTGTATCTCTCTCAAATGAGAATTATGAGGGAGGCCCTGGGACCACATGACTGGGACTCTAATATTTTCAGCACGTAGAGCTGTTTCACAAACACAGGGTGGTGGTGGTGGTGGTGGTGGTGGTGGTTCCTCTCCCTGGAGAGAAATACAGAAGTCTGTGGGCCTGGGCTGGATGTGTTCCCAAGATCACAACAAACACCTTACTCAGAAGTGCCATGCTCCTGAAATCCTTGGCCTTCCTCTCTCAGTCTATTTTTTTCTTTGTTAATTCTAGATTTCTTCCACCTGCATTGCAGCTTCTCTCCAGGGCCCTCCTGTTCCTGTGTGCCTTCTGGCCTCCATCACACCCCCATGCCCTCACCCATTTGACCTAGATCTCCAGCAGTAGATAGGGTTGGTGCCTTTGTGTTCAAGAGGCCCCACCAGTTCTATTTAATCTAGTCAATACGAAAATACTAAATGGCTAGGATGTCGCCTGACTCCACACCCTGGGCACGTCCACGGCCCTTTCAGGTCAAGTTCAGCTGCATCCAAGCATTATGTGTTCAGCAGAGGCATTTGATAACGTCTCTGCCTGGCAGATGATGACATGAGCCAGATTGAGCCAGCATATGTCTCTCGATAGTGGCCAGAATCACCCCATATATCTCAATGTCCCATTAACCGGGATAGACATCTCAGCATATTGCTCGAGCCTGAGGGGCACTGCCCTTGTTATTGCAAACAGAACTGCTACTGCATAGCGGTGATAGAATAGTAAACACCAGAGCAAACACATCCTAGTCCTACCGAGGACAGCACCCTTATCTTACCGATGAGGAATGTCTCAAACAGGAAGATGGCATAATAACTTGAAAAATACCGTACAGACTTTTAATGATAGTTGAAATGGTCTCATTTTCAATTATCCAGAGGCTGAATAAAATAACGCCTGTCATCTTCCCAAGGAATGGGTCAAATATCTTTAATGCTGAATGATTCTAGAATGAAGGTAACCTAAAGGTACAGGAAAGGGAGTAGCAGGTAGGGAGGCATGCGGGGCAGCAGGAGTGAAAACACAGGAACACTGGATATTTAAAACTCCAAACTGGCAAGCAAGCAGTCGGCCTTAGTTACGGAGCCGCACGAGCCAGGTGTGCAGCTGCCAGGCTGGGGTCAGGGCTTCACCTCCCTTCTCTGGCATAGTGGGCAGAAGGTCTGGCTGGAGCAATGCTGGGTTCCTATTCCAAAAGGATGGAAGGAGCCAGCCAGTATGAAGCCAGAACTCATTTTAGTGTGTGTGTGACTGCAGTTCAAAAATACATCTGGATGGTGAAATGGAATAAAGACAAACTACCAGGCAACAGAAGTGAGACTCAATTCAGAGCAAGAATGTCATTATGGATGTGATTTGTGGTGGTATCACAGAGCACTGGGAGTTGAACTCCATTTTCTGTTGATTTTGCCAGATTAAGAATTGGTCTAGAAGTCTGAGTTGTGAGCCAGTTGACAAAAGCTATTTGCATTAGCTAGCATTTGGGGAATAATGTTGACTAACCACAGTGAAAACAGGCATTTATCTTCTTTCTCCCTTTAATTAGTAGTATCCTAAAGCGCTACACATTTTAAATTATTGCCAGAGGGTACATGCATTTACCAAAGGGGGTGGGTAGGGGGCAGGGGGGGGAACACTTCCCCCTGGGGTGTGGTCATGCCACAATCCCTTCATTTCTCTATCCTGTTGGGATTTGGGGCATGCCCAAACAGATGTGACTAGCATGTTTTTCCAGCTGTAGGGGCTGAGATTTGAACTCCATGGTAGGTCATATGGGATCTGGTTCTTTTTTTTTTGGAGAGGTTTTTGCTATAGGGCACATGTGCTCGCCAGAAAGAGAGAGACAGAGAGACAGAAAGCGAGAAATCACCCCCCGGGGGGGAGTGACCATGCCTCAATCCCTGTCCTCCATTCTCCTCTCGGGATCTTGGGCACACATGCACACACGCCCAGCATGAGTTTAAGACACCAGGTCCAGTACTCAAACTGTGGTTGACTACATGGGAGTCCAGCGACATAGCCATTACGCCAACTGCTGGTCCCAGGATCTGGCTCTTTTAACCACTAAGCCACAGAACCAGCCCAACATTTCACATGTTTAAACTATGATATCAATAGTTCTTTTGGGATTTATAAGTCTTAACATGTTTTTAAAAGAGTCCTTTGGTGGGACCAGCAGTTAGCATAATGGCTAAGTCACTGGACTCCCATGTAGCCAACCACGGTTTGCGTCCTGGACCCAGTGGCTTAAACTCATGCCGGGCGTGTGTGCATGCATGCTCAATATCCCGAGAGGAGAATGGAGGAGAAGGGATTGCAGTGTGGCCATCCCCCCGGTGGGGGGGGGGGGTGATTTCTCGCTTCTATCTCTCTGTCTCTTTCTGTCTTTCTAGTGAGCGCACGCGCCCTATGGCAAAAACCTCTCCAAAAAAAGAGAAAAAAAAGGAGTCCTTTGGTCTTTGTTTACTGAACACAAAGTTATTGTTTGTTTAACTGGGAATGAATCACACAATAAAATGTAATGCCATTTTAGGGGCATCTGTCAACATGACCATACTTCCTATTATTGGGTTGTCAGGAAAGTCATGATGCATTTTTGCATAGAAAAACATAGAAAAATATATCATGACTTTCCCGACAACCTAATATATTATACTTTCATTTCGTAGATAAATACTACTTGAGCATGATGTTATTATTGCACAGGACTGGGTGATATTTGTCCTTGTTTTATTTACATTTTGGCAACTGTATTCATAAGCGGGATTGGGTCATGATTATGGTTGGATTTGGTCTCAGTAGAACTTACCACAAAGACCTTCTTTGTTCAATACAATATTCGGGTGAGAATTTGTAAACTTTTTTTTTTTAGTGTATATCATAGTTGTAATATCCTTTAAGTTTTCTATGTTTTATCAAGTGAACTCTGATTATTTATGCATCCATTTAAGTTGACAGAGAGTGTGTGCACTTGCCAGAGACAAGCAGAAAGAGAGGCAGAAAGAACCCCCTCTCACATACTCATGCTGCAATTTCTTTTTCTTCATTTCTCCATCCTTTAAGGATTTCACACACACACACACACACACACACACACACACACTCACACACACACATGCCTGGCATGGTTTTCAAGTTGCCAGCGCTGGGATTTGAACCACAGTCAGCCATGTGAGATCTGACTCCTTTAACTGCTGGGCTACAAGACCAGCTTGAATTTTGATAATTTATATATTTTTAGAAAATGAACACTGACAGGGTGAAGTCATCTCCCACTCTGAATCAGACAGTCCAAACTTTAATAGGACCATATTCTGATTCTTGAAAATCTTTTCTCCATATTTGTTTCTTATGTAATGCACTTTTAAGGGTTTTCCTTTTAGTTTATTTTCATAGCCTTATTAAAATAATTGACTTAACTGTAAAGTTAAATAGATGTATTACTTATTGTTACCACTTTTAAGCCACAGCTTCTACATTGTTAAAATGATATACATTTTTTTTTTCTAAAAATGGTTTGTTTTTCTGTTTCTTTGTTTTTCTAAATGTCACTAAACTCTGCCGGATGGCACTTTCTTGAGGCTTCACAGTACCCTTGTGTTCATTATCTTATAGATTGCGCATCCCAGAGCCAGACGTAATTTCCATCTTTTCCTAGTGCTTAGGAACTCTGGAGACTAACACATTGGACTGGGATCGGCCAGTTCTCCTAGCAAGGCCAGAACACTCTATTTATATGCAGCGCACGTACATGGATCAGATTTGCTTTAATCAGTGTTGGTTCAGGCTTGATTTTGTCTTGTCCAGGAACATCAAAAGACTCTTAGGAAACTCTGATGACATGGTTTTTAGAGGGCTTCATTCTCAAGAGGTAAAGTAAGAACCTACAGGATAGCAGAGGTGGCTCAGGTGGTGTGGGTACTCTTCCTGAGACAGGTAGGCCTCAAAGGATACTATCGTTCTCTTCCAAGCTCAGCATTCACTCCTCAGGAAGCTTGCTGGGGAGAACGCTGTACTTCCCAGAGGGAGAGGCAGGGAGAGAGAGAAGCTCTAGAAGGAAATTCAACGTCAGCTCACCAACTAAAGTAGCAGAAGCAGCCACTTGTTTGGTAGGCTCTGTCTTAAGCTCCTCCCTACTGAGTCTCAAGGTCTCATTTAGTACAATCTTACAAAGTAGGCTTCTTCTAACACTTGACTTTCTCACTAAGGTAACTCCCCTCCTCTTCTTTGATTACACAGCTAACATGAATCTTGGATTAGAAGAAGACAGTTGGGATTCAGGAATCTTATTGGCTATCCTCAGGGCTTCTGATGGGCATGAATAGAGAAGAAACAGGCTCAAGGTAAGCTCTTTCTGAGGAGTTTGCCCTCTGGTAGAGCAAAGGCAGACAATGTTGGAGGGCCTTGTGTGTCCAAGAGATGATAGACGCACACTCAAAGTTAATTAAAAATGCAATACAGCATAAGGTAAGAGCCAAATAAGTGAAATAGACAGCAAGAAGTAAAAGAGTTCAGAGGTTCAATAACTATTTGTTGATTTAAATTGCTTGTAGACAATTGCCCACAGTGCTTACATCTAGCAATTACTTGTCCATTAACCTTGTCTGTGGGGGAGCCCAATACATAATACTGTTCCCGTATTACCTGACCACCTCTGACTAATCTCACTATTTCTTTTTCAACATATAGTAATTGGTGATTTTTGGAGAGTAGTTTATTAGAAAGGCTTTATTCTTTAATAATCAGGACAACATTTTTCATCATTACTATTATTAAATTTGCCAGAGGGCATATGCTCTTGCCTGAGAGAGATAAAGAGAGAGTGTGTGCAAACACTTTCATGGAGCATGGTCATGCTGCCATTCGTTTTCAGCTCTCCCTCCTTTCTGGGATGTTGGGCACACACACACACACACACTCACACACACACACACACACTCAGGGTGTTCCTCAGCCACTAGGTCTAGAACTCAAATGGCGTGGTTGGCCAAGTGAGATCCAGCTGTCTTAACCAATAGGTCAACAGCAGGCCCTCATTATTCTTTGTATAATATTGGACTGCCACCTAATATTTTTCTGGTAGTTATGAAAAACCTCGACACCCAGCCCAGTTCTTTGTAAGAGAGAACTATAAACTGACATCAGCGAGTTTTACAAGATCCCTGAATGTCAGTTTCCTTTTCTTCATAATAGGGATAATAATTACCTTCTAGGATTTTATGATTCTGAAACAGGAGAAAGTCTACTGAAATATCCTGTCTAAGAGTTTAGAAATAGTTGAATCTGATTTCAGTCACTAAAAACCTTCAAATGTGTACATTGCATGAAATATTCTTTTTCTTCCTGTTTATGAAGTACCTGGTGTGTACATAGTAGAGAATGTCTCTGTCTTTTCCTTCTTCATGCCTTATGTTGGCTGGGTCAAGTTTATATTAACCTACCACTGGTACCTAATGTTAGTCCAAAGATACTATAAATAATGACCTTAGACTTGTATTGAGTTCTATAGTTTTCAGTATTCTATAGAACTCAATACAAGTTTTCAGTATTCTATGTGCTTTAAATAAATATTAGGCAATTAAAAAAATTCTGACAATGTTATGTCACTTCTATTTTATAGATAAGAAAAATAAAATTCAGGAAAGTCAAATGACTTTTGCAAGGTCACACAGACAGTAATAAAATAGAAGAGTTAAGATTACATGGGACCAGCAGTTGGCGTAATGGTTATGTCGCTGGACTCTCATGTAGTCCACCACAGTTCGAGTCCCGGGCCTGGTGACTTAAACTCACGCTGAGCGCATGTACGTGTGTGCCCAAGATCCCAAGAGGAGAATGGAGGAGAAGGGATTGCGGCATGGCCATCCTCCCTGGGAGGTGATTTCTCACTTTCTGCCTCTCTCTCTCTGGTGAGCACACATACCCTATAGCAAAAACTTCTAAAAAAAAAAAGAACAAACAAAAACGATTACACTGTGTCCTAGTTGTTTGGTGACAGCCCTATCCAATATTCACAATGGCCACTGCCTAAGCCCTGTATTATCTGATGCATCTAGGGAGGTAACATTAGAGAAAAAGCAAAAAGAACCCAAATTTTCATAACATTTCCATTTAAGGACTTTTGGTATAGGGTGTTCTTGCTTGCCAGAGAAACAGAGAGAGACAGAAAGTGAGACATCACCTCCCAGGGGGGATGGCCATGCTGTAATTCCTTCTACATTATTATCCTTTTTGGATTTTGAGCATGTATGCACACACACCTGGTATGAATTTGAAGCCGCTGGGTCCGGAATTCAAACCATGGTTGACCGTGTGGGAATCTAGTGACATAACCGTTACGCCATCTGCTGGCTTCCCAGGACTTCGACTTTTAATACGAGAGGGGACACGGCGCCTTGAATCATTGTATTAAGTCACCATTTGCCTTGAATAGCAATTGCGATGGTTACATCTGGGACCAGGAATTCTTAGCTGTGGACAGATGCTGTCAGGCCCAGGAAGGAAGGCTCTGTTTTAGGTTAAAGGACAGTACAAATTCAAAGTAAGGTAAATGACCAGAGATGCCTTAGTGCTCAACATGAGAAACGTGGACAGAAGAGGTAGATTTTTTTGCCTCTTTCCACCTGATGCAGATAAGACATACTCCTGATGAAAACCTGTGAAGGGGTCATGCTGAAAAATGGGGCTTAAAGCTGATCTAGAGTCTAGCTCTCACTACTGGTTCATAAAAAAACAAAGGCGACAGAGGAACATGTTAAAAACATAACATAAAAATGTGAACAAAAAATGCAGCATATGGAAAGCTAGGTAGGAACATATGAATCTGGTTTTCTTAGCACACATATTACACAGGAACAGAAGAGAGGGGGGACCTAAGGATTGAAAAGGACTTGAGATACGGCAAGCAATGTGTTCATAAGAAAGTCTTAAATTTTTATTTCAGATCGTTCAAGTATAAGCAATGCATTTCTACAGAAATGGGGAAAATTAAAAACTGCATGTTTGATAAAATGAAGAATGTATTACTAATGTCTGAATAGAAATGGGAAATCTAGCACTTTTCCACATACGAGCACACAGCAAGGCAGATGGATTGACTGATTAAACAGGTTCCAGAGCTACTTTGATGTTCCAAAGTGAGTGGTTGTCTGGGACACTCACTTAAGGCTGTAATTCAATAGACTGTAACATGAGAAACTGCTCTGGTGAATTCCAGACACTAATTAAGAGTTGGATGGGAGGGGTGCTACACAGAATGGTAAATTTCCCTGCTGTATGACTGCCTCTTCAAAGGTCTCACTGTGATCTTCCCAATATACTGGCCAGGTCCAGGCTATCAGCAGTGGTAGCATGTGTGTGTTTCATCTCTGTTCTTTGTTTCTTACATTGTCTTCCATGTTTTGCCTTCCTTCTCTGCTTTGGGGGGGGGGGGGCATTTTATTTCATTCCATTTTCTCTCCTCTCTTAGCACATTGATTATGTTTCTGTAAGGTTTCTTTCCTTTTTTTTTGTTATAAGGCATAGTCTTAGAGCTGCAATATACATAGACAGCTAATCTTAAATCCATGGTCAAATGACTTCATGGGTAGTAAGGTAATTTGTAACAGAATACCTCAGTTTCTCCCTTCTTTTGCTTGAAGCATTGCTGTCATTCCTTATCTATAAACTATAATCACTAAATAGATTGTTGCTACTATTATTTCCAGTTGTTATCTATTAGATCAAAAAAAGTTAAGAAACAAAATAGCAAATTATCTGTTGAAGATAATAGGTGGTGATAGCTTTGATTAGGCCAGGATTCAGTGTATTCCAGATGGGAAAATTCATTTTGTATGCTGCGATATATAGTGGATAATATATAAAAAAAGAATTAGAAAGATAGATTTTTTTTTTTACTTTTGTTCCTTTTCTAACACAATTCCTTTTTTTTCAAATGTAGATCCTTTTTATTTTTCTTTTTTTAACTGTGGTAAGAACAATTGTTTCTTTTTTAACTGCTGATAAGAACAAGAAATCCTCTTAACACTAAATGTCATTGTTAAGTCTAGGCACAAGTTTGCACAGCAGACCTACAGAACCTTCTCCTCTTGTGTAACTGTAACTTTGTATCTGTCAAACAGAAGCTCACCATTTTCCCCTTTCCCCAGGCTCTGGCAGCCACTGTTCTATGATCTGTCCCTATGAGTATGACTATTTTAGACACCTCATATTAAGTGGAACTGTGCAGTATCTGTTCTTCTCTGACTGGCCCATTTTACTTAGGATAATATCCTCCAGATTCATATGTAGATTCAAATTTCTGACCTCTATAATTTTTATTCTCTCTGAAGCACTTACTTTTTTTTTTTTATTTACCATCTCAATATTTACAAGTAGGAAAACAAAACAAAACAAAACAAAAACAAACCTTCAAAACTTTAATATTTAAATATTAGGGGTAGGCCCTAATAGAACAAATTGGTGTGTGTCTGCCATTACACAAAAGATGATTTACTTTCTGTTCCTGTTTGTTTATTTATGTATGGATGCATTTAGCATTAAGAAAATTTAGAGCATTGAATAATGATGAGGTCAGAAAGAAGACAAAGAACAAGGAAACCCAAGATATAGGGTCTCCTATGTACAGTACAGAAGAGCAGAAAAGATTGTTGTCATGATTCTCCAGAGAGACAGAACCAATAGGTATGTATAGAGACACACGAGCGGAGACTTATCAGGGAAATTAGCTCACGTGATCATGGCATCTGAGACGTCCCATGACAGGCCATCTGCAAGCTGAAGATCCTGGAATGCTGATTGCGTAGCCCAGCCCAAGTCCGAAGGACTCAGAATCAGGAAAAGCTGATGGTATAATTCTCAGTTCAAGGCCAAAGGCCTAAGAACACAGTGCTGATGGTGGTGTAAGTCTTGGAGTACAAGGCCAGAGAGCCTAGAATTCTGATACCCAAGAGCAAGAGATGAGTGATTCCAGTTCCAGAAGAGAGAGCATGACCAGTCCACATTTCCTCTTTTTGTTCTATCCAGTCTTCTGGGCAACATTAGGGTCAGATCTTCTCTACATAGTTCATTCAGACTCACATGCTAATCTCTGGATACATCCTTAAAAACACATCCAAAATCACGGATTTCCCAGTTCTCTAGGCATCCTTTAATCCAGTCAAGTGGACACCTAAAATTAACTATCACGAGGACCAAAGATAATTTGCTGTGTCCGTGTTTTCCCAGCTACATTCTGATTGCCATTTTTCATTGGATATGGTTACAGACACATCTTGCGGGTCTACAGTCAATTCTGTCTTTTTACAGCTCTGTTTTGATTGGCTAGGCATCTGTTTTATATTTTTACATCCTATTTTAATTCATTCTGGGGTAATTTATGCACCACCCATAGGAGAGAAAAAAAGTCTACCCAGAGGAGAGACTTCCTATGCATATTTAGCATGTGTAAATATATTTGGAGTGAAAGGGTTCAGAGGACTCTAAAAGGTGGGTAAAAATACAAATGTTGAAATTTATTTCTTAGCCCTACCTTTTCTCCCCTAACAGCATTGTAAAAGTTTTAAAATCTGCCAGGGACAAACCTGTTTTTTCAATAAATTAGTAAGATGACCTCTTCATAAGCCATTGCTAATCATTATAATTTGTGAACAGAACTATCTAGTGTGAATCTAATAACATGAGAGCACTCATTTATAACAAATTTTGATATGTTGACATTTTATTTATTTATTTATTTATTTATTTTTTTTTTCTTTCTTTTTTTTGGAGAGGTTTCTGCCATAGGGCGCGTGCGCTCGCCAGACAGACAGAGAGAGACAGAGAGATAGAAAGCAGGAAATCACCCCCCAGGGGGGATGGCCACGCCGCAATCCCTTCTCCTCCATTCTCCTCTCGGGATCTTGGGCACGCACGCACACGCGCCCGGCGTGAGTTTAAGCCACCGGGTCCGGGACTCGAACCGCGGTCGACTACGTGGGAGTCCAGCGACATAGCCATTACGCCAACTGCTGGTCCCGACATTTTATTTTTTAATAAATTCAAGTATAAAATTTGTAATTTTTCAGAGTAAAGTATTTGAACCTTGCGGTCAAATTTCATCCTTCTTTTCTTCCTTCCTTCTCTTTCTTCTTTTCCTTCTTCTTTTCAAATACCTTCTTTACAAGCAACATTTTTATTTCTGACAGAGTTTAAGATGAAATAGTAGCTCACTTTTATTAACTTGCATTAGATGAAATTCCTCTTTTCTTGTTCAGTTGATACTATTAGCCTTTCAACTTCAGTGGTAAATCAAGCCATGGAAGTTCTCCAAATGTAAAAGTAACCACAGAGACAGTCCCGGCAGATAGCACTGCCTATACCTGCAGCTTCTGGCCACAGGTAAATTAGAACAATGGTCTCTGAGAAACTGGTCTGAAATGAGAATGCTTTCGATAATAACAACTTTAATTTTTATGTTGCTTTACCTCCTGGGGTTTGAAAGAATTACCAACATGTCATATTTGAAAAAGGTGGAAAAACATGAAGGTCTATGACAATATTCTCCTAAGATATTAATAAATATTTTGTGAGTAGAATAGCAAATTCTGATATTCTACCAATTTCCTACATTTTTAATATGCTAAGAACACTTTCTGGAATAGATATTCTCAGTGGGAAATGTCACAGCTGGGACTACTTGTTTATTGGCTACCACAATAGGTTTCACTGAACTCGTGGAAATAACCAGTCCCCTTCCTACAGAAGCACCACTACAGCCAACCCTACCATTTTGCATTCGGTGGTCAGATGATCAGTTTAGTGGAGCACACATCCAGAAGGAGTGTTTAGACAACGAGTTCACCAAGGAACCACATTTAGATGTGCTTCTAGAGGTCTTCGTGCTTTGACAGCTCTATGTGAAGTGGTAGCTAATCTGTAGTGATGAGAAGTAGTCATCAGGGTCTGAGCTAGAAGAAACAGGCACAAGCATCGTATACTTTGTGTATGTGAATCTTGAAAAAAAACAAAACAAGCAAACAGAAAAAAACCTGTAACATCCTTTCTTCATGTGATTATCTCAACATGACAAATCAGAATGTGCCAATCACAGAGTACCAACGACATGAAACAATGTGATCCCAGTGAGAAACTAAGTAGCAGCTATCTTTGCAACCTCAGCATGGTCTCCAGTGTCGGAGAGATCTGAAAACTTCAGGTGGTACAGATGATTCACTCACATTTATGTATCATAATGATGAATATTTTGCAGATCTGTGGTATGCCATTTTCCCCACCCCAAGTTTTCTATCATGAACATGAACACACTTGGGATATTTTTAATGCCGTCAGATTATTTAAAAAAGAAATACCTCCGAGAACCCTCTGACCCTCAAACTTGACATATTTAGTGTATTGAAAGGCAAACGGCTCTGAAGATTTCTTTTCCGCATTATACTGTTGCCTTTGGATAGCAATGTATCCTTATAGAACTGACGAATTTTAGAAACATTGCCGACAGAAGATGGATGGCTGAGAAAAGTAGATACCATTTGAATGATTGTAGATTTAGAGTAGATTTATTTGCCCTTGATTTATTTGCATCCAGACGGAGCAAAGAAAAGTGTATATTTGGCATCAAAACCAACAGCACACAGTGAAATCTTCCAGTGAATAAAATGGCAGCTGAGCACCACAGTCTTTTCTACCCCCACCCCTCTTCTTGCCCAAATTTTGGTCTAGGAAACATTGGAAGTAGGGGAAAGTTTGTATTATTGTTTGAATCCTAAGAGTCTCTATACAAATGAAACACCCTCAGGGAATTTGCTTGACTTGATTTGAATAAAGCCTGTTGATCAATAGAAAGAGTAACGTAGTGGCATCATGATCTGGAGGGTGCAGGCCAACAGCAGATACATTTATATCTAATTGATGAGGTCCAGAGTCAGTATTACTGTTATTAGCACTGTTATTATTACTAACTCATTTCCCAAGAAAGGAGTTTGGCCTCTGGAGACCTTGTAAATAGATCTTTTCAGTATACGAACAAACGCTCGTCTGCAAAGTGCAATTGTAGATAAGCAGACCAAAAGCTGTCATGGATAGTGTCGTGTCTGATGATGGCTGGGGTTTCTGGAGAGATCTCAGCACTGTGACAGGAATCTCTCACAAAAGAACAGAAAGCCAGACCTGGAAGGGATTGAAAGGAATTAAACAAGGCCTTTGCTGGAAAACTCAGGGCTAAGGTAGCTACGGGTATCAAAAGTAGCTGTGCCGAGCCGTTTGGGTTTCCTTGTATCATGCAGCAAGGGAGAAGGAAACAGAGAGGAAAACTGCTTTTCTAGGCTATGAAAGCCTAAAATAAGGAAGAGGTTCAAAGGATCAAAATATGGGAGGTCTGACTTCAGAAACTGCACCAGACAGATAAAGTTCCCTTGTATATAGAGTCTTCCAAGTCTGTAATACACAGCATAGTCATTCCTGAAGTTCGTGCATCATTTTTTAAAATATGTTTTGGCATAAAGTGCATATGCTTGCCAGAGATTGACAAGATAGTGAGAAAATGAGAAGGCACCCACCCAGAGGGGATGGGCATGCCACATTTCTTCTCCATTTCTTTCTTGGGAGTTTGGGCATGCAAGTACATTTTCTAGGAGTGATTTTCAGACTGCCAGCTCCAGGACTTGAGCTGTGGCCATCCACGTGGGAATCTAGTGCCTTAACCACCATGCCACCTACTGGCCCCATCCTTCTCTTCTTTTGACTTCTTAATTTCAGTATGTGTTGGGGAAGAAGTTATGCAAATGCAAATGCCCTTTGACATCTTTCCAGAAATTTCAACATCTCTCTTTTGAGATCCAACCCACAATAAAATGTTTCTTGTATTTCCAAGATGTTATTTCACTCTGTTGTTTTCTTTCATAGCTGAACACACAGACGTTTGGCTTAAAGTCAGTGGTCCAATTTACTTCCGGTTGAGGATCTGGATTTAACAACTTGCCACATCTAATGACCTCCATATTTTTCTCAAGTCTATTAAATTCATATGTTTCTTTCCTTTGCCATCAACATACAGTATTCATTTTCCTATTGCTCTTAATAAAATAATAAATATCAGCAACATGTTATGAAGGAGAATCGTAAATAATCCTTCTTCAAATGAATATTCTCCTAATGAATCATTAACTCAAATGATTTTAAGAGGCAGAATATACGTTGTAGTTCAGATTATAGATGCCTGGACCAGTTTGCATCTTTTATATTCTAACTGTGTGACCTGGAGTCATTTGTTTAGCTTCTCTGTTTCTGTTTCCTTATGTCAGAGGAATGATAGAAGTGACAGTTCGCCTCCTGGGATTAGTGGGATTAATGAGTTAATAGACATCAGGCACTGAGAACACTTGCTCATAGCAAGAGTTATGTCACTTTTTATTATTAGCATTACCCAAATTCAAATGATTAACAGAAATAACAGTGAAGTTGCTTTGGTTGATATTAGGACTTCAGGATTTATTTTGTGTGGATGACAGGTGTCTCTTCCAAATAGTTAACCATTACTCCCAGAACTATTTATGAAATAACTTGTATCTGTTGTTTGTATTCATGATAATTCTGTTATTTCACATTTAATCCTATTATAAAAGTAATCGCTTTTAAATCTTGTATTATTTTGTTATATTAATAGCATATGTTCATTTTAGAAGAGGAAGAAATATATGTGGGCTAGAGCCTATCTTTCATATTCCAAATTTAAGAAATATTTATGTGTATTTCTATATAAGTTATTGGGTTGTCAGGAAAGTAATGATGCATTTTTGAATAATAAAAATTAAAAAAATATGTGTCGTGACTTTTCCAATGACCCAATAGAATGAATTAAGCTGTTCTGTGGTTTGAAATATTGGACTCTATAAAAGCATGGAAATCAACTGAAGATACAAGAGACAGTGTGGGAGGAGGGTGGGAATGTTGAAGGGTGAAAGGGAGGGAAGCAAGAAGGAAATAAAAGAAGCAATATATATATCTATATATATCTATATATATATACACACACACGTGTGTGTGTGTATGTGTGTGTGTGTGTGTATAAACACAATCAGGGAGCAGCAGTTGGCATAATGGCTATATCGTTGGACTCCCATGTAGTCAACCGTGGTTTGAGTCCCAGACCCAGTGGCTTAAATTCATGCCAGGCGTGTGTGTGTGTGCATGCCCAAGATCCAGAGGAGAAGGGATTGCGGCATGGCCATCTCCCCTGGGGGATGATTTCTCAATTTCTGTCTCTCTGTCTCTGTCTTTCTGGAGAGCACACGTGCCCTCTAGCAAAAGAAACTCTCAAAAAAAAAAAAAAAACACACACACACAATCAAGCAGTCAGTCAATCAATAAATACTTCAGAGTTTTGAAACCATACTCTATCACTGTATATCCATCTGAAGTCAGATGTCCTGCCCTACCTTAATCCTCTTCTATCTATTTATATTGTTTAGCTTAAAGCTTAGGATCTTTGGGAAACGTGAACTTGTTTGTTCCCTGTCTAGAGATAGTTCCTTTTGATCCAAAGACCCCACAGATATAGCCACAGTATTTTTAGACATGTATTTTATAGACTGTCCATGTATCTTTGCATTCTCACTCCCGATTGCCTGTTTTGTGACTGAACTGTGATACTTTGAGTGTATTGTGCTTCAGAGAGAAACCCATTCTTAGTCACTTTTCTCTTAACCACTTTATCAAATGTTGAGGATTTATGAATTTCACATCATTGTTAGATATTTGCATTGATAGAACTTAATATCTGGAGAAAACTTAACGGATAGAGAGAATTTAATAAATTGAGAGTTTGAATGAGGTGTAATCACCATACTCTTTTTTTTTTTTTTTTTTTTGAGAGGTTTTTGCTATAGGGCACATGTGCTCACCAGAAAGACAGAGAGAGACAGAGAGATAAAAAGTGAGAAATCACCCCCCCCACCGGGGGATGGCCATGCCACAATCCCTTTTTTCCATTCTCCTCTCAGAATCTTGGACATGCACGCACAAGCGCCTGGCATGAGTTTAAGCCACCAGGCCCAGGACTCGAACCGTAGTCGACTACATGAGAGTTCAACGACATAGCCATTAAGCTAACTGCTGGTCTTGTGACCATACTCTTGACTTGATCCTGAGTTTTACTAAGGTTTTTCCCTCTAAAACTTTCTCAGTGGGCCAGCTTGTGCTGTGAACGTGAAGGTGACTGGATTCTATGTGGCTGACTGTGCAGTTCTTGAGTACCAGACCCATTGGCTTGAAAATACTCTGGGTGCATGTGCAAAGGTGCCTAAAATTCCTGGAAAATGAAGGATATGGGATTGCACATGGCCAACCTCCCTTGGGGGGTGATTTCTCTCTTTCCCCCTCTCTCTCTGTCTCTCCCAGGTGAGCACAAATGCCCTCTAGCAAAACTAGGAAGAATAAAGACTCTCAGTTCCTGCCCTTCCCCCACATCCCACCTACCCTAGTTTTAGGTTGAGAGGCACTTGCACCTTTGAATTGGTAAATCTCTGAATTTGTGAAATCTAAATTCCCGTTAATTCTCTGCTTACAAACTGAGTTTTATTTTTAAATTTACCTTTATTTCTGTTACCTTTGCACACGGAGCCTATCCAAACCAGCACATACACTATCAAAAAAATTTTTTTTCATCTCTTCCTCCTAGAATTATGATTTTATCAGGAATGTATTCTGCCTTCAGACAAGCTATAGGAGGTAGTTTAGCAAATGTTCAGTCTCTGCAGATCACGGACTGCTATCTTTTTCTCTAGTACCAGTGTCCGCATTTCTCATGTGTGAGCCACAGTGCAGTACCACACACGTAGAGGCTTTTGGTTGCAGTTGTACAGTGCGATTGTTACTTATCTGTGTCCATGGATGTAGACTAGGCAATGGTATAACACTAAACAGCATCAATGGTCTAACTTAGAAAACATTTCTCTCTTTCTCCTACCACATACCTATCACTGGTCATGTTGGGGGGCGCTCTTCACTTTGTTTCACTCCTGCACCCAAAGGTACTGTACAACCCTTATTGGTAATATTTCTGGCTATCATGAAAGAAGAGAAAAGAGCATGGCGTATTCACTTCAGCTCTTCAATTTACCCCTAGACAAACATGAAGAAAATTAACCATCATCCCAGCAGTCAAAGCAAATTACATGGTTGTACTTAGCATCACGGGGATAAGGATGTAAAATAAATCTATGTATCTGAGACTAGAACTACAAATCTCTAAACCATTCTCTTCCTTCTTTTTTTTCTTTCTTCACTCTCTGCCTTTCATGTATATCATATTCACCTATGTATAATAAGTTTATTGCATATTTTAATTTTGTTTTCCCAGCTGTATTCTGCTGAACCATCAAGGTACCTCATAAATTAGGATGGGGGAGGTGGGATGGGAAAGGGAGGTACCCGGAATGCAGGACTTTGGGTCTTATATTCAGCTCTTTTAGATTAGCCTTTACATCTCTCCTGTTAGAAACAAATGTGTCCCAAACTTTCAAGTTTATTTATTTATTTATTTATTTGTTTATTTATTTATTTTTACATAGGGCATGTGCACTCACCAGAGAGAAAGAGAGAGACAGAGAGAGACAGTGAGAGGAAAAGTGAGAAATTATCCCCCAGGGGTGATGGCCACACCATATCCCTTCTCCTCCATTTCCTCTCAGGATTTTGGGCACACTTGCACACATGCCTGGATTTTCAAGCTCCTAGGTCCAGGAATTGAGCTTGGATTGGCCATGTGGAAGTGCAGCTCCTTGACCACCATACCACCTGCTGGCCCTGTGTCTTTATGTTTTTTTTAGCAAGTTTTTGTTTGTTTGTTTAGTTTTTGTTTGCTGTAGGGCATGTGTGCTCAATGGAGAGAGAGAGAGAGAGAGAGAGAGAGAGAGAGAGAGAGAGAGAGAGAGAGAGAAAGAGAGAGAAATCACTCCCCAAGAAGTATGGCCAAGCAGCAATCCCTTCTCCTTCACTCTCCTCTCAGGATTTTGGCCATGCACACATGCACCTGCCATGATCCCTAAGCTGTTGGCTTTATGGCCTTAACCTCCACACCACTTTCTGGCCTTCAAGTGTCTTCATTAGTTTTGGTCTTTTCTCTTTAAATAACTAGCGTCTACTGGTATAAGTTCAATGAACTACAGATGATGAACCACCAAAATATTACCATTGGGTACTTCTCAGCACTGGAATTAATGAGTTAATCTATTATTTGTATTTATCTTTCTTAGGCAACTTGGGCCCCTGGATTGAGCAGCTATAAACTACATTGTAGTAAATCCTTGATTTCAGTATGTGGAAAACATATTAATGAATAAATAAAAGGAGTAATTTTATACTTTTTTATATACCTCAAAATTAGGGAATAATATAGATTTGTGAATAGGACTGAAAAAGAAGATAGAAGCATTTACCAAAAGAAATTACTCCTCCAATAAGCTTGAGATACATGTATTGCAGCAGGAATACACAAATTCCATCTGGGGGAGGGGAAGTCTAATATCTTACACTTACATTAGCGGCTTAGCTATAGCTGTGTTTGGTGTAAATATAAATTGAATTCCTCCATCAGGCAGGTCACTGTACTTGCTGATGTTTAATGAGGGTGCTCAAGTTTAGACTGTTTATCCCCTAGAGTCTCATTAAGCTAAACATCCTTGCCTTAAGCCACCTGCCTTTGGGCAGTAGCAATAGAAATAAAATCAGATTCATTTCCCATCTTGATAAATTGGCATTAACTACTACTTTATCTGAAATAGGCTTGATAATTAGTGTCTCTGATTACATAGAAGAAACTGTTAAATCTTTTAGAATGCTTTAAAAAAATGCAGACTTTCTAAATTTGCTGCAGTTGAGGGAGGAGATTTGAAAGCTCTGAGCCAGTCATGACTGTGATGAGCGTCATTAAAATAGCAATCTTTTTTTGGAAGCTCATCTTGTCCCAAGTAAGTGTGATTTAGGAATATGGGAACACCTGTTCCAGGGTGGCAATTTTTACTTCAGTGCTCTACTATCCATGAGGATTGAGCTGGGAAGAACAATATGGATATTAAGAGTAAAGCATCTAATTAATTGATTAACAAAAAATTAAGCAAAAAGGCTCCTAGAAAATGGACTGTCACAAGCCCAGGGGCCAGGTTTCTGTGTCTAGCTTGTTCATCGTCAGTTTTGAATAACTCACATTAGTTGTATGTTGGTCAGTCATTTTTGACTACATGCCGTGACTGAACTCTGGGACACATCTCTCCTCTTGTGCTGTGGATAGTTATTTCCCACCTGGACCGTGCCACAATCTTTCCAGAGGATGAACAAGAAGCAGGGATAGTTTCTTGCTGCTCCAGAGCCCCACAAAACTCTTCTTCTGGCTTCCGCTCTACTATTCAATAAGATTTTTTTTTTTTTTTTCCTATAGGGAACAGTTCGGTGTTTCTTGAACCTTCACTCAATACCACATACATTTTCCTGAGGCCTTAGATTTATGTCAGAAAGACTGGCTAGATAGTTCTGTTATTCTGACCACCAGACCCCTTCCTAGGGAAAATAAACACATAGTACCAACCGGGTAGAAAAAATAGTGCACGGGGTCTTTGAATAGAAAGAGAAAGCAGAGGAAAACAATGGTAGGAGAAAAAAAAGTAACACATGGGTTATTTTTAAAATTTATTTTAAGTTTTTTTTTTTTTCCTTTCACGAGAAAGAGAGAGACGGCATCCTTAACAGGCTCTCAACATCATGATTCATCCCTAGTTTCAGATAGCCTTGGGTCATGAGCACACATGAATTATGTTTATCAAAATAGTGTTGATATTAATTATAGTAGAGGTAATACTATTTATGGAAAGATTACTCTTCCCCCTGACCATTGTGAAAAACACCATAAATACAGTAGTTTATTAAACCTTCTTATAAATCAAGGAGGTAAAAACAGCTCATTCCTTCTGAGCCTCGGAGAGGTAGAATATCTTCCCCAAACCAGTAGGAGAGCTGGGATTTTTTTCTCTGTCCCAGGGGTATCCTTCTGTATTTACCATGATAAGGCCCATGGACCTTGCTCTAAGAGAAATGGGGAGACATTGACAGGTTTCAAATGTGTGTGTCGTATGGTGAACCAGTCTTTGATGGTTTACTGTAGGGATTGTGGATAGCAGTTTAGAAGTTGTTGAGGAGAGCCATAGAATTCTTTTAACTCTGATCATGGGACCAAAGCAATGATCAGAACCAGAACAATGAGAGATGCCCCTAAGGAGAATGCATTGTTGTAAAATATGCTTTTTTAATACAAAAGCTAAATGATTTGGTGACTCATTGGATTTGTGGAGAGAGAGAGAGAGAGAGAGAGAGAGAGAGAGAGAGAGAGAGAGAGACAGGAGAGAGAGAGAGAGAGAGAGAATGGAGCTGAATATTTTAAAGACCATGGCCTTTCCAGAAAAATATAGTTAGGAACCACTATTTAATTCAAGGTGGCAGAGTTTGATCAGTATTCACATCCAGTCTTCTAGATTAGAGCACTGTGCCTGCAGTAGCTTTACGTTCTCAGGGTGACAGGACATGCTGTCACAACAGTAGGTCATGTGAATCTGAAGGGCTGGCAGACTCAGGGAGTCCTGTAAACTCAGGGCCAGGATACTTTCTCTGCTGCGATGATTCCTTTATGGGGATTATACAGACTTATTTAATGGATAAAGCAAGCCTTGGGCCATTCTCTTCCCGAAAGATTATTTCTTGAGCCATGAGTAAAGAAGGGATCAAGAAAAAGTCTTTACACAACATTTTGTGTTCAGTGAGAGGTTTTATTTGCCTTTTTGCTTGAAATTTTATAATATTTCTATTAGAAAAGAGTAAAAACTCATCGCTCAGAGTTCACAAGAGAAAGGGAAAAGGGATAATTGGATGACATGTCTATTAATTGACTGAATATGAAAGACAGGAAATAGTATGAGATAAACCAGTCTAAGCCGAGGCGGGGACAGGGACACAGTTTCCTGAAGCCATTCTCTGTATCTCACTGAATGGGTGTGATAACATTTGATTATTATTATTTTATTTTAAATATAAAAGTATATAAAATGGGAAGATGGTTCTAAAGAGGAAATGAAATAAAACTACAATTTCAAGGAAAAAGAATTATAAAAAATGTTTGATAGAGAAGAGATTATATGCTTTTTTTTCCCCCCTCAAGCATACTACTTGCTACAGGGCACGTGTGCTCACTGGAAAGACAGAGAGAGACAAAGAGATAGAAAGCGAGAAATTACCCTCAGGGGAAATGGCCATTCCGCAATCCCTTCTTGTCCATTCTCCTCTCATGAGCATGCACACACACACACCTAGTGTGAGTTTTAAGCCACCAGGTCCGGGACTCAAACTGCAGTAGACTACATGGAGTTCAGCAACCATTATACATATGCTGGTCCCTGAATTTTTTTTAACTTTATTTAATTCTTCCATCAGTAGAGAGAAAGAGAGACAGACAGAGACAGCACCTCCGCAGGGTCTTGTTGTCATGATCCAGCCCTAGGTTATTGAGCTCCAGATCATTGATAAATGCATGCCTGGTGTACTCAGGGAGGTCTCTAGATCCAGACCTGGAACCTTCATATATGGGTCAGACTCATAGAACATTGGGTTGTACTGCTGCACCACTACCCAGCCACCTTTTGCTGAAATTGAATAGTGATTGTGGAACTATTAAAAATGGGGACAGGGACTAGAGGTGGCGTCATGGTTAAGGCACTGGACTCCCATATAGTCACCCATGGTTCGAGTCCTAGACCCCTCAGTTTGAAACTCATGCCCGACACATGTGTGTCTGTGGCCAAAATTCCAACAGGAGAATGGAAGAGAAAGGACTGTGGTTGTGGCCTTTCCCCCATGAGGTGACTTCTTCTTTTGTGTCTCTTTGTCTGTCTCTGTCACTCTGGTGAGTGAATGCACCCTACAACAAAATTTCTCTCCAAAAATAAAAAACAACAAGTGGGACATTCAGAGGTAATCCCTTAGGGGTGGGGTTAGTGTAGTTATAAAAGGATGCGTTTGACTCCCTCTTGCTATCTCTCACCCTCTCTTTGTCCTTTTGCGAAGTGATGGCCTCTTCCATGTATTGATGTGGCAAAAAGGCTCCCACCAGATGCAGGCACCTTGATAGTAGGCAATTTCCAGAACTGTGTGTTCAAACTAATTATGTTCTTTATTTTATCCAGTCTGTGGTATTCTGTTAGAGCATTACAGCATGGACACTGAGGCATCTGCTGGTTCCTCTGGAAAGGGCAGACTCCTATTCTATGTAGCAATCTGACATTGTACTTAATATAAAGGGGCTATAGGCTGAAAGAAGGAGAGTTGGGAAAGGTAGAAATGTGTAATAAAATGACCGTTCTGGGTGCAGTGGAGAACTCACTTCTACCTGAGGATGTTCTTTTCATTTTCTGCCATCGAAGATTGCATAAATCCCAGTTCTGTCATTTTATTAAGATGTAACTAGAGTTGTGGGGAAAGAAACTAGGCGAACACTGTATATTATGTATTTATGCTTCTTTGAGTGCTTTGTTCTATAAACTATAGTATGATTGAAATAGGTTTGTATATTCTGTTTTTTCCATAATATGAGCTCAAACGAGAGTTATAAGTTAGGTGTGATAATGAAAATGGAATCTGAAGTGTTCTCATGAGAAAAATGTAGGATCATTATGTGCAAACCAGGGCAATGGATAACGTATCTTTCTACTTTAGGCATCTGTGTGGTGCTGAACTAAAAATGCTATGAACACCTCTTCAGTTTGAAAAGTCAGCATAGGAAAAACCCACAGGAATAGAATAGGCTCTTTTGTGATATTGTTTTCCATCCTAGTCATAAATGTAAAAGGCCTATTGTTAGGTCTAGAGATGTACATTTTTGTGACAAAGAGGAAGTGCTTCCAGTTGATAATTTCCTGTATCTTCAAATAGAGTTTAGGTATTTTTTAATATTTAAACTTTCTAAATAACTTGTATTTATAGTCTAGCTTTTTCATTTTTTAAAAATTTGCCAGAGTGTACATGCTTGCCTGTGAGAGTTGGGGTGGGGAGGTAGGGATGTGGGGGCAGTGAGAAAGCATGCTCATGGGGCATGAGTACACTGCAATCCCTTCTCTTCTGTTTCTCTCTCATTTAGAGACTTTGAGCATGCACACACATGCATCCAGTATGTTTTTCAAGCCTCTGAGTGCAGGACTTGAGCCATGTTGTCAGTCATGTGGGATTCAGCCAACTTAACTGCTAGGTCACTGACTGGCCCTACAGTCTAGCTTTTAATTATTTGACTAATCCTGTAAGAAAAGTGAGGAAGATATTTTTGTCTTACTTTTTAATAGAAAAACAAAGACGTAGGGACCAGCAGATGGCCTAATGGCTATGTCACTGGACTCTCTTGTAGTCTACCGGGGTTCAAGTCCTGGACCTGGTGCCTTAAACTCACGTCAGACGTGTGTGTGTGCGTGCCCATGATCCCGAGAGGAGAAGGGAAGAGAAGGGACTGCGGCATGGCCATCCCCCCTGGGGGGTGACTTCTTGCTTTCTGTCTTTCTGTCTCTCTCTATCTTTCTGGAAAGTGCAGGTAACCAATAGCAAAAACCTCTCAAAAAAAAAAAAAAAAGAAACAAAGACATAAAAAAATTAACATGACGTGTCCTGAGCAAAGTCAGATTTTTTAAATCTATTGCATACATTATTGAATTATTATGTTTTATTGCACATTATAGATGTATCAAAACTCATTGAACTGGTCACTGAATACTTTGTTCTCAATTTCACAGTAGGTAATAGAATATAAATCTTAATGTATAAATATTTTTAGGTCTTTTATTTTATTGTTTCCTTTGAAAAGTTTTCCTAGAAGCCTTTTTAAATTAAAAAAAAATGGAAGCGATTACACAGTTGCGTGAATATAGATTACTCAAGTACTTACAAAGCCGGACAGTGGCACAAAAGGAGAACATGGTACTCTAGGACGCATTTCCACAGGGGAAGGTTCTAGGTTCAGGTATGGAGACCTTCTTGCATATGCCAGGCACCACATGCTTATGGTCAGAGCCTGATTGAAGGCTGGGGCTCGTGTGTGTGTGTCTCTTTCTCTTTCTTTATGTCTGTTCATAGGAAATATAAATGAATATGCTTTTTTAAAAAAGTCCTTATATTATTTATCATGTATATTTCTAGTCCAGACTGTGTCATAGGTTGTGACTTTAAAACTAGCACCTTGGAATTTCTAGACATATACAATCTCTACAATACAACAGATCCTCAATAACTGTTTAAGCATTAGTAATAAATGTTTATTCCTATTCAAGGTATTCGGTTACAAATGAGTGTATCATGCTACGTCTTAAAAAACACCAATCAACTCCTTGATATCATTCTGGATATGAAATACCACATTTTCCTACTGTAAGTTGTTTTGTTAAATATTATAAATTCTAACTATGAAAGCAGGGATTCTTGGCTAATTGAAGTGGTAATCAAATGAGTTATGTTTACTGCAAACATTCCACATGGTAGTCTAATCTCATCACTATAATTAAGACCACATCATTACTTCTACTTGAATTCTCCATTCTCTCTGCCCTCGTGATCTTTCATTTTTTTTGGGAATAAACATTCCTCCAGATAGACATTTGAAAAAGAGTACATTCTTTGCCAAGATTCATATTTCAAGGGATTTAAAGCTAATTAAAACTGTAATGTCTTTTGTTTCGTTGTTTTAGAGTCACAATAAAATAAACAGACTCAACATTGTGTGACATATTTAAGAAAAAACTCGAATGTATGATCTATGACTGCGACTCCCACTAATCTTTCTGGTGTTATCTCTTGCCATGTTGGGTTCTGTAGGATAGTGCCATATATTAGGTCATTGGGAAAGTCATGACATATTTTTCTAGGCAAAAACATGGGTCATGACCAGATAATAGAGTATTTACTGTCATCTTTTAAATTGTCAATATCGTTCTTGTTTTATTGCTAAAAACTACATGAATAGTTTTTTTCTAACAAAATTTACTCTGTTTTTTGATGAGGTAAAACTTGCAGTGAAATATGTAGATCTTATAAGTTTACAACGTGGGAAGTTTTGACAGATACATGCCACTATATAACCAATATTCCAGTCAAGATAGAAAACATTTGGGTGACTTTTCCTGCCTATTTCTAGTCAACCTCTACCACCCAAATGTGAAATTTTATTGTTTGTTTCTTGTTGAGTATATATCACATTTGTTTGTCTATTCTCTCTAATGGTCATTTGGGCTGCTTACAGTTTTTTGGTTAGTATGAATAAAGCTACCATTGATCTTTTGATAAACCTCCTGTTGTGTACGCATACATTTTCTTACTGTTCCCATATTTTCCTGGGATCAAAATTGCTGGGTCAGAAGATAGATGTTTGGTTAACTTCATAAGAATTTGCCAAGAGTTTTTGAATGTGTTTGTATCATTTTACACTCCTTGCAGCACTGTCTAGAAATTATAGTTGCGCTATGATCTAGCCAATATCTATATTATCAACTTCTAGATTTTGTGGAATTATCAGCCCCCCCCCAAAAAAATCAGCCATTTCAGGGACTGTCAAGTAGTCTCTCTCCCATTGAAGTTACAACTTTTTCCCCTTGATGACTTATGATGTAGAGTCCCTTTGTACTTATTAGCCATTCACATATCTTAATTGCAATACTTGCTAAATTCTTTAATTATTTTACTTAAGTTTTTAATTAGCTTACTTATCCTCCTAAGCATTTCATATATATCCTCTATAGCAGAAACTGAAAGATTGGAAGGCATAATATCAGGGAGGACAACTGTAGCTATTAGAGACAGTACTGAAGGGCAAGAGGGGACCAGTACTAGGGGGTGGGAGGGAGGCAATCAGGAAAAAATTGAACACATTTAATAGACACAAAAATGAAAACTTATCTGCTGCTGATAATGTAGATGGTAATGTCTTTGACTTGACTAATACGCACTGTATTCATGCTGGGAAAAACCGTGTTGTCCACTGTCAACATGTACAGTGATTAAATGTAAATTAAATAAATAAAACACTTCATGGTCTGGGTGTCCTATTTGCATATATAATATGTCTTAAATTACTTTTTGAGTTTGATGAGAGGTGAGGGTTGAGGCTTATTTTTTTATCTTCTATATATTTACTCAGTTGTTATACCAACAACATTTAAAAGACTTGTTTTCCTATTAAATTTACTTGTGCCTTTACTAAGCCAGTTAATCAGGGGGTCACTTTCCAAATTCTCTAGTCTGTTCCTGTGACACAGAATTCTAGTCTAGTGTTAATCTAGCACTGCTTTGATTACTGTAGCTTTATGGTGCATCTTGAATTCAGAGAATGGAGATTCTCCAACTTTGTTTCTCTTTTTTCTCTCTATTCTTAAATTTCTACATACATTTTAGAATCGGTGGGCCTTTTTCTTCAAAAAGGTCTTCTGGAATTTGATAGTGATTGCACTGAATCTATAGATCAATTCAGGGTGAATAGACATTGTAGCAATACTGAGTCTTCTAATCTATAAACATGGTTTAGTTTTTAAAATCTATTTTAGTTATGTTTTATAGTTTTCAGTATAACTGTTTTGCACGTATTTCTTAGATTTATTTCTGGCATGTGGTTTTTTTATGTTATTGTAAAAAGATTTTATTTTTCTCAAGTATATTGTCTAGAGGCTAGCAGGTATCATGGTGGTTAAGGCTCTGGACTCTCACATGGCCGATCGTGGTCTGAGTCCTGAACCTGGCAGCTAGGTTTCTCCCTTCCTTTCTTGCTCTCTCTTTCTCTCTGGTCAAATTAAAAAAAATAATGATAATAAATATGAAAAAATAACTATTTAAAAATACATATTTTATCTAATTGTTTATTTCTAGTACATGAAAAAATTCTGATATTGACTCTATATTGTATGGTCTCACTAATCCATATATTAGCTTTTTTTGTAGATTCCTTAAGGTTTTCCTTAAGGAATGGATATGTTTATGGCAAATAATGGTGACCTTACCTCTTTTTAAAACTTCATACCCTTCAATTTTTCTCATCTTATTGCACAGGCAAGGACTTCTAATGCAATATTTACTAGAAGTGGTAAGATTAAACATATCTTGTCTCACTCCCCATATTAGTAGAAAGTGTTTGAGTATATGAAATAAAATGCTAGCAGTAGGTTTTCTATTGGAGCCCTTAAAATGTTGAAAACTTTTTTATTTCTAACTTGCTGAGAGGTTTTATCATTTATGAAAGGGATCGTATGGTATTCCTGTTTTTGTTTGTTTTGTTTATTACTTTAGCATGCTCCAGAGCCACACAGCCTTCGGCATCACCTCACAGCTCTCAGCTCCGTGGTAGCCATCTTTTCTACGCCATGCGTGGTTCTGCTCTTCACATACCCAGCTCAGCACAGCTGAGTACGTACAGTGAAGATCTCTGTATACTTCTGCTCCACCACCATCCTGCACAGTTTCTCTTCCCCAATGTCATGCCTTGCAAATTCCAGACCTTTTGTCCGTCTTCGAATTATTTATTTCTTGGGGCCAGCAGGTGGCGTGGAGGTTAAGGTGCTGGACATTTCCACATGGCTGACCACGATTAGAGTCTTTCTCTAATGACTTTCTTTCTCACTTTCCTTCTCTCTCTTCCTCTCTCTCTGGTCAACTTAAAATAAATGTATGAATAAATTTTAAAAAAGAGAATTATTTATTTCTTTAACTTTGGGGATACTTTGTCTCTATTGGGGTCAGTGTCAGTAAAAGGCACCCAAGAAAAGAGCTGGAATAAGCTTGGGGCTCATTTGGGGTATTTCTCTTCTCTCCAAGTTCACAGTTCTAGGCTTTCAAGAATAACACCATTAGTGCAGAAACTGAAAGGTAAAGAGATAGAGAACAATGTGAGCCCCATTTCATATATATTTTTTCAAATGTGAGTATATAGAAAACCATGATGTTTAATTGACTTTTTATAGTATGAAACACATGGTTATGGGTGTGTTGACATTTATAAAAAATTGAACTTGAGCATCTAAGTGTCATCTAGTCATTTTTAAATTGCAAAATTTTATCATATGTGGTTTATGATAGTGATGTTATATTTAGGAAACCACTCAGAGTAAGAAAAATTATTACTGGTCTCGAAGCAAATAGATTTCCTAAGGAGTTGTAAACATGATTTAATAGGCTGAATTTCAATGTCCTCATTTGTTAAATAAAGAGACTATTATTTGCCTTTCAAGATTGGTGTGAGTATTCCAGATAATGTCTGTAAAGCCCTCAGCATCATGCTTTGTTCAGAATTTAGCAGGAGATCATTAGATGATGTTGGTGATAATGATGGCGATGAAACATAAATATTTTTTTTACCTTATAAGCTAAGAAACAGTGAACTTTCTGGGAGTATCTGCTCTAAGGAAGGGTCAGTAACTTATTTCAGTAACTTATTTACAGTTTTCCTGGCACTGCTTAAGATAGGCTGGTAAAAATGCTATCTGGATGAGATCCATGAAAATCTGTTTAACTCTGGTCCTGGCCTTTTTAATCAATTCATCATAGAAAGTGCTTTATGGAAAGCAGTGAGTATTGCCATTATCCCACTGCACAATTCCTCTTTCAGATTTTGATTCCATAAATGTCACATCTTTGATGACTTTAAAAGTAATCTTTATGGGAAGTGCATTGCTTAATATACAGTACTGAAAAAGCTCCCCTCCCCTGAAACAATCATGCATTTATGGTGAAGGAAAAATAAATAAAGAGAAAGAATGCTCTTTTTTTTTTTTTTTAAACAATAAGGCAACAAAATTCAAAGCTGAGGGATGAATGTTTCCAGAGAAGTGAGGTAATTAGAACAATTAGAAGCAAATACAGAGTAATTGCAGTGCATTTATCTTTTAGCTATTTATATGGTGAAACTTCTGGGGCAAGACCTATGTTTTACATGTGCTATCTTCAGTACTGAGTACATTATTGGCACTAAAAAAAAAGAGGTTATAAGTACATTTCACTAATATTTCCAAGGAAAATTTAGTTGATGAAGGACATTGCAATTACATAGCTTAATAAACACAGTCAATTCCAGAACATTGAAAAGCTAATTTTTAAATCTTTTGTTTTTCTCACTAAAAAAAATAAGTTACTATCATGAAGAAGAAATAATTTATCTTTTCACAGAGATTTGGAATTTGGGCATACTTTTGCAATGTGATGTATCAGATAATAAGAAAAAAAATGAAGCTAAAGCATGGGACCAGCAGTTAGTGTATGGCTATGTCGCTGGACTCCCACGTAGTCGACCGCGATTCGCGTCCTGGACCCAGTGGCTTAAAACTCATGCCAGGCGCGTGTGCGTGCGTGCCCAAGATCCGGAGAGGAGAACGGAGGAGAAGGGATTGCGGCGTGGCCATCTCCCCTGGGAGGGTGATTTCTTGCTTTCTGTCTCTCTGTCTCTCTCTGTCTGTCTGGCGAGCGCATGCGTACGATAGTGAAAACCTCTCAAAAAAAAAAAAAAAAAAAAAAAGGAAGATAAAACATTGTGTTAATGGGCGACTGCACCTGTTTATCTTTCTATCAATAATTTACATTATTCCAAAAGGATTTCGAATGAACCAAAAAAATCATAAGTAGAACCAAATAAAAAATCAAGTGAGTAAATTGGGGCAAAAAGAAAACAAATATTGGGCAAGTAAGTGGCATGGTGGTTAAGGCACTGGACTCCTACCTGGGTGACCAGAGTTTGATTCCCAGACCTGGTGATTGCTTTCTTACTTGCCCTCTCTCTGTCCCTGACTTAGTCAAATTAAAAATAATAATAATAATAAAATTAAAATAATACATTTTATTTTTTATTGCTAAGATCACCTAGGTATACTGGATGTAAATTAATTAAGGATAGCTCGTAGATTAACATTTTGGTTATAACAGCATATTTAAGAAACTTACCTAAAAAAAGAAAAAAGTTAAAAATAAAGATAATATTATGCCTTGTATGATAATTAAAGAGCAGTGGTGTGGGAAAGCCTTAATAGGAGAGAAGAGGAAAGCTGGGTTCAAGTTAGAGAGACTCTCAAGAAAGACCTAGGCTCTATTGAAAGGAAAAAGATATGCAGTGAGAATTCCCTATAGAGGCGTGCCCAAGAAATGTAAAACATTGGGGAATCTTATATTCTATTTTAAAATTATTTTCTGTTTGAGTAGCAAAATAAGCCTCTAGTTTATTCCCAAAGCCTAAACAAAACCTCACTAAATGCCATAGTGTTGCATTACTGATGCTTTGCTTGAAAAATGAAGGGAGAGGGAGCGTCTCTCTGCAGATGGTGAAGTGGAGTAGGCTCAGGAGGTGAGGTGAGAAGAGGAACCCTGGGACCAGCAGTTAGCATAATGGCTATGTCGCTGGACTCTCATGTATCCGACCGTGGTTCGCGCCCCGGACCCGGTGGCTTAAAACTCATGCCAGGCGCGTGTGCGTGCGTGCCCAAGATCATGAGAGGAGAATGGAGGAGAAGGGATTATTGCAGCATGGCCATTCCCCCTGGGGGGTGATTTCTCGTTTTCTATCTCTCTGTCTCTCTCTGCCTGTCTGCGAGCGCACACGCCCTATAGCCAAAACCTCACCAAAAAAAAAAAAAAAAAAAAGAGGAACCCAAATTTGCACACATACTGACCAGGGGAATATAAGCCCTTTTTAAAATTTTTTTTTTATATACATTCAATCACACTATTTAGCTTATAATGTGAACATTTCAATATGTGAACATTGAACATTTCTCCCCAGTCTAGTTGATCAAAATATCTTCAACCGATAATACCACACCTCCCCATCCCATCAGTGCTCTGCCTCCATATACCTCCTCTAAATGTCTTTCCCCAGGCCCCACTCCTCCACACACACCACATCTGGCATTCACACCCATCTCTTGTGTTTGTACAACCTTTAGTCAATCAGTTTCAGTCAAAGAGTGCAGACACTCTTTGTATATATTAAGTGGGGACATACAATGTCTCTCCTTCATAGCCTGACTTGCCTCACTCAGCAGTAAATCTTCCATATTCTTCCACTTTCTGTCAAAAGCCAGAGTTTTGTTGTTTTTTTATGGCTAAATAGTTTTCCATAGAGTATATGTGCCACAGTTTTTCAATCTATTCATTCATATGGGGGCATTTGGGTTGGTTCCATGTCTTAGCAATCATGAATAGTGCCACAATAAACATCGATGTGCAAGCAGTTTTCCAATGAAGAGTTCTTTTGTCCCTTGGGTAGATGCTGAGGAATGGAATTTCTGGATCATATGGTAGTTCTATTTGTAGATTTTTGAGTAATCTCCTTGTTCTCCACAGTGGCTGGACCAATTTCCATTCCCACCAGCAGTGTAAAAGAATTCCCCTTTCTGCACACCCCCGCCAACAGTTATTTCCCATCCTATGAGGCATCCTTAGATGTCCCAAGAGAGGTGCCAAACGTCCTTCCCCAACGTGGAGTGGTCCTGAGCTATTTAATTGCATTTTAATGGTTCAGACAAGGCAAAGTCTGGAGTTCTTAGGCACATTTCTTTTTGTCACTTATAAGAACAAAACAATAATGATAATAAAAAAGAATCAAAAGCTTTTTTTTTTTTTTTTTTTTGGAGAGGTTTTTGCTATAGGGTGCATGCACTCACCGCCAAAAAGACAGAGAGAGACAGAGAGACAGAAAGTCAGAAATCACCCCCCGGGGGATGGCCATGCTACAATCCCTTCTCCTCTTGGGATCTTGGGCACACACACACACACACACTCGCCCAGTGTGAGTTCAAGCCACCAGGTCCGGGACTTGAATAGCAGCTGACTACATGGGAGTCCAGCGACATAGCCATTGCGCCAACTGCTGGTCCTGAATCAATAGCATTTTTAAAACCCTACACTTCTGGTTTCACCAAAGTTTAGACAGACAATATGCAATATTGCTTTAAAAATGTAAATTTCCTTGTATACATTAGCCTAAGATAATTATATAGTTTAAGGTAAATGGGTAAGAATGCATGAGATTTATTAAATTAAGGTATTAGTGTTTTATATATATAAATGGATACATAAAACCTGTTTGAGGTAGATTGCTTCTATTAGGTTGGTTACGGATTCTTCTTATAAGGTCATTTCATGGGACTAAATATTATAGCAAATAAAGGAAAAATAATTCTCTGTAGCTAGTCATTTTTGTGGTTTTGCATATGTAAATGAGAGGAAAATGCCACTGGATACAAGCCAGTTTCATAAAAAATAATACTGATTGATCAGGTTTAGAAAATTCAAGTCAGTGGAAATTGTTACCAGCAAAATAACCTATACATAAGCTCCTTTGCATCTTGTCTGAATCAAATTAGCCTGCAATTTTTTTTTAAGCAGTAGTTACTATGCTAGTACTATAGGAATTTATTGTCTTCAGAAAACAAAACAAAACCAGGACATTTTCAATATTTAAAATTTCTTTAAAATGTCAAATGGCAACTAGGTTGTGTTATAAATGAATCCCTTGCCAAAATTAACATTTTAACTTACATATGCCCTCTGAGAGAAGTAACCCAAGCCAGTAAATATTGGTTTTAATATTTATGAAAATTAATCTAGCTAAAGCAATCATTTTGATTTGCAAAAAATTCCCTTTTCTTATTGATCAGCCAAATCCCAACTCAGCTTGTGTGTTAGTCAAATTTTAAACTATGATCCAAATGTTAAAATACATCAACTGTCTCAAATTGATTTTGTAGGTCATTAAATGAAATAAATCAAATATAAACTTCCTGTTAAAGTAAGTAACGTCACAAAAAAAAAAGCTATTTTTATAATGACTACTACCTAGCCTAAGAATTTATGGAAAATACCTGCCTTACAGCATGGTAAGGAGAGTGTCAGATTTTGTTGTTGTTGTTGTTTAGAAGTTTTTGCCTTAAAGCAAAAACTCTAGTGAGAGAGAGAGAGAGACGGTGAGAGGGAAAGTGAAAAATACTCCCCAGGGGGATGGCCACACTACAATCCCTTCTCCTCCATTCTTCTTCTAGAGTCTTGGACGTGCACATACACACGCCCTGTGTGATTTTCAAGCCATGGGTCTGGTACTGAACTACAATGGGTCACGTGGGAGTCCAGTGAACTAATCACTATGCCATCTGCTGGCCTTGAGAATATCAGATTTTTGACTTTGGTGTGGTGACAGGATGAACACTGTGCCTTATTCAGGAGTGCAGATTTATACACAAGGCAGAGGCAGCTGAAAGTTGGGATTATGTCTTATTAGATACGCCCTTTCTGGAGTCATTTAATCTCACGTCTATTTTCTCAACTGAAAAATGGGAACTAAAAGCTTTCAGTCAGAGTAAACGTAGAAATATGTATACAAAACACATATAAATATAAATACACACACATTTAAGTTTCTGATACATAGTGATTATTAACTCATAGACAAAAAGAAGTATCTTAGTTCTTTTCTTACAATGACCTTTTCATTTTAAATAACCATGATCAAGACCTGAGATTAATTAATCCATATAAGTAGAAAGAACTATCATGCATTTATTATAGTGCGTTGAGTTCATGTCAGTCTTATCTGTTACATTCACATTTGATAACTAAGTAAATAGAAAAGCTCATGCATAATATATAAGGGCACTTCAAAACATTTGTGAAAGGGACCAGCTGGTGATGGGGTGATTAAGGCACCCCCCCTCCCCATGGCTGACTCTGGTTTAGGTTTGAGACCTGGTGGCTTGAGAGGTACATGGGTGCATGTATGTGTGTGCCCAAAATCCTGAAGGGAGAGAAAAATGAGGAGAAGGGAGGAAAAAATTGAGGAAAAGGGATTGCAGCATGACCACCTCCCATGGGAGGTACTTTCTTACTTTCTTTCTATCTTTCTGTCTCTCTCAAGTTAGCACACACACCCTCTGGCAAAACAAACAAACAAAAACAAACAAACAAACAAAACAGTTGGTGAAAAAAGATGAAACTAAAAGGTGAAACTTTTTAAATAGAAATTTTATTTCTCAACATTAGTTCCATAGAGTACAAGACACTTACAAGCTATGATGCCATCGTTTTAGTCCATCTCTGAAGAACTGAGGCGCCTGGAAATTGAACCATGTCAGTGCAGTCCGTCTATCTACCTATCTATTTATCTATCTAGCTAGCTATCTAGCTATCTGTTTATTTATTTTTAAGAGATTTTTGCTATAGGGTGCATGTGCTTTCCAGAGACACAGAGAGAGGAAGAGAGAGACAAAAGTGAGAAATCACCCATCGGAGGGATGGCCACACTGCAATCCCTTCTCCATTCTCCTCTTACCATTCTGGGCATGCATGCACACACACCACACACCCGGCATGAGTTTCAAACTGTTGGGTCCAGCACATGAACTGCTATTGACCATGTGGGAGTCCAGTGCCACTATGCCACATGGTGGTTCCAGTGCAGTCTCTATTTGTATTACTAGCTGAAGAAAAATGAATACACTTTAAAGATTTTTTTTTAAAGGATTATTTTATTTATCATTATTTATTTATTTTAATTTGACCAGAAGGGACAGAACCAGCGAGAGAGAGAGAGAAAGTGAGAAAGCAAACTGCCAGGTCCAGGACTTGAACTGTAGTTGGCCACATGGGAGTCCAGTACCCTTACCCACCAGTCCATCTGCTGGCCCCAAGATTTATTTAAGATCAGGAAACAAAATAAAGTCAGGAGTCAAATCGAGACTGTCAACTGGATGCCTAATGATTTCCCATAGTAACTCACAAAATTGCCCTTGTCTTATGAAAGGGATGAGCAGAAGCATTGTCTTAGTGAAGGCCTCTCTGTTGAAGCTTTCTCAGGAGTTTTTCTACTAAAGCATCCATTTGATTTTTTTTTTTTTTCTTTTTGCTATAGGGTGCCTGCGCTCGCCAGAAAGACAGAGAGACAGAAAGCGAGAAATCACCCCCCGGGGGGATGGCCACACTGCAATCCCTCCTCCTTCTCCTCTCAGGATCTTAGGCATGCACGCAGATGTGTCTGGCATGAGTTTAAGCTGCCGGGTCCGGGACTCGAACCGCAGTAGACTACATGGGAGTCCAGCAACATAGCCATTACACTAGTAGATGGCCCCAATCTGTTTGATTTCTTAAAATACTCTTGTAATGGGACCAGAAGTTGGTGTAATGGCTATGTCACTGGACTCCCATTTAGTTGACCGTCTATCTACCTATCTATTTGACCCAAATAAATTAGCAGTTAACAAATGGATAACTCATTTTAAGAAAAGATGAGGGACCAGCAGATGGCTCATTAGTTCCATTGGTGGATTCCTACATAGTTGACTGCAGTTTGAGTCCCAGAGCTGGCAGCTTAAAACTCATACTAGTTATGTGTGTGTGCATGCCCAAAATCCCAAGAGGAGAATGGAGAGAAGAGATTGTGGCATGTCCATCTGCCCTGGGGGGAAGGGGGTTGATTTCTACTTTCTGTCTCTCTGTCTCTCTCTGTCTCTCCAGTGCACTCTATAGCAAAAATCTTTTTTTGCTAACATTTTTGTAAAGTATCATTGATTTCATTATTCTTCCACCCAAACTTCACTGAAAATTTTATTTTTCTTCTTGCTTCAGTTTTAATGTACTTCATGTTGCCCTGATGGAGACTCTTCTAACCAATGTCTTGTCCTGCTTATTGCTTCAAACTAGATCTTGTTGAGACAAGTCATAAGTAATTATTATGAGTTATTTGGATGCAAAAGTATTTTAAAATCCATACATAGTTTTTCTTTTCATAAAATAGCATTTACCTCAAACTTTTTAAAGACTGTACATATAGTTTAAAAATTTAGCAGTAAACACAAAAAAGGTTAATTTGTCAAAAACTTAACCTATTAATTTGAATGATAAAATATAGATGGTTGTTAAATTTTACAAAATTCAAAAGAATTTCCTAAAAAAGACAAAAAATTATCTAAATAAAAATGCCGAAATATATACAGTGTTTAGTTCTGTCATGATATTTTTTAGTGGTACAGCTAATAATTTTTTTAAAATTTTATTTCTTTATATTTCAGTTTCTTTTATACATTCAATCACATGTTACTAAGTTTACAAAGTGAATATTCCAACATGTGTACATTTCTTATCAGTCCAGTAGACAATACTATAAAGTTATCTTCAATAGATAATAATCTATTTCTTTGTTCCATAAGGCCTTGCCTCTCTATTTTTCTCTTTAATGTCCTTCCTCAGCCTCTACTCCTTCACCCACCTTCTTCCCACACTGTATCTGGTATTCACAACCATTTACTAAGTTTAATGACCTTTAGTCATTCAGTTTTGGCCTTAGAGTGTGGACACTTGGTATATATTAAGCAGAGACATACAATGTCTCTCCTTCACAGCCTGGCTTACTTCACTCAGCAGTAAATCTTCCATATTCATCCACTTTTTGTCAAAAGCCAGGGTCTTTTTGTTTTTATAGTGAGTAGTATTCCATAGAGTATATGTGCCATACTTTTTCAATCCATTCTTCTGTTCATGGGCCTTTGGGTTGGTTCCATGTCTTAGCAATTGTGAATAATGCTGCAATAAATATCAATGTGCAAGCACTATTCTGATTAAGAATTCGTCTGTCCTTTGGGTAGATACCAAGAAGTGGGATTGCTGGATCATACGGTCATTCTATTTGTAGATCTTTGAGGAATCTCCATGTTGTTCTCCACAGTGACTGGACCAATATACGTTCCCCCTGCCAGCACTTTTTTTTTTTTTTTTTTTTAATCTTAGTCCTTCTGATTGGGGTTAGGTGGTATCTCATTGTGGTTTTGGTCTTCATCTCCCTTACAATGAGAGATGTTGGGCATTTTTTCATATGCCTTTTGGCTATTTGTGTGTCTTCCTTAGAGTGTTTTTTTCCAACGTATTCTCCCATCATTTAATAGAACTAATCACCTTTTTTTTCTGGACAGCTGCTTGAGTTCCTTGTATATTCTGGTTATCAGTCCCTTATCTGACACATAGTTTACAAAAATATTTTTCCATTCTGAGGGCTGTTGATTCACACTAATTACTATGTCTTTTGCCATGCAGAAACTGACATAATCACACTTTTCTATTTTGGGGATTATTGACTGTGCTTTGGGGGTCTTATTTAAGAAGTCTTTGCCTACCCCAATGTCTCTCAGAGTTTCCCCAGTGTGTTCCAGCAACAGTTTTATAGTTTGAGGACTTAGGTTTAGATCTTTGATCCACTTTGAATTGATTTTTGTCAATGGTGAGAGGTAGGAGTTCAGATTCATCTTTCTGCAGGTGTATATTCAGGATTTTATTTTTTTAAGAATTATTTTATTTAACTTTATTTATTTAAATTTGACCAGAGAGGGGAGGAGAGAGAGAGAGAGAGAGACAGAGAGAGGGAGAGAAAGTGAGAAAGCAAACCGTCTGATCTGAGACTCGAACCGTGGTCTCTCATGTGGGAGTCCAGCATCCTTAACCCCCATGCCACCTGCCAGCCCCAAGGATATCCAGATTTTTCAGCACCATTTGCTAAAGAGGTTTTCCTTTTCCCATTGGATTGACTGGTGCTCTTTGTCAAAAAAAATAACCATCTCTGGGACCAGCAGTTAGCGTAATGGCTATGTCGCTGGACTCCAACCGCGTCCCGGACTTCGCGGCTTAAAACTCACGCCAGGCGCGTTTGCGTCCGTGCCCAAGATCCCAAGAGGAGAATGAAGGAGAAGGGATTGTGGCATGGCCATCCCCCCTGGGGGGTGATTTCTCACTTTCTGTCTCTCTGTCTCTGTCTGTCTGGCGAGCATACGCGCCCTATAGCAAAAAACCTCTTCAAAAAAAAATATATATATAAATAACCATCTCTTAGAGACTGGTCCTCTTTGTGTGGGTGCTGCAAAATTCACAGTAAGCTAAATTTACTTTTAAACTAAAAAATTGATTAACTAATTTGTCTCTGAGAAGAAAAGACAGATGAAACATTTGGACAAGAATGTATTTGGACACTGCTTGTGAGGTATGGGGCAGAGGACTAGACCACTGGGCCATTAGGGGCATCAGTGAGCCCAGGTAGGATGGCCATTAGTCTTTTGGCATGGGCAAGATGTGGAGGTCACAGGAGAGGTGCTTTTGTTTCCCTGTTTTCACAATAAATACACTTCCTGATGTTATCCTCATCTATAATCTCCAAGTTCTGGAAAAGCAAGAGACACTTATCCAATTCAAGATCATCTCTAGCATTCAGGTAAGCAGAGGATAGCTAACCATTTGTCTTGGTGCTAATTGTGGGTTTGAATTTGAGTTCTGTTATTACCTTGATGTAGTACATCTATACACAGCTATGAATTAATGATAAGTATGTGTGGGAGACAAAAAAAGAACGAATGAGGTGTCACATATTTAGCACCACAAATTTTAAGAGACAATGGAAAGGTAATTAATTTTTAAATAACCACAAAAGCCAGATAAACGGTACTGGCACATAAAACAGATGAAAGATTAAGCTAGAATTCTCTCCACTTCACCCAAGGTATCACATGTAGTCTTTCTTGTAAAGTTTGTAGATTAAGGAATACTTTTTTTTTTCCTTTAAGTTTATTTATTTATTTATTTTTACATTTAATCATTGCACCTCTTTACCGTGTACAACATGGTTTTTCCCAGCATGAATACAGTACACATTAGTCAAAGCAATGATATTACCATATACATTATCATCAACAGACAACTTTTCATTTTTGTGTCTATTAAGTGTGTTGTTTGTTCCCTGAATCCCTCCCTTCCATCCTCAATTACTCATTCCCATTACCTCTCCCATACTGTCTCTAGTATCTGCAGTTGCCTTCCCTGCTATTATACCTTCCGGTTCTTTCAATTTTTTTTTTTTCAATTATCAGCTCATAAAGTTTTTAACAATAGGGAGCATAGATTCTATTCAGGGTTGGATTAAGGGTGGGTCTCGTGCAGTTCCGCAATTGTAGGTGAATCTCCATGGAATACAGTTTCAGGAAAGCGGTTCTGGAAAGCAGAGATGATTATCAGTTGATGCAGCACAGCATCCATCTTGTGATTACTGGGAATGGTGTTGTGGGGATCTGCAGCGTGAGTCATCCTCGGGTATCTGACTTCCTTAAGAATGGTAGAGTAGATCTTGTTTTTCCATGAGGTAATGCAGGGCTGGTAACCATCATCTTCTCACTGTCCATAGGCAGAGAAAATCCTCCTATACAATATATTTCTCAATTGGTTTAAGACAGCTAAAGTTTCTTTCTGTTGCTTGTAGCTGCAAGTTCTCAGTCCTACTTTTCAGCTTCAGTTTGCCGCCTGCGGCCGGCGGCCATGCGCAGGCGTAGGCCTGGCGGTCACGCGCAGTCACAGGCCTGGTGGCCACGCGCAGGCCCGGAGGCCACGCTCAGACCCGGCGGCCACGTGCACGCCTGGGGGCCACGCGCAGGTCCGGCAGCCGCACGCTGGTCCGGCAACCACACGCAGGCCCGGCGGCCATGCTCTGGCGCAGGCCCGGCGGCCACACTCAGGCCTGGCGGCCACGTGCAGGCATAGGGGCCACACGCAGGCGCGGGGCCACGCACAGGCCCGGCGGACACGCTCAGGCCCAGCGTCCACGCGCAGGCCCGGGGGGCCACGCGCAGGCCCGGCGGCCACACGCTGGCCTGGCGACCACGCTCATGCACCGCAGCCACGTGCAGGCGCAGGCTCAGCGGCCACGTGCAGGCCCGGCGGCCAACGCCAGCCCCAAGCGCGCGAATGTGCGCGGGATCCAGCGCCACCTCCCGCTCGCCCGCCCGGCCTGAGAAAGGAAGGACGGCAAGCTCGGCTGGTCCGCGCCGCCGGCCTGCGTTGGCGCCAAGCGTGGGACACACCCAGCGCCGGAAAGGCAGTGGGGCCCAGGTGGTCTGGGCTGCAGCACGCGAGGCGGAGCCCTGACCCGTCTGCGCGCGGCGGAGCCCCGGCCCTGGCGCGCGAGGATAAAGGAATACTTTTAAAATGCATTATGAACCCTAAAATTGGCAATGCATGTTCAGCAAATAACATTTCTATCTAAGAGCTTATATATTAATATATAGGGTTAGGTTTCTATTTTTGGCATTATAACCTATCTTTTTTATTATTTAAAAATTACATTAGACTCTGTAAGAACTTTCCAAAGCAGGCAAAGTGATAATATATAATACTTAGATATATATTAATGTAAGAAAAGAAAAGTTAAGGCAATAACTTAATTGGTTTCAAATCTAATTTATTTCATTGGTCTATGGTTTATTATTGAGACTCTGATTTGATATACTTATAATAGGAACAACTTGTACTTTGAAGGATTTGGGAAAACTCCAAGAAAGCACTGGGCAAAAACTCTCTTCATTTAATTGGGATTGAGATGCCTCCTTTTTGTTTCAAGTTGATTATGAAGCCACATGCACATTTCATCTTAGACCTGCTTCTCTAGATAAAATCCTTTATTAATACAAGAGACCATTGACCTTCGAGCTTAACATTTATAAAAATAAAAACATTTTAAAGATGTGACTTCTGCTGACATTTAACAGTATGCAGCAAAACTGTTTTTTTCTCTCCTCCTGTTGGGAGCATGGAAGAATCATTTAATTTGCAGTGCTTTCAACCTACAAGGAAAACAATGTGATTATACTTTGATTTTCCCATTCGATGACTCTGGAGAAAAGGCCAAGGTTTTATATACATAAACTAATAGATAGCTAGACGTATGCAGGCTTACACATACGGTTTTCATGCTCCTGGACACTGAAGAAACTCTCTTATACTGTCTTTGTAAGTCACTTGAAGCATCTAGCCAGTAGCATCATTTTCTAAGGAATGTGCACGTATACATTCAGCATATGCCTTTGCCAATGGATGGGGCCCAGAGATATCTTCCTTGCCTTTCTCTGTGGCTCACTGCATGCAATTAAATCATTTTGAGCACAGCAAATCTGTAAAGAACCAAGCACGGTCCTAAGTAGAAAAGACCCTCACATAAATTAAGCACTTTGTTTACCCCAAATCTGACAATGGGAAAAGTCAGAGTAGTCTAGAGGCTGACACTGGCTATGTCAAGACATAGGATTGACAATGAGCACAGAGATAAGAGAAGCATAACAATAACAAAACAACTGGCACTTCATCCCTAAGCCTTTAGTGAGGCTGGTTTCCCCAAACATAAGACCACTATTAATTGTCCAAGTCTCCAGTCTCCTAGTTGTGCAGTTATGAGGTGCGATGTGTTTGCATATATCCAGTTTACTAAGACTGTGCTCTTTTGAAAATTCCTATCTCAAATGACTTAAATAAATGCTTTGACATTTAAAGAGCTAAACTTAAGTTCAATTGAATGCCACACAATCTTAAGAAAAGATGAGGAATTACCATGCACTGTAATGGTTTTAAAAGTACTCCACAGTTTGTAAAAATTCTTATTGACCAGGAGATAAGGAGATTGACTTCTTCTACCTCTCCAGACCAACTACCTCTTTCATTCAAATTTAATATTTTTTCTTAATTCTTTCATTTTGTTTTTCATCCAGGGAAACTATGGCTAAGCAGCAGCAACACAGAAAGAAAATTAAACCCAAACCAAAAATTAGTATTTAATTTTTTCAGTTAGGGCACATAGAGTTAATTCAGTTAAAATGAAAACAAAGGGAAATAATTCCTTATAGAGGCTGCCATTTGATATTATTTTTGGCTAGATATGAGCTAATTTTCATTAACCGCTTACATAAGAATTAAACTTTACCCTAAATATAGTTGTATTCTAGTAAAAAAAATCCATAAAAACGAAAATATCCATTGAAATCTGAATAATTAAATAGAAGGGGACAATTTCAATTATAGCAGATTACAAAAGTGGTGTTTCTTAAGAAGCAGGAACGGGAGAGATGAGAGCCAGGTGAGGAGCTAAAGCCTGGTGTGACTCTGCATAAGCTGGAACCCCCAGAAAGTGTTTAAAAATACTCTCCCCTAGAAATACCCTTCTATACTTCACCCTGCCTACATAGGCAAGAACCCTAAGATGAATCAGAAACAGCAGTAAAGGAGGGGAAATGGCAGGGAGAAGTAGGTTTTGAAAAAAATATTTTATTATGAATAAAACATCAACCTGAAGAAGCCACATCTGTGGTTTGTGGTTAATTTTTTTTTCCTATTTACCTTCTGATTCAGGACTTCTTGAGGTAAACTGCTCAAAGTGTTTTCAAACAGGATGAGATGGGGCAAAAGAACATGTAAACTTCAGTGCTTTATTTTTTCAACATTGTCATTAAATAGCAAATTGACAGCAATTATAAAGAAATATAAACACAATAGTATACTAGGCACTGGGTTTGTGGTTTCATAGCGTCTCCCTGGATGTGAATACACGTGACAACATATAGGTGCTTTTATCCTCTTGTTTTACAGAAAATCATCTAAAGTTCAGAACAGCAATGTGTTTAAAGTCACTCAGTATATTTAGAATGGCAGCACAGGGACAAAAAAGTCTACCTCTACAAAACAGTTGCTCTTAAACATAAAAACCACGAAGTCCAAAGTATTTTTCCCTCAATTATTATTTTATAGAGTCAAAGAAACTCTCAGTAGCTCCTGCAAATAAGCTGCCTGTATATTGATTCAATCGCGAGGCTGTAGAGTCATGACATCTGTTACAATATGCTCAACAGCTCGTGACCTGAATTGTCACAAGGATTCACTCCACTAGAGTTTTTAGATTTTTGTGTTTGCACCATTATTATTCTGTTGTGCACTGATATAATACATATTCAATATTCAAAAATTTAATTTATTAATAAATGTACTTAGCAAATAAGTTGGAAGTTAATTTGCCTTATGTTGGTAAATATTATCTGCATATCCATTTTCTAAGGTGGAATTTCTTAATGTATTCATGAAGCATATAACATTGTCCATTGATAACTCTACATCTCAAATCTTTCTTCTTAGTTGTATTCATTTTTTAAATATATATTTTACATATTTGTTGTGTGCCTGCTATGTGAGGTACTAAGTTAGCAGCTGAGAATTCTTATATAGAAGGACTCCAGGGGCCAGCAGATGGCATAATGGTTATGTCGCTAGACTCCCATGTAGTTGACTGCCGTTCAAGTCTCGGACCCAGCAGCTTAAACTCATACCAGGCACATGTGCGTGTGTGCCTGAAATCCTGAGAGGAGAATGAAGGAAAAGGGGATTGTGGTGTGGTCACCTGCCCTGGGGAGATGATTTTTCACTTTCTGTCTCTGTCTCTCTTTGTCTCTCTGGTGAGCATATGCACCCTATAGCTAAAATCTCTCAAAAAAAAAATAGGAGGACTTCAAAAAGTTTATGGAAAAATGGAATTAAGTTACTAGTTCATTTTGGTGGAAAACTGTTTTGAAATCCATGCATAGTTTTTCATAATATGCATTTTCTATGAATTTTTGAAGACTCTCTGGCTGAAGAAAATACAGTCTCTGCTTTCAAGTAACTTGCCTGTCCATGGACGTAGATCGAAATGTAAAATGGCAACTGGAGGGAATGAGTGCAGGTTCTGCTTGTCTTTCATCATAAATTTAACTGGTACATTGAATTCATTTAGACATTTTAGGTAGAAAGACAAGTTTAATTTAATCAAAATATCTCTTCTCAGTTTTTGGAGTAGAGAGGGATCAAGGTATCAGTTTCTGTGTGATTCTCTCACTATTTATTTAGTACTTATTTGTTCTCATGCAGGAGATTTTCCATGATAATCTCAGTAGAACGTGCTTAAAAGCATTTGTTACAGATTAAGATAGACTATGTCACAGATGGAATAGATTTTCAACCTCTGAGATGAATGAAGTATTGTCAAAAAGTATGTTTGGGATCTTAAATTAGGAATGTGTTTTGAGAAGTGTTAGGTTTATGGTGGAGCATTATGTTCAGATGGCTTGTCCAGTGAACAATTGGATGAGAGTTCAGAGTCTTTGGAAGAACCCTTGGTTACTGATACAAATTTGGAAGTTTATGGTATTTAAAATCATGGGATTAAGTATATACATATACACACACACACACGTATATATAAATTTGTTTATTTTACAATTTATTCATTATACATCATCACAGCAGACAAAATGCAGTTTCCTATCCAGAATACACGATAGATTGGCTTAATCAAGGATATTACCATCCATGCTATTGTCAACAAATAATTTTCCATTTCTTGCTTTTTATATATATATTTTTCTTTTCCCTTAAATTCTCTAGTTCTCACCCTCTGCCATTTCTCACCCTCCTCCCACACTTACGCTGGTTTATATAGTTACTTTTCATCCCTTTCTTTTCTCCCATATTTTATTGATTTACAAAATATCATAATTAATCTAAATACTTTCAATATCAAGTTTAGCTGTTATATACATATCTGTAAACACATGTCTGACTTTGGGCATAAAACTCAGTGAGTGGAATGAATATACTATAAAGTAGCACCTAGCTGAAGCTATATAGCTTACTTTGGCCATTAATTAGGTATTTTTGTATATATTTTTTAATTTCAAGAAAAGCAGATTTAGCTTTAATAAATAAAAATTTTAAAACGTTAAGAGAAATTTGCTTAAGACTTAAAGCCAGGAAAAAGGTTAAGATTTTGTTCAAAAAGTTTACGATTCTGTTAAGCTTCCCTTTGGAATTTTTGGAGAACTGGTTTGGTGTTGGTAAATTCTTTCAGGTTTTGCTTATCTGAGAATGTTTTTGTCTTTTCTTCCCATATGAAGGATAATCTTGCCAGGTATAAAAATCTTGATTGAGGGACCAGTAGTTAGTGTAATGGCTATGTCGCTGGATTCCCATGTAGTCTACCGTGGTTCGCATCCTGGACCCAGTGGCTTAAAACTCATGCCGGGCACGTGTGCGTGTGTGCCCAAGATCCCAAGAGGAGAATGGAGGAGAAGGGAATGCGGCATGACCACCCCCCACCCCCTCGGGGGGTGATTTCTCGCTTTCTGTCTCTCTGTCTCTGTCTGTCTGGCGAGTGCACGCAGCCTATAGCAAAAAACTTATCAAAAAAAAAAATCCTTGATCGAAATTGTTTTTCATTCAACACTTTCTCATTTTTCCTTGCTCATATTGTTTCTTATGAGAGGTCTGTTGTTAGCCTGATAGGATATCCTTTATAAGTAACCAGATGTATCTCTCTTGCCAATTTTAGTATCTTATCTTTGTCTGTGGTTTTGGTCAATCTGGCTGTGATGTGCCTTGGAGAGAATCTTCTTGGGTTGATTCTATATGAGGTTTTTTGTATTTCTTAGGTCTGGATATCTGAATGCCTCTCTAGGTTAAGAAAGGTTTCTTTCAGGATTTCATGGAATAGATTATCAATGCCCTGGTTAGTTTTTTTTTCACCTTCTGAGATAGTGATTATCAGGATGTTTGGACATTTAATGGTATCTAGTATTTCTTGTATATTATTCTCATTTTGAGGGGTTATTCTCTCAGTCTTTGTGGTGAATTTTTCTAAGTCAGAGACTCTGTTTTCCTCATCTGAGATTTGAATTTCTCCATGATCTAATCTTCTTTTAATACTTTCAAGGGAGGTTTTGATTTCCTGTATTACAGCCTTCATCTCTAACAGTTTCATTTGATTCTTTTTTTATGGTGTGTATTTCCTCTTTCAGATTATGCGAGAACTTCCTCACCTCCTGGAACTCATTGTCTTTTTTCTCCTGGATCAACTGGAATTCATTGTTTCTCTTCTCTTGCACCTCTGTTAGCTTTGTCACTGTGAATATTCTAAATTTTTTATTTAGAATTTAGACATTTCAATGAGTTCTATGGTACTGTCTATGAATGAAGAGGAGTTCTTTTTCCTTGCCGGAGAGATCTTTTCTCAGTTTCGCATATATGTTGTGCCTCTACAGTGATTTCTGGTCATCTGATGGATTATACATTTCTTCCTAATTTCTTGAAGTTCAGTCTGAGCATGCAGAGGCATGCAGAAGGAGGTGATGTGCAATCTCTCCGCAGTTTTGTTTTTCTCCCACTCTAGATTGGGGTCTGTAGGGTGAAGTCAGCAGAAAATATTCAGCTGTCCTAGCCCCTGAAAGGGATTCTTCACAGCTCAAATACAGATGTCTTCTCAAAGGGCCTGTGCTTTTGCCTCTCCACTCTAGGTTGGGGTCTGGAGGGTGAAGTCAGCAGAAAACCTTCAGTTGTCCTAACCCCTGAAAGAGATTCCTCACAGCTCAAATATCAATTAAGTGTATACTGAGCAGAGAAGACATGGGAAGAAGAGTAGAAGTCTAAGGACTGAGAGGGCTCAGGAGGAAGAGGAACCAGCAAAGAATATCACAAAGGAACAGCTAGTGAGGTAGGGAGAGAACTGAAAGAATGGCAAACTGGAAATCAAATGAAGAAATTGCTTCAAATGAAGGGAGTGATTAATCACAACAAATGCCGATGCTTGCTTGAATAGCATGGGATCTTGACCAACGCACTCAGAGTAACTCTGCCAAGAGCAGTGTTAGTTCAGGGTGGTGAAATCTCAACTTGAGCGAGTGCAGGAGAGAATGAGAGGCAAGAAATGCAAGCAGAGGGTATAGACGACACTTTGAGTTTTACGTGTTCTTCCATTAAAACTTCAATGACTATAGTGAGAAAGAGTTTAGTGGGCTTATGCTAATGTGCAAGAAAAACACGGATTTTAGAAATGGAAACAGACCAGATGGGCACTGTCTACTCATTTGGAGATCCATTTTAGTTCCATTGAGCTCACTTATGACTCCCTAGTAACATATCTCAAAATACATATTGCACAAAAATCTTCACAAAGTGAAAAGTAAGTGTTGTATATGTTTTATGCTAGAAAAGTCCTGTGATAATTTTCTGCTCTCCAGTGAGAGCATATTTTTATTCTTTTTGTTACTCCTGATAACATCTTAATAATTTATTTATGATAGTAATTTATCAGCATAATTTCATAGTGGTTAACAGCACAGACTACAGAGGTTCAAATTCCAGCTCAGTTTCTATAAGTTTTGTGAACAGGTTTGTACCTAAGTTTGCTCATTTGTAAATTCAAATATGGTATCTTCCTCATACTGGAATCTCAGGGACTGAATGAGTTAGTAGAATAATACATCTAAAACCAAAACTAGAAAACTGTCTAGCATATAAAAAATGTGTAGCATATATTTGCTAATATTAATTATAATAAGTTTTTTTAAAGTCATTATACCTATGCATAATAAACCGGCAAATAAATATCCAGTAAGCTTGACTCTAAAAGACTTGAAATAGAACATAACTAATTGAAAATATTGTGCTTTAGAAGTTGAGAATTGTTTCAATGCACATTTTGAGATGATCAAATGAAATAACTAGTAATATTACAACATTTCCGTTTTTGGAAATTGGAATTATGGAGTGCATTGTCAGATCTACCTCACAGAATACTTGTAAAAAGTAAAAGAGCATATATAAATTAGTTAGCCTGGTGCTTGGATAAAATAATCGCTGAAATCTTGGCTATTAGTAGTATTTTATCATTACTGTTATTATATCCTTCTATAGCTGGTTTTCTTCTTAGTCTTAACAATTCTGTAAAGGCTTATCTATGCCTTGTAGAAGATCCTGCTGAGGTACCGTCAGCATTGATATTTTCGTTTTTCCTTTTGGACAGTACTGCCTGAGTTTTCGTTAGGCTCACATCTGCCCAGCTAGAGACTACATTTATCATTTTCACTGCAATTAAGTACAATTGCCATTTTCTCTGCTATGTGACTAAGTTTCTGAATTTGAGATAAGATTAAAAACATATAAACACACACACACATATCCACATATGTATGTGTGTGTATGTATAAATATATTTATACATACACACACATATATGTGTATGTGTGTGTGTGTGTATGTGTGTGCATTTAAACTAAGCTATCCAGGCAGGTGCATTCCTCTTTCGTTTGTCCCTTCCCATGAACTGAACATGAAGAATCAAGCTGGTGATCAGTGTGGCCCAGGCAGAGTAAGTCAGCATGCTAGGAGAGTAGTTTATGGGTGGTCCAATTTTAATGGAGACATAATAAGTAAAAATTTCTTTGAAGCATTATTGACAATCAAATACTATTTGCAAAGGAGTAAGGAAAACTCGGTCTCCATTTGCTATACCTACTAATCAAAATAGGGTCTTCAGATCAGTAGCATAAGTCTATTCCCACTAGCACACTAGAACATGTTAAGAATGCAAATTTTGGGAACCAGCAGATCGCATAATGGTTACATTGCTGGACTTCCACATAGTCAACTGCTGTTTGAGTCTTGGCCTAGTTGCCTTGAAACTCATGCCCAGCACGTGTGTGCATGTGCCCAAAATCCTAAGAGAGAATGGATTAGATGTTTGGGACTTGAACCTCAGTTTGCCATGTGAGAGTCCAACACCTCAACCATTGCGCCACCTGCTGGCCTCCTTTAATTGTTCATTTGAAGCTACTTTTTTTTTTTTTTTAATCGAGATGTTGTTAACATATGATCAAATACCCACATCTTCAGTATGCATTTGTAAGCTGAGATGATATTTGAGGAATTTAACATGCACTTTTGAAGGATGCAGATCCTTGCATCCTAGCTACAGTATTTCCTGTGTGGTCCTGGGCAAGTTTCCCTCTGTGAAGCTCAGTTTTCCTATTGTTCCAGTGGTGACAATAAGACCTATGTCTTGTTTTTCATGAGAACTAAAGCCTTTCAGTTAAATTCCTTGAGACAGTGGCTGCCCCTGCGGTCCACAATGCTTCACTTCCCACTCACTGCAGTGCATCTCATCTCCTCACTTCAGGGAACTTCTCTGCACCAAGGTCACCCTGCCCTCCAGCTGAAAGTCAATGGACATGCTTCAGTGTCTGTCATTTTTAAACTTTCTAAATGCTCCTCCGCAAGGTCACACTGGCCTCCAGGTTGTGGGAATAAATGGACATGTTTTAATCTTTATTTGGTTTGAACTTTCTGCAGCATTCAGCATCTTCTTCAACAGCCACTCTTTGGGCTTTTGTGAGCTCATGCTCTTGTTTTTCCTACACATACGAATATGACTTCTTAGTATTCTTTGGTGGCAACTCCTTCTTTAATGTTTATAATTTTAGGATTTTCCCCCTGAAGTCCTTCTCTTCTCTTCTCTTCTCTTCTCTTCTCTTCTCTTCTCTTCTCTTCTCTTCTCTCTCTCTTCTCTCCTGTACCCTTCCTCCTCTACTTAGCTCTCTCTAATACTAGAGGGTCTTATCCAAATCCATGATTTTAGATACAGGTCATGAATACGGCTCTCATATCACTCTATGTTTGGATGCCAATATATAAATCTTACTGGATACGGATACATTCATTTTATTTTTCCTTACAGGGTATTAAACAGGCCTCAAATAAAATTGATGGCTTTCTCCCTGAAACATCTTTATTTGCCAGTATTTCCTGTTTTTAAAATTGCACCTGAATTATAAAAGCCATCTCTATATCGGAGTTTCTCATGACTTCTCGATCCTTTGTGGTATCCAGCATTTTACCATTTGGTTGATTCCAAAAGCAGATATATTGTGTTTAATTATCTATTAAAAACAAAAACAAAAAACCTCAAATGACCATTTTTACTCCTTTTTTCCTTTACCTTTTAATAATCAGGTCTTTCTAATTTTGTTTCTTGGTGGGATTGTGGCAACATATCTGTGAGTGTTTTCCTTCATCTACTCTTACTTCCATTCTAACCCAATCTCCTCCTGGTAACAGGATTATTTTTTTAAATGCAAATTGAATAGTATTGGTTTTGTATTAAAAAATCTTTAAGGAACCAGTTTAAAATATTTCACATTTGTAAACTAGATAAAAACTGGAGTTTCCTGCTCCATTGGATCTAGAGATTATATCATTGTTATGTTGGGTTGTCAGGAAAGTCGTGATGCATTTTTGCATAGAAAAACATTAAAAAAAGTCATGACTTTCCCACCAATCTGATATATCCTCTGTGACTCCTAAGATTCCATGGTTTTAAAATATTCTCCAGGGGAACAACAGATGGGATAATGTTCATATTGCTGGACTTCCATATAGTTGAAGGTGGTTTGAGTCCCGGACCCAGCAGCTTAAAACTCATGCAGAGCATATGTGCATGCATGCCCAAAATCCCAAGAGGAGAATGGAAGAGAAGGGATTGTAGCATGACCATCTCCCCTAGGGAGTGAGTTCTTGCTTTCTGTCTCTCTGTCTTTCCAGCGAATTCACATGACCTATAGCAAAAAATCTCTCTCTAAAATAAATAAAATAAAATACTCCTGAAGTTGGAGATGGATGTGTGTCATCAGAGTCAAATGGACTCTAGTACTGATAAAGACCGCCACTAACATGTGAAAATTAAACCTTTAATTTCTACTAACTATTCTATTCTTCCACTGTAAAGCCTAAACTTGAGTGTTAAAGTCTCTGTTCATACGTGTGTGTGTGTATGTGTGTGTGTGTGTGTGTGAGAGAGAGAGAGAACAAGACATATAAAGGTTTTCATAAGGAAGTCTGAGAAACAGTAGTGATGCAGATTAAGCTTTATATTGTGGCAACTCAAACTGATTTAAATTGTACATTAGGCTTCTAGAATATCAGATGTGTCTCTGTACTTTATATCTGAGATTCTTATGATCCTTCAGTTCCCTGGTATAGTGTCCAGCATTTTATCACCCTCCAGAAGGGATGATCATGCTGGAATCCCTCCTCCTCCATTCTCCTCTATGGATTTTGGCACAAATGCCCATTCACTGACATGAGTTTCAAACTGCTGGGTCTGGGACTTGAACCATGGTCAGCCATGTGGGAGTCCAGTGACTTAACCATTATACCATCAGCTGGTTCCACTTTTTTGACCCATTCATCTGTTGTAGACATTTGCATTGGTTCCATGTCTTAGCAAATGTGAATAGCGCCACAATCATGGATGTGCAAGTGTTTTTTCTTAGGTACCTAGGAATGGAAAACAGGGATCTTACAGTAGTTCTATTTGTAGGTCTTTCAGGAACCTCCATATTGGTCACCACAGTAGTTGTACTAATTTACATTCCCACCCACAGTGTAGGAGAGTTCCTTTTTTATTTTAAAAATTTATTTATTTTTACATTCACTCACTGAGCATTGTCACAGCATACAAAAGGTGATTTCTCTTTCACCACAGCCTTGCCAGCACTTATCATTTTTTATCTTTTTAATCTTAGCCATTCTGATTGGGATTAGGTCCTATCTCATTGTGGTTTGGATTTGCATCTCCCTTATGATTAGGAATGTTGAACATTTTTTCATATTTTTTGACTGTTTGTATGTCTTTCTTAAAGAATTATTTGTTCAGCTCATTTGCCCATCTTTTCATTGGGCTAATAATTTTTTTTTTAATTAGGGGGCAGATGAGCTGCTTGAGTTTCCTGTATATTCTGGTTATCAGTCCCTTATCTGAGCCATTTTTTTCAAATATATTCTCCCATTCTGAGGGTTGCCATGTCACTCTAATTATTGTTTCTTTGGCTGTGCAGAAGCTTTTTAACATGATGTAGTCTCACTTGTCTATTTTTGAGACAATTGCCAGTTCTTTGGCGGTCTCATTTAAAAAGTCCTTGCCTTCTCTGATGTCTTCAAGAGTTTCCCCTGTGTTTCTATCAGTAGTTTTATAATTTAAATCTCAGGTTTAGATATTTGATCCATATAGTTGATTTTTGTTAGTAGTGTGATATAGAGATCGAGTTTTATTTTTCTGCAGCTGAATACCCAATTTTTCCAGCACCATTTGCTGAAGAGATTTTCTTTTCCTTACTGGATTGTCAGGTGTCCTTTGATGAAAATCAGTTGGCTGTATGTTTTAGGGTTTATTTCTGGGATATCAATTCTGTTCTTTTAGTCCACATGCCTGTTTTTGTGCTAATATTATGCTGTTTTGATTATCACAGTTTTGTAATATATTTTCGAGTCAAGGAGTGAGATGTCTCCTACTCCACCCTTCTTGTGCAGAATTGTTTTGGCAGTACAGGTCGTTTTATGATTCCAGACAAATTCTATGACTGATTTTTCTAAATTTGTGAAGAATATCTCTGGTAATTTGATTGGGATTGCATTAAATTTGTAGATTAATACTTTCAAGGAAGATGTTGATATTCTGTTACTGTCTTTATTTCTAGAAGATCTGTTTGATTCTTTTTTATGGTGTCTATCTCTTACTTCAAATTCTGGAAAGACTTCCTCATCTCTGTTACCATGGATATTCTGTTCTTATTCTGACATTTCTGTGAATACTTCTGTGCTGTCTATAGTTGAGAAGAAGAGTTGTTCTGTTCCCTTGAGAGAGAGATAGTTCCTTGCTTTCTCATATTTCTTGTGCCATTGCACTGGTTTCTAGTCATCTGATGAATTGTACACTTCTTTCGACTATTTTGGAGTCAATTCTGTAGTGTCAGGAGGGAAGAAGAGCCCTACTAATCAGATATGTTTTTCATAGAGTGTCTTGTCTTCCAATCAGAGAAGGGTGTACATAGCTAGCTTTGGATATTGGTTCCTTTCCCAATCTCTCAAGAGCAGGTACACCTGGGGCTCAGCTGGAGGAATTCAGCTGGAGGAGGGAGTAGGAGTCATGCAGGGTCCCATGCCATTCAGTAAACTATGAAATCTCAAAATACTCCTGGGTTGGCAAAAGACAGAGTGAAGTCTAAGGCTGTCTTCCTGCCTCAGTTTGTTTCACTCACTTCTGCTGCTCCCTGCTCCATGGTGCAGGCTTGGGGGATTATTGAAGGTAAGAACCCCTCATGATATTTTAAATTTGTTTTTTCATGAGGGAAGATTAAACTTCTTGAGGAAGAAGCTTATATATACTACAGTTTCCACTCTCTATTACCAAATAACCATCCATTAAACACACTTGAATGGTAACAGATTTATCAGTTTGAATTGGCTTGAAAGAGAGAAGACTAAGATCATAACCAGTTTTGATAGTTTTAAAATTAGTCTTTACTTCCTAGTTTCTTGTAAAACTTTTAAAAAGTCATATTCCAAAGCAAATTATACTAGAAAAATGAAATGGAGAAGTACAATGGTAAGCAAGCAAACTGAATACTGTTAGTAAAAATGAGTGCAGGATATAGTTAGGAGGTTGTCAAATAGCAGCAATTTGCTCCTCCACATGAAATCCTTATTTTTGAATGTATATAAAAAAAACCTGTTTCTCTTTTCATTATTAACGTTATTTTATTTAAAAAATTTTTCACTAGTAGTTTCTCATAACTTAAACACAGTGGGGCCTTATACCAAGTTATAAGTCTTGTGCGATAATGGCTTTATAAAAGGATGGACAAAAAGAGGAAGAAAATAGTTTTCAAAATATTTAAAATTCTGTGATCAAATTTAATATCATAAGCAATTTTTCTCTACTAGAAGTAGTCTTTCTAGCCATTTCAGGGATAAATGATATCTATGCCTTGGGTAAATTATTCTGATTATTCACACACTATAGCAACAAGCTGAGAACCAGAGTAGAATATGTTTTTCTTCTGACTTACAATGAGTGGGTAGTCAGGGTGAGCAGTATGTTTTGCTTTTAACCAAATATCTCTTTCAACTAACACATTGCATTTTTTGCTACTGATACTTTGCTTTGCCAGTAAATTCTCAGCATTAATAGCACACAATGCAAAATATTTCCATTTCAATTTTTCAAGGTTATTAGCTTGCTTAAGATTAATTTATACATTTTGCATTCTTCAATATAACGGTTAACATCTCATTAGTGATGTATTGGGCATTGAAAATGACCCAAAGGGATATAAACATAACAAAAAACCTTTCATCTTGGAAATCAACTAAAGAAGTATTCTGTTGACATGCCAAAAATTATTGAAAAAAGTATGTAAGTTGTGTTTCAGGAAAGTCACAGAAATTAGAAAAATGTGTTATAGCAGGAGAGTAAAGTGGGGTGAAAAGGGGAACTTATGTAAATGATCTAATGTATAAAGATAGAAAAAAGAGTCTTAGTCCATTATTGCATTAATAACAGAACTATCTGTAAACAAATGATTCATAAGAATACAATTTTCTTCAGTTCATTGGTTGGAAGTCCAGGGACAAGGGGCCAATTGCTGGTTAGACTACAGCCTGGCAGTGGGCAGGATCTTGAACAGCTCTCTGTAGATTTTTCCTGCTGTTGGTCTGCATCCATATGTTCTCTGTCTGCCTCATTTCTCCTTCTTTTATATATTCCAGAACTCAGTCATGAGGGTCCTGCCTGATGACTTGGTCACACCCAAAGTCCCCACCATGGAACACCATGAAGGAAGTTTGCTTAACATCTTTACAATAAAACCAAGGTCCAACACATGAACTTTTGGTGGACATCTAGTCACTACTCACTAAAGCCAAATTCCAAAACATGGACCTCTGGAGATAAATCGTTATTTAAACCAAGGAAAGACAAAGGGGAAAACAGTGACAGAATGATTTTGACATGGATAAGGAGGCTACACTCTAGCATATTTGATACACTAGTCTTTGTCTTTGATTGCCCACTGGATAGCCCATTCACTGCAGGAGGGGAAGACTGAGCAGAGAGCTCAGGGGCCAGAAGTGTGGTAGTTGTGGGGGCGAACAGAGCGTCCTTTCTCATTTTAATTTTCAGTAGTGATTAGAGAAAAAGCAGTGGGTATTTGAGAAAATTAGTATAAAGCCATTGAATATTAGCATGAGAAACTGAAAAAAAAAGTTGGAAAACGTTACAAGACATTAAAATGGCGAATTAGACATATATGTAGGGACTTCCAAAAAAGTGGTGAAAAATTGAAGTAGAAGATAGTGTTGATGCAAAATGAATTGAAACCCATGTATAGCTTTTTCTTGATATGTACTTTTCATGAACCTTTTCAAAACCAGATTGTGTTATGTGTATGTACGTGCATTTATGTGTGATTTTTATGAAGGGGATGTGCTCAGAGAAATGCATTAGGCTATATTGTTGTGTGAACATCTGAAAAAGTACTTACGCAAACTCAGATGGTATAGCTAACTAGACACCTAGGGATAGGGTGTAGTCAATTGTTACTAGGAGTACATGTCTACAGCATATTTACTGTACTAAATACTGTAGGCAATTATAACATGATGGTGTTTTGTATATAAAGATATCTAAACACAGAAAAGGTAGAGTAAAATTATTGTATAATAGATAAAAAATGGTATGCTTATGTAGAACATTTACCGTCAGTGAAGCTTGCAGGACTAGAAGTTTCTCTGGGTAAATCAGTGTGTGGTGAGTGAATGTGAAGGCCTAGGACATTGCTATACATTATTGAAGACCTTATAAATACTGTATATGTAGGCTACACTGTATTTACAAAATATTCCTCTTTCTTCAATAATAAATTAACCTTAGATTACTGCAACTTTTTTACTTTATAAACTTTTCGGGGCTAGCAGGTGGCATGGTGATTAAGGCACTGGGTTGTCACATGGCAGAATATAGTTCAGGTCCTTTACCTGGCAGCTTGAAAATCATGCCAGGCACAGGTGCATGTACGCCCAAAATTCCAAGAGGGGAATGGAGTAGAAGACATTGCAGTGAGGCCATCCCCCCAGGAGATGATTTCTTACTTTCCTTCTATCTCTCTATCTCTCTGGCAAGCACACATACCCTATGGAAAATAAAATAAAATAAATAAATTTTTAAAAATTTAAAAAACGTTTTATTATTGTAATAATTCTTAGTTTAAGACACAAATACATGGTACAGAAGTTTAATTTTTTATTTTTATAAGCTTTTTTCCATTTTTAGAATTGTTTATGTTTATATACTTTGTAAAGCTTTTTTTTTTGTAAAAAATAAAGACACAGGCATGTACATTAGCCTGGACCTACACAGGATCAGATCATCAATGCTGCTGTCTTACACTTCCACATCTTGTCCCACTAGAAGGGTTACAATAAACAAAGCAAGAAATTAATCAAGCACAAAAGAAAATGATACTATCAAGAGGTTCAGTAAACATGAGCTATTTGAGGCGGCTGCCTGCATGACATAACGTCCTCTTTTACAGTAAACTGTTTTTTATAATAAATAAAAGCATACTCTAAAAAGTGCTAAAAAAGCATAGCACAGCAAAAACATAAACTAATAATGTAATTGCTTATTATTGTAAGGGTAAAGAAATGTTTCTTTCCCCTTGATGTTTTGCTGAAAAATCACTGATGATAGACAAGAAGAGAAAAGTTGTGATGATTAGTTTTGGGTGCCAATTTGACTGGACTAAGGAATACTTAGAAATCTGATAAAGCATCACCCTGTGTGTCTTTTCAGAAGAGATTAGCATGTGAGACTTAGTACAGGAGAGGTGAAAGATTTGCCCTCAATGTGAGTAGATGTGATAAATCAGCAAAGGGCCCAGAGAGAATAAATACAGAAGACGAATGAGTCTTTTGAGATAGAGAAAGATAGACTTCTTTGTTGTGTCAGACGTAACAACTCAAGACTTGTCTGCTTTAGGACGCCAGGAGTTACAGCAGCAGCCCCCATGTTCTCTGACCTTCCATCTTGGATGTGAGTTACATCATCAGTTTCTCTGCCTCTGTGGCCTTAGATTTTGGACTAAGCCACACTACCAGAGTTATAGGTTCTCTAACTTGCAGTCATAGGAATTCTTAGCTGCCCTAATTGCATGAAGTGATTCTTTCAAGAGATCCTCTTTTATGTCTATAGAACCTTTTGGTTCTATCTCTGTAGAGAACTCTAATACAAAACTCCTATAAATATGTTCGATCACATTTTTTTTTTAACGTAGAAGCCTTTAGATTGCAGACCCAATCTAAATAACATAGAGAAGAAGTTATCTAATTTTATGCATAGGCTCAGTGAAGGAGAGATGACTCTGTAGAAATGAGATTGGACCAAAAATGTATGAGATCATGGAAATAGACTGAGTGAAGAAACAAGGCCTGCTTATTCAGATTTTCTTGGCCTCAATATGTAACATTTTCTTCCCCAGGGGTGGGGCAGGACCCCTCTAGAATAAGTCTTATGTTCTATTATCAGACAAGGTAGCTCAGAGAGTTTCTTTACAGACAATCTTGTACAAAAAGGTGGGAGAAAGAGTAATATTTTTAGTTTTTAGGGGAAAAAAAAAAGGATTCTAGTTTCTGTGACCTACCTTGGGAAAAGGCATTCTAGTTTCCTTGACTACCTTGGGGAAGATGGATACTAGTTACTATTCCTTGGGGAAAATGAGAGTCAAGAAATAGGAGAGCAGGAGATCAGTCAGAAAAACTGTTTCTGAGGCTGATTCTTTGGGATATCAATTTTTGATTCCAACGTTATCATTATCAAATATTATGTACTGCACATAATTGTGTGTGCCATGGTTTATACAACTGGAAGTGCAGTAAGTTTGTTTATGCCAGCATGTGTGCAAGCATTGAGTGTTGAGTGTTGATGTTACCATGACTACAATGCCACTAGAAGACAGGCATTGCGGTTTTTTTTTTTGTTTGTTTGTTTGTTTTTTTTCTTTAAGGTGCCTGTACTCACTGGAGAGACAGAGAAAGAAAATGAAATCACCACCCCAAGGGGGAATGATCACACCACAATCCCTTCTCCTCCATGCTCCTTTCTGGATTTTGGGCATGCACACATATGCGCCCTGATTGAGTTTTAAGTTGTTGGACTCAAACTGCGGTCAACTATGTGGGAGTCCAGTGACATAACAATTATGCCATCTGCTTGTTCTGTGGATAGGCATTTCTTAGGTCATCATAGTCTTACAGGAACACCATTGTATATGTGCTTCTTCATGAATTTAAACATCATTTTGGGGTACATGCTGGCATGTGTGTATGTGTACATTTTGGGGTACATGATGGCATGTGTGTGTGTGTGTGTATACACACTAATAAATATAAAATTAAGTGAATAAAACAAGATTCAGAATGATAGTATTATAATACTTTTGTAAGTTTAAAATATTTGTCTATGTTTAGAGAAAGATGTGTATTCATGCAAAATATACCACAAAATGGACTGCAAGAATACACAATGAAGTATTGGACATGGCTGACTGAATAGAGAAGCAGGAGAGACCCTGAAGTTGGTGAGACAATAGAACCCAAGGTGTTTGGGCAAAGAGGGTTTTACCTTTTTCTGAAATGTGTTTATTGTTTTAAAAAGTCTTGCAACAAAGATGAACAACTATAATTGAGAATGATTTCAGAGCCAGAAGTATTGAGATATCTATTTAATATATATTTGCTATTTTTCAAAACAAAAGGCATTTAAAATGAAAAGAGTATTTGATAGAGACATAAAATATTGGCAAATTTTACACAGAACCCCCTATATTAAAAATTCATAATGAAAAAATTAAATAAGGATTTAGCTACTTATAACAATACTATTAACACTTTCAATTTATAATTTTTTATGTCCATAGGTTATTTATAATAAATATTACAACCCTTTTTTTTTGTTATAAAGTATATGAACTGGCCAGAGAGATAAGGAGAAAGTACCTCCCAGGGAAAATGGACACATCACAATCCTTTCTTTGTCTCTCTCTCCTTTCAAGATTTTGGGTAGGTACACACATGTACCTGGGATGTTTCTCAAGGCACTGGGTCTGGGATTGAACTGCACTGTCAGCCATGTGAAATCCAATTCCCTGAACCACCGAAAATCAAAATAATACAGGTCTCATCCTCTTAAAAAAATACCAATAATAGAGAATGTAAAATTAATGACACTACTTGAAACAATTAAAAAATCTGAGTTTTGTAAATACTTCCCTCAGAAAAACAGGATAAAACAAAAAGGACTTTCGAGAAAAGAAGGATAATCAACTGTGAATCATAAACCTTCTATAAAATCATATCAATGGGAGCAATTCCCGTTTAATGTTTATAATAAGAATCATTTCTATGTAAAAGTGAACTAATCCTATGCTATTGATTCTAATGTATTTTTAAATAACAAATATTGAGGAAGGAAGAAATAAAAGAAAGAATTGGAAGACAAGAAAAAAAAAGGTGGAAAGAAAGACTGGCCTGTCATTTCAGTTCGAGAAATAATAAAACAATCTTGGCTAGCAGATGTTGAACTGCAGTTTAAGTTTTAGACCCAGCAGCCTGAAATTCATACTGTGTGTGTGTGTGTGTGTGTGTGTGTGTGTGTGCGCCCAAAATTCAGAGAGGAGCATGAAGGAGAAGGAATTACGGTGTGGCCATCTCCACTGGGGACTAATCTCTCACATTCTTTCTCTCTGTCCCTCTCTGTCTTTCTGGTGAGTGCATGTGCCCCATAACAAAAATCTCTCAAAAAATCAAAAAACAATCTAAAGAAAGCAGGTTAATGAGTTCATTTCAATAACCTTCATGAATTGAAAACATAGAAAAGCTCTATAAATAATATACATCCCAAGGTTTATTATACCAATATATTAATAATAATTTATAAATCTTTGCTAAAGCTAATTAAAAATAAAATACTTACATCATAAATATTGGTAAGGAGATATATTCTACTGAAATTTGTGCTTCATGACTGAGGATTTGGGCTTATTTTATTTGTTGTCATCAATCCAGAACACAGATCAGTCATGGTACCTGACAGGTCTTAATTCATCTTTATTGGATTACTCTGAGTCATATTTTTAAATAAATAAGAGAAATCTAATGTCAACTCTTTACTAATACCTACTAAAAATCTTGGGGCCAGCAGGTGGCATAGTGGTTAAAGCACTGTACTCCTTCCACATGGTCGACTGTGGTTTGAGTCCCAGACCCAGTGGCTTGAAACTCATGCTGGGTGTGTGTGCATGTGTGCTCAAAATCTTGAGGAGAATGAAGGAGAAAGAATTGTGGCATAGTCATTGCCCCCTGGGAGGAGAGGTGATTTCTCACTTTCTGTCTCTTTGGTGAGTGGATTCACCCTATAACAAAAAGACATCTCAAAAAAAAAAAAAAAAAAAAAAAGTCTCAATGTCATAGGTGTAAAGAAAGCTTCCAATCTGAGGTTTGCTGGAACTCACTGGCAATGGGATGATTAATAAGAGAAAAAAATTACATATTTATTTATTTATATTTATTTTTATGTTTTAATTTTTATTTATTTTAAGAATATGGGAGCCATACAAAATTGTGAATTCAAAAGAGGGGCCAGATTATTTTGGGTTCAATGTCCCTTTTTAGGAGAGGGCAATAGGAAAACATAAATAGGCCCAGAAAAATTACTTTCTTTGGAAGCTGAAAGAGATCAACACGTTGCTGCAAGTTGAAGGTCAAGGGACAAAGATAGCACAGAAAAGAAAACTGCCTCATTGTGAAAAAAAAAAAAAAGTTTCTTAGGTAATCATCCGTTGGAACTGACCTCAGGGATAAAAAGCTTACTTCAAATATTTTTTTAAAAAAATGGAATTAAAATATAAGTTTATTTTGTTACAGACATTGTTAAAATCTATGCATAGTTGTTTTATACCATGCATTTCCCACAAACATTTGGAAGACATCCCTCACTTGTCAGGGGTGTGTAGACCTTTGCTCTTTGTGTCAGATTGCTTGATGTGATTCTTAGATCCTTATGACTCTATTGTAAAGGAATTCTGTATTATTATTTTTAATTAAACATTTTAATTCGCTATAGAACATGTATACTCACCAGACAAAAAGAGAGAGAGAGAGAGAAAGTGAGACAACAAATTGCCTGGTCTGGGACTTAAACCAGTCGGCCATGTGGGAGTCCAGCGTTATAACCATCATGCCACCTGCTGGCCCAGAAGGAAATTCTTAGTCAGATAAATAAACTCCAAAGAGCACTCCTCCTGTGCTTGGGGTTGGGGAAGAAAGACAAGGTGACAAAGCCCTTGATTCTGAGACAACTTTTAAGATGGCACCATGTCAAAGCATGAATCTTTGGAGTATTGGTTTCTGAGTTCCAACAATGTAAGTGTAATAATCTAGAAAAGTAAAAATTATCCAAAGATATAGAAGACTCAAAAAAAATGAAATTGTAAAAATTTTATTACATATGTCACTGACTCAGTAAGAATTGTACTGATGGCCTCCATTTTTTCAAACTTTTAGAAAACCTAACATTCCTTTTCTCATGACTACGGAGCTTTGAAAGCAATGGAGAGCTTTCCAACCCATTTTATAAAAGTAACATAATGTTGGTACTAAATTCTGAAAAGTATTTCATAAACATTTAAGAGTAGATATCAATCTTACTGTAGTAAATAAAGGAGTTTTTCCAAATAAAAGGTTTTTAGTAGTAAAAGAGAACTGAAAATGAAAAAAAAAAAGATTTCAAAAATAGGCCCTTCATTCCCCAGCACCTCTCTTGAGCAAATGTGTTCCAAATCTTAAAGATTTTATTTCCTCCCCATGCAAAAATGATTAGAAAGTAAAGGAGAAACAGTCTCTGTGTTTTTCTATCTCAATGACTTTTTCTGGCTCTGGCTCTGCCTTTTTCTCCTATCTGTCTTGTTCTCTCTCTCTCTTGCTCATCCTGTGTGTGTGTGTGTGTGTGTGTGTGTGTGTGTAATGTAAGTGATGGAAGTCTCCACTAAGGACTGAAGTCTGTAGCTGTGTTTTATTCAGTCTCTATTCGAAAGAGAAGACTACATCTCTAAGAATGAGAAGCAATATTCATCTGCCCATTTACATTGCATGAAGACCTCTCAGTAAAATAAGCCAGTGTATCACCTAACTTTCCATAGGACTGACATATTTTTCTATTGTGTGGACAGCCATAATCTCAGAGGCCCAGAATACTAGCAGTCTTCTAAGCCAGTGTAGAGGGTGGTGGTGGCACAGAGCAGAAAGCTGAACTCATAACTTTTTTCACATTTGTTTTTCAGGGTTACTAAACAGACCCAGCCTGACCCCCATAAAAGACAATACTGGCAGTTGTAGGGACACAGTATTAATGCATTGCTCAGCAATGTAGAAGCCACGTGAGAAGGTCCCAGGTTCACGTTCTGAGGTCTTCCTGTATACAGTGTGTGTGCACGTGTTTCTGGTGATCCTGGTTGACTGAGGTAGGGGGTAGGATCATGGCATGAAGGTCCTGTTGGAGTACTCTCCCATCTCTCTCTCATTGAAGATATTGGAAACATGTACATGATAGAGAACAAAAGAGGGTTAAGATTCACATTCAGAAGATTTCATTTTTTTTTTTTTTGAGAGAGAGCGATTGTCTATAGGGCGTGCGTGTTTGTTAGAGATACAGAGAAACAGAAAGCAAGAAATCACCCCCCTCCCCCCCATCCAGGAGGATGACCATTCCACAATCACTCCTTCATTCTTTTCTCAGGATTTTGGGTACACACACATGGGCCTGGTGTGAGTTTTATAAGCTGCAGGGTCCAGGACTCATACCGCAGTCAACCACTTAGAGTCCAGCGATGTAACCATTATACCATCTGCTGGTCCCAGAAGATTTCATTTCAAATCCCTGTACTATTCTTAACTGAATGTATACAATCTTGAAAATTGTTATACTTTTCTCTACTGCTGCTTTTAAATCTAAAATGGGTGAAACACAGGATTGTTTCTAGAATTAAGTGAATTAATGTCTTAGAACAGCAAATAAGTTCTCTCAATATGTTAATTAACACCTTTTTATAGTTTTTGTTATTAAATTTTAACATGTAGAGTACTCTCAATGACTTTAGTTGCCTTTTGGTTTCCACATATATCTCTGGGTGTCTATAATGCAAAGATTAAAAAATGTAATTTATATCGAGTTTTTCATTTATGTTCTCTGTCTTACCTTCAAGCAGCATCTCTCAATGCTATCATTAGGTTTCTTAAAGAATTCTCCTGGTCCTTAGGAAATCCTTTTTCTCTCCCAAAGAGAGTTTAAAGTTAGTCTTTTGTTTCTCATTTCACTTTGTTTTTTTCTGCAGTAATCCCTCAAAGGGTATGGGAAAATCATGTTATTTCTATAACACGTATTTGGAGTATCTGCTTATGTGGCTGGAATGACAGAACAGTAACAACTGAAGATATTTCTTGCCTGCATGGAGCTTATACTATGTTGGAGTCAAATAATAAACCAGTTAACAAGTATATACTCATGAAATAGATGGACTAAATACATGAGTGATGCACATCCTTTGTTACGATGGTGAAAAACGTGATATCAGAGTAGCGGGCTTGGGTTTCCTTGTTGAGATACAGTGGTCAGAGAACATATCTTCAAATAGGTAACATTTGATCGTAGAATTGTAGGGCAAGCGAAACAGTCCAGACTGCAGAGTAGATGATCAACACTTGCACATGGCCAGTGCCGGAAAGGTTAGCTATGCTGTGAGACTGAAGGCTGCTCTGAATGGACAACAGGGAGCAAACAGGAGAATGGCTCCTCTTACAGTTAAAGTGATGGATGAATCAAGTCCACAGATCCTGTGGTCAAATACAAGTTGGATGTTTTTGTAAGTGTAACGGGAAGTCACTGATGGATTTAAAAGATTGATGTGTTGTCAGCCAATTTATATTTCAAGACCATAACTCTGGCTGTCATGTATTGGGTAGATTATAGGAAGACATGCTTAGTTATCTCAGACATAGTCCTGGGAGAAAGGAGTGTGGATTTAAAATTATATGATAGCAGCAGTAAGGGAGAGAATAGGATGCCTCGTGTGTCTATAGGATAAATAAGATTTGATGATGTACTGGATGATATGCAGAGGGAAAGAAGTCACTGTTGTCTCCTAGATCTCTTGATGAGTTGAGTAAATGGAAGGAGATATCATTTGGCTAGATGAGAAAGATTGAGAAGTACATGTCTTCTGAAGATAGAGCAATACATATTTAGATTTTGGACCTATTAATTTTGAAAGCATTATCCTACATTGGTGCCAGATTATTTTTCTCAACTATTTGCTGGCATTCCTTGTGGGAAGATTATGCTTTCCTGCCCCACTAATATCAGGCTAGACCATATGATTTGCTTTGGCTGATAAAATATGAATAGAAGTGACATATGACAATTCTGACATAGTTTTAAAAATTCCTGGGTGGGGGACCAGCAGTTAGCGTAATGGCTATGTCCCTGGACTCCCATGTAGTCGACCATGGTTTGCGTCCCAGACCTGGTGGCTTAAAACTCACGCCGGGCGCGTGTGCATGCGTGGCCCAAGATCCTGAGAGGAGAATGGAGGAGAAGGGATTGCGGTGTGGCCATCCCCCCTGGGGGGTGATCTCTTGCTTTCTGTCTCTCTGTCTCTCTCTGTCTGTCTGGTGAGCGCACGCACTCTATAGCAAAAAACCTCTCCCCAAAAAAAAAAAAAAAAATCCTGGGTGGGAGTCAGGTTATAATGTGATGATTAAGGTGACTGGATCTCACGTGGCCAGTTATGCGATTTGAGTCCCAGATCTGGCAGCTTGAGAAGCACACAGGGCATATGTGCACGCACGCCCATAATCCTGAGAGGAGGAGAAATAATCAGGCCTAACTGTTTCTCATAGGGATTTCTCTCTCTTTCTCTCTCTCTCTTGAGTGCACATGCTCTCTGACCAAGTTTAAAAACAAAAAAGAAGAGTTGTTAAATGATCTTTCCATCATTCTTTTCCCTGTGTCATGAAAGCAACATATCCCAGGTAGGGCCTGGTCCTTCAGTCTGATTCAGGGGTGAGAAAAATACTTGCATCAGGAGTCTTTAGTTGAGAGCCAGCGTTTAATCAGAGCATACCTCAACCTTTGGTGAAATTGCTGAGATATAGGAGTTGTTTGTTATTGTATCACAGCTTAGGCCTAGTGCAATATCCAAGTTGCAATACAAATCTTGAGCTTATAGAAAAGATCTGAATTAGAGATATAAATTTGGAATTCATCAGCAAATAGATTTTATATAAAGCCAAGGAACTGGGTGAGACCACCTTAAAAATGTGTGTACATGGAGATGTGAATGAGTGAGAAACTGAGTCCAACGTTGAAGCTTTGAAGACAAAAAGCAGCTGCAAAGAAGACTGAATAAGAAAACATAATGAACAAGCAAGTAAGAAGAGAGACGTTACGTCTAAGACTGTCAAATAGATGAATTAGAAGCTAAAGAAAGGTTATTTTTAGTATAGAATCATAGAAGTCTTATAATTTTTGACAAGATCTATTTCATCTGAGCTATAGCAGTAGTTTTAGACTGGAGTTGACTGTATGGTACAAATCTCCCCTATATGCGTTTTGGTCATGTTGGTTAGGATTTAAGAGAGGAATAGATCAATATGTTAGAGCCTTAATTTTAAATGCACCATAAGAGAAGGAATTTCTTAAAAAGTTGATTTATTTTTTTTTCCATGAATGAGAGAGACTCAGAGACAGAGTCAGAAAAGCACCACAAACAGAGTCTTGATGGTGCAATCCACCAGCCTCAGCACACCCCTCATTATGGCCATGCATGGGCCTGACATACTGAGGAGGTCTCTGGATGTGAACTCAAAGTCTTTCCACGTGGGTCACCCTGATGGAGTGTTGCATTTTACCACTGTGACACCATTAGCCTCAAAAGAAGGAATTTTAAATGACTTAGCAGTATAGCATGATAACTATGGAAAGTTTTGGTTGTCATAATTCCATACATGTGTTTTTCTAAATAATAATAGTTGTTAGTTTGGGGTTGATTTTTGTCTTCCAAAAATATTGTTACTTTCTTGGATGATAAAGGTTAAATGAATCTCCATTAATTCTCTTACGTCTACTCTTTTATCTATAAATATTGTTCTGGACATTTTCAGACTTTTACTTAAAGTAAAACTACAATTTCAGAAAAATCTCATTATGTGGGATATGTCCATCAAACAATTTTCTTGTCACTGAGTACTCCATAAATACACTTAATGGGCAATATTGTAATAGCAGTAAAAAATGTAGCACACAACTAGTTATTTATGCACTTATCTTGCAAAAATGTTTTCTATTAGATTTTTCTTTTCTTGAAGAAAGAGCTAATAAAAAGTCCCCACTAGTGTTTGCAGTGCAGTCTTTGCTGATAATATTGTCCCTACCTTGAATATCTCTCTCAATTGGTAAATAAGTCCAAATGGAATTTTCACTCTCCTATAGTAACATACTCCTGTATGACATTTCTGACAAAAGCTTTGTAGGATTTTGTGTTATAGATTCCTAGTTGAGAAGACAATAGAGGCACAGAAAGCAGTAACAAACACATCTCTGTTGTAGATAATGGCTTAAAAAGTGTGTTATATTACTTTGAATAGAGATTATGTGTGTAAATACTGCAGCTTCAGAAGGCAGAATCAGAAATAACCGCAATTGAGGACAATGGAAGTAAGATGATTTTTGCAAACAAACAGAAAACTTAACGAGAAATGATTTTTCCCCCATAGAAGATTGTCATTTTAGCAGATAAAACCTATCATGTAAACACTGAAGGTTCTGTAGGAAATAATTCCTCCACATCGTTTCTTCCAAATGTTTCTGGGGAATTGTAAATTTTATGGGTCATGAAAATTGTTTAAACCAACACCTCAATTATATAGCAATCTCAGTGGTTTAAGAGAGAGTCAAGAGCTTAGAAATAGATCAGAAAGCCTCCAAGTAGCAGAGCAAGTGTCATAAACAGTACCTATTTACCCTGGAAGTGCTGCTGGTTACATACCTACTGTGTGTCTATCGGTGTGCAAAGTGCTGGAATAGATGACAAGTCAAAGATGAGTTTTCTCAGAACCAGCAGGTGACATAGTGGTTAAGGTGCTGTATTCCCACACGGCCAACCGTGGCTGGAGTCCCTGACCCAGTGGCTTGAAACACACACCTGACACATGTGCATGCATGCATGTACAAAATTTCTAGAGGGGAATGGAGGACAAGAGATTATGATATGACCATCCCTTTGGGGAATGATTTCTCACTTTCACTCTGTCTTTCTCTGTTAAGTGAGCACACACCCTATAGCAAAAAAATCTCTCCAAAATAAATAAATAAATAAATAAATAAATAAATAAATAAATAAATAAATAAATGAGTTTTCTCAGAGAGAAACATGTGGGAGCTGGGAAAAAGCTGCTATATAATTACAAATATTGACTTAGGAATAGGTAATACATTTTAGTGGACAATATTCTTGTAAGAATTATAGATATTTTTAGCAAGCTATTTTGTGCTATACGATTTCTATGATAGAAGTGAATGTAGACTTATGCAATTGCAGAAGAGAGAGTCGTGGAAAAAAGGGTTCTGAGACACTTAGATGTAGATGTCTTCACAGAAATGAAAGCCTTTACGATACATACAAGGCAAGAAAGAGCATTCTTTGACTTTTTCTACTTCAAAAGTATAACTGAAATACAGTAAGTTGCACACATTTAAGGTCTTCGATCTTACTGGTTTTGATATAGCTATATTACTGCAGTGAGACAATGAGCATTTACCTTTCTAACAGTTTGCTCGTTCCTTTTGGCTATTCATCTTTCCTTCTATACTCCACTCCTGTGTAACCAGTCATGTGTTTATAGTCACCATGGATTAGGTTATATTTTTGCAGGATTTTATACAAGTGGTTTCATATAGTATGCACTTATTTTTCAATGTTTGTTTCACTCAGCCTGAGTTTGAGGTTTATTCATATCATTGTCTGTAATATTAGGTGTCCTTTTTTTGGTAGCTAAATAGTAAGTAAATACTAAGTCCACCGTAGATAGATCCTCATTTGTTTATCCATTCACCACAGGAAGACAATTGAGTTCTGTCCAGTATTTGACTAAACCATTATGGACATTCTTGTACAAATAATTCTGTGGAAATATGCTTTCTTTTCTCTTGGGTAAGAGCTTAGAAGTTATAATGGCTGAGTAGTATGGAAGATGTCTGTTTAACGTACTATGAATCTAACCAACCATTAGCCAAGGTGACTGTACCATTCTATATTCCCACCAGCAATATATTTGCATTCTAGTTATTCCCCATCCTTGCCAACTCTTGGTCAGGTTTTTAATTCTGGTAGGTGTGTAGTTGTATATTATGCAGTTTTTATTTGTGCCTTCTTGATAAGGAATAATATTTAGCATCTTTTCAAGTGCTTATTGGTCATTTGTATTTCTTCCTTCATAAAGTATCTTTTCTAATATTTTCCTGTTACTGAAGGTTTCTTTGTTTGTATTATATTTATTTATTTATTTTTGCAGAGGTTTTTGCTATAGGGCACATGTGCTCACTAGAAAGACAGAGAGAGACAGAGAGACAGAAAGCGAGAAATCACCCCCTAGGGAGGATGGCCACGCCGCAATCCCTTCCCCTCCATTCTCTTCTCGGGATCTTGGGGATACACACACACACGCCCAGCGTGAGTTTAAGCCACCGGGTCTGGGACGCGAGCTGTGGTCGACTACATGGGAGTCCAGCGACATAGCCATTACACTAACTGCTGGTCCCAGGGAGTGATTTTTCACTTCCCTCTCTCCTTCTCTCTCTAGCAAGCACCTGTATCACCTACACCCTTATAGTAAAAACTAAAAAACTAACTAACTAGATTCCCTTTTTCTTTGGTTTGAAATAATTTCTCTGTGATAACTCTAGAACTTTTTTTTTTAATTTCTACTTATAGATTTAGTGAGCTGCTTGGCTCTAATATTAATTTAACAGTTTGAGATCATTTCTAGCCATTCTGTCTTCAAGAACTGCCTCTTTGAACTTTATTAACCGTCCTTTCTGATTAGAAGCCGTGCTAAATAGACCACTGTGCTATGTCCTTAAACCTGTTGTTTGTGTTTGTAATTCTTTTTACAATTTTATTTTAATTTATTTTATACATTCAATCACTAAACATTACTTAGCTTGTAAAGTGAATATACACAACGTGAATACACTTCATAACAGTCCAGTTGAGGATACAATACATGTTATCGTCAACAGATAATCATCCATTTCTGTGTCCCAGAAGTGTCCTGCCTCTCTGTTTTTCTCGTTGATTCCTTGTTTGTAATACTTTTTTATATTCACCATCTTCCACTTCAAAAATGTTTTTATCAGGAGTGACACATCTGCAGGGAAACACATCTATTGATTTTTTAAAATTATTAAATGTTTTGTTTTTAGTTATAAAATTAGCACATTTTAAATTCATTTCAGTTACAGTGTTTTTGATCCTTGCATGTGTTTTTCAAACTAATCCTTTGTTTCTTTAGACATAGTCAGCATCACTTACTCTTACTTTGAGTCTCATACTTCAAGTAATTGAAATTTATTTTTGCTGGTTCTTTTTAAAGAGCTATTTAGTTTTATTTATTGTTATTGTGTTTTAATTTCCTGTAGGGTACATGCACTCACTAGAGAGAGAGAGAAATAAAAAAGCAAGCAGCCAGGTCCAGGACAAGAACCACAGTTGGCCTTGTGGGAGTCTAGCGCCTTAACCACTATACCACCTGCTGGCACCTCTGAGCTTTTTTATTCGTGGTGTTTTGTGTTCTCCTATGTCTGTCTTTTTTTACTATTAAAAATAATCTGAGGCCTTTGATGATGGTATGCTTTTTTGGAGAGGACTTACATTTGTGTCTTCTTTTTTTTTTTTTTCTTTTTTTTTTTGGAGAGGTTTTTGCTATAGGGCGCGTGCGCTCGCCAGACAGACAGAGAGAGACAGAGAGATAGAAAGCAGGAAATCACCCCCCAGGGGGGATGGCCACGCCGCAATCCCTTCTCCTCCATTCTCCTCTCGGGATCTTGGGCACGCACGCACACGCGCCCGGCGTGAGTTTAAGCCGCCGGGTCCGGGACTCGAACCGCGGTCGACTACGTGGGAGTCCAGCGACATAGCCATTACACTAACTGCTGGTCCCGTGTCTTCTTTTTTATAATTAATATTTTTAAAATTTTATTTATGTATTTGCTTATTTCTGTGAGAGAGACAGAGAGGAAAAGAGATAAAAGCAGCACCAGTAAGGTTTCAAACCACGATCCATTCCCAGGTTCATCTGGGCCTGGATTATGGACATGTATGTGCTCATTGTACTTGGGGCATGGAGGTGGGGATCTCCAGATACAAACCCAGAACTTTCTCATGTGAGTAGCCTTGTAGAGTGTTGCATTTTACTGCTGCACTACTGCTCAGCTCCTGTATTTGCCTCCACAGACAAATCATGTCTCTGTTCACTTTAATTCATGTTTAAGAGTTGAGGTTCTCAAGATCACTGTCGTAAAGATCCAGGGCTAATTTTCTTCTGGTTTACCTTACCTGAGGGTATAGGCCTTCATGGTCCTTTCTCAATGCATGGAGGTTTATTCTATATACACCTGACATGTGTCCTGGGCTTTATATTTGTCCCCATTATGGACAGAATGTTTGTGTCCCCCACAAAAAAATGCATACATTGAAGCCTTTATCCCCAATGTGATGGTATCCAGAGATAGGGCTTTTAAGAGATAGAAACCAGCAGGTGTCGTGGTGGTTAAGGCGCTAGACACTCCCATATGACCGACCACAGTTTGAGACCCAGACTGGTGGCTTGCTTTCTCACTTTCTCTCTCTCTCTGTTTCTCTCTTTGTCTTTCTCTGGTCAAAATAAAATAAATGAATGAATAAATAAAACTAAATAAATAATTAAAAAAAAAAAAAGGGGAGAGAGAGAGGGTTATATGGAGCCCTAGTCTAACAACATGGGGTTATGTTCTTCTAACAGGAGAGATCACAGTGTTAGCTCACAAACAATCTCTCTCCCCCTCTCTCATTCTTATCCATGTGAGCACAAAGAGCGAAGTCATCTGCAAATGCAAGGAGAGAGCTCTCACCACACAATGACTCTGCTGGCTTGTGGCCCTCTAAGGGAAAGTGATTTACTGTTAATGTTTAACATACTGTTACAAATAATAGACTATGCCTTCTCAATGTTGTTAAAAACAAACAAACAAACAAACAAACAAAAAAACTTCCTTTAAATTTGTAAGACATACTATCCCTTGAGAAATAGAATAAATAGATCAGCAAATTATTCCGTTTTACTTCCAACTGATTGTAATTTTCTCTTCTGTTAAAATTAGCTAAATATATAATTAATGCTTTTTAAAAATTAAAATAGCATGTAGAGAATGATACAATACCTCCAACCATGTATCTATCTCTACCCACATATCTGCCTCTGAGGCTCTCTATTTATACCTAGTTGTGAGAGTGACCAGCTTTGTCACAGAGACTAGCAGGAATGTTGGTAACTCTTTTAACAATTGTGGCATATGAATAATGCTGGAGTTTAAAAAACTAAACAAGCTCACAATACAAAGGGTTTATTTTATTGCCCGCCCTCTCCCAGAAAACCTTTTATAACTCTTTCTACCAGCTAACCATGCTATATTGCTGCTATATTCTTCAAGTCCAAATGGCTGATTTCATTCTGTACGTTTCTATCTTTATTCAGCAGGGCTAACCTTGCATGGCTTGTTTTGGAATGGAAATGGATATTTATTTTAGATATAAATTGTTTTTGGTGTGTGTCAGGAAAATAAGTTTGAGGACGGCAATTGACAGAATTTTTTGAGCTCGATTGTCTTATACTTGAACCAGTTTCATATTCAGAAAAGATTTGGTTATAACTTAAAATAAAAAATGGCAAACAGAAACAGAATGACAGAGAAAAATGTTCATCTTAGGATGTGCTCTAAATAGCAAAACAATCATTGTAGAGTAAAAATTTATTTTAGCCATTATAAAACGTTTTATATTTTTCTATGCCTAACAATTTAGAGTTGGTGCCTCCAGCATAGGGTCACTCAATAAAACTGGTGTTGAATAAAAATGCTGGGTATTTCCATATTTTCTATATTTGCATCATGGACAACCTTAGGTGACTGTGCTCTAACTGAAAGAATATAAACAGATTGTAGAATATGAAACAAACCTGGACTTATTAAACAGTTATAAATTAACATTATCCCATTAAAGGCTTAAACAGGAGGGCCAGTGGTAAGGCACTAAACTCCCACATGACTGACCATGGTTCAAGTCCTGGATCTGGTGGCTTGAAACTCTCACCAGGCACATGTATGTGCATTCCCAAAATCCCCAAAGGAGAATGGATTGTGGTATGGCTTTCCCCTCTGGGTGGTGATTTCTAGCTTTTCTTTCTCACTGTCTCTTTCTGTCTCTCCAGCAAGTGCACATGCCCCATGGCAAAAATATCTTAAAAAAAAAGCTTATAAAGAAAACAAAATGTAAGTCTAAAGATTCATTTTGTTATTCCTAAATACCTTTGCAGAAAAATTAAAAGTTAAAACGTTATACAATATATTGGGAATTAATAAAGATAGGGAAGATACTAATTGAACATGGTAATTAATAACGGGATGAGAAAAGCTTGGCAAAAACTTGTCTATAGATATGGTAGTCCCTCTGGATTCCAAAAGTTGTGAATGTACATTCTACTTACATATTCCATTTGGATCCTGACTGGAAGGACCTTATGGTTCTGAAGTTATACTGAGTTGCCCCTGCTAGTAACCAGAAATCATCCACACCAGTTGGTAAGGAAATGAGTAGTAACAAATACTTCTCTAATACTGTTACAGTCTTAACTTTCTGTGGGTATTGCCTCTGTTTTGTCTCTAAGTTTGGAACCCATGGGTGTAGAGATGGAGTTAGGTTAGGAAGTGTGTTTTTCTTATTATTGATGCAATCTAGGATGGCAGACATATCCTAGATATGTAACCAAATGTGCTTGCTGATGCTTTCTGCTTCTATCTTTCCAGTCACTCTCTAGAGCTTAGGTGTTCATGTGTGAGGGGAAATTCAGATCTCAGAACAGACACATGGACTCAGAACATGAATGAAGAGAGACAGAAAGAGACACCAGTGCGTACAGGCTTTTCATGGATTGTTTTACCTAATCAAGAACTGTGAGCTACTGGATGTCACCCTCCGATCAGGCAACTCACTTCTTTTCTGTGAGGAGGAATAAAAGTGTATAAGAGATTGATCATCTTAGGATATTTTTGGAATCCTGAGGAATAGGAAGTAAGGGTTGTCCCTCATAACAAAGAACTTTCTCGTACATTTTTTTAGCCTAATGCTTTTAATTTAAAACATTACCAGAACACATAGTATATATTCACATTAGAATCTCAGTTGCTAAAATGCATATATACATGTATATGTCTATCCATCTGTCTATTATCTCTCTCTCTGTATATCTACTTTAAAAAAAAAATTATAAGAGAAATATGTGCTGGGGGCCAGCAGGTGGCGTGGTGGTTAAGGTGTTGGACTCCCACATGGCAGGCCATGGTTTGAGTACTGGACCTGATGTCTTGCTCTCTCTCTGTCTCTTTCTCTCTGGTGAGTGCATGTACCCTATAACAAATTAAATAATAATAATAATAATAATAATAATATTTTTAAAAAAGAGAAATATCTGTTAAAGGGCCAACATTCAAAGGAAAGAATATATGGGAAATAATTAGAGGAAAACAAGACATTAACAAGAATAACTATTCATGTGGGTGCATTAAATTTTCCACAGGTACCTTGGTCACTTTTTCTTCCCTTATGGGTGTTGCTTTAGTTCAGAAAAATACTTTTTTCATAATGTGACACATTTTCCAGTTGTAATACATAACAATTAAGTGGCTTGTCAATAGAAAAGTTATAAACAAGGAATGACAGTTCAATCTGTTATTATTAATATATGAGCCACTGAATCAGATGATTCTGCGATTTTAGTCAGCCTAAGTGACATAATTGATTGGATCTATTCAATTTTTGGAATGTGTAAGCTCAATGGCTAAAAAACAAAAGAAGACAAAACCCTGGGCTTGTTATGTTTTCCAACTTCAGTTTCTCTTTAGAGAGACATTTGTTGAACTGAACAGCATCAACTCAGAACAAGTTCAGTACGTTGCTTACCACAAGGGTGATGTTAGTTTACTTTAAGAACTAAGGGTTAGGACCATCAGATGGTGTAACGGTTACATTACATGGACTCCCATGTAGTCAACTGAGGTTCGAGTCCTGGACATAGTGGCTTAAACTCACACTGGGCGCATGTGCATATATGCCCAAGATCCTGAGAAGAGAATGGAGAAGGGATTGTGGCGTGGCCATCCCCCCTGGGTGGGGTGATTTCTCACTTTCTGTCTCTCTGTCTCTCTCTGTCTTTCTGGTGAGCACATGCCCTGTAGCAAAAACCTCTCCGCCCAAAATTAAAAAAAAAAAAAAAAAAAACTAGGTTGAGGGGAGCAAGGCCATCACCTGGAACCAGAGGTAAGTGTGAGACCCTTGGATCATAAGGCAATGGGAAACACAATATGACAAGAGTCACAGGGCTCTCTGAACAAGTCTCATGCCTGAATTGAATTTAGTGGATGTAGCTGCATATACATTTGTACTGCTTTATTTCAGGGTGACATAAAGTGAATCTCATGTGTTAATTGAACCTTTCAAAGAGGAAAGCATTAGTACAATGATCAGGAATGAAGTGTGATATGATAATATTAAATAATGCTTGTGGTTTCCAGAAGTAATTTGTAATACATGTATTTTTAAATTTTTCATAGTTCTGTTTCTATGTTTGGCATTTAGTTCATTCTCAATGCATATTTGATGAGCCAATCTATAAGTAAATGAATACAAAATTATATCAATACCCATCCATGCTCCACTCCATAGAGAAAATGCAACTATTTATTTGTTTTCAAGGAATATCCGAATGAATAGTTTCAACCACAAGAGGCCCAATCTATTCTTAAAAATGCTGGACAAATACGAGTTCATTCTCTGCTGGTTCATTAACTGTAGTATCTTCTCCTATAGATCTCCAAACCATTTTGGTCATGTTCAGCAAGTTAAGTCTTTTGTCAGATAGTGGTTCATTTGCCTTTCATTGCTGAAGAGCTAAAGCATTTTTTATTTGCAATACTCAGCAGCATGCTTAGTTTAATCCCAAAAGTTTTTGTTAGCCGAACTGCTCTTTTGGTTCAGGTGCTTTCCTTGCAAAGTCCTTCGTCATCTTTCATTTCATTCTCATTGTACAGGGGATCATGATATGATTTTGAACAATAACCTGACCAGCCAGCAGGGTGGGATGAGGGAAATTTACTGATGGTGATGAGATTTCAAAGCTGAAATAACTTTTGAGGATTCTGATTATTGCCTGTGGAGTGTAATTCATCAATTCAAATATGTAAGCACTTATTAAACTTTAGTTTCAATTTGACACTTTGGCAGGAGGTAGACAAATTTTAATATTTTCTTTTTATTACATACTTACTAAAATATTTATTATAGAAAAAAGTTTTAAATACAATTAAGTTCAAAATATTTAAAGTGGGGGACCAGCAGATGATGTAATGGTTAGTCACTGGGCTACCATGTGTCTTACTGTGGTTTCAGTCCCAGACCCGGCAACTTGAAACTCATGCTGGGAGTATGTATGTGGATGACCCAAATCCTGAGAGGAAATAGAGGAGAAGGGATTGTGGCATGGCCATTACCTCTGGTGGGTGATTTCTCACTTTCTGTCTCTCTATTAAGTAAACAAGTAAAAATCTCTCCCTATAGCAAAAGTCTCTCTCAAAAAATATTGAATGTGGTTACAAATGGCTGAGATATAATAATGAAACATTATAATACTAGCTCAGTGGGGCCAACTAGTAGTGTAGTAGTTAAAGCAACTAGGTTCTACATGATCAAATGTACAGGGGGAATCATGGACCCAGCAGCTTAGAAAACATGCCTGGTGCATGTGTGTGCATGTCCCGAATCCTGAAAGGAAACATGAAGAAGGGATTGTGACATGACCATCTCCCATAGAGGGTGCTTTCTGACCTTCCTTTCTTTCTCTCTGCAATCCCTCTGGTTAAAGCACGTGTCCTCTAGCAAATTTTTTTAAAAGGACATCTTGTATCACTACTTTTTAAACATTATTTTTTGTTATGAAAGGATATTGTAATTAAAGAGTAAAAATCAAATAGTAAGATCCTTGCTTATTTCTTTCAAGAAGCTTAGCTTCACTGTAGGATAAAATGAATGGACTGCAAATCTGTAAAATTCTATAGATATCCTTTTTCTCCTCTGGATTTCTGACAAATTTAATAGAAGATCATTTGAGATTATCTTCTCAAAATGCAGTACGGCATTCTGAGTTTTTAAATGATCAGAGATCTCAATTATAAAAGCAGAAGTAAATCGATAGCCATTCTTAAAATACTAGAAGATATAAACAAAACAAATCAAATAAATAATAATAATAATAATAATAATAATCCTTGACTGGATTTCTTAAATTGGAGACCAAAAAGTAACATTCTTTTTCTGAGGCTATTCAAAACAAGATTATGCTTAAATTATGTATGAGAGGTTGATTAAAAAAATCAATGCTGTTCACCCATAAAAAAAAAAAGAAATAATCCAATTAAAACTGGGCAAATGAGTTGAACAGACACTCTCCAAGGAAGACTTAAGAATGGCCAAGAACAATATGAAGAAATGTTCAAAGTCTTTCATCATAAGGGAAATACAAATTATAATTACAGTGAGGTATCATTTAACTCTAGTTAGAATGGCTAGAATCAATAAACAATGAATGATGTGTTGGTGAGGCTGTGGTGAAAAGGGAACTCTATTACACTGTTGGTGGGAATGTAAATTAGTCCAACCTCTCTGGAAAACAGTATGAAGGTTTCTTAAAAACCTACAAATAGAAATTCCATATGATCTAGCACTCCCACTTCTTGATATCTACCCAAAGGCTACAAAACACTCAACTGGAAAGATGTCTGTGCATCTGTGTTTATTGCAGCATTATTTATAGTTGCTAAAACATGGAACCAACCCAAGTCTCCAAAATCTGATGACTGGGTTAAAAAACTGTGACATAAATATACTATAGAATATTACACAGCTATAAGAAATGATGAGATCTTATTGCTCAACTCAAGATGGATGAATACAGATTTAATGTTGAGCCAAATGAGCCAGATTAAAAAAGGTTCAAATCATATATCCTGACTGATTTGTACTGAGTGTCTACACTTTTTGACAGAGGTTGAGAGATCTGAGGATGTGATGGTGTAAAGGATGGGCGTAGATGCTAGTGAGAGTAAGGGAGGGGGAGTGGTTGGTACAGCGTGGGTAGTGGATGGTGGGTGTAAAAAGAAAGAAAAAAGAGAAAAAATGGTAAATTCTAATCTTCTCTTCACAAGAGAAAAACAAATAAAAACTCTATTTTTTCTATTTTACAAAATAGTTCAGAATAGTTAACTGTGAATTTGTCTATCATCAAAAGAGTACTTTGCTTTAAAGAAAGGAATGACTAGTGTTCAAAATATTCACTATCTTCTGTGAAAATACAGTTTATTATTCATTTGTATCTGTAAGTTATGGCTATAAACATCACCTGTATTTTTTTAAAGAACTCTTTCATTTAAAGAGTTCATTTATTATAATGTGATGAGAGAGAGAGAGAGAGAGAGAGAGAGAGAAATTGAGAAAGCATACCACGGGGTCCTGGACTCGAACTGGGATTGGCCATGTGGGAGTCCTGTGCCCTTATCCACCATGCTACCTGCTGGCCTCAAACATCACCTGTATTTTTTTTTTTTTTTTTGGAGAGGTTTTTCGCTATAGGGCGCGTGCGCTCGCCAGACAGACAGAGAGAGACATAGAGACAGAAAGCGAGAAATCACCCCCCGGGGGGATGGTCACGCCGCAATCCCTTCTCCTCCATTCTCCTCTCGGGATCTTGGGCACACACGCACACGCGCCCGGCATGAGTTGTAAGCCACCGGGTCCGAGACGCGAACCACGGTCGACTACGTGGGAGTCCAGCGACATAGCCATTATGCTAACTGCTGGTTCCCACCTGTATTTTTTATACATATAAAATTGCAACTAAAATTAATTTTATCAATGTTTTTCTGAATAAACTGAATAAAGATTTTGTTGGTGAAAAACATCAATGGATATACAATGTGTGTCTATATGTACCTAGTTTTATATTAATTATTGCCTGTAAACTGATGTATACTAAAGGCAAAGAGATCATTTCATACCACTACTGATGAAGATGATAATGTTTCCAGTAGTTTCACTCAACATGCAAATAGAATATTTATTGAGAGCCTACTATACTAGGCACTGTGTCAGTGCTAAATTACATTTTGTCTCTGTAAATTTGCAAAGTACTTTCACATAAAATTTCTCATTATACAGTTTCAGAATAAACTATCTATCACTGTTATAAGTGCATATCTCTGTAATTTACATCTTTGTAAATGTTCTCCATTAATATAAGTTGAATAAATCATAAATACAATTCTAATCTCCTGTATAAAATTGTTTTCTGGTGGAGATGAAGATTTGAAATCCTGGCAACACTTCTGAACCCTTCTGTCCATTCTGTGCACTGAGATGTTGCCTTGTGCCTGTGGGCTGACCAAGCCTCGGAGATGACAGTGTCTGGAATGACTGTTATTTCAGGTCATACATTTATTTATTCTCCAAACAATCTCACATTAGTCTTCTAAAGACTCCCTGCACCTAGAAAATTTCTTCCTTCTCTTGTTATTCTGGGGGAATCTCTAGGACCTAGTTCAAGCTAAAGAGTACATTGGCAATTGGTTTCAGACTTAAGGTGGTGCTAACATTAAATAAGAGGCCTCTTATCTGGATTTGTACAAGATAATCTTGAGTGTGTTGATTCTCCAGTAGTGAAGAAATAACCAGCTAATGTTTCCTATTGGTTTGTAGTCCTATATCACTTTCTTTTACCCCACCCCAAATCATGGGGTATATAGGGAAGCTCTCGATAACTTTATCTACCCTTTCAGTATTCTACTATACTTAGGAATCTGTTTGGTTTATGCCAATTACACTTACAACCTTATGTTTACCACAGCAAAGGAATAAAATTCAAATTTTGACTTTCTTTGCATATATTAAGTATTATTACTTCCTGCTTCAGCCACCAGAGAACATCACCATACCTCTTGTCTTTGTTGTCATCCTTAAGTGCCACAAATCCTAAGGGGATATTAGAAATGTCACCATTTTATAGTATGCATATAATCTATGGAGGGCAGCTAGCTACCTACAGTGTGCTACATATGATCTATGTAGAGTACAACTAGCAGCTACCACTGGATTGCTTATTTAGAAGGCCTATTTATCACCCAAATTACAATTGAAATGATGCTGGATACCAGCGAGGCACTTGTGATAGTCTCCTGAAAGCCAACTCTGAGATGGATTTATTTATTTATTACATGAATGAAAGAGAAAGCAAGAAAGCAGAAAGATAGTACCCTGCACCTGCTGCACTCCACTCTATCCTCAGCCAGTCTCAGATAATGGGCACACATGTGCCTGGCATACTCACAGAGATTCCTGGGAACTTTTCATGTTGCAGCCTTGCAAAGCACTGTATCTTACTGCTGCTCCACTTTCAGACCCCTAGTTTTAGTGCTAAGAAGAGAAAGCGAAGACTGGGCAGAAGAAGAAGCAGAGCTGAGATATAGGCCAGGCAACCCTTTGACCTTTTCTATAGGGGCATGGGAAGTGCTGGAGCAAAACTGGTCTACTGCTGTTATTCTATATTAGGCAAGAATGGCCAGGTCTTTATAACCCTACCGCGATTAGCCATTAGGTGTGGATCACACTTGGGTATCACTTTTTTTCTTTCTTTCTTTCTTTCTTTCTTTCTTTCTTTCTTTCTTTCTTTCTTTCTTTTTTTTTGGAGAGGTTTTTGCTATAGGGCACATGCGCTTGCCAGACAGAGAGACAGAAAGCGAGAAATCACCCCCCAGGGGGGATGGCCACGCTGCAATCCCTTCTCCTCCATTCTCCTCTTGGGGTCTTGGGCACGCACGCACATGTGCCTGGCGTGAGTTTAAGCCACCAGATCTGGGACTCGAACCGCAGTCGACTACGTGGGAGTCCAGCAACATGCCATTATACCAACTTCTGGTCCCAAGGGTATCATAACTTTCTATAGCTATGAAAATTCCTGACAGGGCTGACAATTCTCCTAGAAGTTGAGATAACAAGTAATTCTTTCAAGTAAAAATCTCTGTGACCATCCATCACAACACTATTCTAAGTACAGACAAGCATTGCGGTGTCATTAATCTACTGGTGGGGAGGAGGTGTGGGGGGAGGAGAGGTAGGTGGAATCAAACACTTGCAAATGAAAACATAGCTAATCTTTGAAGACTAAGATGGAGTACATGTCTTTGTATCCCCATGCTTTCTATTCTGAATTCTTAAACAGATGGTGATGAATGGCTAGATTATTTTCCTTAAGAATTGTTATCTTAAAAAAAAAAAAAAAAAAAAAAAAAAAAGAATTGTTATCTTTATTTCAATCTAGTAGTTTTCCCAAAAGAGTCTGAAGAAAAACCAGTTGAAATTAATACGAGAAATGTGCTGTTTACAAGGATGACGAGTAGTTCAATACTGTTATTTCTGAGTCAATAAAGAATTGACATAGATAATTATGAAAACACCATGACCTTAAAGCCAAAGCTATACAAAGTGCTAATAATACAGAAGTTAATGGCAGTAAAAGTCCAGAATTTAAAGATCAGTGAAAAAAATTATAATAAAACAATAAGCATAGATTGTGAATATTTGACCAATATAAAATATTTAAATACATGTACCAATATGCATTTTTGAGTAAAACAGATCAAAGAAGTAAGTCATATGCACCAATCATTTTTTCCTAATATTTAAAGCAAGAGAATTCAGACCTGCCTCTGGAGAAATACTTTATGCATTCATTTTGTATATTTCACAAAGGCAAATTACAGCCTTAGCTTTGTGCTCAACACTCCGGTTGGGAACAGTGTGCTTCATAGAAGAAAAAAAACCCTGGATGTATTCAGAGACAAAGCTAGAAGATGAAAGCAAGATCTGACAGCACAGCGAGCCAAATCCCGCCTTCTTGGGCACTGTAGGACCACTGGTGCCACCAGCCTCTGCGAAGCCTACTCTGCATCCCTTTCTCAGGGAAGGCTCCTACAGAGGAATGCCACCGAGGGAGGTTTGGGGAGTCTGCCCATTGCATTCAGGAAGCCTGCAGCATTCATTGTGCAATCAGAATAAAACGAAGGCTCTCTAATTATGTAGTCAAATGTTTTGGTTAAATGCCTCACTCCTTGTTCTAATTATCACCTCTCCCTAAGGGGAGAGTTTCACTTTACAAAAAGCAGAGAGAACAAGGTTAACTTCCCCTCCCCAACCCCTTCATAGATGAGAAAACACACAGCTGGAGTCCTCAACACACTTAGCTGCAGTGTTTATCAATGTAATTTGTTGTTTTTCTTAATAGAAATTCACTCAAAACTAACAAACACTCTGAGAAAAAAAGAAAAATATGTATTCACTAAAAGTTCAATGCTTTGTATGTTAGAAGTTTGAGTTAATGGACTTGGGCTAGCAAGGAAAAAATTATTAGACTCAAATCGGTTGAAGATTAAATTTTTAAAAATTAAAACAATAACTTGAAACAGTATCTGATAACTAATTAAATTATTTCTTGTGTGTCCTCATACAGATTAAGGTAGTAACACCTTAATGACTCTCTTGCACATGCTAATAAACATTACTGCTTCTATGAATAGATCCAAGGGCATGTTGTACTTATAATTCCAACCTTCAGCTAAGTAGCAGCTTAAATGCCTTCCTGCATTATAATGATTTCCAATTCTTAAAGTATTCACTTGACCCCAACATGATGTTTACAAAGCTTGTCTTACATTCTAATTTTGGCAGAAGGAATAGGTTTCTTAGTACAGTAGGTTCCCCATCTCATCTTGTTTTAATTTATTTTTTAAAAATAAACCTGAAATTTTGAATTGGTTAAAACTTGCTTTTGTGAGATGTTCCCTTTTGCTCTGCTTTATAAAACCTCATAATATCTCCTGTCCCAAATGTGCCATCAGCGTAGACAAGTTTGTACTTTGTCTGAAATTAGATAATTATGTCCACGTGCTGTAGTTTATATGTAATTACGTGCTATTAATATTCATAATCTCACTCAAGAGTCTAGCTTTTCTTAAGAATTCTATACCATCTATTTTTCTCACAATCTTCATTCATATTCTTTCTGTGCTTACAAATCACATTATTTTAAAGTTCTATCATCATTAGCAACCCCTTTGGAATCATTGTCAGACATTTTTGTGTGTTAATGGTAATAATCAGAGAATAGTTTTGGAGAAACACATTCAAACTATAGCTGTAGTCTTCCTCCTCAACACTCTTAATTCCTAACCCTGAGAAAAACATCAGACAAATAGGATGGGGAAATTATATATAAAACGAAATGGGAAATTATATGTGATGATAGCATGTATGACTAAGCCACTATACAGTGTATTCTGGATGGGAAACTGCATTTTGTATGCTGTGATGATGTCCAGTGAATGAATGACAAATAAATTAATGAAAAAAGGGGAAAAAAAGAAAAAAAAATCAGACAAATTCAAATTGAGAAACATCCCACAAAATGCACGATCAGTATTACTCAGAACATTTTTTTTCTTTATTCATGATAGAAAGCATGTGCATGAACTTGACACTGAGAGAGGGCGAAAGAGAGAAATGAGAGAGGAAGGAAGAGAGGGATACCCTCCACAGGTTCTGGTCCCACCACGACCGATCCCTTTCCTCCCACTCCAGCCCACAGAATTTTGAGCACATGCTCATGTGCCCGGAATGTTTCAGGCTAACCAGCCAGGGATTTGAACTGCGGTTACTATGTGGGATCCCACTTCTCTTGAGCAGTGTATTACCACTGTACCATAAAACCAGCCTTTCAGAACTTTAAATGTCATCAAAAACAATATAAGAGGTCATCAAAACCAATGAAAGTATAAGAAACAATCCCAGTCTAAGAGGCCTAAGGAGACAGGAAGATCAAGGTCCTGGAACAGAAAAGGTACATTAGGCAAAAAACAAAGAAAATCTGAATCAAGTATGGCCATTACTTAAGAATAATGTGTCAATATGGATCATGAGTTGTAATAAATATATCGGAAAAGAGGGGGACTGAGTACAACTTTGTAATAGTCTTGCGATTTTTCTGTAGATCTAAAATTATTCTAAAATTAAAAAAATAATAATTAAAAATTACAAGAAAAAAAATAATGCAAAAGAAATTCTGAGAAATACTCAGGAAGACATTAGACAGATAAAAGTATAAAATAAAAGAAAAAACTTCCAGGCACCAGGTGGTGGCGCAATGGTAACACAGTTGGATGCACATGGAAAAGGTCCAGCGTTTGCATCCTGGAACATCCCTGACCTGGTGGTGTGCTTGCCTGTGGGCTGGTCTAGTTAAGACTGACCATGGCTGAAGACCTGGTTGGAAGTGCCTGTTTCTCTTCTCTCTTCCTTCTCTCTCTCTGTCTGTGTTTTTCTCTCATGGAAGAAATAAAACACTTCTTAAAAAAAGACAAAAAACTTTGGGCTGGCTGCTGAGGCAACTGCAAGAGTACAAACAGGGTTTTGGTGAAGAGCCAGGACACGTTTTCTCGAACGGGTCAGAGAGTATGTATTTTTAGCTTTGCAGGCCACATAGTCTCTGTCACAACTACTCAGTTCTGCCACTGCACCACAATATTAGCTCCAGACAACGCATAAACAAATAAGCATGTTTAATAAAACTGTTCCATAAAATGGTATATTAAAAATGAAATGGCGGGTCCAATTTTTGCCTCTGGGTTGTAGTTTATCCGTTCTCGGTCTCTGAGGTATTAAAATTATTGCAAAGATAATCTAGGGAGTTGAGACAGCAACAGGGAAAATTGAAAAAGAATTCTTTCACTAAAACTAGAATTTAAAATAAAGATTGGTTAAAAGAACATGTGCTCCTAATTACCTGAGTAGTTTTTCAAATCAGAGAGATTTTTCTGTGAGTTGTCAGAGAAATTGTATATGACTCTTTAAATTCCCTTGGCTGAGTTGACTAAGGACCTGATCTGCTCCAGAGGATGCAATGAAAGGGCAGAGAGGCATGGAGCCTGGAGCTATTTTTCCTGACCAGTACCTCGAAAGCAGATTGTTCTATGTTGCTGACCAAGCTCAGGCATACCTTCAATCTGTGTTCAGTCACATTAATAAAATAGCTTTTTCCCACCAAATCCTTGTGGTTTCCTGCTCGGAAATCACAATCATTTCCTGAAAGGTAGGAGGTAGACAGGTGGTCACCCTTCTTGCTTCTACCTTTAAGTATCTAAGACTGGATCGGTGCTTCCTCAGAGACTTAGCCAATTGTCTGTGTTATCTGAATATAAAGGCACAAGGATGTTGATAATTTCCATGCACATAGACTGAACTAAGCTTGTAGATGTTTGTTTCAAGATAGTTTTCCCATCCCTTTACTATATGGCAGGCCCTGGGTGGGGTACATTCATTCTCACTAACCACACAATGCTTAGGAGTAGGGCCTGTGATCAAAGGAAAACAGGAATGACAGGCCCACCTTGGGCTTTGTCAAGACCAGAAAAATTCCACCATCGCAATCACCGATTTGAATTAACAACACTAAAAACTACTTTATTAAGTCGGAATTCCATAAGAGTTGAGTAGGGGCAATGATTTACTTTTTCTAGTTAACATATTGGCACTTTTTTTTTTTTTTTTTTGCCAATTTAGTAGCCATTTACCTTTTACTATTGACATGAAAAAATACCAATAATCAGTGAACTATGAGACAAATGGCTGAAATTAGAATTCAACATAATCATAGTCTTAAGTAGTCGATGTTGACATGTGATCTTTAGAGCACAGAGCAGCGAGGAGGTGGGTGTTCAGAATAGGAGGAGAGTGCTGGCTGAAGCCAAACTAGTACCTACTCACAGTTGGATAATATTGACCCTATGCAGCCTGGATGAGTGTATCATATCACAAGTACATTAGTCCTTCCAACTCACTCATCTCTATGAGGTCAAGTTAAATACTACTTGGAGTCATTCAAGTATGTCAAAGGTCAACCATTTTCACTATGATTCTTAATACTTCTTTAGTACTTACTATATTCTCTTTTTCTTCCTCTCTTCTTTTTCATTTGCCAAAGAATCTCTTACACAGTTGACCTGAGAAATACACATCATGGTATTTTTCTTGATATACTTCAACATACAATTATAAATGTGTGTCCTTGGTGGTAAAGGAGTTCCTAGATTAAAAGCATCAACTTCTCTTTGGGTTTCACAGTCTAGGAAAAAGCAAAAGATATAAGCATTCTAACTCTTATTTCCTAGAAGTTTGACATATTTTAAGGCCAAAGTGAACAGACGGGAATGAGACCTAACAAAGATCAGAGATGATTTTAAGAAAATAAAACAAAGGGATAGAAGGCCGACACGTTGTCAGAATCCAAACTAATTAAGGGCTGAACCTGCAATTTAGGATCTGTCTGTCTGATTATTTTACTAAGCAATTTTAAGAAATTATCCTAAGATACCCTAAAAAGATATTTTGCCCTTTTTGTTGTATTGTAATCTCCTTTAAGGGTATTTTCAGACTTTTATCACGGTATCTGAAAAAAAAAAAAGCAGTTATTGTTGTATAACATTACAAGACTGCACTGTAAGGGAGGGAAACCCATGTGATTCATGATCAGGAACATTTTTATTCCTCAGATGTCTTAAGGTTAAAATGCAAAAAGGTTATGATGGTGGAAGGGTGGAGTTCTGAAAATAAAATGTGTTTAGTAGAAGAAGAAAAAGCTACTAAATTCCAGAAAATGTCAGGAAGTGGGTCACCTCACTTTCAGTGGGGTCAGCAATCTCCCAGGGTGTACACAAAACATGGTAGAAACTTTCTAAAGAAAGTTCTATACTAGTATTGCATTGTCAAACATGCAGCATTTTTTATAAATATCTGTTAAAAATCATCAGTCAGAGCTCGGGGTGAATGAATTTTAATCACACATAGTTTAATTTCTAGAAAAGCTGAGTGTCCTCATATAAACCGATTTTTACTTTTTATAATTTACTTTCTCTGTTAATACATTTAACAGTTTAAACTGTATTTCCAATCTGATGGCATACCTGTATTATTTAATGTTGTATCAGGTTGGAAGTAACTGAAGCCAAATAATGTTAAGAGAAACTGTTAGCTTTACCAGGTGAATTTTTAGAGCTGATGATAGCATTGATGGAATAGTGGTACAACAAAACGACAAGAGAGGCCTGAATAAAGACAGCTCTGAGATTCTTACAGCTGGAGTTTGTAGATCTTTTTCTCTAAGTCAGTACAAAGAGACTGACAGCCTCTCATATCTCCAGTTTTTGGTTTACTCCATTCAGACATCAAATTCTAAAGGAAAAAGCTTTAAATGGGTCTCAGTGGGTCAAGAGTCTACCACTAAATGACTCAGCTATGACAAAAGGTATAGTATTATGTGACACAAACAGAGCCATAAGAATTTCATCCTTGTGTGGACTGGAAGAACCTATTATTCATCTCATTCAAAGATATCCCAAATATTATGATTCTAGTATGAAGTATGATCTGTCTATTTTCACATACTATCATCAATGCACTCACATTCTTTCCAATAGAAAACAAGCCATTTTCACTCTGGTTCATGCATTAACATTTTATATTACATGATCTCTGTTGTGTACATTATTCACAGCCTACATAACTTCTGTTTCTCACCCTTTTAAACATCACCTCGGTTTTTGCTCATGTCATTTAATCTTTCCTACACAAACAGGTTTACTTAAAAAATGATCGTATCCTAAGCTCTCTGGTTTATGTGTAACAGAATCTTCCTTACCAGGGATGGATTAGGATTAAGCCAATAACTTAATTTTAGCAAGTGCGTTTTGAGCAGAAAAGTTCTCGAGAGACCTTGGGAAAAAAAATTGACTTTTAAGAGAGACAAGGAGTAAGTATTGGTCTCTTTTGCGATGGATTGCTTTTGTGTCCATGTGTGAAGCTCATTCTGCTAAGGCTACTGGCTTCTAATTGAGTAGGAAGCAGATATGGCGAGAACAGATAAGGAAGACAACTTGAGAGAAATGAAGCAAAGCCTGCTGTACTTCTAAATTTTCAGTATATGACTTAATTAAAATCAGTTCACATTTAGTTTGATGTTACTTGCAACCCAAAGTACTCCAGTTCATATTCTATTTTCCAAATTCGAAGTGCCTTAGGAATGTTTATTTTTCCTCTACATCTGTTTTGATCATATTTAAGTTTTATATACTTGTGAGGAAAATAATGGTAATTTTTCTTTTTACAAATAAACCTTATACCTGATAGAGAAGTGAGAGATATCAGAATATTCAAATATATAGTTTGTTTATTTTGGTAACTAGATTATAGAGAGAACCATTATCTTTAAATTTACTACTGAAATATAGTCATGACTTACTCTCTCCCCTATCTTTTCTATATTTCACTTGAAATTATTTTACAACTTTACTTGAGTGGGGGAGCAAGTAAAATTCTCAATCCTAAGAAAATAAATCTTGGGACCAGCAGATGGTGTAATGATTATGTTGCTGGACTCCCATGTAGTTGATTGTGGTTTGAATCCCAGACCCAGGGACTTAAAACTCACTCTGGGTGTATCTGCATGTGTGCCCAAGATCCATACAACCCTAATAAATCAAAATTTTTAAGATGATTTATTAGCTATGATCCTGAAAGACACCTTTATGTCCTCTACCACTCCTTTGTGGATGGTAGTGGGTTTGTCTCTATGCAATAGGAACAGTTTATCTCTACAGGAGAAATAACACCCTATCATTGAAATGTGCTGTCTCCCAGTTTGTAATGAGCTTTTCTATTATTTAGAAAACTGTTGCTTGTAGCCAATGTATAGAAAACCATATCAGTGAGCCTCACAAACAATGGACACTTGTTTGTTTGTTTGTTTATTTATTTATTTTTGAATTGATTTCTTGGTTGGATGCAGAGTATAAGCATTGAGTAGTTTCATGGATGAATGATATTGACAGCAGCAGGGAAAGTAACTTCAAATCTGGATTAGCTATCTATTTGGTGAGGATAAATATTTGTCCTTTCATGATTGAAAGAGTTGTATGTAATCAACCTACTACCCCAGAGCTGGCTGGTTTCCTAATGCATGGTGTCATATCATGGATTTGGGGTTGTTCCCAGCAGGAGGAATAGTCAAGCTAAGCCTGGGGATGGAGGAAGCCCATATGGTTAAATGCATGTGTCTGTCCCATCTCTTTTTCTTTAACTATGTTGTTTTTTGAATTCATTGTGTGAACATTGGTTTGGTTGGGAACAGAAGCTCATGGACATTCAGAAAGGCTTATCCTACCCTTCTAATTAGGATGGGCTATTTTGCAATGGTAATATGTTCATGTAAGATACACATATATTTAAACTCTAAACTAGAACTTTTAAAGACACCTATAGTAAAAAATTTGTTCATGTTTTAATGTCTAAACTGTCACAAATATGATATTTCCTACCACTGCTCTAAGTCCATTTTTAGATCTTGAGCCACAAACTCTTTGACCAAACCTCCTTGACAAAAAAAATGATCTGACATTGCTATTACTTTATTAGATATATGACCAGACTGTTATTCACTGTCTAAGAACTGGTATATATCTTGACCTGACACCATCTCTACCTTTGGGGCATTGTGAAAAATCACGTATAGTTTTTGAAAATTTGTCAATGGGAAGATTTCTTTTCTTCATTATTTGAAAATCCCTGTGAAGAGATTTAAAAAAATTTTTTTTACATACATTCAATCACATTGTTTAGCTTACAAAGTGAACTGCTGCAAAATAGTTCTATCATATTGTGTAATAGCACCTCTCAATCAAGCTCCAGTTTTTCATCTTTTTCAAATGGTCATTATATCATGAAGTCATGCAAATTCAATGGTCATATGTATCTCTATGATAAGGAGCTCTTTTATTCATTTCTTTTTTTGAGAGAGAGAGATATTTTGTTATAGGGTGGATGCACTCACTGAAGACACAGAGACAGTAAGAGGGAAATTGAGGAATCATTGCCCCCCACCCCATCCGTGGGGATATGGCCATACCACAATCCTCCTCCTCCATTCTCCTCTTGGGATTTTGAGTATGCCAACACAAGTGCCTGGCATGAGTGTCAAGCTGCCAGGTCTGGAACTTTAACTGTGGTCAGTCTTATGAGAGTCCAGTGCCTTAACTACTATGCTACCTTCTAGCCTCTGGAGCTCTTTCTTAAGAACAAATTTTTTATTAAATGAATACTGACCTCAGAGTCCTCTGTTCCACTACTCTACACATTTACATCAGGTGCCACAAATCACTCCAGTCTATTGCAGATACATTGAATAACAACTTGATAATAAAGGATGTGGGACAGAAGCACCACCAGATCTTTAGTCCATCTTAAATGTTGTATTAATCACCTGTGTCTGCATTAAAGAAAAATTATCCTTAAAAATTCCATAACTTGGGCAAGCTGTTGATGTGGTGGTTATGGCAGCTGGATCCCACAAGGCCAACTGCACAGTTTGAGTCCTAGACCTGGTGACTTAAAAAACACACCAGGCACATGTGTGTGGGTATTCAAATGTCCAAAGGAGAATGGAGAAAGGATTCTGATTGTGGCCATGCCCCATGGGGGCTACTTTCTCACTTTCCTTCTCTTTTTATCTCTGGAAAGTACATGTACCCTCTAGCAAAATATAAATAAATAAATCTTTCATGATTTTTAAAAAAAAATGATCTCATGGTTTCTGTGAGATAAGAACCTGATCACAATTTCTAGCCCAGCAGATGGCGTAATGCTTATGTCACTGGACTCCACGTAGTTGACTACTGTTCAAGCCCCAAACCCAGCAGCTTAAACTCACACCAGGTGCAAAAGCATGCATGCCCTAAATCCTAAGAGGAGAATAGAGGAGAGGGGATGGCAGCGTGGCCATGCCCCCAGGGGTTGATTTCCACTTTTCTGTCTCTCTGTTTCTGTCTCTCTGCTGAGTGCATGCACTTTATAGCAAAAATGTCTTAAAAAAAGGAAATCTGATCACAGTTTTACTGGGTCTCTAGTCCAACCTATTCTAGAAGGTTGACCAGGTTATTGACCTGCCTAGGGTTTCTTTTGAAGGCTTGAATGGGGGAGAAGGTGAAGAATTTGTTCCCAAGGGCATTCATGGGGTTATTGGTAAGATTCATTCTTTTTTATTTATTATTACTTTTTATTTTATACATTTAATCATGATACATCACTTTGCTTGTAAGTTGAATTTTACCCAAGATGAACACACTTCTCACCAGTCCGGTTGAGGATTCTAAACACATTATCATCAACCAATAATAACCGACTTCTGTGTCCCATAAATGTTCTTCCTCTCTATATAAGGTTCATTCTTGAAGACCATTTACCAGATGCCTCCCTTAATTCCTTGGGACATGGATCTTTTCATATGGCAGCCCACAACATGATGGCCGACTTCCTCAGAGTGAGCAGGTGAGAGAGTATGAAGAAAGTCAGCTTTGTAACTTAATCATATAAATAAAATTCTATTTTTTAATATTTTATTTTTTTAAAAGCAATAGATTCAGTATACATTCAAGGGAATTGGACTAAAAAGGACTTAAACACTAGGAGTCAGTACTGGGAGTAGTCTTAAAATCTATCACAGAAGGCTGCTACTTAAAGCATAAAACATTTTGTTTACTTGATAAAAGAGAGAAAATATCCAAATATGGTTGCTACTTGCGAAATCCAACTAATGGGCTATAGTGCGGTTAAGTGCCATGCATAGAAAGCCAGATGTAACATATTTAACTGCAATTCAAATTGTGGCTTGGCAGCTTGAAAAAGCACTCTGGGTGCATATGTATGCATGCCCTAAATCCTGATGGGAAGGAGATATAAAAGAAAAAGAATTGTGATGTGACCACACCCCATTGAGGAGCACTTTCTCTCTGTCTCTCCTGAGTGCACTTGCCCTCTGACAATTAAAAAAAAATCAAGTAAGCACTATAGATATTTCTTTCTTAGTCAGAAAAGATGTAGACTATATCTTCACTTTGAAGTGCATATCTTAGACCAGCCCAGACTAACATGTTCTTAGGAACTTCACAGAGGTGACAGTGTCCTATATTTTCTGTGAGATTGATCTGCTGTTCACCATAATCCATATATTTGTGAAAGTCTCTAGGGAACTTATTACTGTACTTACCAATTTTGTCAGAATTTCATCATTAGTATAATAAATCACATCTTGTTAGGCTCCAGAGGATCAAAGTCCTGCAACTTAGACTGTGGCATGAATAAAGTAGCAGAACCATATTGGTATAGAGTTTCCATATCTGATAAGACGGCTTTTCTTTGGGTGGTCCCTCTGTTCTGGAAAGGAGGTAGATGTGTTTGATTGGACAAGAACTGGGCATCAAGTACTGAGGAGGATAAATGGAACAATGACCACAGATAAAGTCACCCCTTGATTAAGTACATGATAATTTATTCTCTTAGCCCCATCAGTGTTCTCTTCAGGCTAAATGAGAAAATTCAAAATTGCTCATAAAGAAAAGGAGTAAAGCCCTTTTGGGAGATTCCAGCAAATTCCTGTCACAAGGGGAATACAAGATTCTAGCGGATTTTAACAGTGTACAAGAACGATGTAGCAGATAGGCAAAATATATTTATAGCATAGAATTCATAAAGTGCATGCTTTCTAATGCTTTTCAGTTCCTTCCTCTGCATTATATCAAGGGAATTCTTGAATCTTTAAGTGTAAACTAGTGTTGGCCATGACTGATTCAGTTTTGTTTAGTGAATCCAGAACAGAACTGTAGCTGGTTATTGAAACTACACACAGAGGACAGTATTCTAAGAGAGCTACTACAAAAAATTCTGTCTGATCCAAGTTTCTGTTTCGTTCTTCTTAAATACCTTAAAATTTATCTGCAGGTTTGGGGACCAGCAGTTAGCATAATGGCTATGTTGCTGGACTCCCACGTAGTCGACCGCGCAGTTCTCGTCCCGGACCCGGTGGCTTAAAACTCACGCTGGGCGCATGTGCGTGCGCGCCCAAGATCCTGAGAGGAGAATGGAGGAGAAGGGATTGTGGCGTGGCCATCCCCCCTTGGGGGGTGATTTTTCTCTTTCTGTCTCTTGGTTTCTCTCTGTCTGGCGAGTGCACGCACCCTATAGCAAAAACCTCTCAAAAAAAAAAATTATCTGCAGGTTTTCATAATGTACGAAAAACATATAGATTCTAGGGATTGTTATTTACTTATGTCTGGAAAGCTTAATTAAGATTAAGATTGTAGCAGTATGTTATGTAAAGATTTTTGTATGTGCGTTCCAGTTAATATTGCTGCATAACAGACCACTAGAAAGTCTTATGGTATAATACAGCCACTTTGATATACTCATAGATACTGTTGGATAGAAATGTGAGGGCAGAATATCTATGATTTGTCATTTTGAGATATCAAAGGGCAGAGTCAAGGCTGGAAGTGACTTAATGTCTAGGGACTAAGTCATTTGATGCATCTTCACTCACTTGCCTGGAGGTCAGAGATAGTTGGAACTAGAACATCTACACAAGGCCACTCCATAATCATATGATCCCGTCACTAGGGTTAGATTGGGCTTCCTTGAGGCATGGTAGCTCAGTTTCAAAACAACAAATATTCCAAGAAAGAGAAAACAAAAGCTTCAAGTTTCACAGGACTTGAAGCTGGCAGTATAACTTCTGTCCCGTTTAAGTCAAGTATTTTACAGAGTCCAGATTGATGGAAGTAGATATGACAGGAATATAAAAAGAAAATTGGGGGCTGTATTTTAAATAATTATTTATCTAATTTTATTATCATTATTATTTTTAATTTGCTATAGGGCATGTGTACTCACCAGACAGACATAGAGGGCAGGGTACGGGAGTGAGAAAGCAAGCCGCCAGGTTCAGGACTCAAACCACAGTCATTCATGTGGAGTCCAGCACTCCAGTCACCATGCCACCTGCTGGCCCAGAGGCCATATTTTAAAGCTACAGTTGGGAAGATACAATTGAAATTTTCTTGCTCATTTTGTGATGGCTGTTTTATTTAAGAATCCTATTCTTTCCTCATAATGTCTTAATGACCCTATAAGAATCCTAGAGAAAAACTTTATTCTTTTTTTATTTATATTTACATTTAGTCACTGGACATCTTTGCAGTGTAAACCATAGTGTTTTCCCAGAATGCATTTAGTGCATATTAGTTAAGTCAAAGGCTTAACTAACTTTTTTAAGTTTTTCATAGTTCTACTTGTCAATGTCTTTCACATCTTGGTTAAGCTTACTCCGAGGTATCTTATTGTTTTTATGGCTATTGTAAGTGGGGTTGCTTTGATCAATTCTATCTCTGTTCATTCTTAGTGTATAAAAATGCTAATTATTTTTGTATGTTAATTTTGTATCCTGCCACTTTACTATATTCATTTATCACTTCCAGAAGATTTTGTGGGAAATCTGTCTGATTTTCCACATATATAATAATAATATCATCCTGGGACCAGCAGTTGGCATAATGGCTATGTTGCTGGACTCCCACATAGTCGACTGCGGTTCGAGTCCCGGACCCGGTGGCTTAAACTCATGCTGGGCTCGTGTGCATGCGTGCCCAAGATCCCGAGAGGAGACTGGAGGAGAAGGGATTGCGACATGGCCATCCCATCTGGGGGGGTGATTTCTCGCTTTCTATCTCTCTGTCTCTCTTTGTCTGTCTGGCGAGCGCACACGCCCTATAGCAAAAACCTCTCCAAAAATAATAATAATAATATCATCCTCAAATAGAAATAATTTAACTTCTTTTCCTATTTGAATGTCTTTTATTTGATTCTTTGTCTGATAGCATTGACTAAGACCTCCAGTACTATGTTAAAAATGACTGAAAAGAAGTGGGCAACCGTAGTCTTATTTCAGTTCTTAGTGGAAAAGCTTTTAACTTTTCTCCATTCAGTATGACTAAGGGTTTTTATATATGACTTTTTATTATATTGAGTAATGTCTCTTCTAAGCCAATTTTACTGAGGGTCTTAATGATAAAGAGATGTTATACTTTATTATTCTTTTGCATTGATTGATATGATACTGTTAACAGATGGGAGAGTGTTGAGCTGCATTGTGAAATCCTTGGTTCTTTGGGTCCAGATCACTAAAATTAGAGATCTGTCCCTAGGCGCAAAATGAAACCGCAACCACGAATGAAGTAAATAGAAAAGAAGGTTTAATAGAAAGAAAAGAAAGGAAAGAAAGAAAGTACACCCAGAAAGGTTGTTGGGAGGGCGGGTTGCCAAGTGGCAACCGCGCTTGATACTGGTTAACCATTATTCTTATTACTAGAGGTCATGAATATTCATTAGTGGGTGGCCTCTTACACTGCCTATGTTCTTCCTTTAAATTTGAATCTTCCCTGCACCTGTGCACCTTCCTCACAGGTAAAGTGAGGAATTTGATCACCTAATTGTGTACGCCCAGTGCGAGACAGGTTGCCCCAATTAGATTGCCCAATTAGTCTATCGCCTTAATGACCAAAATACTTGCTTGGGTCCTTTTGATAAAAGAAAAATCTACGAATTATCCCTGTATGTTTCCCTCAAGCCTTAAGGAAAGAATATGGCGAATTACCTCGCCCTCCTGGCACCCGGGGCTAGGTGAGCCTTTCGCTTTTCTCTTAGGGCTGCCTGCTCATGGCTAACTAACTACCTACTACAATACTATTTTTTTTAAAAATTTTTTCTTCTGTTAATGTGATGTATTAAATTGATTGTTTTGCATATGTTGAAGCATCTTTGCATCCCTGGAATAAAGCCTACCTGGTCATGGTATATAATGCTTTTAATGTGTTGTTGGATATGATTTGCTTCTATCTTGTTGAGAATCTTTTCATCTGTATGTATCAGTAATATTGGTCGGTAGTGTTCTCTTTTGTTATGTCTTTGTCTGTTTTAGGGATGAGGGTAACGGAGGCTTCATAGAATGAATTTGGGCAGGGACCTTCCTTTTGGATCTTTACAACAGTTTGAGGAGAATCAGGATAAATTCTTCTTTTAAAGTTTTGTAGAATTTGGAAGTGAAGCTATCAGGACCTGGGCTTTTGTTATTGTTGTTGGTATTTATACTGATTCAATCTTGTTGTTTGTTATTGGTCTATTCAGGCTTTCTATTTCTTCTTGATTCAATCTTGGTAAGTTCTATGAATCCAAAAATATGTTCATCTCATCTGGGTTTTGTTTATTGGTATATAATCACTTGTAATATTCTATCAGGGTCTTTTGTATTTTTGTTATGTCTGTTGTAATATCACCTGTTTCATTGCAGATTTGATTTATGTGATTTCTTTCTCTGTCCTTGATTAATTTAGTTAATAGTATATCAATTTTGTTTATTTTCTTAAAAAAAAAATAAAACAGCTTTTGGCTTCATTTATTTTCTGTGTAGTCCTTTTATTCTCAATTTCATTTATTTATTTGAATCTTTATTATTTGCTTTCTCCCTGCATTTTTTTTTCTGTTCTTTGTTGCTCCTTTTTCAGTTTCCTGAGTTGTATTGTTGTCTATTTGGCACTTTTCTGCTTTTTTGTGAGTACTAATTGTTATGAACTTTCCTCTTATGACTGCTTTTGCTGTGTCCCATAGGCTATAAAAACTTGTTTGTTTGTTACCTTTGGTTTCCATGAATCTTTTGATTTCGGACTTAATTTCTTCAGTGGTTATAAAATCATTCAGGAATAGATTGTCTCTTTTTATAGCCTTTGTCTTGAAGTCCATTTTATCTGCTATCAGTATCATTATTCCAGTCTTTTTTGGGTTTCCATTTGCATGGAATATCTTTTTCCAGCCCTTCACTCTCAGTCTAGGTATGTCTTTATCAGTGAAGTGTTTCTCATAAGCAGAATATAGAGGGATCTTGTTTATTTTATCCATTCAGCCAGTCTGCCTTTTAATTGGAGAATTTAATCCATTAACACTCACATTATTATTGATATTTGCAGACTTACCCTGCCAATTTGCTATTCATTTTCTTGGTTGTTTTTTTGCTTTCTTATTTTTGTTTGTCCTTCTTTAGGTTTCTTGGTATAATATTCCCTTCAGTACTTCTTGAAGAACCAGTCTATTGTTGGTGAATTCTTTCTTTCTCTCTTTTTTAAAATTTTTGTTTATCTGAGAATTATTTTATTTATTCCTCCCATTTGAAGGGTAATCCTTCTTTAGGTTTCTTGGTATAATATTCCCTTCAGTACTTCTTGAAGAACCAGTCTATTGTTGGTGAATTCTTTCTTTCTCTCTTTTTTAAAATTTTTGTTTATCTGAGAATTATTTTATTTATTCCTCCCATTTGAAGGGTAATCCTTCTGGGTATAGTATTCTTGGCTGAAATTGTTTTTCTTTTAATGTTTTGAATATGTCTTCTCATCTTTCCTTTCCTTGCCTGCATTGTTTCAGTTGAGAGATCTGATGTTAGCTTAATGGGATAACCTTTGTAACTAAGTTGATGTTTCTGTTTTGCTGTTTTTAGAATCTTGTCTTTGATTTTTATCAATTTGGCTATGATGCGCTGGGAAAAGGATCTTTTGATGTGGGTTCTATTTCAAGCTCTTTTATTTCATGGGTCTGAATTTCTCCATGTTTCTCTAGTTTAGAAATGTTTTCAGATGATATTTCATGGAAGAGGTTTTCTGTCCCTTTAACAGCTTCTTCACCTCCTAGAATACTCATTATATAGGCTATTTGAGTGTTTAATGGTGTCTAGAACTTTTCATATGTTATCCTCATTTTTAAAAAAATAATTCTTTTTGATGGTTTGATCTATGTTGAAGACTTTATTTTCAAGTTCCAAAATTCCTTGTTCTGCATGGTTCAATTTGCTGTTAATGCTTTTGAGAGAGATTTTAATTTTCTTGTATTCTTCATTCCCAGACGTTCTATTTGATTCATTTTAGGGTGTCTATCTCTTTATGAAATTTTTCCTTTATGTCTTGGAATGATCTCATTTTCTTTAATTGATTGTCTGTTCTCTCTTGCATTTCATTGAGTTTTGTTATAATAAATGTTTGAAACTCTTTTTCTTACATTTCTGTGAATTCTTTTGTATCATCCATTGTTGGTGGAAGGTCACTGTGTTCCCTTTGGGGAGAGTTATTTCCTGGTTTTCTCAGGTTTCTTCAATCTGTGCACTGGTTTTTGGCCATCTAATGCAATATTCACTTCTGATTTACTGGAATAAATTCAGTGGGAGCACAGGAAGGAATATCACCCTTGTATCCCAGGTATATTCCCATTAGATGACTGTGTCTTCCAGATCAGAGCAGATAAATTTTATATAGATAGCTTTAGGTAGTTACCACCCTTTTAGGTTCTGATGGGCTGGGGGTGAGGTAAAGAGATATGACTTAGTAAAGAGGCTCAAGTTGTATATTATGCAGGGCTCTAGGACACCAAGCTCAAAAAACAAATCTCAGTTTGGGGGGTGGGGAGCTGCACTCATAAGAAGAGGTCTGATGAGACCAGAGTCAAATCTCTTGATGGACCAGGAATCAGGTGGTGGCAAAGAGCAGATTACACATACAATTTTTTTAAACACCTACACTTTTTTTTTTTTTTTTTTGAGAGTTTTTTTGTTTGTTTTTGTTTTTGCTATAGGGCGCGTGCACTTGCCACAGCCAATGTGCCGCAAGTTTGAAAGGAAAATTCTGGAAGGTGGGGCTGCAGTCAGGAGAGGCATGTGGAGATTGGAACAAAAATCTCATGGCAGTTGACCAGGGCCCCAGGAAGCAGGCAGCAGCAGCACTGCTGTTGTGCCCCAATTTCAAGAATTCAAGGTCTATAGTCTTAATCCAACAGTTATTCTGTGTAAAGTTTTAAATTTAACTTTGTCATAAAAATTCCTTAAGAGTTTTATTCATCTCGAGCTGAAGAGTTTTTGTTTTTTGTTTAATTTTCTTTCTCGAGCTGAAATAAGAGAGAGAGAAATAGGTTTTTCTTTTTCTTAGATAGACTTTTTCTATAGGATATATGTACTCACCCAAGAGACAGAGAGACAGAAAGCAAGAAATCACCCCTCATGGGATGGCCACACCACAATCCCTTTTCCTCCATTCTTCTTTTGAGATTTTGGGCACACACACACATACACCCAGTGTGAGTTTCAAGCTACCGGGTCTGGGACCCAAACTGCAGTCTACCATGTGGAAGTCTAGCAATGTAACCATTACACCATCACTGGTCCCAACATAGGTATTTTGGACAGTCTCATCATACCATGATCCTCCTAACCTTGCCTCCTAGTTAGTTAGCCTTAGAGTTTGCGTTGCCACATCTTCATGTTCAGGTTAGTCCACATGTGAACTGAGACTCCTGTGTGGCTCCAACATCATGTAGCAGCACTCTATTACTTGTGGCACCATGGGCTATGCCAGAGCTGAGGATTTACAGATGTGACATTATCAATTTTTTGTTTTATCTTCTATTGCTACAAGAAATATGAATAATGCTATCTCCCACTTCTCATTGTCACTTCATCTGTGATCAAGATTTAAATTAAAGTAATCTATAACCTGAAACACAGAATCAGAGTAGTAAAGAGCAGATTACACCAGTTTAGAGGGAATTGAAGAAAATGCTGACCAATATCCGAAAAATAAATTTGAGGAAAATAGTTAAATTGTTTTAAACACCTACACATTTCTTTTTTTTTTTTTTTTTTAAGTTTTTATTTATTTATTTATTGCTATAGGGCGTGTGCGCTTGCCAGAAAGACAGAGAGAGACAGAGAGACAGAAAACGAGAAATCACCCCCTAGGGGGTTGGCCATGCCGCAATTCCTTTTCCTCCATTTTCCTCTAGGGATCATGGGCACGCATGCACATGTGACCCACATGAGTTCAAGCCACCAGGTCTGGAAATCGAACCATAGTAGACTACATGGGAGTTCAGTGACATAGCCATTATGCCATTTGTTGGTCCCAACACCTATGCATTTCTGAAAAGTTTTCTTCTTTGTCCTGATAGTCAGGTGTGAACACAAGTAATAATAATTGACTAGTACCTAAATCTAGCACCTATACTTCTAAACCTGGTACCAATCTCTTTTTCAGTATATTCAAGACTGGTTTAACTGGAGACCATAGAAGCTGATGCCGACTGCTTAGAAAAGGTAGGATTTATGCTATTTGATTGGCAGAGCTCATGAAATCAAAGATGCAATATTCCAGAACTTTGGGCATCTCTAGAGGTAAAAATGAAGGGCTAGCTGATAGCGTACCAGTTATGTCACTGGAGTCCCAGATAGCCAGCCATAGTTATAGGCCCAGACCCTGTGGCTTGAAAATCACACCAGGCACATGTGTGCATGCCCAGGATTCCAGGAGGAGCATGGAGGAGAAGGGATTGCTCTGTGGCTATCTTCTCTGGGAAATGATTTCTTACTTTTCCTTTCACCGTCTCTGTCTCTCTCCAGCAAGTGCACATGCCCTAAAGGCAAAAACCTCTAAAAAATTTCTTAAAAATGAATAGTTGTGCATACTGTGCAACCATTACTTAAAGCATCATTTTATTTTCTTGAAGAAACTTTGAAAATGTAAAATGTTAATATAGAAGCATAAGGAAAAACCTTATGGGAATAAAACCTCCCGTGGGAATAAAAGAATTTTGCTTGAGTCGTAGGAAAACTTCCCTTTGGAGTTCAAAGATCAGGAGCAGATGCTACCAAGGGGCCTCCTCGAGGAAGATGAAAAACTGCCAGCTTCTAAGATTAGCCATGCCAGTATAATATTTCTGCCAACTTCAGAGGCTTGGGACAAATCCAGAGTCTACTTCTTTAATTGAAGGGTTCTGGTGTGGTTTCCTATGTTCTTTGATTTGTTTATCAACTGCTGTTCCTCAGCATGCAGGCTATTCCAGCCTCTGCTGGATTGCTGGTAGTGCTACTGCTAGGTAAGAGTGGATATTCAGTGAAAAATGTGAAGAGATTAATGAGGATAAGACATTTAGAGGGGACCAGCAGATGGCATAGTGGCTATGTCACTGGACTCCCATGTTTTCCACTGCGGTTTGAGTCCTGGACCCGGTGGCTTAAGCTCACTCTGGGCACGTGCACGTGTGTGCCCAAGATCCTGAGAGGAGAATGGAGGAGAAGGGATTGCAGCATGGCCACCCCCCCCTGGGGAGTGATTTCTTACTTTCTGTCTCTCTGTCTTTCTCTGTCTGTGTTTATTTTAGCAGCTTAAAATGATATTCCCCCTTCTGTACCTGGTCCATGACCAATATCAGCTATCTTCCTGAGCAAATTGTCCTCTTTGCATAATAGATCAAACAGCCTAAAGACAACCAGAAGATAAAATGCTGATTTGTCTATTGCTAGGAAAAGGTAATTAATTAGAATTATGGTTAAGATTCATTTTGGGGTTTGTAGAAGATCCTTTCTTTTCTTTTCTTTTCTTCTTCTTTTCTTTCTTTACTTTTTTTTTTATTAAAGAAATATTTTATTAATTTTATTTGTTTATTTATTTTTAATTTGACCAGAGAGGGAGAGAGAGAAAGAGAGAAAGTGAGAAAGCAAGCCACCAGGTCTGGGACTCAAACCATGGTCAGCCATGTGGGAGTCCAGCACCCTTAACCACCATGCCACTTGCCGGCCCTCTTTCTTTACTTTTTTAATGCACCAGAGAAGCAAAGGAAAAGAAAGAGAGAAAGTGAGAAAGCACCACACATGGTCACATCACGATCTTTTCTCCTCCATTTCTTCTCTCTGGCATGATCAGACACCTGGTATGATTTTCAAGCTGCTGGGTCAGGTACTCCTATCAGCTCTGTGGGATCCAGCCACCTCAACTACTACATCATCGCCGACCCTAGATTCTTTATTCTGTTTTCTTTTTTCCTCTTGTTTAAATCAAAATTACTAAGTGAAAAGTTAAATATTATGTATATATATACCTATATATATATATATATATATATATATATATATAGGTATATATATTTGTGTGTGTGTATATATATATATATATATGTATGTATATATAGATACACACACACACACACACACACACACACATACACTACTCTCTCTCTTGATCTTCATCATTAGCTATTATTTAGCTCAGGTTTATTGAATCCATGATTTTATTTATTTATTTATTTAGTACCATTTGTTTAATCTTTCCTGGAAGTTTCTTTGATAAGATCAATTGTTCATAGTGTAGATCTTTCTCATTGTTCGCCAAGTTCCTGATCATAATTTCATTAACTTTTGGTCAGTTATTCTACTGTTTCTACTATAATACTTTCAAACATTAGTGAATTATTAGTTTTTTCACATTGCTTGTCTTATACAATTACCTGTTTTATAATATTGTCTTATAATCTATTCTTCAATTCTTATTGCTTAAAGTCAGGATTACTCAATATTAAAAATACATGTAGGTGGCATGATGGTTGAGGTTCTGGACTCTAAGAGAGGATCTCTCTCTCTCTCCCTCTCCTTTCTCTCACTCTCTCATGAGCCTAGATGCCCTAAAGTAAACATTAAAAAAATCAATAAAATAAAATAAATAATTATTTAGAAAAAGAATACAAAGCAAATAAATCTATAGGCTCTATTTCTATTTCATCAACTACATTTTTATTTTTTAAAAGTACCCCTTCTGACTTTTGTCCTATGTGATCATTTTCTTATTTATGGCAGAATAAATTGCTCTTTCCAATAAGGTGGATTGGTTTTTATTTTAACTCCTATCTTTCTTCCATGATGCTCTTGGGATCCTCCTTTCCAAGAAGGATGTAAAGGTAAAATTTTAGATCATCAGTTTGTTGATAACAGTCTGTTAGGAATGAAATAGAATGGATTTTTGGAGGGAGGAAGTCTGAGTCCTGAGCTTTACTCAAAGAGGAGCTCCTTTTCAGGTTTTTGCAACAGAATACACATACTTGCTGGAAAGACAAAGTGAGGAATTACCTCCTAGGGTGATGGTCACTCTACAACTCCTTCTCCAGTCCCCACTTGGGATTTTGGGCATGGATGCACTTGCTCCTAATTTTTTTTTTTTTCTTTGAGAGGTTTTTGCTATAGGGCGTGTGTGCTCACCAGAAAGACAGAGAGAGAGAGACGGATAGAAAGCGAGAAATCACTCCCCAGGGTGATAGCCACACCACAATCCCTTCTCCTCCATTCTCCTCTCAGGATCTTGGGCATGCACGCACATGCTCCCGGTGTGAGTTTAAGCCACCAGGTCCGGGACTCAAACTGTGGTTGGCTACATGGGAGTTCAGTGACATAGCCATTACACTAACTGCTGGTCCCCTGACATGTTTTTCAAGTCACAAGATCCAGGATTTGAATCACAAAGATGACCATATGGGATCTAATACCTTAACCACCATACTACCTACTGGCCTGAGGAACTCATTCGTGGCATATGTGCTTCTCTTTTACACCACTTGAATGCACATACCTGATTTCTGTTTACATAGACTCCAAACTCCTGTATTAGTGGTAGTTATGCCTTTTCCTTCTTCTATCTCTGCTGCTGTATCTGGAAGGACCTAGCTGGACTGAGTCTTTGCTGTGCTCTGCTGCCCCGTTGGTATGACCTCTCTCATCCATTGCTGTTTTGAAGCTGCTTATTTCATTTTCTTTTGACCCCAGACAAATAAAGAAGCTTAACATGATAGGTTCTTCATTTCTTTCATGATCCTCCCCTCTTCCTTATATCCTTTGAACCTTCCAAATTTTGAAGTTTTTCTGGGCTACTTTCTGGATTACTTCTTACAACATCACACTTCTTTTTTATTCTTCTAAAAACAAATAAACAAACAAAACAAAACACAAAAAACAACCAACAACAAAATAAAAACATTTTTTTTTCTCTTGAGATTTGTTACCAGGATTTTCTACTAATGTGTCTTCAAATGCCCTATATCCTATAATGATTCTTTGCTATGCATAGTATGTTGATGGTACCATTGCCTAACTGCTGTGTTCATTTTGCATTTTCCCTTATCTGTCCTTTGGTTGATTTCAGTCAGCAGCAATGACAGTGATAGGGGGTAGTTATGTTCAAGTTTCCATCTTTTACAGAGCTTTCCAGTCTTTCATTTTTATTATCTCCTTGCATAATAGCTAATTCTCACAGGAACATAAAAGAAAAAAAAGATACATAGTTTTTAAGGTTTGCTCCTGGGCATCATATTAAAGCAAGAAACCAGATCTAATCTCCATAATTTGTAGCCAACATTCCCCTTGAGCCTTAGTTAGTCTTTGGAACAAGCCCACATGTTCAGAGATTTATTCTAAACTCCACAACCTTATGTCCCATTTCCCCCAGCCATATCTTTTAGAAGTAAGCAACCACACCAAAGTGTTATTAGAGAAGCACTTAGTTTCATGGGAGACAGTTAAATTTTAAATGACAAATGAAGTAGATCTTAAACTATTTAAAAAGTGCTAAAGGAATGGTAGGATGTTCAAACTGTGGGGAGGAAAATCAAATCAATATACTGTGACAAGCACTTGAAATTTTGGCTCAAATAATTTAAATGCCAGGAAAAAAAAGATGACCCTATTCCAATGGAAATGTTGAGAATCAGTGTATGGAAATCTGTGTAGTCTTTGGGTCTTTAACATGTATTTATTTCTCTATACTGGTTGGGTTATTTCTTCTCTTTCATATGTTCTCCTCTTTTCTAGTTGTCACTCTGTAAACAATTGCTTTAGTTTGAGATATGAAAATTACATTGCTAAATACCTTCTTGAGATAAAGCCTAAATTAACTATTTGACTACCTCAAGTTATCTAAACAAGTCAGATCTTTAGATTGGCATGTACTTACTGAATGGTTTTAATATTTAAGGCACTTCCTTGGGTATTTTAAGAATGAAGTTTATGCTGCTGTATTGATTTTTTAAGGTTTCTCTACCAAAATACCACAAATAAAATTAAATTTTATTTTTCATGGTTCTGTAGATCAGAAGTTAGAAATTCAGATATGGTTGGTGTTTATTTCTCCTGAAGAGTATGAGAGAAAACTGTCTTCCAGACTCTTCTCCTTAGCTCATACACATCTGTCTTCTCCCATTGTCTTCATGTGTACTTCTTTGTGTCCATGTCTGTGTCCAAATTTTATTTATTATTTTTAAATTTTTGCTATAGTATTTGTGTGTTCATCAAAGAGAGATACAGAGAGAGAAAAAGAAAGAGACAAAGTGGCACCCCCTCCCTCAAAGGGGGATAGGTGCACTTCATTCTCTTCTCTTACATTCTCCTCTTAGGATTTTGGGCACTCATGTACATGTATGTGGTATGTTTTTCAAGCTGCTGAGTCTGGGACTCAAAGTGCTCTGTTGACCATCAGGATCCAGCTGCCTTAACCACCATGTCACCAACCAGCCCCTAATTTTATATTTTTATGAAGAAACCAGTCATATTAAATTACAGTCCATCTTATTTTACTTTTACTTTTACAACCTATTTTAACTTTAATCACCTCTGTATGGCCCAATCTCTATATAGAGTACAATTCTGAGATACTGAATGCATAGGATTTCAACATAAAAACTTTGAGGAAACAGTTCATGTCATAATATATACATACCATTTATCAAATACATGAAAGGCTATACAGCATACAGGTTAAAACAGAAGGCTGTTGAACCCATCCCCCTATATCTAGACCCAGATCTGACTCACCTTCTTGATGAGTTCCTCTCAGCAAGGCTTTTTTTTTTTTCTTTGCCATTCTGTAAGTTCAGAGTCCATATTATTTAATTTATTTTTTTCTTGCCATAATTTTCATTCTCATAAGAAAAGAAAAACAATCCAAGAACAAAGAAAATATAAAAATTAATGCCATTGCACAGACAGTGGTCACTCTTTCATGAGAAAAAGAAGTGCCATTGTAAGCTTGTTTTTTTAAAACTAGAACTATGATTTTTCAGTAGTTTTGCATTCGCTACAGCTCTATTCATACATTGATAAATACATCAGATAAATAATTGTATTTCTATTTTGTAAACATTGTCCTATGCCTTAAGGTACAGAAAGCATCATTTGCCTTTTTATTTATTTATTTTTTTCTCTCTTTAAATTTATTTATTTTTTACATTAATTCACTATACATCATTACAGCATACAGATGAATTTTCCATCCAAAATACACTGTGTATTGGCTCAATCAAGCACATCAACATACATGTTATCAGCAAATAATTTTCCAATTCTTATGTCTTGTATACTTTGTTTTTCGTTTTGCCATCCTTGATTCCCTATCCCTCACCCTCTGCCATGTCCCACCCTCCTCCCACATTGTCTCTGGTATCCATGGTTGCTTTCTAGGCCTTCCCCCCTATTTAATTGATTTGCTAATGAACTTAATTAGTCTAAATATATCCAATAGCTAGCACAGCTGATATATACCTATACATGAATCCAACTCTGACTTTAGGCATAAACCTCAATGAGTAGAATGAACATATTATAAAGTATACCCAGCTGGGGCTATATGGCTTACTGCAGTCATCAAATATGCATTTTTTTAAAATTTTGATACGAAGTTTTACTGTTTTTTTTTTTTCTCCTGCAACTTTTTTTTTTTTTTGAGAAGTTTTCGCTATAGGGCGCGTGCGCTTGCCAGACAGACAGAGAGAAACATAGAGACAGAAAGCGAGAAATCACCCCCAAGAGGGGATGGTCACGCCGCAATCCTTTCTCCTCCATTCTCCTCTCGGGATCTTGGGCACACATGCACATGCGCCCGGCATGAGTTTTAAGCTACCGGGTCCTGGACGCGAACCACGGTCGACTACGTGGGAGTCTAGCGACATAGCCATTACGCCAACTGCTGGTTCCCACCTTTTTTTTTTTAAATTACTTAACATTCATTCCCTGAGCATCATCACAACATACTAAATGTGGTTTCCCATCTAGAATAATCATGCATGTTATCATCAATAATATTCCATTTCTACTTTCATACATATGTATATGTATATATATGTTTTTTACCCCATGTTTGACCCTCTGCCCTTTTCCACTCTCTTATTACAGTATCTCTGCTATATACAGTTGTTTTCTATTTCTTTTCCCCCAACATTTTGTTGATCACACAATATCATAAGTAATCTAACTACTTTCAATAGCAAGTTCAGCAGGTAATTTCAAGAAGACCAGTTTTGAACTGGTAATGATATTTCCTTGAAACTTAAAGCCTAGAAACAGGTTAGTATTCTGTTCAAATAGTAGGTACATGCACCTATCAACAGCTCAAGACAGGACAAAAATCCTTTAAAACCGGAAAACAAAGCTTAGAAGAAAAGCAGCAATATTCTAGTCCAGTCACAGAATGTTGTTTCATCAGTTCAGTCTCCTATATTTAATCTTTCTTCTGTTAAGGTTTAATCTTCCAGATTGAATTCTGGGATATAATATTCATCTCCAAACATTGTCCCTACAATTAAGTTGCCCATTTTCTTAGTTTTTGAACTTTTATTTCTGTGTGTCTGCATTTAATTTTACTGACATAGCACTCCCTTAAGAACTTCTTGGAGATCTGGTCTGGTGCTGGTAAATTCTTTCAGGTTTTGTTTATCTGGGAATGTTCGTGTCTTTTCTTCCCAGATGAATGATAATCTTGCTGGGTACAGTATTCTTGGTTGAAATTGCTTTTCCCTTAACACGTTGAATATATTTTCCCATTCTTTCCTTGATCGCAGTTTCCGATGAGAGATCTGCTGTTAGTCTGATGGGATACCCCTTGTAGGTAACTTGCCGTTTTTCTCTTGCCAATCTTAGTATCTTGTCTTTGTCTGTCGTTTTGGTCAATCTGGCTATAACGTTTTTTCCAATTTTTGTTTTTTTACTGAAATTTTTTAAAAATATTAATTTTTTAAGTTGTATTGAGAAGTTTTATCTTTGTTTTTTTCTTCTCTTTTTCTGTTTCTTGTTTGTTTTTGTTGTTGTTGTTGCTGTTGTTTCTCTCTTTCTGTTTCCTTTTCTCCACGCTCCTCAATGCTCAGATTGAATTTACAAGTTTGGGAAGAAACTGACCATCAACTAGATGACTAGAAATCGCTGCAGGACCACAAGAAATATGGGAAAGCAGGAAAATACCTCTCCTCCAAGAGAAAAGGATAACTCATCTTCATCCACACACAGTTCACGGGAATTCATGGAAATGTCTGATAAAGAATTCAGAACATTCATAATGGCAAAACTAACAGAGATGGAAGAGAAGAGAGACAATGAACTGCTGAAGAGGAAGGAGAAAGAAGTTGTTGAGTTCCAGGAGGTGAGGAAATTCATGCAAGATCTAAAAGAGGAATTTCACACTTTACAAAAGAATCAGATGGAACTGTTAGAGATGAAAGCTATAATACAGGAAGTCAAAATCTCCCTTGAAAGTATAAAAAGCAGACTAGATCATACAGAAAATAGAATCTCAGACATAGAAGAGAAAATTGCTAGCCTTGAAAAATCCACCATGAAGACTGAGAAAATGGCCCAAGAATTTGAGACTAATATACGAGAAATACTAGATACCATCAAACGTCCAAACATCCGGATAATAGGCATCCCAGAAGGCGAAGAGACTCATAAGGGCATTGATAATCTATTCCATGAGATCCTGCAAGAAAACTATCCAAACCTAGAGAGGCACTCAATTATTCAGTCCCAAGAAATACAGAGGACCCCAAATAGAATCAACCCAAGTAGATCTTCTCCAAGACACATTATAGCCTTTTTATTTTTGATAGAGACCTTTTTAATGTATACTTATTGATATGGGGAGAAAGGAACTTTGTCATAATAAAGTAAATAATAGACAATACTTCAGTTATTCTGCCATTGGCAGAAGCCAACCTAGCTATTTTTTTTTTTTTTAGGTATGAGGAAATACGTATATACATACACACACACACACACACACACACACATATATATATATATATATATATATATATATATATATATATATATATAATTATTTCTTATACTTTGAGCCACTATAAATTATTACAACATGCAAAATGAATTTTCCCATCATGAATACACTGCTTATTAGTCCAGCTAAAGATATTATTGTACATGTTACCATCAACAGATAATTTTCCATTTTTGTATCCTTTTAATGTTTTGCATCTTTCTTTTTTCCCCTTGATTCCTTTCCTCTCAGCCTTGACCATTTTCTACCCTCCTCCCACACGTATCTAGCATCCATAATTGTTCCCCATGCTTTTAAATCTTCCAATCTTTCAGTTTCTACCATACAGTGAAGACATCTGGTATGTATTCAGTGGGGACATAGAATGCCTCACTTGCATAGTCTGGGTTGCTTTGCTTAGCAGTTAATCTTTCATAGTTGTCTACTTTCAATCAAATATTAAGGTCTCATTTTTGATGGCTGAGTAGTATAACATAGTGTATATGTGACACACTTTTTCAATCCATTCATCTGCTCATGGACATTTGGGTTGGTTCTGTTGTTAAAATAACACAATAAATGTGCATGTGCAAATGGTTTTCTAGCTGAGTGTATTCCTTCTGTGGGTAGATACCCAGGAATGGAATTGCTGGATCATATGGGACTTCACAGTGATTGTACTAATTCACATTCCCACCAACAGTGCAAGAGAGTTCCCTTTTAACCATAGCCTTGCTGGCCTGGCACTTCACACTGTTTATTTTTTCATTCTTAGCCATTCTGACTGGTGTTAAGTGGTATCTCATTTTGGTTTTGATTTGCATCTTCCTTATAATAAGTCATGTGCATTTTTTCATATGGGTTTTAGTTGTTCATATGTCTTCCTTAGAGTGTTCTTTATTCAACTCGTTTGTCCGTCTATAATAGTTTTTTTTATTTTGGGGGGAGTGAGGGGTAAGCTGCTTGAGTTCCATGTATATTCTGGTTATCAGTACCTTATCTGACGAATAGTTTGCAAATATATTCTCCCATTCTGAAGGTTGCTGATTTACTCTATTGTTTCTTTTACTACGGAGAGTTTTTTTTTTTTTTTTTTTTTTTTTTTTTTTTTTTTTACCTTGATGTACTCCCAGTTGTCTATTTTTGGGGTTATTGTCTGTGCTTTGGGGGTTTATTTAAAAAGACTTTGCCTACTCCAATGTATCCAGGAGTTTCCCCTGCGTTATTCACCAGTGATTTTATAGTTTGAAGTCTCAGGTTTAGAACTTTGGTCCATTTTTAACTTGATTTTTGTTACTGGTGAGAAATAGGGGTCCAGTTTTATCTTTCTGCAGGTGAATACCCAGTTTTTTCAACACCATTTGCTAAAGAGATTTTTTTCCCCACTGGATTGACTGGTAACCTATTTTAAAAATCAGTTAGTTATATGTTTTGAGGATTATCTATGAGGTCTCTGTTCTCTCCCATTGGTCCACATGCCTGTTTTTGTGACAATATCATGCTATTTTCATTATCACAGCTTTGTAATATAGTTTTGGGTCAAAGAGTGAGATGCCTCTTACTTCACTCTTCTTGTACAGAATTGATTTAGCAATATAGGGTATTCTATGATTGTTTTTTCTAAGTCTCTGAAGAGTATCTCTGGTCATTTGATTGGGATTACATTAAATTTGTAGATTAATTTGAATAGAATTGACATTTTGATCATATTAATTCTTTCTCTTTTTTTGAGATTTTTTTTTTTGCTATAGGGTGTGTGCGCTCGCCAGAAAGACAGAGAGAGACAGAGAGCCAGAAAGCGAGAAGTCATCCACCAGTGGAGATGGCCATGCCACAATCCTTTCTCCTCCATTCTCCTTTTAGGATCTTGAGCATGCACGCACATGCACCCGGCATGAATTTAAGCCACTGGGTCCGGGCCTTGAACCTCGGTTGACTACATGGGAGTCCAGCAACATAGCCATTATGCCAACTGCTGGTCCAGTCATATTAATTCTTTCAATGCAGGAATGTGTGATTTCTTTCCACTTACTTATGTCATTTTTCACTTTCTTTTTAAAGTTTTTCATAGTTTTCCTTGTAGAAGTCTTTGATTTCTTTGGTTAGGTTTATCCCTGGGTGTCTAATACATTTTTTGTGGCTATTGTAAATGGTAATTTTAAAAAAATTCTATCTCTCTACTCCTTGTCCATGTATAGAAATAGTAGAGATTTTTGCATGTTGATATTGATTGTTGATATTGTATTCAGCCACTTTACTGTATTCATTTATCACTTTCAGAAGTCTTTTGTGGATTCTTTTGGCTTTTCTATGAATATAATCATGTCATCTACAAATAGAGGTAATTTCACTTCTCTCCCTATTTGAATGTCATCTATCTGTTTATTTTTAGTTTTTGTCTTAGGTCACATGTACTTGCTGGAGAAAGAGAGAGAGACAGAGACAGAAACAATGAGAGGAAAAATCCTTGAGTTGACAAAGCCAGTTAAGGCTCATTAGTGACCTTAACATTGTTTGGTTTGCAAACATAAGAAAAATTTACCTTGAGTTATTTCTTATAAATAAATGCCTACATTGAAGAAAAATGAGACTTAAGACAAATCAATCAGAAGCTGCCAACTGACTTACACCTAGGTAATTAGGCACTTTTCAACAGGGTACAAATTTGGCTAATGTAACCAATGAAGTATTTGCTTTGCTTTACTTCCATGCTTATCCGATAAAAGACTTCCTTTGAATTCCCTAGGTGGAGCCTCTGTACCACTTCTGGACAGGAGCTACCTGATTCGGGAACTGCTCTTTGCTCAATGAAACTCTTTAAAACTTTGTCGTGCCTCAGTTTAGTTTTTATAAAGGGTAATACTTCATAGGCTTATTTTGTGGAATAAAAAAAAAATTAGTACAAGCAAAGGGCACATAATTCAGAGTAGAGATTTAATATATATACAGTTTAATTTTAGATTTGTTTAATGATTGAAAGACAGGAGGTATGATATGTAACTGTAAAGCCAGCCTGATGACTAAATCGGGCACATACTGATAAGATATCGATTATGTTATAGCCTAATAAAATTTGTTTTGAGAAAGATAATCATTTGAAAAAGTATTTTAGTAGAACCATTTTAAGTAATTGTTAGTCAAAAGCATTTAAACTGCTTGAACAGGTTCACATTCAGGGCAAGATAGAATGCACACTGCCTTTGCCACTGAATTTAGCTATAAAACCTAAATAGAATGCATGCAGAAGCCACTCGACTCAGAAAAGTAATAGTAGTAGACAGATTGGAGAAGGGTGAACAAGGAAATGTGGGCTTTTAAAAATCAAATTATATGTATATTATATCAGCATTTTTGTTAGAAGGTGAATGCACTACTGAAAATTCCATAGGGTATGATTTAGTGGTATGTAGGCAGAATCAGGGAAAGCAGTGTTTTTAAAAACTACTCAGATCTTTTGCATATCTAGGTAGGGGCAAGAACCATTGATGTATCGCAGTCTACTTTGTTTTTAGAGAGCACTGAGGTCCGGCAGATTTTTAGCCGATCAGCTTTCTTTGTCACCTAGACTGTGAATATGTTTACTCTCAGTTCTCTGCATATGCCAGCATGATGGTACAATTGTTTTTCATTTCTTTTTCTCTTGACAGAGGGTATAGGTCAGTGCACACATGAAAGAGATAGAAAGAGAGAAAGAGCACAGCCCGATGGGGCCCAGCTATGCTGCAAGGACTTTTCTTCCATTCTACTATTCTGTCAGGATGCTGGACTTTGGTGCACACACCTGCAATGTTTTTCACACCACTGGACAAAGATTTGAACCATGGGGTATGCAGAATCTGGCTCTCTTAGCTATGGAACTGGAATAATGGTGCAACCATAAATTCAGTTTTTAACTGTCCCCCAGGTCAAATTTTTATCTTCTTTCAGTTCCTAGGAAAATTTCTGTTGTCTATTTATTTCTCAGAAAAATCCTCACTTAACTTTACTTTTCACCTTGATTAGAATATTGGTGTGGAATGGGTGAGATGCTGGCCTGGGATAGCTACTTTGGATGAAATGCCATAAGGCTCAGTGATTGAGATAGATAGTATTTGAAAGAATTATTTTAAAAAATCAAAATTTATTCTTCATCTTGGACAACATATTTAAAAGTTAAAATAAAAAATAAAGTCACTAACAGTGCTTCTAGAGCCATATTGACAACTGACCAAATTTTTAAAAACAGTAATATTTGCCCTGTGTTTATTTGCAATTTTTATGCTTTGTTCCTTATGGATTTTTTTTTCTGCTTTTGCATCAGTTTAGTGCATTAAATACTGTAAACAGTGCATTGAGATGTTTGTCTTACTGCTGAGTGTTTTGTTAACTGCGAAGAGTTTGTGCTTGGAGAGAGTCTGTTCCTTCCCTCACCTATTTGTGGTCCTGAGTACTACATCCAAGTAGGTACTTGTGGGAAGCAAAAGAAGCTCCTGCCCACGGTGAGAAACAAGTTAAATCATTGGGAAGTGAGAACCTGGACAGAATAAACAATGTTTTGAGTCGGAGGAGGGCACAGATTTAAAGCTTTATTATGAAAAGTAGATGAAAATGTTGTTCATCAGACAGCACCAGAAATTTTCTGAAAGAAGGGACCAGATTTTATTTAAGACCACTTTTGAATAAATTGCTTGAAGTGAAGATAAAACTCTGAACATCTGAGTTATTAGCAAACAAGATGATTTTTTAAAAAGATAAATGGATTGTTTGGTCAAAGAAAAAAAACAGAATAGAGGATGAGAGATCTGGGAAGGGAACAGAAGGAAGAGTATCATTTTGGAAACTGGAATTGCTAATGTCTAAGTTGTTTTCATTTGAAATGTAAATCTTTTCATCTTCCTAAATCTTCTTGTGAAGTTCACACAAATGCCTATGTGAGTGGGTTTATTTTATTTTTGTGTTTGCAAATTAAGAAAAGGGACCCATAATCTGTCAGCGACAACAATAGCAAGAAAATTAGAGAATTTTTTAAATTGCACTAATTCAGTCAATGCTAGAATGACAAGCCAGAAAAAGTATGAGAATACAAGCCCTTTTAGAGTTCTCAAGAGAACTCTAAGAGTTGAATTCAGTCTCCCCAGAATCTTAAAGTTGTAGCCACAGCTGATGAGTGGGTGACCCCTTAGCATGACTGCTCAATATAACTAGAAAATACTCATACTTCACTTGTTTGCAATTATGTAGACTTTGGACTTTCTTGTGTGTGATTATGCAGTTCTTTAAGATGTGTCTTCTCCAGCCAATGGTCTCGTCACATTCTCCTTCTGTTAAAACTTACAAAAACTTGGAAATAAGGAAAATAGGGATGCATGTATTTTCAGTGTCATATGGGGACATAAACTCACTTAAGGATTGTCTAGTGTAATGCACTTTCTTTAACTCACTAACTAGTGTTCTTTTGAATTCCTGTATTGTGTGAAATTACATGTCAGTAGTCAACTTTCTAAGTGTTAGAAATGCAAAGAATAACTGGGACCAGCAGATGGTGTAGTCAATAATGGTTTGAGTCCCAGACCTGGAAGCTTAAAACTCACGCTGAGCATGTGTGCCCAAAATCCCAAGAGGAGAACGAAAGAGAAGGGATTGTGGCATAGCCATCACCCCTGGGGGGGGGGGGGTGATTTCTTGCTTTCTGTCTCTCTGTGTGTATGGTGAGCACATGGTCCCTAAAGCAAAAGTCTTTCTCTAAAAAATAAAAAAATAAAAGAAAGCAAAGAATATCCATTTGGCAAAAACAAAACAAACAAACAAAACAAAGTTTACAGTTTATTAACCTTGAGTAAATTAGTTTTGTATCTAACATAGAGAACTTATCATAAGTAAAAATTTTTAAAATTCCTAATAAACACCTCACTCATCAAATCTCTTTGGACTGGACTTAACATCTTACTGGGTTCTTATTAATTAATAAAGTAAATAAAATATTTTACATGGGTTCATTAATAACAAAACAAAACAAAAAATCCAATGAGATGATCTCAATATCTGGATAGGCTTAATATCAGAATGAAGTTGTCAGAGGGAAGAGTTATCAGTCTGAATGAAGGATCAGTAGAAATTACCCAAGCTGAACAAAGGAAAGTTAAAGGAAGGAAAGTTAAAAAAAAATACAGTGCATTAAAAAGAAAAAGGAGAAATAATGAGAAAAAAACTTTACAAATTTGGCTAATGCAATAAACTCTTGGATTTGGTAATATCAGTGAACTGCAAACACAATAAATATAAAGAAATTTATGTCCAATCTTATTAGTCAAAGTACTAAAAACTAAAGACAATGAAAAAAAATACCTTGAAAGCAGCAAGATTTAAATAAATAATCTATTATTTAAATAGATTATTTAATAAGAGTAATGATTTGAATGACAACATATTTCTTGTTATAAACCATTGAAACCAAGAGGAAGTGGCTCAACATTCATAAGTATTAGAAGAAAATGATATTTGGGGCCGGTGGTGTGGCGCTTAAGGGCTCTGGACTCCAACATGGCCAACTGTGGTTCAAGTCCCGGAGGTTTACTTTCTCACTTTCCCTCTCTCTCTCTCTCTCTCTCTTATACTCTGTCCCTCTCTGGTCAAATTAAATAAATAAATAAATAAAAATAAGTCTTAAAAATGTGAATTTTTTTAAAATAAACTATATTTAACCGAATCATCTATGCCCAATGGTGATATTCTTCAAAAAGGAGAATCATATAACATCTTCTCGAATAAGGGAAAGTTTAGAGAACATGTGGCCATCACAGCTGCTCTAAAAATGTTTCTATAGAAAGGACTTTACTTTTTAACAATTAACACAATTTTAGTGATCCATTTATTAAAATCACCATTTGTCTTCATAGTTTAAGAAAAGGTGACTTGAGTACCAGTTTGTACTGATAACAAAATTACCTTTTGATAAAAGGAAAATTATACTAGAAGGAAAGTTGGAACATTAGGATGAAGGAACAGTAAGAATAATACATATTGATGTTAGTAAAGTAGACAATAAGTTTCTTATTCTCTAACTATGTTTGAGAGTTGAAACAAAAAATGTTTAAATCATTGATATTTAGCACATGTAGTGCATTAAACAAGAACATGAGAGGGAAAAGGGATGTATCTTAAGTAAGTTTTCTCTTTCTTTCTCTCTCTCCTTTTTTTTTTCTTTCTTTTTTTAGTTTCTGTTATAAGGGCACATGTACTTGCTAAGGGGGGGGAGAGAGAGACAGTGAGAAATAACCTTCTAGGAGTGTTTTCACCAAAATTTCTTCTTCTCCATTGTCTTCTTAGGATTTAGGGCACATATGCACATGTGCCCAGCATAGTTTTCAAACTGCTTTCAAGTCCAGGACTTGAACTGTATAGTTGGTCAAGTGAGATCCGCTGCTTTAATCACCATGCCACAGGCTGGCCTCGGAGGCACATTTTCTACATTTCACTTGATGTAATAAAATAAAATAGCAGATTGTTAAAAGTTAAATATTGTATCTCAGTGCTGAAGGCAACTACTCAAAACACTGTAAAAATTGTATTTGATTAAATAAATATAATTAAAAAGAAATGGGTTCTTATCTGTTAAAGATGATGTGTATAGTATTCTCAACTGGACTGGTGAGATATGTGTGCATGTTGGAATATTCCCTTTACAAGCTAAGTGACATATGTGATTGAATGTATAGAAGAATTTGAAATGAAAATATATTAAATTTTTTTTAATATTAAAAGTTTGTGGAAAATGGAATTAAAGTGCAAGGAGTTTTTGGTATAGAATATTTTTTAAATACTTGCATAGTTTTTTCATAATACACATTTTCCATGAACATTTTTGAGTACCCCTCATATATGCCTGGAAATAATTGCAGTGTTTGAAAATAAAATTCAGTTTGGGCTAAAAACAAACACAAACAATACAATGACAAAAACCTATAGAAAAACAGAAAAGGGAATACAAGAGGATAAAAAAGTGGAGCAAATAAACTGAAAAGATATAATAAATTGGTCACCTGCAACCCCACACACAACAATAAACACTACCACTCAAAACACACCAATTAAAAAAAAGGTATTTCCAGGATGGATAAAATAATAGTTCTTAACTATATACTTACAAAATAGACTACTTTACATATAATGCTGCCTTAAAAGACTAGAAAAAGACATACTGAGCACACACATCAAAAATTATTAGAATTGTTAGATTAATATAGATCAAAACAGACAAAAACAATAAAATACCAGGAATAAAGAGAGACATTACATAAGGGTAAATTCACTAGGGGAACTAACAATAGTGATGGTATATGCACCTAATGTGAAAGAACGCTCCTAAATACATGAAGCAAAAACTGAGAGAACCAAAAGGAGAAACAGATGAATCTGTAATTATAGTTGGAGGTATTAAGACTCTGATTTCAATAATGAACATGAGATGATCAATGCGATAGCAGAAATGAACTACAATATTAACCAACTGGATCTAATTTGCACTTAAAAAATACTAAATTCAACAACAGATACCTATCCATTTTAAGTGTACATGGAGCAGACACCAAAGTAGACCATTTTTGCATTAGTATTAAATGTATTTAGGATATTTGAAGTCTTACGTATTCATAATTGAAGTAAGACTCACTACAGGAAGATAGGAGCCAGCTCAGTGGCACATTAATAAGATGCTGCTCAAGCAATGCTGAATCCATGTGGAAGATTGTGGGTTTGGTTTCCTGGTTGACTTCTGCATGCCAGATGCATGCACCATGATCCTGGCTGGCTGGAAAAGCTCAGGGAAGGGGTGATTATAAATGATACTCTATTGAGAATGCTGTCTTTCCCTTTATTTCTCATAAAAGAAACATAAACCTAAAATGAAAATGACAGGAAGATAAAAGAAAAAAATCTCCAAATACTTGCATTTAAATTACACATTTTTACAAAATACTTGGGTCAGAAATATCAGAAAATATTTTGAACTGAATGAAAATGGAATAATTTGTAAGATGAAGCTTAAGAAGTACTAGAGAAAACTTTATATCATTAAACACAAATATTAGCAAACAATAAAGCTATCAAATGAATAATTTAAGTTTCCACCTTAAGAAACTATAAAGAGAAGAAAAATAAACCAGAAACAAGTCAAGAAAAATATAATAAACATAAGAAGAGAATTTAAGAAAATTAAATAGTCCATAAAGAAAATCAACAGAACCAAAAGCTGTTTCTTTGAGGAGATGAATAAAACTAAATAAGATATAAATGATCTATATTACAATTGAAATAAAGATATTTCTATGGACTCAGCAGATACTAAAAAATTAATACACAAATGGTACAAAATCTCTTCACACATAAATTCAAAAACTTACTTAAAATAGAACAATTTCTCAAACTAATAAATTTAATAAAACTCACTCAAGATGAAATATATATCTTGAATAATCCCTAAAACTAGTCAGACCTTGTGAAAGAGTCTGTCCTTTGACCAAAACTTGAGTCTACTCTGGGTCTTATACTTGACTATGACTGAACTTGGGCTTCCCTCTCTGTCCTCGTAAAATCCAGTATAAGCAAGAATATTGCTAGGACAGTTTAGCAAAAATCTCCTTATCCTTGATGTTTCCTTTTTGTAATTTCCATTCACTGATTCCCCACCCTAGTCATTGGTGGCGAATCTCATTGTCCTCGCTGGAGTCACAGTTCAGTCCAATCTGCCCTAATGCAAGGTCCTGTTGCTGTGGCCTCTATGCTTATTGCCATTCCCCTTGAATAAAGTCTGCCATTCCATACTTAACAAGTGTTTGGTTGATTATTTTTGAAGAATATTAAATCTGAGTTAAAATCTAACAACATTAAATCTGAGTTAAAATCTTTGCGAGAAAAAAACCTTCAGCCTCAGATGGTTTCATTAGAAAATCCTACCAAATATTTTGAGAATAGCACCAGTTCTTCACTATCTCTTCTAGCAAAGAGGATTGATACCTCCTGATTTATTTTGACAAGACTAGCATTACCTTTATACCAAAACTAGCCAAATATGTTTAACACCTATAGAGTATAGAGAATATTTTTTGTGCATATTTGTAGAGTTAGAGTCTTATGACCAAATTTCCCTGTAAACTGGGATCTTGGGCTAAAAGCATCTCTTGGGTAGTTAATTTACAGCTGGATAGATAGCGACACAACTTTATAATAAATTACTGAACTCTAGAGCTTTGTGATTACATTTCAAGGAAAATGAAGCTTAGGAACTTGGAAGACACCATCTAGGTCATAAAAAACAAAGTAGGGGTGAAGGAGGCTAGAAAGAGGGGCTCATCTCTTCTCTGGAAATGCGTAGTTACATTTTGAAAGGTTAGAGAACTCAGGATCCATTTCAACTAACTACAGAGAGAAAAGATTATTCCTTCTTTTTGTAGGGGAGAGAGAGGCAGTTGCCTCTTTGTTTGATATATTTATTGATATATATAATGTAAAGAAAATCCATTTTTCACTTTTCTCAGCTAAGATACAGACTTTGTATACATAGGAGATTTGATCTGACTTTAATTCAGTTGCTCCAGGGGTAAGAATTAAGATGTGGGAAACCATTTGGTTATTATTTGTTTAAGTGTGTAATGATACTCTGTCTCTAGGCTAACACACCTAATATGTACATTTAGGATAAAACTGATAAGGGTGAATAGTAAAGTCCCAACACAGAAGAAAGAGTGTTTTAGTATGTCTCAGATTGATATTTAAGAGCTGTAGATCAGAAGTGACACATGCCACTTCTCACTATTCTATGGCTGGAACAGTTATTTGGCCCAAATCAAACACAAATTAGACCAGGAATAAGCACTATCATATTTCTCAGAGGTGGAGTGACAGCATTATTTGCTTACCAGAGTAAGCTGCTATCAAAGCCCCTATTTTAGAAGGCAAAATGATACTGGGTTTAATGATCACTATCAGCTATCTTAAGTGAATTTTAAATAAATCTAAAGTAATCTTTAATGAAAAATAATGCACATTTTAATAATATGAAAATGTAAACAATGAAGTCACAATCACTACCGTCTGGTAAAGTTGAAGGATATAGTTGAATGACCTTATTCTCGTAACGAGGCTCCTTATTTTTAGACAGAGAGAGATGTTTGCTGTAGAGTGTATTCGCTCAGTGGAGAGTCAGGGAGAGACACAAAGACGGAAAGTGAACCCCCCCCCCCAGGGGGGAAGGCCACACTGTAATCCCTTCCCCTCCATTCTCCTCAGGATTTGGGGCACGCATGAACATGTCCCCAGTGTGAGTTTAAAGCCTTCAGGCCCAGGAATTAAACACAACCAGCCAGGTGAAAGTCCAGCTATGTAACCATGACACCATCTGCTAGTCCCTGCAATGAGGCTCTTTACCTCATTTAAGACAGTGGTTCTCAACTAGGAGTTACTTTGCCCTCCGCACCCTACCACTGGACATTCTAACAACGTCTAGTGACATTTTAATTGCTATAATTGCGGTGGGATGATTTGGGGCTACTGATATCTGGTCGGCAGAGGCAAAGAATGCCACTAAAAATATAATACACAATGAATTATTCAATCCAAAGTATTGTAGGCTGATGTTGAGACACTGGCATAAAATCTAAAATTTAAAAAAAATGTACTTTTCTTAAATTTTTTTTTATAAAAATATTTATTTCTAATAAACCTTCATGCAATACTATGTATATGCAAAGCTAAAGTGAAAAGATGTACACTGATCCACATTTATAAAATTTCTGATTCCTCAAGGAAACTTCCTTGTGCCAACCATACAGGCTGGGATAGAGACTCTCAGACTCCTCAGCACCACGGAGAGTGGCTCCTTACATTGTGCGCTCCTCCCCAGTCTCCGTGGTCTTCTCTCCCTGAGACCCAGTTGCTGGTTTAGCTGGGCCTCCTGAACATCTCCTGACAATGACCTTCACCTGATGGAAGTGATCAATAGCCTGAGTCATTCTATAGGTATGCACACCCTCCCACATTAACATCACTAGATTAGGGGCCCAAAACTCTAAACATACTCTACTGATTCTGTTCATCGATAAGCTAAGCTTTTACTGTAACCTTCAAGTAATGTATGTACAAACCAGATCTCTGTCTTGGTGCCAGGAAATCTACATGGACATTTAATTGATTTATGAATGCTTTGTTCTTATCACTTTAAAACCTGAGCTTATGCTTAGGACAGCACCATTTTCCTGATGTAAATAAATGCATGTCTCCCCCTGCTGAACCTCCAGGTGTGTTCTTTGGAATCAGTAAATATTATAGGCAAGCCCTCTCAGATGTGAGCTTCCCCAGAACAACTGTATACTTTCTTTTCATAGTACTTACTACAATGGAGATAAGAAACATCCTACTATGATAACCACTTCCCCTCATAAGGGCCATTACTACTGTTTGATTACAAACAAAAAACAAAAACAAAAACAAAAACAAAAACAAAAACAAAAAAACAGTCTATTGAACACCAATTGTTCCAGAAAAATGGCTGACTATAGAAAAGTCTCTGACCATAACATAGAAACATCCTTCTTTTTTAAAAAGCTCCCCCCATTCAAGACTAGCCTCTTACAGTCAACCAAGGATTACTTAATGACTGAAGAGTAATTAGAAAATTTTTCTACTTCAAAAATCTCACCTTAATAGAAATTTTTCTAATCAGACCCTGAATGTATTAGTTTTTTAGTCGATAAACTTATTTTCCTTTCCAATTATTTTGAATCCACATTATAATGAAAGTGATGACAGATGGCGTTCCTTCCACAAGTTCATGAATATATAGTCTTTGTTAATTTTGCCTTGGACTTAATTTTGTCTTTGATAGCAATTAGATAACTGTGAAAATATTCATTTATCGCCATTTACCAGTAGTAATGGAGTGTATCTATCTTGTTCATAAATCTCCTTTCTTTACAGAAAGTATACTAACCTGTCTGCTTTTTACTAAGCTTTGCTATGCTTTTATGAAGCTGCTTAAAGCAATAGTTTCCTTTCCCATCATGATCATCTAGTCCCTTTGATATACTTAGAGATAATGATTTGAGTTGCGAAAAATTTCACCCAGGGAGGTCAGGGTTAAACTAAGTAAATAGACTATTAGTAGGAAAAAATGATGTAATACATTTAATTTGGCACATTAAGTTTCCTGAGATTGGTCTTGTTATTCTTTTGTAACAATTGTAGGCATGAAAATATGGCTTATAGAATTTTTAGGTTTGGTTAAATATACTGAAAACATACTTCAGACAGTGTGCAAAGAATTATATATATTTTGAGTACTATAACAAATTTAAGTTGTAGTAAGGAGCTAAGCTATCAAGGAGGTAAAGATGGCTAGTCAAGAAGAATTTAAATAAATGCCTTTTTGGATTCTACACCTGTTTCATAGATCAATGGCAGACATTTTAGTACCATATTGGTACCACATTGAGCCACACTGGAATATTAACTAAGCCTATATTTGAAATACAATCAACAAATTTAATTTTTTTCTAAGAATATTTTAGTTCCCTGTGGTAATCTATAGACCTTTTCAAAAGTATTGTGGTCCCTTTTTACAAGTGTATAATAGGTTAGACATTTTTTTTTTTTGAGCGGTTTTTGCCATAAGGGCGTGTGCGCCCTTATGAGAGACAGAAAGACAGAAAGCGAGAAATCACCCCCCAGGAGGGATGGCCATGCCACAATTTCTTCTCCTTCATTCTCCTCTTGGGATCTTGGGCATGCATGCATATGTGCCCAGCATGAGTTTTAAGCCACCGGGTCCGGGACTCGAACCATGGGTGACTACATGGGAGTCCAGTGACATAGCCATTATGTTAACTCCTGGTCTCAGTCGGACTCTTTTTTTATCCTTTGAAAGTTCTTTCTTTTTTCCCCCTTGATATGTGGGTTGATTTGGCCCACAAAATGTGTCCATAAATGGTTCTTCTAAGAGTCAGGTAAATGGGACCACAATGTTTTCTGATAGTTAAGGCAGCTGGATTCCACATGGCTATGAGTTCTGAGTCCCAGACCTGCTGGCTTGTGAAACACATGAGCCATGTGTGCACATGTGCCCTAAATCCGAAAAGGAGGAAGAGAGAGAGGAGAAGGGATTGTGGAGTGGTCATACTCCATCGGTGGTGCTTTGTCACTCTCTCCATCTCGCTCCCTGTCTCTCTTCAGTGAGTGCACATGCCTTCTGGAAAATTTTTTTAAAATAAAAATATTTGTGATACATATGTGAATAGGTACTTAAATCTAGATCATACAAGGAACTAGAAATTAGCTTATAAAGAAGAAATAACCAAAAGACTCAAATCAATCACAAAAGTGTAGAAATATACTTACCATCATTAGTTATTATAGAAATGCAAATTAAAGTCATAGTCAAACACTTTAAAAAGCACCCTTACTCTGAACTGGCAGGAGGTCGTGGTTGGGGCACTGGACTCTCATGACTGACTGCAGTTCAAGACTCGCACCTGGTGGCTTGCTTTCTCACTTTCCCTTTCTCTCTCTCTCTCTGGCCAAATTAAAAAATAAATAATGATGGTAAAATTAAATAAATAAATACCTTTAAAAAAGCAATTACTCAAATCATTTGCAAACACATTCAAAAAATGAAATAGAGGAAACTTCTAATTCCTTTCATGATGCAAAAACCTGACACAGACCTTGGAAGTAAAGATAATCACATATTAATATAACTCATTGTCATTATCATACAATAATTCTTAACAAAATATTATCAATTTGATAAAATATAAAAAGGATAATATGCTAGGAACAGGTGAGATGTGTCCCAGAAATGGTTTAATTTTTTAAAAATTAAGCAATGTATTTTGCTACATTAACAGTAATAAAAGGAAGTAAAAAAAGACCAGATAGATATCTAAACATATGCAGAATAAACTCTCAACTAAATTTAACATTTCTTCATGATAAATGCTCCCAGACATATAGGAACAGAATTGACGTGATCAAGGGAATAGATAACAGACCTAGAGTAAACATCATACTTACTGCTGAAATACTGGCAGGTTACTCACCTACAGGAACATGGCAAAACTGGCTACACACACCACTTCTATGTAACATCACACTAAAGACCTCCCTATTGAGAGAAAGCAAATACAAAGACACAAGGCCATATGGATTGGAGAGGAAAAAGCAAAGTTGTCTATATTTTCAGATTCTGTGATCAAATGCATAGAAAATCCAAAGGTATATCCCTGAAAGTGAGTGAAATTAGTAAGAAAATTTAGAGTGTGTATAGCACACAAAAATCAATTACATTTCTACATACCAGCAGTTAGAAGCAAAACTTAAGCGACACAAGTTTTTGTGTAATAATGACTTTTTTTTTTTTTTTTTTTTTTTTTTGGGAGAGGTTTTCACTATAGGGTGCGCACTCACACGCGCCTGGCATGAGTTTTAAGCCACCAGGTCCGGGACACGAACCGCGGACGACTACGTGGGAGTCCAGCGACATAGCCATTATGCTAACTGCTGGTTCCTGTGTAATAATGACATTTAAAATATAAAATATTTAGGAGTAATTTCTTTAAATATGTGCAAGATATTTACATTGAAAAACCACAAAACTGCTGAAAAGACAAATAAATGAAGAGATATACTATTTATATATTAGAAGGCTTAATATTGTTGGGGTGTCCATTTCCCCCAAACTGTTCTGTAAGTATTATTTGATTGTAACCAAAATTCCAGCAGACATTTCCTATGGAAATTTCCAAGTTTGTTCTAATATTTTGTTAAGTGGGAAAAATTTAGGCTAGGTAAAACAGTGAGAAGCAAGAACAAAATCGAAGCTTCACATTAACTGATTTAAAGGTGTACTATAAATCTCCACTAAGCAAAGGAATGTGTTTTTGGCACAGCATACATACAGATCAATGGAAGAGAATAATGTCCAGAATTAGTTCTACACATAAATTTGTTAATAGGTTTAAGTTTTGTTCTGTTTTGTTTTTCAGATGTGTTAAGGAGACTCAATAGGAAATTTTAAAAATATTGCTGAACAATTGGTTAGGCATGTGGAAAATATAAACTTTGACTCTTGATACCACACATAAAATTTCAAGGTGGTGCAGTGGTAATGCAATATTCCATGACAGTGCAGTGGTAATGCATGATGCTGGAGCCACCTTGGAAGGTCTCATGTTTGTGTCCCATGGTTTCCCTGTACACACCAGGCACACATGAGCATGCTCATGACCCCAGCTGGCTAAGGCTGGTAGTGGATTATGGTATAAAAACATTATTGAGAGTGCCTCCATTTCTCTCTCTCTCTCTTTCCCTCATTGTCTTTCTCTTCTCTAGCTCATGGAAGAAATAAATATTTTTTTAAAGGATCATTGGGGCCAGTAGGTGGTGTAGTGGACTCCCACAAGATTGACTGATGTTCAAGTCCCAGACCTGGAGGCTTGAAAATCACAGCAGGTACATATGCATGTGCATGCCCAAGATCCCAGGGTGAGAACGGAAGATAAGGGATTGTGGTGTGGCCATCTCTTGGGGGGGGGGTGATTTCTTGCTTTCCCTCTCACTGTCTCATAGAGTGCACACACCCTATGGCAAAGATAAAAATAAAAATTATAAACCTACATGTAAATGCTAAACAGTAAAACTTTTAGAAAAAAGCTCTAGGAGAAAATCTTTACCAATTAATATAGGCAAAAATTATCAAGGTAGGATGCAAAAAAAAGTATAGATGACAAAAAATAGAACTTATTAAAATTAAAACCTTAGCTCTTTGAAAGACACCATTATGAAAATGAAAAGGTACTCCACAAACTAGGGAAAAAAATGTGTAACACAGCATTTGCTAAAGATAGTACACACAGATTTTATTTTTAAAAGCCTTCCAATAATTAGAAGATATCATAATTTTTAAAATGAAAAGTAGTTTGGAACAGATACTTTAAACAGAAATATGTGAATAGCCAATAAGCAATAAAATACTCAACATTATTAATCATCAAAGAAATACAAATTAAAATATTTTGAGATACATCTATACACTGAAATAATTACTTACGTTACCAAGTATTGTTGATAATATGTAGGAACTAATGTCTCATATATTGCTGATAGAAATGTTAAATTCTAAAACCATTCTGGAAAACACATTGACCATTTTTTATAATGTTAAAGTACACCTGTCGTAAAACCCGATGATTCCAATGATTTGTTCAAGAGAAATGAAAATACATGTCCATACACAGTCTTTCACTAGATTGTTCACAGCAGCTTTATTCATAAAAAATCTCTAAACTAGAAATAACATAAATAGTCATCTAAAATTGAAATGATGAATAAATTATGATGTATCTTACTCCTTCGTATTGTAAAAATTAAAATCCTTTTTTTTTTGGTGCTTCAATAACTCCACAAATAGGCACCCACACACACAAGTGACCGGGTGTGCCAGACTGGCTGACCTTTCCACAAATTCCCCTTCTCTCCCTCCCTGACTGAGGTCTACAAACATGTGAAGGAAATTGCCTCTTGCTTTTTCCTTGTGTCCTCATCTGGAGCTCCAGTAATGGCATTTGCCCAAGGATCCCTACTCTCTCTGCTCTGCACTTACTTGGTTAAACCTGCTCCTTGGATGTTCTCTGTCCCAGCAGGTATGACTTGGTATCTCTTGGACCTGTGAGCGTAAGTGATTCTTTATCACTCTTGTGCTGCTCCTGACTGACCATGAACTTAACAAAACACAACCACTCCTCAGTTAAAGGAAACAAACTACTGAGATGTATAATGGCATGGATGTGTCTCAGAAATACTATGTTGAGAGAATAAAGCTAGTTTCAAAAGATTTTACATACTACATGATTCCATTTATGTGCTATTTTAGGAGAGAGATGTCTAAGCATATTGGAGACTGGTTGGAGAAGGGCGTGAGAGAGACTGCGAAGAGGTACACAGGCATCATATGGAGTGATGGAAATGTTCTAGGCAGCGTTTAAGTTTGAGCTAAGAGTTGTATGCATTTGACAAAACTCATCAAGCCCATCATTTATGTGGATTTATTTTGCTTCTATGCAAATTATGCCTCAATAAATTTGATTTAAAAAAGATGTACATGATTTGAATTGCTAAGATCCTTCCTTGACCAGCTCTAATTTTCAGTCTCCCTCTTGCTGGTTCTGACTTATTGATGTCCTATTCATCTGCCATAATATTAAAAACTTTTCCATCTCGACCAGCAAATGGCATAATGGTTATGTTGCTGGACTCCCACATGGTCAACCATGGCTCAAGTCTCAGACCTGGCAGCTTAAAAAACTCTTGCCAGACACATGTGCCTGTGTGCTCAAAATCCTCAGAGAAGAATGGAGGAGAAAGGATTGCAAAGTGGCCATGCTGTCTGTGGGGAGATTTCTCATCTTCTGTGTCTCTGTCTCTCCAGCAAGCCCATGCGCCCTATTGCAAAAATCTCTCAGGACCAGCAGTTAGTGTAATGGCTATGTCGCTTGACTCCCATGAAGTTGACTGTGGTTCGAGTCCCAGACCTGGCAGTTTAAACTCACGCCGGGTGTGTGTGCGTGTGTGCCCAAGATCCTAAGAGGAGAATGGAGGAAAAGGGATTGCAGCGTGGTCATCCTCCCTGGGGGGTGATTTCTCGCTTTCTGTCTCTCTGTCTCTCTCTGTCTTTCTGCGGAGTGCAACCACCCTATAGCAAAAACTTCTCCAAAAAAAGGAAAAAAAAAAAAAACTCTCTCAAAACAAAAAACACCAAAAAACCTTTTTCTCTCTGAAACTTTGATTTATTTGCTTCCCTAGTCACTGAACATACTTTAATCTTTCAGTTCTCAGATAATTATTCTGGCTTGTCTTTAAGAACTCACCTTGTAAAGTCAAACATTGTGGCCAAATTGCTTCATTTCAAATTGTGGGATATTGGCGCTAGAGGGAAGCGTAATGGTTAAGGTGAGGGACTTCCACATGGCTGACTACAGTTTGAGTCCCAGACACTGTGGCTTGAAACTTACACTGGGTGCATGTGCATGCATGCCCAAAATCCTGAGAGGAGAAGAAAGATTGCAGGATGACCATCCTCCTGGGGGGGTGATTTCTCACTTTCCCTCTCAGTCTCTGTCTCTCTCTCTCCAGTGAGCACACGTACCCTATGGAAAAAAAAAAAAAAAAAAAAAAACAAAAAACAAACAAACAAACAAAAAAAACACACCTAAAATAAATAAATAAATATTGGGAGATATCAGATTTTGATGAAAATAGAGGCTCAAGTACCAAGTTTGTAATTTGAAATAATTACTTCAAAATGTTCTTATGGCATGCTTGTTATCAGATGTATGGGAAGAAGCTTGGTTTTCACATTGCTTCAGATTTTGAGAACACATCAAAATTATCTGGGGAACATTTTAAAATGATGTTGGTCTGAAGTAGGCTTTGAGATCTTGATTTTTTAAAAAACCTTCCAGGTCATTTGGGTGAAGTAGTTTTCTAACTAAACTTTCAAAACCAGTTTCACTGGAGAGAAGTTGATACCTTGACTTATTTGGGGGTAGAAAGTAAGCACATATGTTGGGAGGAGTATTGTACTCACCGTATTCATATCCCAACTCTGCTTTTTTATAATTGTGCTGCAATGGGGAATCACGCTCTTGGAACATCAGTTTCCATATTTGTTTGTGGGGTTTATGGTACTGATTAGGTATGATATTAGGGACCTGCAAAGGTGCTATTCAGATAATGCACATTAGATAGGACTTATTTTCCTTCATCACTTTACAGACAGCATACACATCCGAAGATTTATTTAGATATTTCATGGAAAGGTGGTATTTAGGTTTAAAAAAATTGTATTTCTCTATAGTTCATCGTAAGTTTCAAATTGAAGAGAAGTACCGTTTAGTCCCTTGCTATTATTAGAACTTCTTATTTCTTTTGTACTGTCTAAGTTTTGTAATATACATGGATAATATTTAAGAGCGTAGTGTGGACAAAAATACTCTCTTTCTTTCTCTTCCCTTTCCTTCCCTCCGTTTCCCTTCACTTCCTTTCTCTTTTGTCCTTACCCTCATCCCTTTTTCCTCCTTTTCTCCCTTCTTTCTTCTTTCCTTCCTGTTAACAGGTCTGGATAAATATTTGAACTGTGATCTAAGCCTCCTTATTTCCAACTCCCTTCAGTACAGTAACACTGATGATTGAATGATAATATCATTTTTCTATTTTTCCTGGCATCATACTACCCAGCTAAGGATTATCCTCTAGGTATAGGTCAAGCCCTCAAATCAATTCATATAGATTATTTTATCTATGCTGCCTGGTTAGGTATATTGAAACCCACTAAAGTGATTCTTCACTATCATAAAATGAGTTTATAGTAGAGTTCCGAATTCATTTTAAATTCCTCAACTGGACATTCATTGGATTCCAAACATTTTTTGAAAGTCCAGGGCAGAGTATTGTTGCCATTACTAAGCTCAGATTTCATTTTAGTCACCTTCAGGTGCTTGTTTATTTCCTATTCATTATTATGTTCTTTTGATTCAGGCCTATTTTTCACTGTCCAGTAATCTTCACTTACTATGTACCTGTCAAGTTCATCTCTCATCAGTCACTTGGCTCATCTTTTCCTCCCACCTCCCTGCTTTGAGTCATGTCGTTTCTCTAAGCTGGAACAATTTTGTGGCCGGTTTAATTTCTTTCTCTTACTCAAGACCCTATTCAATCTCCACATTTCCTCTAGAAAACTTCCTTCAATTACTCTAACCTTCTCTGAACTCCTGCTGTATTTATAGACAGGCCACAGTGCAGTGCCTTAATTATACACAGAAAATCAGAGCTGGGAGAAACTTTAGGAATCATCAAGCCCAATACCTGTGTTCACAGAAAAAGAAACAGAGCACAGGATGCCATTCGTGCAGACCTGAAGGACATGCTCTTAGAGAGCAGGGAGGAACTGGATTTGGGTGTGACGCAGACGCTGCACGTGATGCTAATGAACTCCACGCAAGAGGTGGGGTTCAGCATTGAGAGAAAGAATCAAGGTTAGACTGAAACAGGGAGGAGAAATGGACGCATAGTAGATGCATTGGTGTATGGGGGAAAGTGAATATTCAGACTTGGATGCTGATCTGTGTGGACCCTGAAGCACAGGACCTCCCTAGAATACTGGTGCCTTACTGACAGTACCAGGGTCATGCAGAGGCTGAGGGTAATGCGATGGAATCTCATTGGATATGCTTACACTTTTCAGAAATCATTCTTCATGGCAGTTTTTGCTACGTCAATCATTCCAATTTGTTAACAGTTATTTTTTTTTTTCTTTTTTTTTTTTTTTTTTTTTTTTGGAGAGGTTTTTGCTATAGGGCGCGTGCGCTCGCCAGACAGACAGAGAGAGACAGAGAGATAGAAAGCAGGAAATCACCCCCCAGGGGGGATGGCCACGCCGCAATCCCTTCTCCTCCATTCTCCTCTCGGGATCTTGGGCACGCACGCACACGCGCCCGGCGTGAGTTTAAGCCGCCGGGTCCGGGACTCGAACCGCGTTCGACTACGTGGGAGTCCAGCGACATAGCCATTATGCTAACTGCTGGTCCCAACAGTTATTTATTAAAGATTGAGATGTTGCCAAATTTTAAAAGTTGTACAAGTGGAATATCAAGTCGAGAAAAAAGGTAAGAAAAAGTCATGAAAGACGACAGAGGAAGATGATGAGGGCACCTTGGACGCAAGGGAATTTTATCAGTGCCATGTTAAGAAGAAAGCCAATGACTTGAAATGTATTTTTAGGTCAATAAATACTCACTGAGTGGAATTTAGAGGAGTGATAGAGACAGAAATGCATTTTACTCTGGACTGTGTGTGAGATGAGGATGTCGTTGAGACAGTCCAAGGGGAGCCTGAACTACTGACCCTATGGCTTCCATGACATTGTGTTACTGTCTTTGCTCCTACCGCCATGGTGACTGATAATTCTCAGGTTCTTTCCCAAGTGTTCTTCTTGGACTGATTTTCTCTTTAGTTTTTTGTTTGTTTGTTTGCATTGTTTCTGTTTTGGTATTTGTTTTAGCCTTCTCTTGGTCTCCTTTCTTTCCTTTTTTTTTTTCTTTAATTCTGCCAGAGGGTATAAGTGCTCCCTAGAGAGAGACAAAGACAGGGAAAGTGAGAAAGCACCCGCCATGTGGAATGGTCACACTGCAATCCCCTTTCCTCCGTTCCTCTCTCCTTTTTGTTTCTCAAGACACTGGGTCTGAAACTCAAACTGTATAGTGGGCCACATGGGGTCCAGTTGCCGTAACCCTCTAGGTCTACTTTTTCTGTGTGACTCCATTCATTTCTATAATTGAAAAAGTTATTTCCGTGCTAATGATGGACTAGTTTATGTGTTTATACCTGGATTAACCTCAATACAATGTAGGCAGTTATATTTGCACCTATCCCATGAACATATGCATTGCAAATCTCTAATACCTTGGTAAGATTTGACCGCACTTTTCCTTGAGCCATTATCATTTTCGTAAATGAAACTGCTGCCCATCGTTACCAGAAACAAAAATGTTTTCTTTCATTCCTACCAGTTCTTAATTCCTCATATACAATTAGTCAACAATCCTGTTCATATCTAAACATATCTTCCAGGTCCACTTTCTGCATAGTGCCTGGTACCCGTGTAATGCAGTCCCTCTCATATTGTTCCTTCAAAACCTCCATACCTGGTGTTTCTGCTTCCATTGTGGGCCCTCTCCACAAAGCAGCCCGAGTAATGTTAGTGTCCTTAATTATATGACTCCACAGGCTTATTTAAACCCTTCTGCAGCTTCTCAGTGCACTAACGATGAAGCCTGGATTCACTACTGTAGCCTAAAAGGCCTTGCGATTTACTCCCATTCTCATTAAGCTCTTTTTCCTCTTCAGACCTCCTTGCTGATTTCTGGACAACTCAGTTCTTTCATGTCTCAGGACTTCAGACCATGCTGCTTTCTCTACCTAATATACTCTGCTCTAATGCTTCATGTGGCTGACTTCTGACACTGTAGGTACAGAAAAACAATTTTTTGGAAGAAAGTCTTTCTCAACACCTCCATTTAAGGTTGATGCTGTCCCTTCCCATGCAGACACATGCAATTTTTCTCTATCTAACACTCTGCTTCTCCTCCATTCCTGCTAGTCTGCAATTATCCTTGTTATTCATTAGCATATTATCTGTTTCTCCTGCCAGCTCCATTGTAGGCAGAGGCATGGAAAAGGAGCTTCCAAAAAATGCTTATTTGAATGAATTAAGAAGCCATAGACTTCTATTTTAGAATAAATTATGCCAGTGAAACTTCTGTGGAGATAAAAATCTGCAACTCAGTATAAAATATCAAGTTAAACATGAAAACAGAAATGGCTTTGTTCTTGTTTATTTACTTAAATATGAATCCAATAACTTTACGTTTAAAATAGCCAGAACAATCAGCAATGAATGCTTCAGGCTGCAGCTAAGTAGAAGAGTACTGAAGGATGGAGGGCTATTGCAGTCACGTTAAGACTTGAAAGAAGTTCAAGATTTGTCTGCTGAACTGAAAAGTACTTTGTAGGGGTTCCAGGGTTCATCTAAAGGCACCTAAAGAACTCATTTTTAGTTACTCCCAGAATGCAAATGAAACATCCACAACTCAAAAATTTTTCCATTTATCCTAATAAACATCCCAAAACTCCTGAGGAATTCTTGTAACTAGATACCTGTGGCTTAATTGGATACTGAAGAGACATATCCTGTGGAGATTAAGCTACACCAAGAAGGACCAGCAACTTTCCTGAGAACAACAGGCTGCCCAGAGTCCTGTCTCCCTTAGCAGGTGAGTGCCCTCTGATAGTCTGTGGGTGAGGACATCTCTCTTCTCCCTCTGGGTTAGCTTTGCTATGAGAGAATCTAGGAGCAGATTGGCCTTGGTAACAGGTTTGATTTAGGGATAGTAATAATAAGAATACATTTTGTTTCAAGTACACTGTATCTAAACTGTTGATTATCTCTGGATGAAATACTACTCTTAGATCAAGATTATCTGTCTCCTTTAGTGGCTGCAAAACCCCATACCTCAAGTATTTGCTGAACTGAATTGCAATGGGATATATTTTGGTTAACCTGAATATAACTTTGGTATAGTGTGAAATTTCTTGTAGCAGAAACATTTTAGATTTTGCCTTTCTCTTTTTGCTTTTTTAATTTATATTTTTTTCATGAAAGAGAGACAGAAATACAGAGTCAAGGACCCCTCATGGAATCTTGCCATGGTGTGATACTCCTCCCAGCCTTCCAGTCAGTCAGGGTCACGGGTGTACCTAGCATGCTCATGTTAATTCAGGATTCGAATCCCAGACCTTCCCATATGGCTCCAGTATTGTTCAGCATTTCCCTACCACCTAATCCCCAATGCTTGACCATATTTTTTAAAACATATTTTTATTGTATATGTTATAAACTATATATAAAAGTAAAGCAAATAATACTATTAAGCCTATATACTCATCTCTTAGGGTAAATGATTATCAACTTATGCCCACTCTTGTTAAGCATTTAAAAATAGATTTGAAATACACATTCATGTACAAGTTTTTTATGTGAGCATATATTTTTAAATTTTTCTATGGTAAATACCCAGAATTTGGATTACTCAATCACATAAGAGATGTGTAACTTTATAAGAAACTACCAAATTGTTTTCCAGAGTCCTTATACCATATTGCACTCCCTCCAGGAATGTGTGACAACTCCAGTCACTTTGTCTTCTCACTAGCACTTAATAATTTTTATTTCAGATATTCTCATAGTTGTCTAGTTGTATCTTAGTTGTTTTCATTTTGCTTTACCTTGTGACTATTGATGCTAAGTATCTTCTTTTTATGTGTTTCTTTTCTTTTCATATATTCTCTTTAGTAATGTTTCTGTTTAAGTCTTTTGCCCATTTTTGGATAACTTGGGTTCTTTTCTTACTGTTAAGCTTTAAGAGTTCTTTATATGTCCTGGATGCAAATCCTTTGTCAGATGTGCAACTTGCAAATCTTTTCCACCAACTGTCTTGTCTTTCCATTCTCTTTACAGCATTTTCTGCAGAGCTAGAGCTTGTATTTTGACACCATCCAATTAACTTATTTTTATTTTATGTATCATGTTATGTCTAAAAATTATTTTTGCCTAAACCCAGATGATGAATATTTTTTCATGTATTTTATTCTAAAAGTTTTATAGTTTGACATTTTACATTCAGATTTAGGATTCCTTTTGAATTAAAGTGTGTACAAGGTATGTAGTTTACTTCAAAGCACTTTTTTGTTGTTCTTCTTTGGCATATTGATGTCCAATTGTTCCATCAACTTTTGTCATAAAGACTATTCTTTCTTCACGTCCAACTGTTCCATTGGCTTTTGTTGGAAAGATTATGCTTTCTCCATTGAATTGCCTTTGTCCTAAATAAATCAGCATATTTATATGCTTCTACTTCTGGATTCTGTAATCTGCTCCATTGTTCTTTTTGTCTCTCTTTTTGGCACTTTTGCACTCTTGATTATTGTAACTTTTTGGCAAGTCTTATAAATTATTTCAACTTCAACTTGAAGTGATTACTTTATCTTTCTTTTTTTACATTATTTTTTCTATTCTTGGTTCTTTATCTTTCCAAGTAAATTTGTTTTTAGTGAGATTTTTGCTATAGGATGCATACACACACCAGAGAGACAGAGAGAGACAGAGAGACAGAAAGTGAGAAATCACCCCTTGGGAGGATGGCCACACCACAATCCTTTCTCCTCCACTCTCCTCTCGGGATTTTGGACACACACACACTCTCGCCATGCCTGAATTTTAAGCCACCAGGTCTAGGACTCGAACCATGTTCGACTATGTGAAAGTCCAGCAATGTAACTACTACACCATCTGCTGATCCCTTCATATAAATTTTAACTTCTGCTTGGTAGTAACTGAAAATCACGCTGAGATTTTGAATGGGGTTGCACTGAGTAAATAGATAAATTTGAGGAGAATTGGTAGCTATTCTTGTTGACTCTTCTGAGCAGGGTATATGTCTTGATTATTGATGTATACGTTGAGTTCTTTTATCAGCATTTTATAGTCTTCAAAACATGAAAGTGACATATTTTCCTATATTATTATTATTATAATAGTAATAATTACATAATTATTATTCACGGGGAGCTATTGTAAATAACAGTGTTTTATTTTTTTAAAATTACTTATTACTAATATATGTATTTTTGAGTATTGACTATGTAACCTTACTAAAGTTGTTTATTAATAACTAATTTTTAAATATTTTTATTGTTTATGTTCATAATCATGCAGTCTGTGAGTAAGGGTAGTTTTACCTCATCTTTTCCAATCTGTTTGCTTTCTGAAACCAACACGATACAACCATATTTCTTTCTCAGATCAGAGAGACACAGAAAGACAGGCACCTCCAATAGAGTCTCAGCAGGATGATCTTCCCTCAACCTCAGCTGGCACAGATCACAGGTACACGCACATCTGGGTTGCTCAGGGAAGTCTTGGGATGTGAACCCATGACCTTCCCATGTGCATTACCACTGTGTCATTGCCACTAGACTGGCCCCTACTTTCTTTTATTTTTTTAAATTTAACACCTTCATTTCTCTGGCTAAGATGTCAAAAAGTAGTGGTAAGAGTGAACATAGTTAAGTTATTCTCCGTCTCAGGAAAACAGTATGATAGTTAATATTGGTTGTCAACTTGACTGGCTTGAAGGCTTCCTGGAAGACAAATGGACTTGGAATTCTTTGTCCTTCAGACTCTGGACACATACCAGCCACTGCCAGAGGTTGCCTGAACCTGGGGCTTCTCAAAGGCCTGCAATCCTCAGCTTGGAGCTGCTTAGCTTCCCTGCTTCAGTCTTTCAGCTGTTTCTCCCATTTGCAGACAAACTGGGGGAGATCATTTTTTTATAAGAAATAGCTTCTTTTAACAATATATGTAGCCTATTGATTCTATTTCTCTGATGAGCCTTGACCAATACAGAAAGTACATAGTTTTTCTCTATTAAAAATGACCTCAGTTGTATTTTTTAGAGACTTTTTTAAAATCAGGATGAGGAAGTTACCTTCTATGCCTAGTTTGACCAGTTTCTTTGTTTGTTTGTTTTAGTTTATTTATTTATTTAATCTATTGGTGAGAGGGAAAAAAAAAAAACAAAACAAAACAAAACAACAACAACAACAAAAAAACACCTCCCTAAGAGAGTCTTGACCCTGTGGGTCAGCGAGCACCAGATCATGGGCACACATATGGCTAGCATAGTCAGGGAGGTCTCCAGACGGCACTTCCCATGTGGGTCAGCCATGCAGAGCATCCTATTTTACTGCTGTGCCACTGTCCAGTCCCACACCCAGTGTTTTAATCATAAATGGGTGTTAAATTTTGTCAAATGCTTAATTTGTAACAATTTATATGACCATGTAGCTTTTCTTTTCCAAACTGGTACTATGGAGGATTCTATTAAATGATTTTTATATATTCAACTAGATTTGCAGTCTTCAGTTTATGGTGCATTATTATTTGTATATATTGCTAGATTTAATTTTTAAATATTTTCTCAAAGACTTTCATAAGGAATAAGAGTGTCTAGGTTTGTGGGATGTAGAAAGCATGTATTTGTAGAAAGCATATTTGGAGACTTTCTGAATAAATTTGCTGAAACTTGAAGTATTAAGCTAAGAGCAAACCTTGGGAAGCTAATTTTCCATTGTACAGATAGTGGGAGGGCCCCTCAGGGATTTAGTTACTCTGGAGATTTGTGCTTAACAGTTCAAAGAAAAATGAGGTCTGGGACCTTCAGGATCTTTCTATATTGTGGGACTTTTTTGACCATTGGAGAGCTGTATTTACATGTTGTATGTAAGTAGTTGATTTCTTTTTATTACAGAGTAGTATTTTGTTGTATAGATGTATCATAATTTGTTTATCCTTTCACCAGTTGATGGACAGATGAGTCGTACAGATGAGTGGTTTGCTATCCGAGGTTCTTATGAATAAATATTTCTTCTTTACAATTATTTAACATGCTTTTTGTTGAAATACGACTCATCCTTTTTCATCTTTACTGATAGTCATATTGTAGCACTTTCTAAAAAGTCAATATTTCCATTCTAGTGTAGTTCTTCGACCTGATGATCTTGACAATCCCACCACTAGGCATAAACCCAATGAGAATGAAATCAGTATGTTGTAAGATACCCACACCTCAGTGTTTATAGCAGAACTATTTATGACAATCAAGATACACAATCAACCTAAGTGTCAATCACAGATGAAAAGACAGAGAAAGTGTGGTATAGGTATTATGGAATACTATTCCGCAATTAAAAAGAATGAAATCCTGGGACCAGCAGTTGGCATAATGGCTATGTCACTGGACTCCCATGTAGTCAACCATGGTTCGAGTCCTGGCCCTGGTGGCTTAAACTCATCTGGGGTGCATGTGTGTGCATGCCCAAGATCCCAAGGGGAGAATGGAGGACAAGGGATTGTGATGTGGCCATCCCCCGTGGGGGGTGATTTCTCACTTTCTGTCTCTCTGTCTCTCTCTGTCTTGCTGGTGAGTACATGTGCCCTATAGCAAACCACCCCCCCAAAAGAAAAAGAATAAAATCCTATCATTTGAGACCACATGGATAAGCTTGAAGGACATTATGTTAAGTGAAATAAGCCAGGCAGAAAAAGAGAAAAATCATGTTTGCACTCACATGGGAAAACTGACAAAGTTTACCTCATAGAGGTAGAGAGTACAATAGTGGTTACTTTATGGGCTGGAAAGGATAGGGAGGAGAGGGAATGTGGAGACATTGGTTAATGGATACAAAATTATGGTTAGATAAAAGAAACTTTAGAAAGACTCTCTGTATTGCATTTGGAGTTGAGATTTTGGAATATGGAAGCTTACCTGGTGACTGCCCATTTTGGGGCAAGAATCAAATTTATATCATATAAAATGGGGGCCGAATCCAATGTTAAATGAAAATATATATGACTCTACACAACACCCTACCACAATGATAAACAACCAGTAATAGTGTTCAGTTGTATTATGTTAAATTAAAATACTTTATACATAGAAATTCATTTAATCAATACTACAACCCTACAAAGTGGTTAATATTTTTCATTGCTGTTTTACAGATCAGGGAATGAATTTGTTAATGGTGGGAGAGGGACTCCAACATGTCACCAGAGTCTGAATTTTTAGCCATTTTCCATTAAGCTATATTGTCTCTATAGGTGAAGCCATACTGTATATGGGTATCTTCTTGTTATGAATCCACACTCTTGACTTGGAGCTGTTGCAGTAAAGTCATGGATTATGGGTGATGATAGCTTCTTTTCTATTCTTTTCAACCTCAGAAAGGATATTTTTCTGTTAAAATATAGAATAATTCTGTTTGATAATACATGATGAAATCAGCAGAAATTGGGGGTGGGGATTGGTTTGTGTATTTGGGCAGGGAGAAAAGATCATAAAAGAGATGTCATTTGGGGACCAAAAAAGTAAATGTCAGACTTGAATCATGTCAGATTTCCTGTATCCAAGACTCATTGTTTACTGAGAAAACATTAAGCAGGTTTGTGTATAGACTGCGTGTGTTTTTGCTCGTGAAAATACAGAACGATCATGAGACAGAGAGAGAGAGGGAGAGATTCTAGAGTCTGGAAGAAAAAATATTTTGAGAGGAGATAAATATTTGAGTAGAAACTGTTTTGCTGATTGTCATTTGCTCTTTTGACTATGAATACTTTTGTCCTGACCTAAAAATGTCTGCTTCCCTAGAATTTGTACACTGCTGAGAAGTTCGTACCAGGAAAACAATTGAGGATGTGTGGCATATGATTTCATTTACATCCAGGGCCTATTTTAAGGCATAAAGGAAAGAAAACAACTGGGAAATGGGAAATGGCCATCAGATGTAAAAAGGTCAATGCCAGAGTATAAATAGGAAAGAATTTGTACTTGTAACAATTTGTGAGAGTTTGTAAAAGGGTGGAAAAAACATTCTTGTGCTCCATTGGGTTACACTAACACTAAAAATACACCAGGTAACAGTCTGCCATAGTGACGACGCTATATCACACAGATTGTTAAGGATGTGAAAACATCACTTATAGGGCCAGCAAGTGGTGTGATGGTTAAGACGCTGAACTCACACAGGGCTGACCATGGTTTGAGTCCTGGACCTGGCAGCTTGCTTTTCTACTTTCTCTCTCTCTGTCTCTCTCTGGTGAGTTTATGCAAATAAAATGTTAAAATAATAATAATAATAATAAATAAAATTAAATAGATAATACTAGAGAAATCACTTATATCTAGTTTGGATGATATTTGAAAATAATTTTTATACAAGTAACACTACAACACTTCCTATTATTTTTAATTAAAAATATTTCCATAAAAAATAAAATATTCTCTAATTACATGAACTACATGAAATATTTTGTATTTCTGTCTTTTTAACATTCTTTCTTCATGTAGTTCAGTAGAGTTACGGTCCCTTACCCTAGGATGGAGGTTGGGGGCTGGGGGTTGGGGATGGGATTTAGTAGGCAGTTGGCCCACGCTTACATCAAGCATGTTTCTCTGGTCTCACATGGGGCAAGTGCCTTGGTTAGAGGCAAGGGGATTAAATGGGATTAATGCTAGTGATTCTTGCTAAAACTGTCTGAAGTAGCTTTTGAATTAAAGAGGAGATCTATTACATTAACAGATAATTTATAAGCAATGATCATGTACTATTATCTGTCATTACGTACAAGCTGCGGTCTGAATTTAGAGCGCTGCAGAAAATAAGTCGAGGTATTAAGCTGGAGATAGTTGTGCAGGGGGCCACTTTACCTAAGGCAGACAGGAAAGACATCTCAGAAGAAGTGATTTTCAGCTTGAAGTCAGGCAAAGAGCAGATAGTCACTTACAGGTCTAAGAGATTAGTGGCTTATGCAGAAGCAGCAGCAAAGGCAGAGGCCCTGAGAGGAAATCAATTTTCCATTCTAAATGATCAGCATGTGCGTGTCGCTGGAATATGGAGATTGAGGGAATGAGGCAGGTAGGGTGATTGGTGGGCATTCGTCTGACATTGGGATCTGGCCTGGCACTTAGCTGAAGCTTTGGTGATCTGTTGAACATAAAAATTTAAAAGAACACCAACATCAAAAAAGGCTGCTCTGTAACCATAAATGGAGCCAGACAGGAAAAGAACCATACCATTACTATGTCTGATCATTGATACAATCAAAAACACTGTCTAATCTATGAAAATGGCCACACCCATATTTCCTGGCTAATATGAGTGACTGCTGCTTCACTATCAATCACAGCTCTCACCCTGGCCTATTCTTCCTGCCTTCCGGGCAAGATTCTCTGAGACACCAAAACAGAATCCAACTTGGCTTGCTGGAAGCACTGGGATAGAACAAAGCCATCCTTCCTTAAACACTCTTCAAATTTCTGATACAAGACAATATTCTACGACATTTCCCTTTTAGCATCTTTACTAGAACACGCCATGGCTCTTCATAGCAGATTGTCACTTTTATTTTGATGAGTGTGAAAAGTCAATTTTATTCAGATATTGGCGATCTTTGGCCAGATGACATCAACAAGAGCCTTTTGAAGCAACATTGGCTGGGATCAGCAGTTAGCGTGATGGCTATGTCGCTGGACTCCCATGTAGTCGACCGTGGTTCGTGTGCCTGACCTGGTGGCTTAAAACTCATGCCGGGCGCGTGTGAATGCATGCCCAAGATCCTGAGAGGAGAATGGAGGAGAAGGGATTGCGGCGTGGCCATCCCCCTGGGGGGGTGATTTCTCTCTTCCTGTCTCTCTGTCTCTCTCTGTCTGTCTGGCGACCGCACGCACCCAAAAGCAAAAACCTCTCTAAAAAAAAAAGAAAAAGAAAAAGAAAAAGAAAAAGAAAAAGAAAAAAGAAACATTGGCTGAAATAGGAGAGCAATCAATTTAGGAGAAGAGAAAGCAACTTCAGTCTGATGAAGTGTTTGCTAAATATGTTGTTTACATATCTACTGTTTACAGAAAGATAACAGGTGATAAATGAGTAATCTTTAAAAACATTACTACTACTCTTTTTTAAAAAAAATAATTTATTCATTCATTTATTTTAATTTGGCCAGAGAGAGACACACAAAGGGAGAGTGAGAGAGAAAGCGAGAAACTAAGCCACCAGGTCCAGGACTTGAACCATGGTCGGCCATGTTGGAGTGTCCTGCGCCTTAACCACCACGCCACCTGCTGGTCCCACTACTCCCCTTTTCTGAAGAGCAATAATTTTTAGATTTATCCTGCATCACTGCCACCTGCCAAACTTAAAAAAAAAAAACAAGAAAGAAAGGGGGGAAAAACCCAAAGTACAATAAAAACAACTTGGGCAACTGCCCCTTCTAACTTCCAGAGATTCTGATGCAATCATCTGGGTAAGGTCTCAGATATTTTACTTTTCAAAGGCTTCCTAGGGGATGAGTGGGTGGCGTGGAGGTTAAGGTGCTGGATCCCACATGGCCAACTCTGTGGTTGGGTCCTGGATCCGGTGGCTTGAAATTCATACCAGGTGCATGTGCATGAGTGCCTCAAATTCCCAGAGACTGGAGGAGAAGGGACTTCAGTGTGGCCATCTCCCCTGGACAGTGATTTCTCACTTTCTGATTCTGTCACTCTCTGATGAGCCATGTGCCCTATAGAAAAGCTGAAAAAGAAACTTCCCAGGTTACTCTACATGCAGCCAAAGTTGAGATCTGCTCCAGAGGCAGATAATGATGATGTACTTAAAGCTTAATCAGCCCTTCTTGCTTTCTAACTTTCCCTTTATCTCTCTCTCTGTGTGTCTCTGTCTTGTCAAATTAAAAATTAATAATAATAACAAATGGATTTAAATACATAAATAATTCTTTTTTTTTTTATGGGCTTGAAGTGTGCCTTTATTTTGCTATAAAAAATTTTTAAATCCATGCTGTTTTTTGGTAACATGCATTTTCCATGAACCTTTGACAAATCTCCATACTAAACAGACCATCACATCACAAATATACTTCCAGTGTGACCCTGTTCCAACTGACTTTTCCTCCTGCTAGACTCCGAGGTCCTTGCAGGTGAGACATACAGTAAACAAGTGGTGTTATGGTTGAGGACAGATTCGCACATGGCTGACTGTGATTCGAGTCCTGGACCTGGTAGCTTGCTTTCTCACTTTCCCTCTCTCTCTCTCTGTCTCTTTCTGGTCAAATTAAAAAAATAATAATAACAAATGGAATTAAATATAAATAACTCTTAAAAAAATGGCTTAATCAGCTCCTGAAATTCTAAATTCCAAGTTCTTCAAATATGCAAGGGATCAGTCGCTAGAAGGAATGACCTACAAGAGTGGGCAGTTTCCTATTTCTTCTAGGTCACAGGACAGAAGGAACTGGAACACCATGTGCAATAAATAGGCTAGTGCCCTCTCTCCTGAGGTGGAATGACATTATACAGCAGTGTAGGGTTGGAAAAAAGTGTTTCCTTATTTCACCTGTTTGCTGGCTGATTGTATTTTTTCCGAGAATTATCGTTTGTCCCTAGGAAGTGTGTTAATCACTAAGGGCTTGATACTTGTTAGGAAAAAATAAAATCAAGTAAACTAAACAGTTGTATCTTCTACTCACACCTGCAGGAAGAACTCCGTAGTTCCTTTTTGGCCCTCACCCCTGAATTTTGCTTTTTGTATTTTCTTTTATTTCCCACCATCCATCCTGAAAGGCTGATGCACCTCTCTAATTTTGTGTCATATTGTTAAGGAGGCAAATGTTTCAACTCCGCATCACAAGTACAGCCACATCCTGCCACACACTCGAGGCTGACGGCACATTGGATCTGACAGCCTTTAGCTCCCAACAATAGCGAATGAGCGTGTTCATTTCACTATCTACCCACAGAGCAATTTTGAATGTTGTGATTTTTTTTTCTCCTTGGCAATGGGAAAGATTGTTGGGAGAGAGCTTGTTGCATCTCTTATTTGTACTCATTAACTTATTATTAAACCGATAATTTATTGGTCAAGATACCTTTTCTGAAGTCTTTCTATACCCCTATGCTTTTTGTTAAGGGAAAAAAGTTCTCTTAAAAATGAGGAAATACATGTATATTAAATACATGAATGCTCTTTGTATCATCAGGCTTGGTAGTTAAGGTGCTGGATTTCCTATGGTTGACCGTGGTTCGAGTCTCGGACCTAGTGGCTTAAAAATCATGTTGTGCACATGTGCATGTGAGTCCCAAATCCCAGGGTAAGGGAGGTAAAGGGATTTTGGTGTGGCCATTATTCCTGGGGGGTGATTTCCCATTTTTCATCCCACTGTCTCTCTGGTGAGCATGTCATACACCCTATTACAACAATAAATAAATAAATAAATAAATAAATAAATAAAATACTAATTCTTCTCTTCAAATGGATAAATGTATATATATATATGTGTGTGTGTGTGTGTGTATTTATATATATATTCTTGCCACTGCTTTTTAATTCTTTTTTTATATTTATAGTGTTTTTTTTCTGACCATTGTTTTTTATATAGTCATACCAAGTAATATGTTCTTTTATTATTTCTATCTTTGGACCAGGTCATTATTAGACTAAAATTATATAAATGATCACCAATGTTTTATTTTGTGATTGTGTGATTACTTTTGCTCTTAGTAAATGTTATTTCAACTTGGAATTAAATGTAGTACAATAAGCAAATTCAAATAGTCTGTAAGAAATATTTATAACACATGTGAAAAGGGATAGATTGGAAATATATAAAAAGTTCTTTCTTTTTTTTTGGAGAGGTTTTTGCTATAGGGCATGTGCGCTCGCCAGGCAGAAAGAGACAGAGAGACAGAAAGCGAGGAATCACCCCCCAGGGGGGGTGACCACGCCACAATCCCTTCTCCTCCATTCTCCTCTTGGGATCTTGGGCACGCACGCACACGTGCCCAGTGTGAGTTTAAGCTGCCGGGTTCGGGACTCGAACTATGGTCAACTACGAGGGAGTCCAGCGACATAGCCATTACACTAACTGCTGGTCCCAAAAGTTATTTCTTTTTAAAAGAAAAAGTACAATCATGAATTTCTCAAAAGAGGAAAGTGGGACTAGGACATAAATAAACAATTAGAAAAGGAACAAATTAATCTATTTAATCATTTATTCAATAAATATGTATTTTAATATAAATATATATTTTAATACCATTTCCAGGATCATGAGTAGCTCTTGGGCATGCCCAGTGTGCTTGGGCCAACCCAGTATTCATTCCTGGGACTGGTTGCTCCAGCATCACTTGGCTCTACCTCCTGCTTTCCTATGGATCAGTGGGAGCTTATTGGGTAAAATCCTTCTTCTCTCCAGAAAATAATGGTAGCAATAGTCAAAATATTTTAGTCACTTCATTTTGGAAAAGCATCCTAGGATATGATACGTTGTACAATATAGCCCTTAAAAATAACTTTTCAAAATATACTATTGCATTTATTCACATGGAAGAACAATTTACAAAGACATGTGCACGATGACCTTAACACATACACATACTTGCAGAGTCTGAGTTCCAAAACCAGAATATAGTTCCAGAAGAATTCATTGGTGTAGGATTGTGACAAAAGCAATCTGTGATTGCCCACCACTGATAAGATTACAGATTCAGCTATTCATTGACCCAATCATATAGTCTTTTCCTTAGTAAGCATATGTAATAAATGAACCAAGATTGAAAATGTGCTTTTCTTGCTTTTTCTTAATTTACTGTTTGTGTTTTGAAAATATAAGTATTCAGGTAGGTCAGGTCACTATTCAATAGTAGTAGAGTTATTTAAGAAAGTTATCAAAGCAGTGAATTTATTCAGTATAAAATCCTTGAATATTTTCGATACTCCATTTTTATCAAAGAATGAGGATGACAAGGCTAAAATTAGTGAGTCATTCATAGTGCAATTTTGAATTATTAAACTAATATATTCATTACTTACAATGACTCTAAGCAAGTAGGTCTTCCAATATCAAAGAAAAAAAATCTTAGATTCCTGGGGCATAGTAAGTAGAAATCTCTCAAATTATTTAATGATTTGTCTACCCTTGGACTCCAGAACAATAGACATAACTCCATGTAATATTATATATTTGGAATTATCAAAGTTAAAGGGTCGTGTGTAGCCATCAATAGACAAAGGTAACAGTGAATTCATTTATTGTTTTAAAAGCCAGATAGATCATTTTGATTCTGTCATAAAATTACCCCCAAAGTTGTGACCCATGAGATGATTTAAAATTATTGTTGTTATCTAATACCTGTTAGCTCAATTTGCCTGTACTGAATGAAAAATGAAAAGTATCTGTGCTAGAGCAAAAGAATGACCAAATTTGAGAAAAGTCAAGCAGAGATCATGTTATATATTTGCTATACTCTGCTTTCTTTCTCTTACTTTTAATTTTGTTTTCATGGAAACTTGTTATCCCCTCTGTATGCCTTACCATTTCAGACAGATTCATTAACTGAGGATAAAAGTGACTGAGTATTGTTCAATGCTGATCTTTTCTTTAAGGAAAGCTAGGAGAGTTGCTGCTGTTTTGAATATATGTTAACAAAGAGCTAACAAATCCATCAATCACCAATAAATACTTACTACCTTCTGCTGTATGCTCATATTGGCATGTAAAAATCTATGTTTCGGACTTTGCAGAAGACAAGTTTGTTGGTTTACCCAAATGGCATTCCTATTTCTTCTCTCCCTTATCAATTTCCCATACAATATGGACGAGTGAGATACTGACTTGTTATTCCCTTTTGTAGCCAGGGATGATCATATGATCCAGTTCTGGACAATGACATTTTCTGTGTGTTTTTGCAAAATCTTCTTCATACCAGTTATATGCACTCTCTATTCAGGCTTGGAAATCGCATGATAGGTGGATCTGTGACAAGTATCTTTAAATACCAAGTAAAGGAACACACATGAGAAATAAACTCCAAGAAGGTTAGGGTGGCAGAGAGAAAAGTCAGTAAGATCAAGGCCTCTGAGAGCCTCTGAGTCACTGAACCACCAACATCACGTCCTGACTCCAGACATGGTCATGTGGTAACAGTAAACTCCTAAATGCTTCAACTGCAATTTATCAGTTTTTATGGCTTGTTTCTAAATATTGTCTTAATTAGTAACCTTCCTTAACATTTGTTCATTCAATAAATATAAGCATCTACTAGGGGCAAGGCCTTTTGCTTGCCCTTGTATTTGTTGTGATTAATAACAGAACTTACTTCTCATTGGAGGAGTGTTTAGGTTGAGTACACGTTAATATGAAAATTGTCACTATGGGAATAGTGACAAAAAGAACCTATTACAAAGAGACAGAACACCTAAGTTGAAATCTGTAAGCTGACAGGTCTCCAGTCAGGCAGAGAGGGAGAGAAAAGCATTCCAGACAGGATAGTGTATCCTCAGGTAAAAAGGTCTTGAACAGGAAAAAACTCATCACCTTTTAGAAGGAAAACAAGGTAGTATTGCCATGATAATCAAGTTAAGATGCAATATTACATTAAGTGTTAGGAAATAATAAAAACTAAAGTATTCTAAGTATAAATAACAGGAAGAGTTAGAAGGGTTCTAAGTGATCTCCTAGATGGGGATAGAAGTGTGTATTTACCTTCCTTCCTTGATAAGGAAGGTTCTTTTAGGAAGAGAACAAAGAAGCAAAAAATAAATAAATAAAAGAAATTCATAGAAACAATATTAACAAGAAAGGTAGGATGAGCAGGTAAATAATCACGTAAGTGTTAAGAATTTTATGCTATAACTCTGATGTATTAAAATGATAGATTTTCAAAAACTTTATGAGTTGTATCACTTCATCATGATTCATTCTAATGGATTAAAAATTCGAAAGATGAGTTTACTTGCCAGTTAATATTATATTTAATGTAATATAAATATAAAAGAGTGCAGTAATCTTTTTATTTTTTTGGAGAGGTTTTCGCCAGAAAGACAGAGAGACAGAGACAGAAAGCGAGAAATCACCCCCCCCACCCACCCCAGGAGAGTTGGTCACACTGCAGTCCCTACTCCTCCATTCTCATCTCGGGATTTTGGGCACTCACACACACGCACCTGGCATGAGTTTAAGCCACTGGGTCTGGGACTCGAACCACAGTCAACTACATGGGAGTCCAGCGACATAGCCATTATGCCAACTGCTGGTCCCAAGTGCAGTAATCTTGAACATGCATCTCAGAAACTTATCAACAAGCACATATATTCATGTAACCACCACCCAGATTTTTTAAAAATAATCACAACATCCTAGAAGCATCCCTTGCCTTTCAGTAAGAGCTGAAAGGCACTGCTCTCATCAACCACCCCCCTTTCGAGACTTTCCTGTTTTTTCAATTTAAAAGCAATCATGCAGCATGGTTTTGTTTTGTTTTCTTTGTATATATTAGGATGTTATTTTTTGCTCATCATATTTTATGTAGTAATACTTCACGCATTTTCTTTGCTATGAAATGTTCTAAACATTAAATGCATAGCAATCATCTATTTATCCTACTGTTGATGGGTGTTTCGGTTGTTTCTAGTAATGGAGCTTTGCCTTATCACTGCACCAACTGTGGCTGACCCTGATTTGTTATATTCTTTTAGTGTTTTTTTAAATTAAAGATTATGTAATATATACTTGTCTTATCAAAGTCCAATGTAATTTAAAATATTATTATTTCACAAGCGATGAGAAGAACTTTAATTCTTTTAATACCATTTATTCAAATCTTGACTTTTGTACTATTTCTTGTTAGTTGCTTCCAGTCCTTATATTTTCAGTCTCAAAAGGCATTATCGAGTATCATTTAGATATGTCACATGTTGACTCTTTGTCTTACCCTTTCTTTTTATCTTCTTCGCTTATTTATTTATTTTAATCACAGTAAATTCATCTGAGGTCCTTTAGCCTAAAGGATTTTCTCATTATGTCCTGTGATACTATCTTCTGATTTCTTTCAGCTTTGATTTTGTTAAAAGTAGCTTTCTTTCCTCTTTAGTTTGATTCTAGCCATAAAATAAAAGATTTCTATAGTAATCAGATATTTTCAAAGTCAAGAAGATTAAAGGTATAATTGCTGAAATAAAAGTTTTCAGTAGGAGGTTGGGATAATTGTCAAAAAACTTTTAAAACATACTGGTAAAAACTGTGATAGTGATCCAGTAATTTAACTTTTGGAATTTAAAACAGGGACCAGAACAGATACTTGGAAAGCAGTGCTCATAAAAATATTTTTTATAACAGCCCAAAATAGAAGCAAACCAAATGTCTATTGATGAATAAATGGATAAATAAAACATGGGATATACAATGCAATATTATTCAGCCTTAAAAAGTAAGAACAGGTCAGCAACTGGCATGAAGGTTAAGGCCGCTAGATCCCACATAGCTGACTCTGTGGATCGAGTCCTGGACCTGGAGGCTTGAAAATCATGCTGAGCACGCGTGTGTGTGTGTGCCCAAAATCCTGAGAGGAGAATGAAGGACAAGCAAACGTAGTGTGGCCATTCCCCCGGAAGGTGATATCTCACTCTTCCTTCCTCTCTTTGTGTCTCTGTATCTCTCCTGTGAACACACATGCCCTATAAAAAAATTTTAAAAAGAAAAAAAGGAGGAACATTCTAACAGATGCTACAATATAGCTGATCCTTGAAAACATGTTAAGGAAAACACACTTTGACAGAAAAAAATAACTATGTAATTCTACTTATTTTAAGTACCTAAAGTAGTCAAATTGATAGAGACAGTAAGAAGAATTGTGGTTGCTAGGGTCTGGAGGGAGAGGAGAATGAATATATATATATATATATATATATATATATATATGTATATATATATTATTTATTTATCTTAATTTGACCAGAGAGTGACAGAGTGAGAGAGAGAGAGAGATAGAGAGAGAGAGAGAGAGAGAGAGAGCGAGCCAGCAGGTCTGGGAGTTGAACCATGGTGAGCCATGTGGTAGTCTAGCGCCCTTGACCACCATGCCATCTGTCAGCCCTGAGGAGTTATATTTAATAGGTATGGCATTTGGTTTGAAAAGAGGGAGACTTCTAGAGATGGATGGTGGTGATTACTGAAGAAAAAAAAATATATATGTATGTATATATGTAGGTGTGTGTGTGTATATATGTGTGTGTGTGTGTGTGTGTGTGTGTGTGTGTGTATTATTTACCACAATTTAAAATACTAAAAAACAATGATACACATTAACAGGGAAAAAAATAGTTAAGACAGAGCTGGAGATGGCACTGAGGTTAAGGTGCCTGAACCCACATGGCTGACTGCATGGTTCAGTTCCCAGACCCAAAGCCTTAAATAAACACACCAGGTGTGTGTACATGCATGCCTAAAATCATAAGAGGAGAAGGAAGAAGGGACAGTGACATGGCCATTTCCTTCCGGGATGTGCTTTCTCATTTTCCCTCTCCTTCTGCTTCTGGTGAGTGTACACATCCTATATCAAAAATAAAAATAAAATTAAAAAGTTAAGATGGAATTATTAAGTGTCAATATTTTTCAAAAATAAATGATAGAAAATTATGAAATAAAATAAAACTTCTTAGAACTGAGTAGAAATTCTGAGAGTGAATAGTGATAAATTTGAAGAAACATCCAGAAATGTCATGAAACATTTCCAGAAGGTATTACCAACTATAAAGATGACAATGGGCTTCCAAAGAAGAAGAGACCATTATGCACAAAGAAACAGAATCAGACAGACATTGGACAGAAATCCTGGAATTTAAATTTCAAGGGAGCAAAGTCTTTTAATTTTGCAGAAAATTGTACCTGGAATTTTGTATGTACTCAAATACAACACATTTTCAGACACTCAGAATTTCAGAAATTTCACCTCCTCTCAGTCTTACTAGAAAAATAATTAAAAAAAAATATATTATGTTGGATTACAGCAAAACTAACAAGCAATCTACTAAGGGGTCAGGAAATCCAAGAACAAATTTTATCCAGGAGATAAAAAGGAAAGAAATCCAAGAGTCGTCTTATGCAGATGGCCTATGAAGGAGTTACCACAGAGCACTTTGTTTAACATGGTGTAACTAAACACGTGAAGTGAGAAAGGATTAGTACATTACTTTGATGAATAAGTAAATAACAGAAAGGTCACAGTCTAAATAGGAGGTACGCAAAATTTGGTTTGATTCTAAGCACTTGATGGATTGCATTTGACCTTGATGCTTGGAACAATCATTTTAAGTAATTTCTACCAGAGAGATGGGAACTACAGATGATAGTATCTTATCAGTGGATTCTTTCCTACCCCTTGGCTATGTAGACATATTTTGATTATCATAAGATTCAAAATGTCACTTAGAAATTTTCAGTTTAAGAATCAAGAGGAGCATAGGAAAATCATAAACACCCAAAAGAAAATAAAATCTTGGCAATAAAGAATAAGGAAACATTTGAGAGGGAGGAAACTAGGGAAGGGAAGTATAATGTTGCTTCTGTGTTGTATTGAATGGAAAAATGTCAAAATTGCAAGATCAAAAACTAGATGAAGTCGGGACCAGCAGTTAGCGTAATGTCTGTGTCACTGGATTCCCATGTAGTTGATTGCAGTTCAAGGCCCGGACCCAGTGGCTTAAACTCATGCTGGACGTGTGTGCGTGTGTGCCAAAGAACCCGAGAGGAGAACGGAGGAGAAGGGATCGCGACATGGCCATCCCCCCTGGGGGGTGATTTCTCGCTTTCTGTCTCTCTGTCTCTCTCTGTCTTTCTGGTGAGCGCACTCACCCTATAGCAAAAACCTCTCCAAAAAAAAAAAAAAAAAAAAAAAAAAAGATAAAGTAATTTATTGACTATATATTTTATATGTATCTATACACCTACCTACCTACTTACCTATTTAATCTATCTAAAATTTGAGAGTAAGAGTAGAAAGGGGAAGAGGCAGTGTGTATAACAGATTTTCTATCATTTAGGGCATGGCATTAAATAATTTATTTATGAGGAACCAAGCTGTATATAGAAAAACTTACTGTAAAATTAAAAGTAAGCCTCAAACATCAAAAAAGAAAACAATCCAAATTGGTACCTTTAAAGCATGCGAATGGAGTGGATTTAGAGCAGGGGTATAATTTTATAACTTGGTGTACCAATATGATATCAAATTATATTAGCACTTGAATACAGCTAATTCTACTGTTGAAAAAGTAAAATTAAAAACAGTCATGAAAAGGGAAAAATTAGAAGCAGAAATATGCATGAAAAATATTAGGTTCAAAAGACTATTATCATTGCAGTAATTGCTTTTGACAACAGAAAACAACACTTACGCTCAAGGTGATATTTTTAGTGAAAGAACTATTTGAAATACATTCATTCTGTTCTCATTAATTCTGCCTCCCAATTAACTTATAATTTTGTATTCTAGAAAAGCTAGTGAAGTCAAGTGTTTTTCTTTAAATATCAGTAGATGCAAAACTACAAAAGAGAGAATCTATGTGTTAGTTCTTTTCATTTTGCTTTCTTCTCTTGGCAAAGCAAGCAAACTAACCAAAAAAAAAAAAAAAAAAAAGAAAAAAAAAGGAAAAAAAGAAAAAAGAAAAGAAAAAATTAAACGCATATGGAATAAAAAGCAGAATTTGATATAATAAAGGCAAAAAGTCTTTGCTGATACTCAGAAAGGTGCATTCTGTTCCTATCAAAATCCTATTTTCTGTTTCCCAAAATAATTAGTTTATGTGTTTGAAGAAGGACCTTCCTTATGCAATGATATTTATTATAAAAAATATTAACCTTACCAAAAATTCTTTGGGTAGGAGGTGGGTAGGGATTTTTTTTTAAAATAAAATTAGTTATTTTAAATAGTAAACTACAATATTTTCTAGTCTATAAAATTTCTAGCTATGGAATTATGTATTTAAGAATGTAGAAAACTATTCTCCTTACTAGATTTTCTTACAAAAATTGTAGAAAAATATCACGTGCTAAAAAGACTTTATAAACTAGAAGTAGAAAGAGTAATGATAGATACTAGAAGCTGTATGTTGTGGGGAGGGTGTCTATGAGAAATTGAGACACAAGAGTCCATGTAAACAAGTGAAATAGATTATGGAATGGTGTACTACAGTAGCTTAAAAAAATCTCTGCAAAATATTGAACACACACAAAAATGAAAAGTTATGTGTTGATGATAATGTATATGGCCATATCTTTGGACTAATCTAGAATACAATGTATTCATGCTGGGAAAAATAATTTTGTATGCTATAAAGGTATACGGTAATTATATCTAAAAATAATTAATTAATTTTTTAAAAAGTCTCTGACAATTCAATACATACTTCCTAAAAATCTAATAGAACCAATCTCGAATGCGCAGAACATAATGTAATATTCAGTGTTAAAGCTCTTCGATATGTTTATATACTTATTTATTACCTACTGAGCACAGGCTTTTATAAAAACCATACTGCACCCTGCAAGTAAGTACAAGAATTATATCTAATTCAGACATTACTATAAAAATTATGAAAAAATAAAAATACCATATGCTGCCTAAAAATGAAAAGTGAAATGACATTGCCTTCAGTTCTCTGTTGCTCATGCTGATTTTTAAAAATATTTTATTTCATTATCTTTTATACATTCAATCACGTTATTTAGCTTACAAAGTGAATATTACAAGATGTAAACATTTCTCCCTAGTTCAGTTGATAAAACTATAAAATTATCTTCAACAGATAATTGACACATTTCTGATTTTTAAATGACATTTATTTTTCTTTCTTCATGAGATAGTATGTGCATGTGCGTGGGGGAGAGAGAGGATTGAAGGCTCGCCACAGGATCTGATCCTACGCAATCCACCGTCATCCAGTCTCTCAGCCTGTCATAGCTCAGGCATTCATGCACACGTCTGGTGAGTAGCACGGTGACCAGGCTAGGGGTTCCGACCTCCATCTTCATGTTGTGTGGTTCACGGAGGGGACTCTTCATGCGGATTTTTATTTTATTCTTGTCTGTACCCCTTTAATTTGTTGGTTTTTGTTTTGTTTTGTTTTTTATAGATAGAGATTTTTGCTATAGGGCGTGTGTGCTCACCAGAAAGACAGAGAGACAGAAAACAAGAAATTAGCCTCCCAGGGGGATGGCCACAGCACAATCCCTTCTTCTCCGTTCTCCTGTAGGGATTTTGAGCACATATGCATATGCACCCAGCGTGAGGTTTTTTTTTTTTTTTTTTTTTTTTTTTTTTTTTTTGAGAGGTTTTTGTTATAGGGTGCGTGTGCTTGCCAGAAAGACAGAGAGACAGAGAGTCAGAAAGAGAGAAATCATCCCCCAGGGGGGATGGCCACACCTCAATCTCTTCTCCTCCATTCTCCTCTTGGGATCTTGGGTGCGCACGCACACGCACCCGGAGTGAGTTTTAAGCCACTGGGACCATGACTTGAACCACAGTCAATTACATGAGAGTCCAGCAACATAGCCATTATGCCAACTGCTGGTTCCCCCAGAGTGAGTTTTAAGCTGCTGGGTCTGGAATTCGAACCTCTTTTGACTTTGTGGGAGTTCAGTGATGTAACCATTACGCCACCCATTCATTCTGCTTAATGTTTTTAATTACATAATTTTACTTGTGAATTTTTTTAAATTTGAAGCGTAAGTATTTATTGAAAAATAATGAGCACTAAGCAGATTATCTATATCTTTTCTGCTATGCAAAGAATTATAATTAAAATATCTGCATATTGGTTATCATGACAGAGCATAATTAATACAGGTACAAATACCTCAGTTACATCTTTTGCTTTCTTCTTTTACGAATAACGTCTTTCCCCATCCCTGTCTTTCCTTCTTGACTCACAGTTATTATCTTTATTTCTTTTCCATTTATGTGGGCTCCTAATCTCATCCCTTCTGTGTTGTGAGCACGTGGCCTCCATCTAGCTTCCACCAGACTGTCCTGATCTCCTTTTTTCATTCTTCTTAGGAACATCCTCTGCTTTTTCTTGCTCTTCTTGCCAGGGATTACTGAGTTCTTCCTTGTGCACATTTATCATATCCTGAATAACCTCAGTATGTGATTTCTTGGTTATGTGAACATTCTCAGCTCTATAGGACTGGTATCTTTTGTAATCTCTCACTTCTGCTAGATTTCAAGGTAAGATTTTGAACATTTTCTTTTTTTATATAGTTATTTATTTAATTTTATATATTCATTCGTTTATTTTTAATTTGACCAGAGAGAAACAGAGATAGAGAAAGAGAAAGGGAAAGTGAGAAAGCAAGCCACCAGGTCCGGGGACTTGAACCCTGGTCGGCCATGTGGGAGTGTCCATCACCTTAACCACCATGCCACCTGCTGGTCCCAGATTTTGGACATTTTCGACCATTAATGGACTTGGGCAGCCAGGTCTACAAAGAGGTCACTGTGAAAATATGATATTTTTTAAATAGAACTTCCTGCATTTGCAATAAACACATCCTTAAATCTTTTTGTTTTCCCCTTTGTTCCCACCGGTTTTTGAAGACAGGGTCTGGTTATGTTGAGACCCTTCTGCCTCAACCTCCCAATAGGGACTATAGGCACTTAACACTATGCTCAGCTGTTTCTAACAGGGTCTTTTTTGTTGCCATGACAGCCTCAAGTTTGTGATCCTCCTACTTCAGTGTCTCATGTCACTGGAATTACAGGTCTGAGATATTGCACCTGGCCTTCAGAATGAACTGGGAATTGAACCTGGGCCTCCCTTAAAGTCCCAGCCTGTGAAAGATTGTCATAGGAGTGAGCACTGATGATGTTGAGCCAACTCTGTGACCCAGAAAAAATCACCAAAAAGATTGAAAAAAATAACCCCCAAAATGAGAATAACATACGAGTAATACTAGATACCATTAAACACCCAAACATATGGATCATCGGTATCTGAGAAGGTGAAGAAACTAATAAGGGCATTGATAATCTAGTCCACAAAATCCTGGAAGAAAACTTTCTAAACCTAGAGAGCCACTCTAATATCCAAACCCAAAAAATACAAAGGAGCCCACATAGAATCAACCCAAGAAGATCTTCAGTGATTTATTTTTAAAACTACCCCTTAGAATTGTGAGTTAGCCTGTTAATATATCTATCTGATAAAATAGCCATCTTAATGTAATTTAAAAAAAAAACAGAGTATCTACCATATGTACGAGAATGTATTTGTCCATTTGCCCCATTCTTCTGTCTGAACTGAAATCCTGTTCTCTTCGTCTCTCTCCAATCCAGCTATTGCAGTTGCTGTGGCTCCTTGCTGAGTCTTGAACATGCCAAGCAAAAGGCTTTTCATTGCCCTTCCCCTTCTCTGGGATTCACACTCAGATTCTCACTTGATTCTCTCCTTACTTCTTTGTTTATGTCTTGTCATCAGAGACTTTACTGCTACTTCTCGTCTTCCTTAACCTGTGTTCATTTTCTTCACAGCATGCGTGCCTCATTGTTAAATAACAGTGTTTATCTGTTTTCTATACTGCCACGTTCTTCCTATCTGCCTGTGCACTGTGAGAACAGATGCCGTGTTGGGTTTACTGTTTTGTGAAATGACTGAAATCAATGAGATAAAGGATCCTCAATTTCTTCCTTTCCTCTTCTACCTTTACCCTATTCCTCTTTCTCTAGTCCCTTTCCCTCTTCCTTTCTACTTTCTTCTTTCCTAACCAACTGGATTACAGTCCTCTCTTTGTGTCCACAGGGGACTGGTTCCAAGACCCCCACAGATAGCAAAATTCATGGATCCTCAGGTTCCTTATATAATGGAATAGTATTTTTATATAACCATGCACATTCTTTAAATCATCTCCAGGTTACTTAAAATATCTAATACCATGTAAATGCTATGTAAATAGTTGTTATACTATAATTTTTAACTGATATTATTTTTATTGTTGTACATATTGTTACTTTTCATTGTCCTCTACCTTATTTTCAATCTTGAATTGGTTGAATCTATGGGCATGGAACCCATGGATACAGATGGTTAAGTGTACACCAATCATCCCAAATGTGTGGCATGAAAACAGAAAATGGGGCAAGTTTGGATTATAGACAACAATAGTTTCCTGAGCCCAAACCACAAGACACATAAATTACTTTGCCCTAGCCTGTAAAAACATGGCCCTTGCATTAATTTGGAAACCAGCTGGCCACTGGATATCTCTTGGTATGCAGGAAGTACACAGTGCTTTTAATCTTTATCCAAATCCCTGAAATAATTGTCTATGGATAGCTCTATATCTTGCACCTTGGCCCCTGTCAGGGATACAACAGGTCCTTAATAAATATTTGTTAAGCAAATATTTATTTATATACTTTCTGTGGTGATCACAATATCCATACCAGTTGAAGCAGCAATTATACTATTTATATCATTTCATGCCATTAAAATTTCTCTCATAGGGCCAGCAGGTGGCATGATGGTTGAGACACCGGACTCCTACATGGCCGACTGCAGTTTTAGTCCTGGACCTGGTGGCCTGAAAATGATGCCGTGTGTGTGTGTGTGTGTGCGTGCGCGTGTGCATGCCCAAAATCTCAGAAGAAGAATGGAGGAGAAAGGATTGTGGGGGAGTGATTTCTCACTTTTCCTCTCACTGTATTTCTCTATCTCTTTTCAGTGGAAAGCACACCCACCTTGTAGCAAAAACCTAAAAAAAGAAAGAAAGAAAATTGCCTCAGCTACAAAATAATTTTGAGGGTTATATATTCTTCCATTTATGAACATGTAATTTCTTCATTCAGCTCCTTACATTTAGACTTTTTATGACTATTGCTCTAGTGAATTGTTTGTGTGTAGGTGAAATTTTGTACATATCCTTGGACCCCTTCTGTGAGGACCAAGCTTCCCTAGATCATGCTGCTGTGTGTGTAAGTGTGCATGTATGTGTGTTTGTGTGTGTGTGTGTGTCCATACTATCTCCTAAAACAGTTGAGGACAACAGGCCTTAAATAGAAAGCTGTATGGTACAACTTATAAATAGCGACTTGAGTTTAGCTACTAAGCTGTGTTTAGTATTTAAGAGCATGATAGGTATATTACTATCTACTTCAAACATAATTAGTGGGAAAGATACATTTTCTCTGGTGAACTAGAGCCTGTTGAACAATTCCACCCACTCTGTGTATTATTAGAGTGCTCCAAAATCTGCCTAGTGTAGTGAAAAACTAATCCAAATTTCCCCTCCTTGGGCTTGTAGCATCCTCCTTTTTCATATACTTTTATATATACTGTGTATGTTTGTTAGTAAAAAATAAATAAATAAAACTTTTATCTTATTTCTGGAGTTAAAACGTTAGTCCTTTAAAATATATATATATATATATATTTTTTTTTTTTTTTTTGGAGAGATTTTTGCTATAGGGTGTGTGCGCTCGCCAGACAGACAGAGAGAGACATAGAGACAGAAAGCAAGAAATCACCCCCCCAGGGGGGATGGTCACGCCACAATCCCTTCTCCTCTCAGGATTTTGGGCACGTACGCACATGCGCCCAGCGTGAGTTTTAAGCCACCGGGTCCGGGACGTGAACCGCGGTTGACTACGTGGGAGTCCAGCGACATAGCCATTACGCTAACTGCTGGTTCCCTAAAAATATTTTTATAATAATAGATTTTTAGGATTCTAATAATGAGTCAAAGAGTATAATTAAGATAAATGTCAACAAACTACCTGAGTGTCTTTATTCTCTCATATGTATGTTGGATAATGACATTTTTCCCTTTACTTTGTTAAACATTATTTATTCTTATTTTTAAAACATTTTCTAATAGATTTTTAAGATATTTTCACTTTTTAATTACTTTTGAGGTAATTTTTTCTTATAAAATTTTTTAGAATTATTTTTTATTTAACTTTATTCATTTATTTTTATTTTGACCAGAAAGGGACAGAGTGAGAGCAAGTGAGAGAGAGAAAGAAAGTAAGAAAGCAAGCCACCAGGTCCAGGAACCGAACTGTGGTCGGCCATGTTGGATGGGAGTCCAGCACCCTTAACCACCACATCACCTGCTGGCCCCGCTTTTGAGGTACTTTTACACATGCTTGTTGAAACTTGTCATTCTTTCACAAATGTCTATTCAAACTAGATAATTCATTTTTTTTTATTTGTACTACTTTAGAATGTGTTGCAAATTTTTTGTAGTATGTTGCTTACCTTCTAACGTTGGTAGTTCAACATTTAAATTTTTATTAATTCAAACCTGTCTTTTTATTTTGATCTCCCTCTCTTCTTGGCATAGGTTCAGGCTAACTTCCTCTGTCTTTTGCTTACACATTAAATCAGTTTGCTTGGCCTGCCATAACAAAATATGACAGACTATGTGGATTAATCGACAGAAATTCATTTTCTAACAGTACTGGAGGATGGTAGTCCAAGGTCAAAGTGCCAGCAGAGTTGGTTTCTGGTGACATCTGTTGACCTGCCTTGCTGAGGCTGTCTCCTTGCTGCCCTCCATGGTCTTTTCTGTGCATGTCCAGAGAGAAAGAGTTCTGGTGTCTCTTTCTTTTTTTTATAAGAACAACAGTCCTATCACATTCAGGGTCACCTATAATCCTAGTTATAAAAGTCCATAAGTTACTATCTCTAAATGCAGTCACAATGGGGATAAAGCTTCAACTTGTGAATTTAGGGAGGGCACAAACCAATCCGTGGGACACATACATTCACCCACAAATTCTCATGGCTGTTTTGCACTCAAGGTGTACATTTCAGTATTTGTCCCACCTTGGATTTTTTTTTTTTTTTTTAGAATGTCTCAGCTCAGCCGCTAATTTTGTTTCACCCCAAAATCTATAACTGAACAACCCAATTTTTCTCCACTGTTATAATAGACATTTATCTACATAATTCACTTTTCTTTTTTTAAAATCTATTTATTTATTTATTCGTTTATTTTAATTTAACCAGACACACACACACACACACACACACACACACAGACACACACAGGGAAAGTGAGAAAGCAAGCCAACAGGTTTGGGACTCAAACCATAGTCAGCAATGTGGGAGTGTCCAGCACCTTAACCACCATGCCATCTGATGATCCCCATAACTCACATTTCTTTTTTTTTTTAATTTTTTTTTCTTTTTTTGGAGAGGTTTTTGCTATAGGGCACTTGCGCTCTCCAGAAAGACAGAGAGAGACAGAGAGAAAGCAAGAAATAACCCCCCCCCCCCCAGGAGGGATGGCCACGCCGCAATCCCGTCTCCTCCGTTCTCCTCTTGGGATCTTGGGCACAAATGCACATGCGACTGCAGTGAGTTTAAGCCACTGGGTCCGGGACTTGAACCGCGGTCGACTACATGGGAGTCAGCAGCATAGCCATTACGATAACTGCTGGTTTTCATAACTCACTTTTCTAACAGCAAACTTTTCCTTTCTCCTACACACATTTATTTTTTTTTACTTAACTGATCTACTGATTCCCACAGAACTACTATCTTGTTTTAATGATTAGAATAGCGTATCTCTTAAAAATATTTCTTGTTTAAAAAAAATCTTGATTTTTTATCATTCTTTTTATTTGTTTCTGTTCCAAATAAACACCTGAATTAATTAGGATTCATTAACTGCATCACAGTGAAAAATAACTTTTGTTTTAGAAAAGCAATACATTCTAATTATGGAAATAAAACAAAAAAGGAAAATGAAAAAAAGGACAAAACTATCAATACATTTTGCGGTTGGTCTCCATGTACATATTTATACATCTATCTTCCTAAATTGAGTTTTTGTTTAGTAAGCCCCTAAGAAAGAATACTGTAAGACTATCTGGTTTACTGTTTAATTTTACAAATATGTAAGGAAGAGATAAGACCATTATAATTTATGTTTTTCCAGAATAGAAGAAACAAAGACTTCTTTCTCAGATTATATTATGAGGGCAGGCTGTGAAACCAAAATCAAAGACATTCAAGATATTCATACTATAGAATGAGAGCATTCTTTTCTTTTTTTCTTTTTCTTTCTTTCTTTTTTTTTTTTTGACAGGTTTTTGCTATAGGGCACATGTGCTCGCCAGACAGACAGAGACAGACAGAGAGACAGAAAGTGAGAAACCACCCCCCAGGGGGGATGGCTACGCTGCAATCCCTTCTCTTCCACTATTCTCTCTGCATCTTGGGCACGCACGCACACGCGCCCAGCGTGAGTTTAAGCCACCAGGTCCAGGACTGCGGTCAGCTACGTGGGAGTCCAGCGACATAGCCATTTACGCCAACTGCTGGTCCTGAGTGAGAGCGTTCTTAAACTTAAATACGAAATTCTTTAACAAAATACCAGCTAATACAATCTAGCAATACATAAAACAGGGTAATACATCACTGTGGTGAGATTTATATCAGAATGCAATTGTACGACTTTCAAAATCATTCAGTGTAATTCATCATTATCATCAGACCAAAACAAAAGAAAAGCAACCCCACATGATCGTCTGAACAGATTAGAAAGAGCCTTCACCATCATTCCACATCTATTCATAGAAAAAGTTGTCCACTAGGAACCAAAAGAGACTTCCTTGACTTGTTCATGTGCTTTGGGGAAAAAGAAAACGTAGAGCATTGCCATACTTCCTGCTGGAAGACTGGATGATTTTACCATAAGAATGGTAAGGGGAAATGATTTCCTCACTTACCTTCCCACTTGACACTTTTATGAAGCTTTCAGATGCTGTAAGAAGCAAGAAAACTAAATAGATGTATACTGATTGTAAATGAAAGAATAAATCTTCTATTCGTAGGCAATATGATTATCTTCTTAGAAAAATCCTAAGGAATTAACACAAAAAAAAGCTGCTAGAATTAAAATGTGAGTTTAACTAATCATAATAAATAAGGTGAACAAATATCAAGTGTACATACTTCTATGTATAATGAATCATGATTAGAAACAGAAAAAGTTTCAGTAGAATAACACCATAACACCAATAGCATTGTCGATCAAAATATAGACAGTGTGTGCGGAAAATTATAAAACACTGATGAAAAAATGAAATAAGATTTTATAAATGGAAAGATAAACTCTCTTCATGAATTGAAAGGCTCAAAATTATTAAGATGACATTTCTCCCCATACTAACCTATCAATTCAACTAAATCCTAGCAATCCATTTCATTAACAACAAACTGATTATAAAATTTATATGAAAAGATGTAGGAAGTAAAATATTAATATAATTTTGCACAAGAAGGTCAGAAGACTAACTGTACCTAATTTTATCACATATAAAGCTACAGTAGCCAAGACTGGCATTTTGAAGAAATAAACAAATTAATGAATGGAATAGAACTGTAAGCAGAGGTAGACCACATGCTCTGTATCTTTGAAAAAGTTGCAAAAAATAAAAGATAGTCCTTTAAATAAACAGTGCTGGATTAATTGCATATCCAAATACAAAAGCAAATGAACTTTGACCCATACCTCAAACATTAAACAAAAACTAACTCATATTGGATTATAAACCTAAATGTAAAACTTAAAATGATAATACTATTAGATGAAAACATAGGAGAAAATCTATGTATGGCATTTTCAGTTAGACAATGATTTTGTAGCTATGACACCAAAAATGTGACCCATTTAACCCAACAATTAAACATGACAAAATATTATAAACTTGGGTTTTCAAAATTAAGAAAACTTCTCTTTGAAAGATACCTTAAGAGAAGGAAAAAGAAACCACAAAGAGATTATATGTTCAAATTGCATAAAATTCAACAATAACAAACACTTCACCAAAGAAAATATTAAGGTACAAGTTAATACATGTAAGGATACTCAAGTAATTTATTCAGTAAGAAAATGAAAATTAATTTCAATGAAATTTCACTACATGCCTGTTAGAATAGCTAACAAAATAAAACAAAACCAACAATGCCAAGTTTGTTTAGAATGCAGAGCATTTACAGTCCTCATTTATTTTACCTTTCCATACACTTTTATTTTCAGGTTTTAGCTTTAGGGAATGCGAGACAGACAGAGACAGAGAAAGGAAAAGTGAGAAATCACTCCCCAGGAGGCTGGCCACACTGCAATGCCTTGGTCCATTCTCCTCTCAGGATTTTGGGCATTCACACATTCATGCCCCTTGTGATATTTCATGCTGCAGGGTTGGGATTCAAACCTTGGTTGACCATGTGAGAGTCCAGTGCCTTACCCACCATGCCATATGATGGCCCAACCTTCCCATATACTTTCTTTTTTAAAAAATGTGACTTTATTTATTTATTTATTTATTTATTTATTTATTTATCTATATTTGACTAGAGAGGGACAGAGAGAGAAAGAAAGAGACAAGGAGAGTGAGAAAGTAAGCTGCCAGGTCTAAGACTCGAACCATGGTTGGCCACGTGGGAGTCTAGCACCCTTAACCACCACACTACTGGCTGGCCCCCTATATATTTTCAAAGTAGGTATTATTTATGACAAAGAGAGAGCTATTTTGAGAGTGTCTTGCCATCCTATGATCCTTCTGTTTCAGCCTTTCAGTTAGCTAGGACTGCAGGTGCACACAGACTGTTTAGGTCGGCTGGAGGACTGGACCAGCAGTGCCCTTCTGCTTGAACCAGTGAGGCTGGGCTAGGTATCATTATTACTCATATTCTACAGTTCAGGAAAGAGAAACAGAAGAAGTTGCATATTGTAACCAATAATTAGAAAAACTAGAATTCAAATCCATATAGTCTGACACTAAACTCTACATGCTTAGCCATAACAGTATTTGTTTTTCTATCCTTTTTGCCCCCTTGCATCAAACAAAGGTGAACATACTACTACACCACTTGGGATGGTATCTATTACATGTCAGCTTAGTGAAGCTACAGGTATTCAAGCAACTGGGAACCTAGGTATTGCTGTGAAAGTATTTTTGTAGATGTCATTACTCTGTAAAATCAGTTGGGAGGAAGACTACCCTTGATAACCTGGATGGGCATGGTTCAATTAGTTTAAACATTGTATTTTAATATATGTTTAATGTGTATTTATTTGTTCACAATAGAGAGCAGTGCACATGCATGAGAGAGAAAGAGAGAAAGAGAGAAAGAGAGAAAGAGAAAAGCCACCCTGTCAGGATCTCATCGTGCCACAATCCCCCTTTTTTTGGCCCTCTAGCTCATCAAGATCCTGGGGGTGTGCATGCACATGCAGATGCACACATAAATGCTCAGTTGAGTTTTCAAGCCAAGATCTGAACCCACGGTTGGCCATGTGGCCTTTAGCACTGCAGTGCAGTTTGCTACCAACCCTGCCACGAGACTGGGCCCAAAAGCAGAGCTGAGATTGCCCTGAAGAAGATAAAATCTGTATAAACTGCAGCTTCATCTGCTGCCTGAGTTTCTAGCGTGCCCTTCCTGAAGTCCTCCCCTGTATATTAGACTTTCTTAGCCAGGCACAACAACTGCGGAAGCCTCTCTCTGGCTCTGGTTTGGTTTCTGTGGTGAAAATCTGACTGAACACCATCCTTAAGAGAAATTGTCTAGATGACAGGTTTCACTTACATAATTAAAGTTTTAAATGTGCTAAAGCACAAATATTAATGGATATCTAGGAATCACCCAATATTTTAAGAAAACTTGCAACCTAAAAATAAGATCAAAAAAGGACAAAAAAGTAAACCACAAAGAAAACTAAAACAAAATTCAGAAAATAGAAAAGAAATTTGAAAATAAATATTAATACCCTGTAATGGTATCTTATAAGCTCAAAAGGATGTTGAACAATAAAAGAATGATGAAAAGCTCTTAGAAATTAAAATATAACTGTGTCATAAATATTCAAACTTGTCTGGAAGATAAATTTGGAGAAATTATATATGTAGTGTCACACACACAAAAAGAACAGGAAATAAGAAAAAGAGAAAAAGAAACAAAATCAATCCGGGAGATCTTAACTTTACACTAATGAGTTACAAATAGTCTTAAGTAGTGATAACAGTGAAATGGGAAATTATAAAAGGTAAAATAAAAGAAACATCTTGAAACTAAGGATGTAATCTTAAGAATGAAAAAGGCCACTGAATATTCAGCATAATGAATGAAGAAAACAAATAGCTACGTTCATAATTGTGAATGTTAGAGATTTTTAAAAAAATCTAGGGACTGGGACCAGCAGTTAGCGTAATGGCTATGTCGCTGGACTCCCACGTAGTCGACCGCGGTTCGAGTCCCGGACCCGGCGGCTTAAACTCACGCCGGGCGCGTGTGCGTGCGTGCCCAAGATCCCGAGAGGAGAATGGAGGAGAAGGGATTGCGGCGTGGCCATCCCCCCTGGGGGGTGATTTCCTGCTTTCTATCTCTCTGTCTCTCTCTGTCTGTCTGGCGAGCGCACGCGCCCTATAGCAAAAACCTCTCCAAAAAAAGAAAAAAAAAGAAAAAAAAAAAAAAAATCTAGGGACTAGCAGTTGGCATAATGGCTATGTCGCTGGACTCCCATGTAGTCAGCCATGGGTTCGAGTCCCAGATCTGGTGGCTTAAACTCACATCAGGCATGTGTGTGTGTGTGCAGGCCCAAGATCCTGAGAGGAGAATGAAGGAGAAGGGATTGCGGCATGGCCATCCCTCTGCGGGGGGGGGGGTGTGATTTTTTGCTTTCTGTCTCTATCTTTCTGGCAAGTGCACGTGCTCGATAGCAAAAACCTCTCTGAAAGAGAAAAAAAAATTGAAATAACTGTGGGGAAAATAAAGCAGTTTGCCACAAGAGAATAGAATCAGAGAGGGGTTATTATTTTCTTTCCAGCAGCACAACGTGTATTAGAAGAATTAGAATCAAGCCTTCAAGTCGTCAGAAAAAGTATTTCTTCATGCAATTCCCTAGTTGGCCAATAAATCGTAAAGACATTCAGACAGGCAAGAATAGAGGAAAAGAATTTTGTAGGCCATTTCCCAAGCCTGTGCTCCAGCAGAACCAAGGAAAAAAGTAAGAGGGAAGATCAAAGGCCCAGCTTCCCAATGGGCATAATGAAGGATGGAAGGACGATCCACTGTAGATTGGGGGAGCACCCAGCCCAGGTTAGGAAGCTTAGGTGAGGGATGCTGCAAGGCTGAATTCAAGCAGGAGATGTTTCTGGTATGGTAAAACCATGTTCTAACACTGGTGATGCAGGAACAGCAGAGATTATGTTTCTTTGGTTGCATTATTTTTAATTTCCAGAAAGCATGTGTGCTCATCGGAGGTAGAAACAGAAAACCCTCCAACAGGCTGTGGTCACACTGTAGTCCTTTTTCCTCCATCTCTCCATCCTGTTAGGATTTGGAGCATGCACACACATGCACCTTGTGTGTTTTTCAAGGCTCTGGGGGTGAGAACTCAAACCACCATGGGCTATATAGGATCAGGTTTCCAATATATAGGGCTTAATTGTTGTACTATGAGGATAGCCCCCCTTTTTTTAAGTTTATTTATTCCTTTAATGATGAGAGAGAGAGAGAGACAGCACCCACAACAGGGTCCTGACACTCAATCTACTCCAGCTTTGGTCACCCAGGACTATGCGTGCACACATGCCTGGAGCATACAGGGAAGACTCCACATGTGAACCAGCAACCTCTTCATATGGGTCTGCTCCCAGTTTATCATGTCTTAGCACTTCGCTACTCTCTAGACAACTTTTATTGTTTTTAATTTATTCATTTATTTCTTCTATGGGAGAGAGACACATGCACTCCCAGTAGGCCACACTCTATCCCCAGTCTCAGCCAATGAGCACCATGGACACTCATGTGTGTACAGTTTGTACAGGGAGACCTCGAGAACAATCCTGGTGCCCGCCCATGTGGCTTCAACATCACAGTGTTGCCTTCCAGCTGCATTACCGCAGATGACTCTCTAGTCGCTTTTATTGATCCAAATTGTCAGTATAAGTTGGATCCTTGTCTTTCCCATAAACAAATACCTAACTATTTTACTACCTACTGCCTTCTCCCACAGACTTGGGAGAGGGGTCTTGCTAAAGAGCCTGACCACTCATCTCCAAGAACGTCTTTTACTTTCTCTACTGTTACAGTCACTAATTCCCTAAATCTGGTTTCATCAAATTTTATGGAAAATCTTAAACTTGGGATACCAGCTTCCTCTAATTTCCAGTGTTGTTACAGTCATTTTCCTCCTCCATTTCCTTAATCAATTCAATAAAAAAAATGAGAGGAAGTGTATTTAAACAAAAGAAGCGAGATTATCAGCTTACATAAGAAATTTAGTGTTGAGGAGCTATTTAATGTGACCAAAGCTGATTTATAAAGGTGTACTTTATTAGTTTTATTTTTTCATGTTTCTTACTTGTGCAATAGTCAGTTTTTCATAACAATAGATAAGTTACAGGAAAAAAAAATGTTTCACTGTCTTTATGGTGACCACAGTACTTTGGATAGAATAAGATAAATGATGGACCAGCCAGTGGTATGGTGGTTAAGGCTGATGGTTTCCACATGGCCAAGAGTGTGGTTTGAATTCTGGACCCTGTGACTTGAAAAACAGTCCAGGTATGTATACATGTGTGCCCAAAATCCCCAAAGGAAGGATAAATGGAGGAGAGATTATAGCATGACTATCCCCCATTGGGGGGATGCTATCTTACTTTCCCTGGCTCTCTTTCTCTGGTGAGTGCATGCACCCTCTGTGGATAGGGTGGAGGTTTTGTACTGTGGTACTGAAAAATTTCCTCACACATTCTCATTTGGTGAAGCCACTGGTATATTGTGTGCATTGTTTTTGTTTTAAAATTTGTTATCCTTAGTGAAGCCAAGTTCTTCCTTCTTTAATTTCTACTCTTTTTTTTTTTTTTTTTTTTGAGAGGTTTTTCGCTATAGGGTGCCTGTGCTCGCCAGACAGACAAAGAGAGACATAGAGACAGAAAGCAAGAAATCACCCTCCCAGGGCGGATGGTCACGTCGCAATCCCTTCTCCTCCATTCTCCTCTTGGGATCTTGGGCACACACGCACACGCTCCCCGTGTGAGTTTTAAGCCACCGGGTCCGGGACGCAAACCACGGTCGACTACGTGGGAGTCCAGCGACATAGCCATTACGCTAACTGCTGGTTCCCAATTTCTACTCTTTATTTATTTATTTTTCCTACAAATAAGACAGGTAAAATGCAATTTTTATTTTTAAGAGGAAGGCACATAAAATCAGATGGCAAGAACCAAAATCTAAGAAAAGAGTTAGTCTTGAAATTAAGCACACATTATAGTATAATGAACCATATAATTAATCTAAGAACAAAATGATAAAATTTCTAATCTTACATATATTTAACCGGTTCTTTATGGATTTGGTTACTAACTCAACTGTTTCATTTAATACTTTGAGTTAATGAGGGAGCTCATATTCTAACAAGATGAACATTACAGGATTTTTGCCTTAAGCCCAAGGTTCTCCTGAGTCTGGATAGGAAGCGAAAGTACTGATGATTGATGTGTGTATGTGTGTGTAGATGTGCATGTATGTTCATGCATATGTGTGTATGCATATGCTCATCTCTACTTTTGTATGAAGTTCTACTACATAATGGTTGTAAAAATACCAAGTTTATGAAAAATGGAATTAAAATATGGGTTTATTCTGATGCAAAAAATGTTTAGAATTCATGCATAGTTTTTTTTTAATATGCCATTTTTATTGATGTTCTGAAGACCCTTCATACTTTGTAAAGGGCAAAAAACTGATACTTTAATTCTGTTTTCAGAACAACAAAACACTATCTATATAATTAGTGGAATACAAAACAGCTAAGTGGTGCAGTGACTAAAACTATTAATAAGTATTGAAAGAGTGCTTGAGGAAGGGTTCTTACAAGTAGGCCCTTTTTTTAAAAAAGAATTATTTTTATTAAACTTTATTTATTTATTTATTTATTTATTTTACTTTGACCAGAGAGAGACAGAGTGTATATGTGTGATAGAGAGAGAGGGAAAGTGACACAGCAAGTCACCAGGTCCAGGATTCAAACTGCAGTTGGCCATGTGGTAGTCCAGTGTCTTTAACAACCATGCCACCTGCCGGCCCTACCTATTTATTGTAGTGCAAGTAATAAATCCTCACATTTTCATTTTAACCTGGAATTTTTTGACACCACTTTCCTCTCCTAGATTTACAGCATTATGAACTAATTGTCTACCATACTACACTCGAAACAGACACAGTAGAGCAATTAGTACTTCTTTCTTTTTTAAAATATATTTTATTTTTTAGATTAAATTAAATTTAATTTTTATATATTCAATCACATATGGTTACTTAGGTCGTAAAGTGAATATTCCAATATGAATAAATTTCTCTCCAGTCCAGTTGGCGATATTACACACATTACCATCAATGGATAATAACCCATTTCTGTATCACGTAAATGTCAGAGGAATGGATTGAAAAAGTGTGGCACATATACTCTATGGGATACTACTCAGCCATAAAAACAACAAGACCCTGGCTTTTGACAGAAAGTGGATGAATATGGAAGATTTATTGCTTAGTGAAGCAAGTCAGGCTATGAAAGAGAGACATTGTATGTCTCCACTTCATATATACCGATCATCTGTACTCTATGGCCAAAACTAAATGACTAGAGGATATAGAAACAGAAAATGGTTAAAGATACCAGATACTGTGTGTGAGGAGGGTGGGAGAAAGAGGAAAGTCTGAGTACAGGCTTTTAACAGATAGAGACTATGGGTAGGATATTCTCGACAAAGGGTATGGCATGAAGAAAAGTATAATTATATCTTTAGAGAGCAGTGAATATAATAGCTTGCCTAGGTTTATGAAATGATGACACAAAAGGCTGAAAACTTAAACCTAAAGGGGTCGTAGTTGTATTCATCTTAGATGTGAAATGATCAGGCAGTCATCTGAGAGTCATTGCAAGATTCTTTAGCAGAGAAATGTCACAGTCAAATCAATGCTTGAAGTTCCAGGATGCCAGAAAGAGAAGGCGAGAAACTGGTGATGGGAAGCCATGGTCAATATTACAAAGTCTGCATAGCCACAAATAAGAGTTTACATTTGAAGTATGTTGGCAATTAGGAGTAAGGAGGAGAATGTGCGAGATTGAAAAAGAAAAACTGACACAAACGAGTGATATGTTTGTTTTGGAAAGAATAAAGAGAATCGATTATATCACTAGGCTTCAAAACTAGGTGGAGGCGGGACCAGCAGTTAGCGTAATGGATATGTCGCTGGACTCCCATGTAGTCGACCGCGGTTCGAGTCCCAGACCTGGTGGTTTAAACTTGCCGGGTACATGTGTGTGAATGCCCAAGATCCCAGAGGAGAATGGAGGAGAAGGGATTGGGGTGTGGCCATCCCCCCCCTGGGGGGTGATTTCTTGCTTTCTGTCTCTCTGTCTCTCTCTGTCTTTCTGGTGAGTGCACATGCCCTGTAGGGAAAACCTCTCTGAAAGAAAGAAAGAAAGAAAGAAAGAAAGAAAGAAAGAAAGAAAGAAAGAAAGAAACTAGGTAAAACTGCTAGATTATTAAGAGACTATTGAATATAGAAACCAGGAATAAAAGCTGCTTTTGTTTAGGATGGAATAGGAAAGAGAGAAATGATGAATTGGAAAACTCAATTATTAGAGGTCATGACACAGAGATTTTACTCCAAATTGTCAATCACTTTTCTATGCTTATTTTCTAATATCAGAAGTTGTACAGAAGAACTCTGTCATTATTTTTAATCACCGAGATATCAATGAGAGTGCTTATAAGTGAGAAATGAACCAGAGTGGAATGATATTGACAGCTGTCTCTGTAGCCTGTTATTATTTGACAATGTTCTACAACTTCATTAGTTCAATTGAATAGATATTTTGAAATGAAGTGACTTAATGGTTCAGCTGAATATATAGCAATTTACATAAATTATACAAAATCTGTTTATGCAACAATGTATTGGAAATTGTAGAATAGTGTCATTGTTCATTTGTCTATGTTAGTGTCAACAAAATGTATCCTTATGTCATGAGTCATGAAGGAATTAGTTTGGCTTGAAATAGAGTGTTTTATTCTTATATGTTCTTTGACGTATACTTTATTGTTAAATACCCTCTCACACACCCAGAAGATAGCAAGGGGAATTTTGAATTGGTCTCCAAGTGAGAATCTAGACTGGAACATCCCATAAGTAGGTTGCTTTTCTACTTTACAAAAGGGACGGCTGTGGTAGATAGATGAGTGTGTCACTGTCTAGCCTTGTCATCTTAAATATTCTCATGGGACAGAACAGGAAATCAATAAGCGTAAGAGAAGGATGGAAGAAAATATTTGTTCTCTTCTAATTATTTTGAAACGATGTCTTGTCATTTGTGCTAGTGTATTTATATAATCTATATTATATAGCATACATACAAATGATCTATCTGCCTAGCTTTCCCACTCTGACTTTATGTAGTATATTTCTGTATCAAATGGAATGCATTAATTTTAAACCATTTTTACTTTATTCATGGATGTACACATGCATGAGAGTTAGCAGGATAGAGAGAGAGAGAGAGAGAGACAGAGAGAGACAGAGAGAGACAGAGAGAGAGAGAGGAGAAAGAGACACAGAAAGAGGTAGACCTTCCATCAGGTCTAGCCATGCTTCAACTTCCTCCCTTCAGTTCTCCAGCCCATTGGATCTTGGACATGTGCGTGCAGGGCATCTGAGGCACATCAAGCCAGGGATTCAAACCACGGTCAGCACGTGCGATTCCTATTCTCTTGAACAGTGCATTACCGCTATACCATACAGCTGATCCTTTCTAATTTTTTTGCCTTTTTACTTTTTATTAGTTATTTGTTTCATATTCTCCAAAAGATAAACCTAAATTACTCCTGTCCAACTCTTTAGTTGCACATATTTATTAACGGCCCAATTTAGAAAATAATTGATAGTCATATAATTTGAAATTTCAATATGCTTAATTCATAGTATAGGAAGATCAACAGATTTAAGTTTGCACCAACATCATGTAGGCCATGTTTATTACAGAAGATTAAAGAAAAATAAACATTTTTTTGTCTTCTGAAAATAAAACTGTATATATACAAAAAAACACAATATTTATAAACTATTCAGTAAAAATGATCATTTAAAATAGCTATTATTTTCTCTAGAGGTTTTTATATTGTCATTCTGTTGTGAAATATTTCTATATAGTTCTTTATACTATTGTCTAGATGAGAGTATCTTAGAAGATATTTTCAATTTCTAAACCTGAATTATATTTCATCTGTATTGTTTCAGAAATTCCAACAAAGTATATAGAAGGGAGAATGGAATTAAACTTTCTCAAGAACATACAAAGAAATTTGTGGAATTTAATTTTTTTTTAAGAGAGATTTTTTTTTTTGCTATAGAGAGCATGTGCTTGCAAGGTAGACAGAGAGATACTGAAAGTGAGAAATCAACCCCTTGGAGGGATGGCCACACCACAATTACTTCTCCTCTATTCTCCTCCCAGGATTTTGGGCCCATACACACATGTGCCTGAGTGACCACCGGGTCCTGGACTCTATCTGAGGTCGATTGCATGAGAATTCAGTGACATAACCATTTTGCTATCTGCTGATCTTGAAATGTGCTGAACTTTTTAAATATGTAAATTCATCCTATTTTTCCAACACACGTGAGGTAATTTTTTCATTATCATCAAATAAGTGAAAAAAAAATGTGATTAACAATTAGTACCAAATCTGAGATCAGATGGAACATATAGTCCTTTCCAATCAGAAATTTTTTTCAATACAGCTTCTGTATTTAAGATTGGCCTCATGTTCTCCAACTCTACTTATGATCACAATGTGCTGAACATTGGTAATTCTCTGTCACTTACATACAATGGCATCAAAACTTCCTTTATGCTTACATTAACTAACCAAATACTGCTTTCTCCAAAACATATTTGTTCCAACATTGGATTCACTTTTCATCATACATTTTTTTTTTTTTTTAGAGGTTTTTTGCTATAGGGTGTGTGTGCTCGTCAGAAAGACAGAGAGAGACAGAGAGACAGAGAGACAGAAAGCGAGAAATCACCCCCCCCCCCCAGGGGGATAGCCACACCACAGTCCCTTCTCCTCCATTCTCCTCTCAAGATCTTGGGCATGCACACACAGATGCCCGGCGTGAGTTTAAGCCACGGGGTCCAGGACTCGAACCGCGGTCAGCTACATGGGAGTTCAGCAATATAGCTATTACACTAACTGCTGGTCGCTATCGCACATCTTTGCACATTGTTTTCACATCATAGTAACTGGGCCTTTTGTCTATAAATTGACCGAGCAAATGGTAAGTAGGCCTCTAATTCATTTAACAATACAATTCCATAGGATCTCATAAATTAGGGACATACATAAGTCTTTTCTGTTGCTTGGGTTTTACAATGAAGTATTCTCATTTCCCTCAAATCAGATAAAACAACATTGCAGAAGAAAACAGTGTATTGACATTACTACACAAAACATCATATACATGCTATTTTAAAAGCATCTCTTTCAAAAAGAATTTTTATTTAGAAAGGGAAGTATGAACATAGGACCAAGTCCATTCTAAGCAGGTTAAGAGAGAGCCCTTAAGAACAATTTGGTCTCTTTTATTGCATCTCAAATGCTTTGTGGTTTGATCCAGAGTTGGAAAAATCTAGTGTCTTTCCAGATAACTGCTATTATTATTAATATGTATTAGGAATTGTTTAAAAGAAGAAAGTTGGGGAGACAAAAATAATACTTACAATATTATTAGTATTTAAACTGTGTTTCAGCTATTGTATCAATACAAAAATATATAGCAATCATGAAATTTAGAAGTGAGTTTCTGGCTAAATGTACAATTTTGTAGGCATCCTCATGTAGTTGATCATTAAAAAAAAAAAAAAAAAAAAAAAAAATCAGAGAATATAAGGTGAGAAAACCCAGAGTAAAATTTCTCATCTGATCATTTGTACTCCCAACTATGTATAAGATAAAGGTTGATGCCCATGAGGTCTTTCATATCTGCTTATGTTCAAAATTATCTCTTGTTGCCCTCCCTGACTTTATACAATTAACATTCTTGTCAGTGAATTGCTGCTTAGTTCCCTAAAGAGGCGTAGTGTTATATCAAATATGCCCTTTATCTTGAGTAGATATTCATTTATTTATAATTAGAATCACTTATTCCTCTCTCAAGATGCAGATCAGGTACCACCATTTCTGTTTTCTTAATATATATAATTATTTATTTTATTTGTTATTATTAATTTTTAAATTTGGCCAGAGAGAGAGAAAGGGAAAGTTAGAAAGCATGCCGCCAGGTCCAGGACTCAATCCGTGGTTGGCCATGTGGGAATCCAGCACCTTAACTATAGCACCACCTGCCAACCCCTCGAGTACTACCTTTTCTAAAAATTCTTCCTTGACTTATCAATTACAGGGAATCTTTTCCATTTTGTGTTTTATTTTATTTTTTATTTCTTACACTTCTACAGATACACACACCATAGCCTAAACACTTCCTTATATTATCTCGCATAATTAAAACATGAATGTCCTCAGAGTACCTACTGTACCCACTGACCTTCACTGTTCAAGGGCTTTATACACAACTAGAATGAAAGACTGCGGATGATGGGGCATGAATGAATCTTAGAGAAGACAACAATTTCTTCAGTTTGTGCCACCTTTAAACTGTGACCTGGCTTTCATATTTAAGCGAGTACTTCACTTCTTTAAGTTGCAATTAATCCAATTTTAGAATAAATAATTTGTTATAAGTGCCACTTAATGTTCTTCAACACTTAAAATTCAATAATAGGCCAGCCAATACCATAGTGGTTAGGGGGATGAATCCCAAAAAACCTACTGAACATTTTTGAGTCTTCAATCCTAAGGCTTGAAAACCATGTTGGGCATATATATGTGTTCATCCAAAATTTCAAAAGGAGGAGAAATGGAGAAAAAGAGATTGCATCATCGCCACCCCTCAAGGAGGTGCTTTCTCATTTTCCTTTCTCTCTCTGTCCTTTCCTCCAGTGAGTACACATGCCATCTGACAAAATTAAAAACAGCATCAACAAACCCAAACAACAGCAATAAAAGGATTTCATAATTTCACCAATGTCCTATTTTCTTTTAGAATAATTAATTCACAGTAAGGCGGCAGTTATTTATTTCATAACCTTAAGCCATAGAAAAGGCAAATAACTATTAGAATTCTATTTTTTCTGAAGGACAAAACCTTGAAAAATTTGACCCAAGTAGTTGAAAGTAATGGTTCATAATACAAATATGAAAATGAGATAAACATGTTTAGCATATCTATAGATGTCCAGCCAGGCAGAAATTGTCATCATGTCAAATAGCATAGTGTAAGCATTTGTAAAAGAGAATTAGTGGAATAATAGTCTCATAACATTCCCCTTAAATGAAAGGACTATTTGTATAAATCCATGGAACTAGATTGCACTGAAATTTATGATTCTACAGAAATGTCAAAAAGTTAATTTTTCAGGACCAGCAGTTGGCGTAATGGCTATGTTGCTGGACTCCTACATAGTTGACCTGGACCCAGTGGCTTAAATTCACTCTACTCACGTGTGCATGCATGCCCAAGATCCTGAGAGGAGAATGGAGAAGGGATTGCGGCATGGCCGTTCCCCCGGGGGAAGATTTCTCACTTTCTGTCTCTCTCTGTCTTTCTGGTGAGTACATATGCCCTATAGCAAATACTTCTCGAAAAAATTAATTTTTCTTTCCTTGCTCTCTTCAACTGAGGGTAATTTTAATTTTATACTAGTCTAGGTCAAAACAAAGGTTTTTTATAAGACAAGGAAAGAATCAGAGAGGAGAAATTTCTGATATATAAGTAGGAATAGGAAATAACTCCTGAAGAATCTTGAAGTTTTAGAGTGATTCTCTCACTAAGGAAGCAATACACAATAGAAAAAAAAAAAGCTTAATATGAAAAGAGCCAACTGTTTTTATTAATTATAATGCTAGAGGAGCTCCAAAATGTCCTAAACATTTATGAAACTACTGTTGAAGAAAACCTTGCTTTCCTTCAGCTTTAAAAATTATAAAATTGTCAAATAGCATCTTGGTATGAAAATAATATTCTGAAAGATCATAAAATTATTTTCAGCACATTTTTCAGCAATATTTATCATTATATTTATTATCCAAAGTTTAAAACAAGAAAACACAAATACAGAGGCATAATTATGGAAGTAATGATTTTGAAATTCTCCAAATGTCCATTCTTTTATCTTCCAGTGAACATATGTGCACTATAGCAAATTAACAACAAAAAAAGCAAGCCAAAAAAAAAATTGTGGACACTTTACAGCATTAAATTTCAGTTTCCCATATAGACTTACTTTGCTTATCACCATGTTTGAATCAAAACACTCTGATCTCCGAAGTTTACTGCAGTAGCAGTGATAATGCTGAGGTCTCTAAGCCAAACTAAAAATCACTACAGGCTAGCAGATTTGTCTTCTGTATGTGACACATGTACTGAGGTAGTAATGGCAAAGTCAGCTTGTTAAGTGGAACAAAGAAAAGTCCAGTTGAACATAATTTGCTGCCAGGCAACCAAATTATGATTTTCTTAATGGCAAATGGATTGTTTATTCAACCTTTCTATCTAATGAGTTCTTTCTGAATATTGGTATATTTTGGAAAAAAAAAAACAACAACCTTAAAAGGTCAAAAGCATATGGGTTGTGAATTTTCTTAAGAATAAATTTAAGCATAGCACAAATGAGTTAATGCATTTAAGAAGACAGTTTGTGAAATGTAATGATTTATATAAATATGAGATAATAGCAATAGATATAATAAACAACTGAATTACACTTTTTGTGTAGAGAAACTCCATCTTCTTCCATAAAGAGCTTAATTTTGATTTTGGAACTATGTCTCTCCTCTATTCCTAATTTCTAAGATTTTGATGAAAGGAGCTCCACCTCAGCCTCTAAGGCACCACCACGTCATGCTGCCTGGGCAGTAATATTGTTTGCAAGGGTGGGCATCTGATCAATTATAATGATTAGACTGAATCTATGGATAATCTCTGGAGCTGTAGGAAGCAAAGATTTCATCCATAGTTTTCTTGAATATAGAGCATGACCATATAATCATTAAGGGTTAATTGCTCTGAGAAAGAAGTCAACATAATGAAGAAGAGAGTAGGAGCAGACCGAGAGAGACAAAACTAGGTTCTGGTGCCAATATTTCATCCAGCCAGTTCTGAACATAAACCTAAAATTAGACCTAACTTTGGATTTTTCCAAATGTATGTTAACCCAAAATTTTGAAAAGCCCATTTCTTGAAACTAAAGTGTGGGCTAGGGGTATTAGTCAGTTACACCTCAAAGTTCTAATTGATATGGGAAATGAGTCTGTTTGCCTCCTCTAGCCCCGGAGCCAAAAGTCAGATAAGATAGTTCAAGAAAGTAATGACAATCATAGTTTTTCATATTACTTTTTCTAGGAATTAGAATACTGTAAAACTGGATATGGTGTCTGATGATGACATTGAGACTGCCAGAGCAGTGTGAGAGAGAGGAGAAGGAATTGAAACATTAGGAGGAGACAGTGAAGGATGGATAACTTGGTGCAAGGATTCTGATGCCGGAGAGATTCAGCTGAAAATTGTAATTCTGCCATTTAGTAACTGTGTGGTCTCCAGCAAGTTACTCTACACTGTTAAGCTCTCGTTTTCTTGCTTATGCCATAGAGAGTAAAATGTTTATGGTTTAATAAGGCAGTTGGCATATAAACTAATTCTGTCCAGCCCCATGGCCAAGTGGTTAAGGGAGCCAAATCCTACATGGCTGACCTCAGTTTGAATTTGGCTTGAAAGTCACACCAGGCATTTTTGCATGCATGATCTTAATCCCAACATGTTGGAGAAATGCAGAAGGGATTGCAACATGACCACAATCTGCTGGGGGGTGCTTTCTCTCTCGCTTTCTCTTTTTCTATCAGTCTTTCTCTCTCTCTCTTTCTCTTTGAGCACACATGTTCTCAGGAAATAATAATCAGCTAATGAAAATTTCTTAGCACAATGTTAGCAATAGTAAGTGTTGGTAAATTGTTAACAATTGTTATCATCACACAACCCAAATGTGAATCTTGGGTGAACCATAAAGCTATTTCGTTTTTCTAAACTCAAGTGTTTTGAGCTGTCAAGTAGGCATGGCACTTATTGCCTTTACTTTACAGAATTTTTATCAAATGAGATAATGTGGGAGAATCACTCTGAAGCCATTATGAAACTGAGGAAGAGTGAAGTGATGTGAGCAGTCTAATGTTTTAGACATTCTAAAACAGTGACACCAAAATATCTTCTTGAAACTTTTAATGTCATTTGTCCCATTCTATTGAATCACAATCTTCCAAGGTTAAAGGCCAGGCATATAAAATTTGAAAAATCTCCACAGGTATCTCTGAAGCTAGAAAGTTTGAGAACTGATGCTTTTGTACAGATTCTGAATCTCAGTAACTTAATGGGATTACCTGGGGAGCTTTGTAAATTACAGATATCCAGGATCTAAACCAGGGCAATTTAATCAGAATGTTGGGCAACTAGGGCCTAGAGCATCTGCATTTGCAGATTACTAGGTGGTTGTAATATCCATCCATGACTGATAATTGTTGTGGTAAGGAAAACGGAACATAAATATGTTTATTGAGAATACCATGCCTTATAGTTTGCATATATCTTACTTAATTTTTTTTCTAAATTAACCTTAGGAGAGAGGTGCTATAGGTATATATTTTAGAAGTCACAAGAGTTACAGAGTTCAGGTGACATGTTCAAGAAAGGCATTTAGCATGTGGAAAGCAGTCATTCTTAGCTCCAATATCTGTTCTCTGTTTCCCTGCTTCTCTATTGGATTTTATGCCTGTCACTTAAGTGTGCAAAGGGCATATCATTTAAAAAGGTAAAATTACTTTTTGCTACTAAAATACATTGTTTATTTTTCTGTTTATATTTTCTTGCATAATATCAGACTTTCTTTCAAAACTGAGTGGAGATTTTGGGGGTTTAAAACTCATCTGTAATTATAAAAACTTAAGCACATTCCATTGGCAGTTGCTATCTCTGTATTCTGAAGAGCAACATAAGTTTTGAAACAGTAACTAAAAGAAACCTACAAAACTTAAACCCTTCAGAAATATTGAGAAGTATTCTAACACTTTTAAAATAAGTAGGTTCTTGTCAGATATTTGACAATGCACATAAAATGGTAACTTCTGGGAGCCAAATTAAGGAATTTAGAAAGTGAATGATAAACCAAAGCATTACCTTCGGGAAAAGAAAGTAAATTTTTTAACTTTATGGTCCCCCAAAGGGAACTCTGATGATATTTCAAAAGGCACCAGTACTTGAATGTCTTGAAAAAAGTAAGAGACATTTTCAGAAAGATTTAACAATAGACTCCCGCAATTTTTAAAACATGAATAAAAAAACCCAGTGGGAATGGGAGTTAGGTAGAAGAGGAAGTCGGTTTTGAAAACCTGAGTAAAAGTTCATACTGTGAGGAGTTACAGAAAGTTTTCACATACATTTTGCCTTTTTTTTCAAACCAGTGGGTTCAAACTTCACATTAACACAGCTGCAACACTAACAGCATGTCTATTAATATTGTCTGCTGACCTCAAAGACTGCAGTTGCCAGCTTGAGCTGATACCTATAATGCAAGAAAATTGAAACCATAGAATTCACACATTAAATTTCTGGGAAGGCAGTCTCCTAAGCAAAGTGTTAGAGGTCACAATCATCTCAACTCTCTCCATATGTTGATAACTACTTGCCAGTGTAGGCCAGGAGATAGTTTCTGACTCATGGTTAAAAAATTTAATGAAAAATGTATCTCTTTTGAAAGAAAAGAAATTGAAGGGAAAGTGGCATGGAAAAATTCCAAACTATTGGTCTATAGGAAATACAGTGAAAAAATACAGTGTAGTAGACCTTATTTATGTAAAGCAATGAAGTGTTGCAGGGTCTATGATTCCACTGTTGGCTATTAGCATTTAAATGCTTAGAATAATACTTACCAAGAATTAGCTTGGTAAGTATTCCTAACATATCCTTTTAGAACATAAGAAAATTAAGAATGCATGTTTTATTTTTTGTCATGTATGGCTACCATGATAATATTTAGTTATATTTTATTTCTGGTCCACCAAAAGGATTTATTCAAATTGCATACTAAGAATGGTATGATGTAAATCAGTGGATTTCAAACTTGAGCATGCATTACAATAATTTGAAAGACTTATTATCCATAGATTTCAGGACTCCACCTCCACAATTTCTGATTTAGCAGTTCAGTTTGGGGCTTGCAGATTTACATTAAAACAAATCTCCAGCTCATTTTGTTGCTGCTGCTCCAGAGACTACACTGTGGATTAAAGAACATTTGAAGAGAAGGCTATCAAGAGTAGTAAAACAATAGCTACTATTTGTTGGGCATTTACTTGATGTCTGACCTGGAACTTATTAAAACCTCACACGTGAGAAAGTTAAAACTCAGGATTAAGAAATGTTCTCAAAGTGAGATTAATAGTAAAAGATCAAGATAGTATTTTAAAACAGTATTTGAGACCTTAGAATTGAAAGAAAGATTTACAACAATTATGTTGTATATTCTATGTTAGCTTGTTGACATGGATTTTTCCCCTCTTTAAAGATAAATTAGTTAAATAATGAAAGTACATAAAGTCAAATATGTATGATATATCAAACACTGTTCCATCATAAATTAATGTTAACCAATTCTCAACAGCTGAATCAGGAAACTATCTACCACTGGCTCAGAATCACAAAGAGTAAGCAGATTTTAATGTAATTTCACTCAAATTCTTATAATACAAAATAAGTCATGGGGAGGGAATAAAGACCGGAGCACACTGACACAAAAACTAAGTCCAATAAAGTAAATCTTATCATTCAATACTGATTTGTAAGAGTAAGTAACATAACTAAGGCAGAGTTAGGCTAAGAAGTCATAAAGGCAGTAATCTATGTTCCAAATTATATCATAACCGGGAACCAGCAGTTAGCGTAATGGCTATGTCGCTGGACTCCCACGTAGTCGACCGCGGTTCGCGTCTCGGACCCGGTGGCTTACAACTCACGCCGGGCGCGTGTGCGTGCGTGCCCAAGATCCCAAGAGGAGAATGGAGGAGAAGGGATTGCGGCGTGACCATCCCCCCTGGGGGGTGATTTCTCGCTTTCTGTCTCTATGTCTCTCTCTGTCTGTCTGGCGAGCGCACGCGCCCTATAGCGAAAAACCTCTCCAAAAAAAAAAAAAAAAAAAAGAAACAAATTATATCATAACCCAAACTGACTTCAGGAAATAAGGACATTTCAAAAACATATAACAATTTCCTTTATTATTTCTTCATAGGCACAGGGAAAACCATCTTCAGAATTGACAGTGGCCCAGTCATGGTAGCACACACTGATGATCCTGCTATTTGGCAGGCCGAAGAGTTTTGCGAGGTTCTTTTTTCCCTCATAGGGTGGGTCAGAGACACCTGGAGTTGGAAAAAGATGTGAGGCACTGATTTTATGTTGTTTATTGGTTGAGTTTAGTGGGACCTCACAGAGCTCTTAGTAGGCTCACAAAGCCCCTAGAAGCACTCACAAGCACTTCCTCCCACTTGGAGCTAGTAAGGTGTAAGTGGAGAATGCTCACAGAGCTTCCTCTCTCTTGGAGTTCACAGCACTTGGAGCAGAGCCACTGAGTCACAGCTGAGATGAGCCAAGCCCAGGCCAATAGGGCTCTTCAGGCTGAACTGGGACTAAGCAGAGAAGGCCTAGCTAGCAGGCCAGAGAAGGGCAGTGCAGTGCTAGCTGACCTGGTTCTCCTTTCTCTTAAAGGGGCAGCAGACAATAATGGCTCATTGCCAAAACCAAACTGTTGCACATGCACATGCATTCAATGATGTAAAACAGCACAGTAATAATTCCATAACAAGTGAGCAAGCACAGTACAACCAAAAACATAAGCTATTTACCCTGTGCCTATAAACATGACAAGACAGAAGGTGAGGGAGCCAGACTAAACCATCATGACTCCACTTGCAATATATGAGGCCTCATGGGAGGCACAGGATCTACTTCCAACCTACTCTAAAAAGCTGAGAGTGATGCTGCATGCCTGTAGTCTCTGCTACTTAGGAGGATGAAAAGAAGATTATGACATAGTAAAACCCTGTCTAGAATAAATAAAAAATAAAAACTGACAGTGACTATTCAGCCTGTAGGTACCATCTTGTGAAGGAAACAGATTTTTTTTCCTTTAGTGTCAGGAAAATCTTGAGAACTGCATGTACTACATGTTTTAGTTTTCTTAAAACCCATGTTTTCCAAGTATCAGGCAATCAAAAATGCATAAATGAAGTATTTTAGAAACTGAAATTGGTCCGATATTATGCACAATACCCTGTTATATATCTAGAAAGAGCATCCAGTCACCACAAAAGGTGAACAGTGACCACCAAGGGCTCTCCACTTGCCATACCTGTTAAAAAATAATAATAGGATTTCCAGATGTTGCCTCATTCTAGGATGAAGAAAGATACATACATGCATGCATACATACACATTAGATTACACACACATCCTGAATAAAATATAAATTGAATTGAAGACCATAACCACCAACATTTTTATAGTGTATTTATGTTTATAATATGGTTGGTAGTTTAAGTTGGCATATGAAATCTATTATTTCTTAGCTAGTTTGGCAACCATTTGGCTAATATTTGGCAAAAAACATTAAGTAAAATGATTGCATATATATGCTACTAAAATAGATTGTAGATGAGTGTTATATTTGAATATTTCCAAATAAAAATACAATAAGAGAATAGAATTACCTACTTATATAATTTTGGAAGATAAACTCCAATGTATGATCCTAATGCAGATACAATGCAAGGATAATTTGATAGATTTATTTTTCCTCTACTACATGAATTTAGGTCAAAAATTTAAAATCAATGAAAAATTAAAAGTAGTAACAAATTTGGGTCCAGCAGGTGGAGTAGTGGGTAGGGCACTGGAGTGCCAAATGAATGGCCAGGGTTTGAGTCCCAGACCTGGTGTCTTGAAAGTCATGCTGAATGTGGGTGCATGTATGAGCAAAATCCCAAGAGAAAATGGAGGAGAAGCGATTGTGGCATGGCCACCACTCTTTGGCCCGGGGATGGGGTGTGTGATCATTTCTCACTTTCTCTCTGTTTCTCTCTGGTGAGTGCATGCACCCTATAGCAAAAAACTTTTTAAAAAAATCTATCACAAATTTGAGAAAATATTAAGAAAAATAAACAGATAAAGGTTGATATTTTTAAAATTCCTATATTTGTAATCAATTAGAAAAATGAGACTAAGCCAATAGAAATAGAGACAGAGATTCAAATGGAAAGAGAGCAACAGGGAAAGCAAAGATAATTTAACAACACAGTTTTTAGCATATAAAAGGCAAAAGAAAACAAGGTAAGGGAATAAAAATACTAAATATTATTACATATGTAGGATAATTAAGGGGACAGAAGAAAACTTTAAAAACTTATGGCCAGTGTTTTTAAAAGAAAACCAAGAAGATATTTCACCAATTTCACAATGTCAGGAAGGGAAAAAAAAGAGCAATTGAGAAAAAGAAAGAACTTTAGAAGATTATGTGTGTGTGTGTGTGTGTGTGTGTGTGCGTGAATGCATTCATATATATTTGAAGTCAGACCTCAGTTGCTCATGGGGGATTGGTTTTAGGACTGTTCAAAGATATCAAAATCTGTGGATGCTTAAGCCCCTCCTATAAACTTATGTGATGTTTGTATACAAATCTGTGCATATCCTCTTGTGTACTTTAAATCATCTCTAGATCACTTATGAATAACTAATGACTACACATTACTTATTTATATGGATTCCAGGTACTTGATGTGTGGTAAATTCAAGTGTTGCTTTTGGGAATTTTATGGAACTTAAAAAAAAATATTTTTTGTTTGTGACTTTTTGAATCTATGGACATGAAACTGATGTATTTAAGTGCCAGCTGTATATTGAATCTCCAAATGTAAAAGAAAGACAACATAAAATGTGCTTTGGATTCAGTTTTTACAAGCTAAGCCTGAAGATTAAATTCTTTTACATCTAAAATAGGAGTACTTGTGTCTATCAGTTTTGAGCTGAAATATTGTGGTCCTGAATTTGCCATTTTTAACTTCAGGTCTCCCACATAGCCAAAGGTTGCCCGTCCAATCCATAGTTCATTTACATTACATCACCTGAGGGGTATTTAAAAGTTCATGAAATATGTATATTATGAAAAAATTATGCAAAGGACCCCTAATAGAATAAGCCCAAGAAGATATTCTCCAAGGCACATCATAGCCAGCCCATCCAAATCCACTAAAATTGGCAAGAGAGACATGTCAGATTACTTATAAAGTTTATCTAATCAGGCTAACCTCAGACCTCTCGTCAGAAACAATGCGAGCAAGGAAAGAATGGGGAAATATTTTCAAAGTGTTAAGTGAAAAACAGTTTCAACCAAGAATGCTATACCCAGCAAGATTATCTTTCATATGGAAAGAAAGAATAAAAACATTCTCAGATAAACAAGACCTGAAAGAATTTGCCAATAACAGACTCACTTTTCAAGAAGTTCTGAAAGGAGTGCTTTGCCAGGAAAACTAAAGACATATACAGAAATAAGAGAACAAAAGGCCACCAAGAAAATGACCGACTTAATGCTAGGGATAAGAAGTATCAATAATAACGTTGAATGTTAACTTCCAGGATTTAAACGGAAAGATTGGACCACAGTAACACTGCATATTCAATAGAAGAAGTGTTGAACATAAGACTGAATTGGCAAAATAGAATTTTATGACTTTTGAGTGAAACGTTACTGACTTTTTTTTAACTATGCTTTGTTTTCCTAATTTCTGCATTTTACTTTCCTTTGAGTTGTTGATAGGTTCAGCAATTTGTTAAAATATGTTTCTTGTTTATTTCTTTAAATGGAAACATAGACTTCCTTCCTGACCCCATTTGGAATTGGAAAATATTTGTGAGTATTCTTATTTTGTGGCAGAAGGATTATTTACATAAGTTCAATAATGTTTGTTGCATTGAATCAGAAATTGGAAATACTCATTATTGGACAGGGCTTTGACTGGAATGTCATATCTGAAGATTAATCAGAAAACTATGGAACTAAGGTGGATCTCAAGTAAGCCAACAGAAGCTCTTAGAAAGATGGCCTAGCACCATAAACAATTCTGCCTGGCAGAGAGGATTAGAGAAGATATATGAAAGAATTTATAGCATAAAATATCCTGGTCTTTTCCAGTCCAGCATTGTAATCAGTAGAGATTTGCAAAAGAGCAACCACACCAGAGGATTATCTTGAGAAAGACTTTAAATAAAGAAAAGAAGACTGATCTTTGCTAGCGGATGGTATATCACAGAATAATTGTAGGCAGGGCTGAATTGAGAAGGTTTATGTGTGACTTGTATGCTGGACATTGCTTTTCAATAATTTCAGTAGTTGACATGTAAATATTTTCTCAAAAATATTTAAAACCATACTGTCTCTGTTGAAATAGAGTCACAAACAAAATTATACAAAATTATAAGTAATATTTTGAACATTATCTTTAAAATTCAGTATTTTGAAATTTTGAAAGTTGTTTATTAACTGTCAAGAACTGTGGAGTATGAGCAAAATTTTTTTAATATATAAAGTAAATGGTTGTGGAAAAATGTAAAAATAAAGAACGAAAGAAAGAAAGAAAAGAAAAAGAAAAAAATGCATAGATTTCCAAAAATGATTTACAACACTATAAACTTGCACTTTAATTGTATTGTTCCACAAATTTTTTTAAGTCCTTTTGTATTTTTACTTTGTAACATCTATAAAGTTTTCTAAATTTTACCTTTTATATTCACTGGTGTCCTAAAGAGTTACCTTTTTTATCTTACCTTTTTTAGATACTTGACTTGATATAGAGAAGGAGGGGAATTAAATTATAGAGTACAAAAAGATAGTCATTAATGTAGCCTTTTTTTTTGCAGTGAATAATAATTATATGGTGTGACAGCACCATTGATCGCTAGATCTGCTTTCCCTTTTTCTATAGCACTAGAGTTGTGGCTGAACACAGGACTGCTCAGAACAACTAAAAAAGGTATTTCCCATACTTCCTTGCAACCAGTCCTAGGCATGTGCCTAAGTTCTCACCAATGAACTCTGAGTTGAAGTGCTGTTACCATCTGATCTAGGCCTTACATTGCTGAGTAAACACTTCTTTCCATTTTCCAGTTTGAATTTATTATTTATGGCTATACGCTTCCCTCCTGATCTTGTTCTATATTTTATAAAATGTCCTTATGTTTATTGTAACAAAGATAGTACCAGTTGCAAGAATTCAGTAATAACATAAGTTTTTCTCTAGTATAACCACGGTTGATCATCTCAATTGTTAAAGATGAGAGAATTATTAAAAAGAATAGATTCAGGGGAACCAGCAGTTAGCGTAATGGCTATGTCGCTGGACTCCCACGTAGTCGACCGCGGTTCGCATCCCGGACCCGGTGGCTTAAAACTCACTCAGGGTGCGTGTGAGTGCGTGCCCAAGATCCCGAGAGGAGAACGGAGGAGAAGGGATTGCAGCGTGACCATCCCCCCTGGGGGGTGATTTCTCACTTTCTGTCTCTATGTCTCTGTCTGTCTGGCGAGCGCACGCGCCCTATAGCGAAAACCTCTCAAAAAATAAAAAAAAGAATAGATTCAGTACATAATTTTTGAAAAAGTATTTTCTCATTTTTATTCAAATAATTTCTACTAAGCAGAAATTTTTATTTGTTTCTGTTTATTATTTTATTTTTTATTTTATGTCTATTTCAAATTCTTTTATACGTTTAATCCCATTATTTAGCTTGCAAAGTGAATATTCCAACATGTGCACATTTCTCCCCAGTCCAGTGATAATACTATAATGTTATCTTCCCTATTTCTTTGTCCCATTTATGCTAAGCCTCTCTATTTTTCTCCTCAACATCCTTCCTCAGGCTCTACTCCTTTACCCACCCTCTTCCTACACTATATCTTGTATTCACAATTATTTACTGTATTTCTGTATACTTTAGTTATTCAGTTTCAGTCATAGAGTGCGGACACTTGCTACATATTAAGTGGAGACGTACAATGTCTCTCCTTCTTAGCCTGGCTTGCTTCACTCAGCAGTAAATCTTCCATATTCAACCACTTTCTGACAAGAGCCAGCGTCTTATTGTTATTTTATGGCTGAATAGTATTCCATAGAGTATATGTGCCATAATTTTTCAATCCATCATCTGTTCATGGGTACCTGGTTTGGTTCCATGTCTTAGAATTGTAAAAAAAGTGCTGCAATAAACATCTATTTGCAAGCTCTTTTCCAATTAAGATTCTTCTGTCCTTGGGGTAGATATCAAGGAGTGGGATTGCTGGAACATATGGCAGTTCTATATGCAGATTTTTGAGGAATCTCCAAATTGTTTTCCACAGTGGCTGGACCAATTTACATTCCCACCAGCAGTATAAGAGAGTTCCTCTTTCACCACATCTCTGCCAACACTTACCATTTTTTTTTAATCTTAGTCATTCTGATGGGGGTTAGGTGATATCTCATTGTAGTTTTGACCTGCATTTCCCTTACAATGAGGGATGTTGAGCATTTTTTCATATGCCTTTTGGCTATTCGAATGTCATTCTTAGAGATTTTTTTTTTCAACTCATTCTCCCATCTTTTCATAGGGTTGATAATCTTCTTTCTGGACAGCTGCTTGAGTTCCTTGTGTATTCTGGTTATCAGTCCCTTATCTGATGTATAGTTTACAAAAATATTTTCCCATTCTAAGGGCTGTCAATTCACACTAATTACTGTGTCTTTTGCTGTGCAAAAAAACTTCTTAGTCTAATGTAATCCCACTTGTCTATTTTAGGGATTATCGACTATGCTTTGGTGGTCTTATTTAAGAAGTCTTTGCCTAACCCAATGTCTCCCAGAGTTTCCCCAGAGTTTTCCAGGAGCAGTTTTATAGTTTGAGGTCTTAGGTTTAGATCTTTGATCCATCTTGAGTTGATTTTTGTCAATGGTGAGAGGTAGAGGTTCAAATACATCTTTCTGCAGGTGGAAACTCAGTTTTTCCAGCACCATTTGCTGAAGGGATTTTCCTCTTCCCACTGTACTGACTGCTACCCTTTGTCAAAAATCAAATGGCTGTATGTTTGTGAATTTACTTCTAGGGACTCGGTTCTGTTACATCGGTCCACCTATCTGTTTTTATGCCAGTACCATGCTGTTTTGATTACCACAGCTTTGTAGCGTATTTTTGGGTCTGGGAGTGAGATGCAGCCCACTCCACTTTTCTTGTGCAGGATTTTTTTGGCAATACGAGATCTTTTATGATTCCAGGCAAATTTTATGATTGTCTTTTCTAGATCTTTAAAGAATGTGTCTGGCACTTTGATTGGGATTGCATTAAATATATAGATTAATTTGGATAGAATTGTCATTTTGATTATGTTAATTCTTCCTGTCCAGGAACATGGGACGTCCTTCCATGTTTTTGTGACATTTTCAATTTCTTTTTTTTAGCTTTTCATAGTTTTCCTTTTGGAGGTCTTTAACTTCTTTGGCTAGATTTATTCCTAGTATCTTATATTTTTTGTTGCTATCATAAATGGAATTACTTTTTTCTACAAATTTACTTTTAGAAGTGTATCCAAAATACCAAACAGAAATGTGTACCATACAAAATTAAAATATTGTAATAGTTCAATTATAAAAGATATGTTTGTGTATATCTAAGCCATTATTTATAAACTTAATATAAAATCATATTTTGACAATAATATACAGTGTTGTATATATATTTATATACATATATATAAATATACATATATACATACATATAATCTGGAGGAAATTACATAAAATTTATATTATGTAAAAATACTGGTAATTTTTATTATTTTCTGGCTATTTTCCTCCATTTGTAAGATATTTACTTATCTTTTTTTTTTTTTTCTTGAGAGGATTTTGCTAAGGCGCACGTGTGCTCACCAGAAAGACAGAGAGACAGAGAGACAGAAAGCAAGAAATTACCCCCCAGGGGGGATGTCCACACACAATCCCTTCTATTCTCCTCTCAGGATCTTGGGCACTCATGCACATGCGCATGGTGTGAGTTTAAGCCACCAGATCTGGGACTCAAACCGCAGTTGACTACATGTGAGTCCAGCAACATAGCCATTATGCCAACTGCTGGTCCCATTTGTAAGATATTTTCAATTAATTTATATTTTTGTAAACTAAAAAAAGTAGTAAAAAAGTATTTGACTTTATTAAGCTGTCTCTTTAATAATTAGGAAATTTGTTTGGAAGCATCCGTATCTGTAGATTTGTGTCTCTTTCAAAGAATCAACTTTTAGCAAAGGATATGGTAAAAATCAATTTAAATTAAAATATTTAGCATAGACTAACTGGTTGATTAACCTCCCTTTGCAAATTAAAATTCTCTTAAATTAGGGTATTTTTACAAGTAATACAAGAGCAAAGACACCAATAGCAGGAGGGTAAGAGGTCAAAAAACAATATTTGCAAAACCACAGTAAAAAGAATGTCAATTTTATTGGGCTTCAACTCATAAATTATATTACTCAAACTACATTTAGGTTTTACTTGTTCACTAATCTTTAGACTCTTACAAGCAGGCATTATTAATTTACTTTTCTTCTTACACAGTTCATATTTGGAAGGTGCAGTCTTGTCTGTGTTAGACAACCTTAACCAACCAACCAAAGTCACTAAACCCTGAAGAGCAAATTACAATGAACAATGTGCTAATCGGGAGTAATGATTGAGTCACACACCTTGCCTAGTGAGAGGAGTCAATTAAAACATCTAAACATAGCAACCAGCACATAAAAGTCAGATGCAAGTGGCCCATGTAGTGAAAGACAGACACATGGCTGAAAAAAGAGATGATCAGGAAGTACACAGAGAAGGAGTTTGGAAAATGTTTTTATTCTACTAATATTTTTTCAGGGGATCTTTCTGTTAAATACACACTATTTTATCTACTTTGAGAATGCAAACCTGTTTCTCATAACTCCTCCTTGTGATATCATGAAAACTTCCTAGCAAATTCCCATGACATAGATGGTAGGCAGGCACGGAATGCATTTCTTAGTTCTTAACTCCCTGTACCTTCTCCAAGCTTTCACCAATTTTACCCCACCTGTAGCTATCCATTATACCCACAGAGGATCTGACTTCTCGGAACTGCCCTGGATCCATATACGATACTAGTTTAAAACATTAGCAGTTGTCCTTATCACTGAGATTTAATCTGGAAACAATTTTATTCATAATTGTCTTTGTCTGATAGTTGACTCTCAATAGATGAAACATGATCTGGATTTGGCAATGACATTAATGGTCTCTTTCCTACCTAAACTTCATCCGTACATGTTTAGTATATTTGGTTAGCCCCATTGACCAAGTATCTGTTACCATGTTCTCACTTCACTTCCTTTCCTTGGTGTGGATAGAGTAATGGACCTCCTCACCTCATTCCTACCATATCCTTTCACCATAGGCTCTACCACCTAAGCTCCTGGATATTCTCTGACTACATGCACCAAGAATCTAAAAGAATACTCTTTGGTATAGATTAGTCAGTCTATTCAGTTTCCATGGGTTCAATGAATTCATACTTGTAATTACAATCTGTTCATACAACCTTTTATCAATTCAGCCACCATGCTTAGCCTCTCCTCTATGGAGAACAGGATAGTCTCCTAATTTTAGTTGTTTCTTTCATATTAATGAACCAGGCACAGTTCTATGTTAGAAATTATTATTTTTCAGAAGGCTCCACACAGAATTACATACAGTTCCCTGCCATGAATTCCCTCTTAGACACAGGCAATAGTTTAGATTATACTTTATTTGGACACAAAAATTGGCATTTTTTAGTGACTGCCTATTGTTCCATATAATGATGACCCACCTGCAAATAATAATCAATTCTCTCTTGGTCTGTCTTTCATTCTTTGAAAATTCATATCTTTTCCTTTCTTTCTTTTTTTATTTTTAACTTGCCCCAGGGCACATCCTGGATTGAGAGAGAGAGAGGAAAAAAAGAGAAAATGAGAAAAATGAGAAACCAACCTCCTATTGGAGATAGTCTTGCTGTAATCCCTTCTACATTTCTCCCACCTTTGGGGATTTGAGGCACGCACAGTGAATATGCCTGGCCTGTTTTTCAAGCTGTTGAATCCAGGACTTGAATTGCATAGTCAGTCAGGTGGTATCCAGCCTCTTTAACCACCATGCCACCAACTGGCCTGGAAATTAAAGACAATCTCATGTGACTTTTCTATTTTGAATACAATCACTGAGTAGTAGTAGTAGTGGTGGTGATTCAAATTCCAAGATATTTGACCCTCCTGAGAGTCAAAGAATAATGATATCTTTGTCTTCATACTTCTAAATTTTGTACCTCTTCAACATTCCAAAAAACTTTCCCATTGATTGTACAATTGCCTTTTTTAGCTGTTCTATATATAAGATAAGCTCTTTATAAAAAAAAATTTTGAACCAAATTGGCCTCACCTTTGGCTATCTATGACATAGAAAGTAACAGTGTTTTAGAATTGAAAAGGACACATGACACTTTTAAAACATGATGAGAACTACATTTCCATCACTGAATCTAGGCGGGACCTCTGACAGCTTCAAACAGTACAGTATGCAGAAGTGACACTGGCTTTCAAAGCTGGTCATAAAAGACCATAACACTTTGTCTTCACTGTAGCAAGAGTTTAAAATTTAGCTGTCCTATGACTACCATGCTGGAGAAGCCACATACATACTCATAACTCCTGTCAACTTCACTTTTTTCCCACTAAATGTCTTACTAGGTCCAATTTACTATTTAAGCCTGTTGAAATACTTTTATATTTTGACACTTTTATAAAATGTATTTGACCATTTATAATCTTGAGGTTACTTCACATTAAAAAATAATATCATAGTTTTCCATCTCTTCATTCTAGTGTCTCTCTCTTCGCCCTTTATAACTAGTCATGAATTCTACATCTTATTTATCTAATACAAAAGAAAGAAATCTTTGAACACAAACTGAGCAGCAATTGATTCAATGTGTAAGGATATAAATGCAATCTATAATTTAAACCTTCTCTTACATTATTTCTTCTCTGCAGCAGCCTGATGAGGGAGATATTAGTACAGGTAAAGAAACTGAGGCTCATGGAAATTAAGTAAATGCTGGAAAGCTGAAATTTAGCACAAGTTTTCCACTCTCCCATATCTCTGCTTTAGCTTTGTACCACAGCACCAGAACTAGGACATCAGAAGTTAGCAGAGATGACTCTGCACAACACTTCAGCCAGTAAATTAAGGCCCACCCAAGGCAATTGACTAGTGTCCTCTCTGGAGTTTGGCTGTACAATTTCTCTTGGAAACTGAACTGCTAAGAAGGCTGAGAACAATAGTTATTTTCAGTCACGGCAACAAAGCTAAATACATTTTATATAAATAACTCAGAAGGTCTTGCTCTAAGAAAATGTATCTGGCAAGGAAAGTAACTCATCCTGGAAGAAAAAACTATGGAAGGGGGAAAAATTATGAAAGGATGACTTTGAAAAGAGGTAAAGGTAAGAAGTGAATGCAAAAACAACTTTGGTTCTGTTGGGGATATGCTGTGGTGTGTGGTTAGGCAGAACACTTGCTTACTTCTGGAAGGAAGACAGAAAACCACTGAGTCCTGGACCTGATGACTTGCTTTCTCACTTTCCCTCTCTTTCTCTCTGTGTCTCTCCCTGGTCAAATTAAAATAAATGAATGAATAAATAAAATAAAATAAGTAATTCTAAAAAAAATAATTAAATGCTAAAAGTCATTATCTCTCTTCCCCAAATGTGTTTCTTCCTTTGCATCCCTGATACTAGGTAGTGATATCTCCACTTACATAGTCACCTAGATAGAAACATAGGTATATTCCTCGATTTCTCTTTTTCCTCTCCTGGTCACCATGCCATTTTGAGTTAATGTATTAAAATACTCAAATCCATTGATTCCGTTTTAATGTCACTGACAATGTTTTAAATCAAGCCATCATTAACTCTCTCCTCCTCAACAGTAATAATCCTAAATGTTCTTCTTGCTTCCATTTTCTTCCTACTTTGATGCAGGATACAAGCTGCCATGGTAGTTTTAGGAAGCAAAACCTGATCACTCATTCCAACATTTATGAAACAATATGGAATGTGCCATGCCATGTGCTGGAGAAAAAAGTAAACCAAGTCCAGTCTCCACTCTCAAAAATCTAAGTCTAGTGGCTTATTGAGGAGTGTATCATTATGATGTAAAAGTTAATAATGTAGAAAGAAGTAGGTATAGGATGACATGGAAACATAGGTGTGAAACAGAATGTATTCTTGAGAGAGTTGCCCCATTTAATTTTACATGGTGTCCTTACTCCAGCTTTAATTTATGGGATTCTGTATAGATTCTTTAATAGCATTTGCATTTGTTTTAATGGATAAGTTGTAGTTTGTCAAACCTGCATTTGAGAGCTAGCTTGAGTCAATAAAAATAGTGCAGATTTTCTTCTGTGTATCCTTCCTCCAACAGTGATTTAAACCAAAGGCATCAGTTCCACTAAATGCAGCATTCAGCTATTTCATTTAAGTTTTTAAGTTCTCAGTTTTGATTGCTAGAGGTGAAGTCTTAGGTCGGTCTCACAATTTTCTCAAGTGACAGCTTGAAGTTCACACATTGCTTGACTCATTCTCCCAAGGTGAATGATCTGAGTGTGGCTTAATTTATTGTACATGGCATTTATAGACGAGACCTTTAATGTCCCCAAGACAGGGAAGTGCCTCTATTTTTAAAAGTTCTATGGCATGCCTTTTCATTCTGAATTTTCCCTTAGGTCTTCATTAATCCATTTCCACATTGGGACTGCCTTTCTGCTCCTATTTGACAATTTTGTCATAAAGTAAATCTTGTCTTTTATTTATTTATTTTTTTTCAGGAAAGGCAGAATAGAAGAGAACCTTGAGAAGAAAGATGGCTTCTAACTCACCCACAACACAGCCAGCATTCTTAGCAGAGGTGCAAAGGATGTAAACTGTGGAGACAGTTTTCTTGACTCTTTCTGCTAGCTTTGTCTGCTACTTGTCCTCAGCTTCTGTTTACTTGTCTGAAAAGTGGGATTAACACTACAATATAAATCTGACAGTCATGGAGATTTTTGAAAATTTAAAATTCTGATAACCCTTAAATACTCTCCAACATAAAATGGCATAAAACAAAATAAAAATAAATTACTACCTTTCCGTCTAATCTTTCTACATGTAAGTGAACAATATCCTGTTAAAGATTTCTTCCTGGGTCCAGTAGATGGCATGGTGGTCAGGGTACTGGATTCTGACATGGCTAACTGCAGTTCAAGTCCTGGACCTGGTGTCTTGCTTTCTCACTTTCCGTCCTTCTCTCTCTCTCTCTCTGGTCCAATTAAATCATAATAATAATAAACCAAAGATTTTCTTCTCAAGTACACATAGTGTTTCTGCTTTGTTTCCTTTGATTTGTGTTTGTTACATACTTAATATGAGCACATATGCAAAGAGGGGAGCAGCATGCAGGACTGGATGCCAACACTAGGTCATCAATCTGCCCAACTAACTAGAGGAATCATCATTTGGATATTAACAGAACATATCACTAAAAAAGAAGCATTTTTGTATCTTGAATAGATTTTCTGCAGGTTGTTAAATCTTCCTGTAGTACATAGGTTGATAATAAGACTATCTTATATGATGGTTTTGAAAATTCATGAGGACATAATATGGATACAACCTAATATAGTCACATTCCCAAGCTGGGCACCCAATAAAAATTTATTTTTGTTCATCTTCTTGGCCAGGAAAATGGTATTGATCTTTTTATCCATACCCTTGTCACATTCTAATATAGACTGTTTGGGACACCATTAGATCTATTTGTTGTCCAAGAGTATATTCACAGGCAGTATCCACACAACACATTTTAGGTTTATAAAACAAGCTTCTTTATATCTTCCTCACAGTTTTTAAAATTTATTTATTATTTTAATTTCTGTAGCAATTATTTTGCCTCAGGCTAGCCCTGGACCAATGTCTAATGTCCATCATGGACTTAATTCCCACATGGGCATCATGTACATAGCTTCAGCATTTTGCTTGCTATGATTTGGGACCAGCAGTTGGCATAATGGCTATGTCACTGGACTCCCACGTAGTCAACTGTAGTTTGAGTCCTGGACCCAGTGGCTTAAACTCCTGCCGGGCACATGTGTGTGCATGACCAAGATCCCAAGAGGAGAGTGAAGGAGAAGGGATTGTAGGGAGGCCATCCCCCCGGAAGGTTATTTCTCACTTTCTGTCTCTCTTTCTCTCTCTGTCTTTCTGGCGAGCATACACGCCCTATAGCGAAAACCTCTCCAAATAAATAAGTAAATAAAATGTGGATGGTTGTCCTACACAAAGAGCAGAATGCAGTATGTTATTGTGTTCTATTAATGGATTAGTACAGTTAGCATTGTCTTGCTTTATAAAATAGTTCCACATATGTTTGTTAAACGAATGGAGGAATGAATAAATGAGAGAAAAAAAAAACTGGAATCTTCACATTTGCATAAATAAATGGAAATACAGAAAGACAACTAATGCTATGATTGTCGGCTGTTCCTCTCCAAGTTATTCATGAAGATGAAGTTTAGATTGTGCCTTTAATAAGCCAGTGAAGTATGATAGGAGATGCATGCCTACCCCTGCTCACCTGCTGTGTTCAATGTGCCCCAAGGTCACTGTTATCTCTAATGTCCTGGACCGTACCTGGGCAGGCAACAGAACCCTATGATCCTCCATTCTAACAGTTCATTTCGCTGAACACATTTTTCTGTCTATTGAACTTCTGGTTTTCCTCTTAGAATATATTTGATGCCTAATCACTAAATTGGGAGACTGATTTCTTAGTTTAGTTTCCTTCTAGGTGCTTTCCTGCTTTGTCCATCCCTGGCCGATAACCAGATATCTTTGGGGTCTTTTCCTGTATTATTTTTGAAATGCCCTCTTATCAGACCTAATCCTTTAGTGTCACCACTGCACAGTAGTGTGTATCAAACCTAGGTTTATCACTCTTTTCTGTGTCTGGTCTTAGCATCATTGTCTTGATTGATTGTCCCTAGATTCTACTACGCTGACCTCAAATTTATTCTCGTTTGCCTGGTAGGGGCTCCAAGTATGCTGTGAAGCCAGTTACCCATCTTTGGCAGTTGTGTGTTATTCTCACATTGAGATATTTTATGAAAATAAGTATAACTCAGAATGTAAAACGATCTAAGACTATTGGCAAATTGTGCATGTGGCAATCTATCTGATAAATGATGTACAATTATGTTTGTTTTAAATATGAATATGAACACTCATGCAGTTGTCTATTTACTTGTCAATTATTCCCTACAGGGGGATTTCGTTATTGTTGTCTTTTGTTATTAAGATACATTTACTTCCTTGCGCTTGTGTCCCACAAAAGTTCCATTCAACATTCGCCATTCAAACATTGTTGACAAGCCTCAAGGTGCGAAACATTATATTGGTACTCTTTTTTCTTTTTTTTTTTTTTGTAGCTCACAGCCCAAAGAGTAAGTTCTATAGATTTTGTTTCTCTTTTACACTTAGGTATTTATTTTAATTGCCGTGGGGCACATACATTCCCCAGAAAGAGCAAAAGCGAGCGACAGAGAGAGAGGGAGAGAAACCAATAAAGTACCCCTCAGTGGGGAGGAGGTCACATTGAAATCCCTTCTCTCCCATGTCTTTGTCCCATCAGGACCTTGAGCGTACAGAGACATGCACTTGTCATATTTATCAAGCTGAGAGTAAGAACTCAAACTCTGTTCAGTGATGTGGGGCCCTGCTCTCATAGCCACTGGGTCACATGGCTGGTACTCTTTTGCTTTTATTTATTTCCTTGATAAATTATCTTCTGTATTAACTGCTTAAAAGAAGAGGAACAATCTTGATGCTATTGTTCACTGAACTATCCTTAGGACTTACAACAGTACTACAAATATGATAGATGCTAAGAAAATTAATATGTAGGCAAGAGTACTGAGTTTCAAGAGGACTAAGTTAATCAAACTTAAGTGTGTATTAGTCAACTCTATCTCAGAACACCTCTAAGCAGTTCAGTGAAAGGTCTGAATTGTCAGATACACTTAGAGCTTAGAAGGGAGACTTCCTACCTATAACTCCAGACATCCTCAGGGATCCTGAATTGAGGAAAACTTTTTGGTGTCCAGGAGGAAGACTAGAGTTTATATGGATGAAAGAAAGCAGGAAATCATAAAAACTGCATCTATTCTCATGTAGACAGGGAAGAAAAATAGAGTTTCCATTTAAAACTGCTTAGTATGAGACAGAAGATAAAATTTTTTTCTTATGGAATACCAAATAATATCTTCAAATTCCACACTGTCACCCTCTTTGAGTGTGGATTATATTCAGTGACTCACTTTCAAAGAGCACAGAAAGATAAAAACAGTAATGTACTGTGGAAAAAACTGGAACCACTTTTGCCAAATCATGACCAGAAAAAAAAGACATCTGATACATTGTTACAGTTTGTTTTTTTACCTTTAATTTAATAAGTAGGGACTGCTAATTTAAAGTATGTTCATCACTGAGTATTTACAATACGTTAACCATGAACTGTAAGTACATGTATTGTTCTTTCTTCTTATTGAATTTTTTGGGATATATCTTTGCTATAAGGTGCATGTGCTCACTGGACAAAGAGACAGAGAGTGAGAAATCACCTTCTAGGAGGGATGACCATGTGGCAATCCATCCTCCATTTCTCCTCTCAGGATTTTGGACACTCCCACACATGTACCCAGTGTGAGTTTCAAGCTACCGGGTTTGGGACTCAAACTGTAGTCAACCACATGGGAGTCCAACGCCTTAACAACTATACCACTTGCTGGTCCCGTAGATTGTATTTCTAACAGTTTAGTGGGGTAAAAATTAATATGATTCTGCATCAATGGTATATTTTCTTCTGAGAGTGCCTACAAGTTGGTCACTATTAAAGGCAGTCACATTTGGTTCAATTACATAAAATTGAGACATAGTCATCTTTACTTGTTTTTGCAAGATACATATCATTGATAACTTTCTGAGGGATTTTACAGATAATAATAACTTTCTTAGGAATATTGTAATGGTCTTCCATATTAAACATTTGAGTTTATCATAACTCACAAAATTCCTGGATCAAAAATATACTTTGCTATAGATTGTTTCAGAAGGTTTTATATAATATCTTTCCTCAAACTTACAAACTATCTTGTCTCTCCTGCACGGACATCGTCTGGGGCATATTCGAGAGTGAAAAGTCTATTTTCTGTGCACCCTAAAGAAATGAGCCTGCTGAGGCAACTGCTGTCTGGTGAAGTGTTAAGCAGGCTTTCTTCCACCTTGTTAAGAGCAGTAGAAGGTTACTGTGGCCGTGGCTTCATTAGAGAGCAAACTCACCTTGTTGGCTGTGTATTATCTTTGGTTCCCCCTGTGGATCTTTTTTTCACTTTATTTTCTTCCCTATGACATCTATCATTGAGCCTGAAAGAGAACCAAAAAAAAAAAAAAAAGATGAGATTTTTTAGTTCCTTGGGTTTATCTACCCGAAGCTCAGTGATACGATACCACAAGGCCTACTGCAATAACAGCTAGCTTATGCTAAAGGCCAAACCCACCACAGAAAAATAGTCCTCTATATTGCAACAAAAGTAGTGCTTATAAAATGTGAATTTAAAATACAATAAAGAAAATTATTTCTGGAATTTCTCCTAAGTAGGATACTTTTTAAATAGTGATTGCTTTTTTTTCCCCACAAAATGATATAAAAAACAGCAATGCTATTTGTCCCATAGTGATGTTTTTAAAAATAACATTCTCTGGGCTGGTGCAGTGGTAATTGAGTTGCTCAGTAGAAGCTGGACCCCCCCGCTCCCCAGTGATGACTGGGTTAGAACACTGAAAAGGCAGGTAATATTATCCCATAGATAACCAGAATTATAAATTACAAAACCACTTCAATAAATAACTTTCTTGACTATCATGAGTTTTACCAATTTTCAACTAGTCAAATCATTTCTAGCTAAAAGACTTAATATCTAACAGAGTAGTCAGTAATAAAAAGTAAGGCATAAAGAATTTAAGAACTTCATTTTATAAAATTTTATAATTCTGTTTTATTTTGGCCAGAGGGTGTGTGTGCATTCACTGGAGGGAAACAGAGAACGATAGAGCATCTCCTAATGGGGTAGTCATACAACAACACTTTTTCCACAATTTCTCAATTCTTGTAGGATTTTGGACAAAGACACATACTTGCCTGGCATGTTTTTTATGCCACTGAGGCCAGGATTTTAACTGTAGTTGGTCATGTGAGTTCCAGTTCCCAATGTATAGTGTACAGTGTTTAACCGTAGTGTGAGGGGGGCAGCCCAAAAGTTTGCTCTTTTTTTTCATTAGAAACCATATTGGTCAGGTTGAGTATTTCAAAACATATTTTGTTGATCAATTTGAAATAAAAAATAAGGCATTCCATAAACAGAATAAGAATAAGCAAGTTTATAATAGTATAGACTTGTAAAAATATGAGCTTATTAGGTCTTGGTTTATTGCAAGGGTTTTTTGATCAGCTGGTTTCCTTTTGCTGCCTTGACTCCTTGTAGTTCACTCTCAATCCAGTATCCAGCATCCAGAATGATTCTTTTCTAATCAGGTCATGTCACTCTTCTGTTCAAAATCTCCAATGAACTTCCATCTCTGTCAGTATAAAAGCCAAAGTCCTTTCAATAATCTTTGGATCCTTGATACTAGGTTCTTGTTCTATCGCTAGCCCTATTCAATTCCATCTCAATGGACCGACCTCCTTTTGGTACCTTGACTATGTCTGGAAAACTTTCATCTCACGGGATCTGCCTTTACTATTCCTTCTTGAGACACGCTCCTCCCAGGCCATCCAAATGCTTGTCTCTCTTACCTCATTGAGATATCTGCTTCAATGTAATCCCCATGAAGACTTTCATATTTTATCTCATTTGAAAGTTTCTAACTCTTTTTGACTATTTTATTTTTAATTTTTTTTTCTTAGTCAAGAGGATATGAGGTGGGGCATAATAGAAGACTAGTCATTCTCTTGTTCCTATCTTCCACCATAATCTTCCCTACTAATAATCTAACAACCAGAATTATTGTTCGTTTTTTTTTTCAAATATGTCAAACTCATCCATGCCTTATGACTTCTGTACTTGATTTCCCTCGTGCCTCAATTCATCCTCCTGGTATATTGCCCTTTGTTGAACAGGACTTTAATCAAATGTCCCTCCATGAGATGTCCATCTCTCTGAATATGTCTGCCTTATCTTTTATCACATCACCATCATTGTTGGCCACTGTGCCCGTTTGCATTATTTTCACAGTCCTCAACAGAATTTGAAATTCCATTGTCAGTTTTTCACTATGTGTGGTCTGTTCCTTCTATTAGTCATTTCTGTGAAGATAGCATGTCCACAGTTGCTTCCCCATTATAGGGCAGTGCTTGATCTGTAAGAAATAGTCCAAATATATTTGGTTGATGTTTTCCAAAATGAACATTTGCAAAAGGAAAGAGGAGACAAATAATGAAAAGAATTGATAGAATATAATTTCCCTAATATCAAAAAGACTTACATTTTTAACTGTCAGCAATGTGAACTAGAAGCAATATTAACAGGAAGAGGTTTATTTTGTGTAGTGTCACAAAGTCCCAAAGCAGATATCTATGGGTTGATGTAGCCATTAAGGAAATGCATCAAGGTCTTTTCTAGCTTTCTTCATTGCCATTCTTAGGATGGATCTTTCATTTTCATGGTCCAAAAATGGCTGCTATCTCCCCAAGTATTAAGTCTGTATTCCAGGCAGAAGAAAATGAGAATTTCCAAGAAAAAGAGCACACACTGGGTGATACTTCTATGATTATAAAAAAGAAAAGAATCCCTGCAGGTCCTACTTGGTACACTATTATTAACATTACATTTGTCATAACAATGTCACTAGGTTGCATGACCAACATTATGTTCCACGCATCAGGAAATCGATGCATTTACTAACTACAAAGGCACTGGAAAGGTGCTAGGTGAATTCTAAATATAACACATTTTATTTTCCTTTCTCGGTTGAAACGAACACATTTTGTTTTCAGGTATTGCACTGTCAAGGGGCAAGCGCCAGATTTCGTGTATAAGTTAAAATTATTTATAAAACGTTCCTTTGTACTTTAATAACTACCTCTTTGGGATCCAAAAATACTCTAACATTATATTAAATCTCATTCAATATATCAACTCCTTCAATTTAACTAGCACATAGTAAGTAGGCTAGCATATTAAAACTTTTAGCTCATATTTTGATGGTTGTCAGTTTTATGTATGTCAAAGAAAAACTCTTAATTATGTGGCAGAATGAGACAAAATATCTTCACCAATTTCTCTGCAATGATTGATTATATACTGGTATTGTCAGTGGCAGGATTAATATATTTTGCTTAATTAAGATAAGGATGTCGCTTCCTTGCAGATTTTACTAATAGAAAGTGTATTGGTATTGTATCAGAAATCTCTGCCAAAGTCAGCCTGAGCAGAAACTTGGAAAGTTCACGAATGAAAACAGATCTACAAGCTCTCACTTTGTGTCCAAGCAATAGTCCTTTCCTATAAGAAAGCAGGATATCCTTCAAGTTCTATTTCTCCACAATGAACTAATTACTCCCTGATTGCAGTCGGCATTGTGTTTCAATATTAATTCTAAAAATCACTCCAAATGTGTTATTTTATTTGTCACATAAAGGCTCTTGCATTGCATCAGTTTATTCCTTCTTTCAGTCAAGGACATCACCCTCCATAGGATATTATTTAGTATTTGAGGTTACACAATTTTTATTACTCGGAGTTTTCTTTTGAATTAGTCATAGCTCCACAGCCATTTTGTGTGCATCCTGAGAGAAGAGATTCCAGCCTGTAATCAATACTTATTCAGAGTAAAAGTGGCAGTGTGAATTTACTTATCTCATTCTCATCATAAAGCGTGCCGTACCTGGGTGCACGTGCAGGACCCATTAAGCATCTGCCCATTCATGGGATCATGAGAGTTGTTCATGAAACTATATTTCCTACATGCTGTAAGACTTTGCATGTTTCAAGATAGTCCTACAAGTTGTTATAAGACATTAGTTCAACTGTTTTAATAACAATCAAATAACAGTAGATTATACAAGATAAAAAGGTTTATTTGGGGTTTATATGCATGTAATTAAAAGACTGAGATCATTGATTGTTTGGGCTGAGTTTTCTCAGTTAGGACACCCAGGCAGTCTCAGAATTCTTCACTGTCATTGTCATTTCTAAGGGTTTCTTGTCCTCAGGAATGAATCTGGTTCACTAGCATCCTATCAGAATTTCAGTTCATGGAAAGAAAGAAAGTAAAAGTGAAAGAAAAGCTGCTTCCTTTTAAGGATTTGGTCCATAAATTGTATATCTCATTTCAGCCTGTTGGTCCAAATTCGATCATTATCCCATATCTAACTGCGAAGGAGGCTCATAAGTATTGCCTATATCTGGGAAGCCATGTACCCACCCAAACTGGGGAATCATTTCCAATGGAAGGAGAAATAGTTATTAGGGGTCAGTGAGTGGTCTCTGCTACAACAGGATTACTCACTCCTTAGAGTCAGCACTTTGACTATAAACTTTAGTCTTCTGATTTCAGGTACCTCTGTTTAATGATACTTGAAAAGGCTCATTCATTCTAAGGCTTTGTAAAGGTCAGAAAATGATGAATTGAAAGTGAAGTAGCACCATAAAATCAACTATATACAGTTTATAAAAACAATTAACCCTAGGAAAAGTTTGCAACAATTTACTGATAACATATGGGTCTAATTATTGTGTAGTCCAGATGTTAACTATCAATTTCTCCACGTAAACTTATCATTTAGACAGGAAAGGGTAAGAGAAATCTGTCCTTGCTTCTTGATCATCCTTCAGGTTTTGTTTGTTTAATGCATCCCGAAGTTATACTGTTGCATCCCACAACAGTTTATGTATCAGAAATTCAAATCATATCTTTTACTTCCTTAAATCAAAGTTGATATGCAATTGAAATTAACTCTGCTTATTCTTTTTTATTATCAAAAATTTATGTTTGGGAATTCACATTACTTATCAGCAGTGTTTTTCTTTTTGTCTTTATTTTTGTTCCAAATAGCTAATGGAAATGTACATACAAATCCGAGGACACCCAGAAATATGGCTGCCTTCAACTACATACTATACAGGTTGTTACAGAATGTTCTCTTCTCTTTGTACTTTTTTCAGACAAATATATTTCTGACAAATTTAGAAGCCTGGAAAAACTTGGAGCCTGGGAAATATTTCTCTGCTACTTGAGGTCTTTTCAGCTGATATTCTGTGAGTCTCAGCAGCAGAGTAAAAAAATATTTAATTTGTTACTTAACATGTTATGAAGACTGACATGTGTTATATTCTACAAGAATACAAGTATATTTTAGAGAAAAATGAATCAGCCTTTACATACAGAAATAGAAACAGCCTTTCTCTCTCTTCCTCTCTCTCTAATACACACAAACACATACTATACACCATAGCATTGTCATGATGTAAATGAAAGCAGAAATGATAAGTATAAAATATTTAGAAAACTGAAGATGAATAGAAGCATATCCCCTTTTTTCCCAAGTTTCTAGGAAGGTATCTTTCTTTCTTTCTTTCTTTTTTTTTTTTTTTAGAAAATTGGAACACGTAGTATATATTCTGAGAATCCTTTCATTATAAAGAACTACCTAACAAGATGAATATGTAAAGTGTATACCCTGATAAGTTTTCAGCAACTGTCTTCCATTCCTTTCAGGCATCCTGTTAGACACCTCCATGACATTTAGATCACTCCTCGGGTATATATTATCCCCCACCTAAAGTAAACAGAAATTCAAGATGCAGCATAAGTAAGAAATAGCACAGTTGGTCACATTTTCAAAAGTCAAAAGGAATGTGACATATTTAATGTAGTAGAATTAATGGCAAGAATGTGGGTTGAACTTGCACCAGATAGAGTGTGTCTGTGGAAATACCGTGCAGTATAGGTAAGTTAAGATCAAATTCTACATGAGGTCCTGGCACCTGAGTAATTAGCAAGTTTCAGCTGCATAAATATGCTTATTTAAAACATTATTCATATCACATCTCATCCTGTCATTGTGCATTGTGCTCTCTTAGTAGCTGAGGTATTCTGGCATAGCGGGTTGTGGTATCTCAGAGAACAACACTCTCACATTTAGTCCGTTTTCTGTTTACTACAGCCACTGATTATCTTCTCCAGATTTAGAAAAACAGCTGTGATACTTTTCTTGACAAACAAGATTAAAATCCCCAGAGGTCTTTATCATTTTCACTGACTTCTGCACCCTCAAAATGGCTTATTTGTCACATCAAACTGAAACTCCCTGCCATTTGTTGAACCTTTGAGTACTATTTCATTGTTCCAATTATTTTTGAATGAGAATGTTCTCACTTCTTACAGATTACACACTTCCATGCTTCATATTCAGGGCGACACATTTCTTTATAAAGTTGATAAACAATTTTGAACTCCAAATTATGCCCTACATGTCACAAAGCTGCAGCTGTAAGCTGCAGCATTAAAATATGAGCTGAGAGTCGACATCAGAACAAACAAGGTCCTCATCGAATAACTGCTACGATTAGGTTCATTTTTATCACTTGCTAATTACTATATCTGTTGGGTTGAAGGGAAAATCCAATATGCCACTTTTAGAGGGCTTCACAGCCAATGCAATACTGGAGCTAGGGTTAACACTTTGTCCTCTGCATCTTTCTATAAAAAATATATGCTGCTTTATCAATCCGTTCTGTGTGTATTGAGAACCTATTATTCATTTGCCTGTCATTGTTCCATGTATTAGAGATAGACTGAATAAACCACAATCCCTGCTTGCAAAAATTTCGTCATCTATTTAAAGGAACATACAAGTAATAGGCAAAGTTTTGAATGAATGAAAACACATTTATGAATATCAAGCCTTAAAAGGAGAAGGAAGCAAATAATAATTTGTAGTTGAAATAGGTTATCTGCAACATGAGAAAAAAATCTGTCAAGGACATCAACAAAGAAGTTCCCACTATATGTTATATTTGTAACACTGAGGAATTAGGAAATAAAAATAATAAAGTGTTTATTTGGGAAATAACAAAAAAAAAGCATGCACACCGGACACTTCAATTCTACCCTAGATGAATTTCCTTCACCTTCCATTATAGATCATTTTATAGAATCTTTCTGAGTCATATCATTCACTGAGCAGCTAGAAAAAGAGGACAATGTGTTTTCACAGGCTCTGTTATGTAAGTATCTATGTAAGGCACAAAACAATCTTCCCTTATAACCTCCAGAAAGGGTTTCCTTTTCCCTTCTATTGTAACCTCAAATTTATAAAAGCTTAGATTTATTCAATGAAGAAGTAATATTCAGGTTACATTAAAACTAACACATACTATGTGTCACATATAATGAACTGAGTGACACTTAAGTCAAACAACATTTGATTCAGTAGATTTTCAGTGGATAGTCTTCTGGTGTTTATTTCAATAAAATTTTGAACTATAAATGAGAAAGATCATTTAGTTATTCTTTTCCTCTTATTTCTATTTAGGTCTTTTTTTTACTTTTCTATTTTCAAAAGACATCATATATATATATATTATTTTTTGCATTCCATCACTGTATGTCATTAGAACACACAAACTACAGGAACATAGAAAAACACTTGTACATGCATGCTTACTGCAGCATTATTCACAATTGCTAAGACATGGAATCAACCCAAATGTCCATTTAGGGCTTTTCTTAGCCTGGACAATGTAGGCTTTGTTCCCTGTGGACATTTCTGAGTTGATCCTTTCTAAAATAACAAAATACCTCTCCTAGGGTTTGTGGGGATATAATATAGTCCCCTTTGCTACCTGCCCAGGGAGAAGCTCTGATGAATGTCAGTTGACAAGCACTATTCATCAGTGGACTTGCTGTTTGCCAGCATGGCTGGAGCAGTGGAGCTCTGTTCCCGAGGACCATGTTCACTTCTGCAGGGAAAGCAGCATAAAAAGGAATGAGAAATTCCAGTGAAGCAAGTCTCTAGTCAGACGAGCAGTTTTCCAGTGCTAGTCTATCAATTACTCGACCAAAAACACACGAAATAATATTTAAACCATAGGCTTCTCAGAAAATTTTAGTAAATCACATAAGCATCTGTAGTAAATCATATTATTTAATATATTGATCCTTTAAAAATATGCATGAATATTTACCTTAGCATATAAGACAATGTGTTGATATTACAAATATGTGACATAATATTTTGTTCATGGAAAAATAGTATTTTAAGGTTATGACTTATTTATTTTTTTAAGAGAGATTTTTGTTATAGGGCACATGTGCTTGCTAGAGAGACAGAGAGAGAGACAGATAGTGAGAAATCATCACCCAGTGGGGATGGCCATGCCACAATCCCTTCTGTTCCATTCTCCTTTGTGAATCTTGGGCACACACACACACACCTGGAGTGAGTTTAAGTCACAAGGTCCAGGACTTGAACCATGGTCGACTACATGGGAATCCAGTGATTAAATTATTGTGCCATCTGCTGGAACCAACATTGTGACTTACTAAATTTCATGAATTACTTAACTCATTTACTTAATCAGAACAATGTGGGTGTTTTGCTTGTTCACCATAATCTTCAATGTACTATATTAAAATGATTTCATCCCTCTTTCAAGTACCAACGGGATGAGATTTCATTTTCTCTGATATGTCATTACCTTAGCAGTGATGGAGCTGCTAAGGATGAAGAATAAGCCAATTGAAGGAGACTGTGGTTTCCCACAGTCTTCCCTCCATTGTATAATTATCATATTAATTACCAAGGAAGACTACTTCAGATTTGGCCTTGGGGAGGGATTTTTCTAGGAAAAACAAAACAAAACAAAGCAAAAAACAGAGAGATCTTATTTCCATGGACCTAAATACAACCAATTACCTAGTCCTGTGGATTGTCCTCTCTCTTTATTCCTTAACCTTATTCTTTTTTGCCATTCTTACATTCTTTCAGGCTACAATAATTAGATGCTATCATAATAAATAGGTTGATAAACTCACTTTTTCTAACTCTCTATCTAATCTTCTTTCCCTACTCTCCCTTTTGTTCCCTTACCCTTTTACTATGTTTCTCTTCAAATATAGTTTTGTTTTTGTTTCTTTTTTCTGACTTCCTCTTCTTTATTGATTTTAGTAAATATCTTTTCAGTAGCTTCAAAGCCCTTCACACAATCCCTAACCAATCCTTATCATTCACTAAATTTCACAGACTGCCAGAATAGAAACAGACTGATTCACAGGTATCACATTATTTTTCTATTATTACTAGTTTGGTCTGTTTCCACTTCTTAAAATAGCCGCATAAAATGCCACTTGTACTTAGAAATCTCAACTTCCAGCTACCTCTTTTTGCATTTTCTGATTGGCATTGGCCAGCTCGCTGTTACCTTTTACTTATCTGAACCCTTCTAGTAGTTCATAGTTTTAATATTTATGAACTCTAGCTTTCCTCCAATGATGTTATGTACTTCCGGAAGGTGTATTGCATGTCTTACTTTTGCATTATCCTAGAAATATCTGGTAATAGTTTTAGTAAATTATTACATTGTTTATTGGTTTTATTGGGAAGATAGTCTCAATATCAAAATATGAAAAGATAGGCTATTTTTGTTACTTGCATATTTTTTAGTGTACAATCTATTTCCTGATTGTAGGCTAAGAAAAATTGTGCGAAAAGTCTGCTACATGTAAGTATGATGCTGCAGATTGTGGGAGGGGAGGAGGATATGGATGCAATGACATCGTTACTGCTCTTGAGCCAGCAGGTGGAATGGAGTTTAAGGCACTGGACTCTCACATGGCTGAACATGGTTTGAGTTCCAGACCCAGAGGGTTGAAAATCATGTTGGATGTGTGTGCATGCATGTGCAAAATCCCAGGAGGAAAATAAAGGAGAAGGGATTGTGGCATGGCCACCCCCGCCCCCCAGGAGTGATTTCTTTCTCTCTCTCACTATTTCTTTCTGGTGAGCTCACAGACCTTATGACAAGAACAAACAAACAAAGATATAGCCACTGCTCTCTAGAAGAGAGGAACGTTTTAATTCAATACAGTACTTTCTTAGTCTATCAGCTCTAAGAGGGCAGAAAATCAGGTTCATAGCTCTCTCTCTGGCATGGTGTCAGGTTCATTGACTTCAATTTGGGCATTGCTGTTGAATGAAAAAATTATCCCCAACATGTAGTAACTGTGACAGTCTCCTTACTTATTAAAATATGAAGGACAGCAGGTGGCATGGTGGTTAAAGGTGCTGGACTTCCATATGGCCAACCATGGTTTGAGTCCTGGACCTGATGGCTTGCTTCCTCTCTCTCTCTCTCTTTCTATATCTCCCCTCTATCTGGTCAAATAAAAATAAATAAATACATAAATAAAATAATAAAAAACAAAGAAGGGCCTTCAACAATTTTATGGAAAATGTATGTTATGAAAATAAACAATGGACTTAAAATTATTTTGCACTAAAACAAACTCATACTAACTCATCATAACATGTCTGAAGAGGATCTAGTGTGAGGCATAAAGATCAGTTTGAAAAGAGTCCCGACCAGAGCAACATGAATTCTCCTAAAATTGAAGCAAGAACAAACATCAAATATATGGTGAAGTTTGATAGAACAATGTTGAAATCATTCATGTTCTACAAAGAATTTGCAAAGTTCCAAAGAAATCAGGAGGTTACAAATGGATAACTCATTTTAAGGGGGACTAAACAATTTAAAGATGGTGCCCACAACAGGAGACCATTCACCTCGACCTGTGAAGGAAAAAACTAATCTTGTTGGTGTTCTAATTGAAGAAGACCAATGATTAACAGCAGAAACAGGAGCTGACACCACAGACATCTCAAGTGATTCAGCATACACTATTCTGACTGAAAAATTAAAGTTGAGTAAACGTTCTGTCCAACAGGTGCCAAAACTGTTGTGTCCAGATCAGCTGGTCAAAAGTAAAGGTCATAGCAACAGTGTTTTTTTGTGGGTGCTCAAAGCATTTTCCTTGTTGACTTTCTGGGGGGCTAAAGAGGAATAACATCTGCTTATTATGAAAATGCTTTGTTAGCCAAAGCTTTAGCAGAAAAAATGCCTGGGAAATCTTTACCAGAGAATCCTTCTTCACCATAATAATGTTCTTATTCCTCTGATTAAACAAGAGCAATTTGCTAGAATTTAAATAGGAAATCTTTAGGCATTCAGCTTACTGTCCTGATTTGCCTTCATCCGACTTTTGTATTTTCATAATCCTAAAAAAACTCTAGAAATAAGTCTCAGACCAAATACAATTCATTGAGTTTTTATAATATCATAGCATTTATAATTATGGTAGGCATCTATCTTCAATTTGTTGAATTCTTAGGACCATAGTAACAATCATCTTTTATCTAACAAAGGCTAGTTTTGTTTTGTTTTGTTTTTAATTGCTAGAGAACATGTGTGTTTTCCAGAGAGAGAAAGAGAAAGAGAGAGAAAAAGAACACCTCCCAATGTGATATGGTCACACCACAATCCTTTCTCCTTTTCACCAGGCCTCCAGGATTTGGGGCATATACACACATGCATCTAGCATGTCTTTCAAGTCATGGGGGCTGGAACTTGAACTGCATTTAGCCATGTAGGATCCGGCTCCCATTGCACAATGCTTAACCACTGTGCTAGGGGACTGGCTCTTAATGAAGAGTTTTATAGAGACTGGCTAGGAGATACTGGACAGATGTCATGTATAAGAAAAATAAAATCAGAAAGGCATGGCCACTCCTGTGTAGGGAACAGTGCTGAAAAAAGTTTAGCAGGTTCCATAGTTTGGGCCAACTGACTAGGTCCAGAGTCCAGTGTCCTGGGATGGTAGTTTAGAAACAAGGCAATTAGCAAGTATGACACAGTAGAACTCTGGAATCTGGACTTGGCTTTGAAGATAGCTGTTGGAAAGATGAGGAAACAGGTCTGGGCAACAAGAAGCCAAAACAACTCAGGAATCTGAGCAACAAAGAAACATTTCAAGGATAGTTATGGAATTTGAGACAAGAAGTTCTTATCCTACTGTCTTCTCACTACCTTGAAATATAAGGGCCCCAGACTTGGTTACCGCAGCATACTTGGAAAAACTAGACAGTAGCCAGATTGTCTTCATTACAGCAGCACTTGAAAGGCCCCTGTGACTTCTGGAGTCCAACATTCAAAAGCTTAAAACTGAGTCATGACTTTCCCCCTTAATATCAAGATTTTGAATATTTTTGATAACTCTGCCTTCATCATATCTGTCTTTGGATTTTAATTCCCATGCTTCCCTGGTGAGATATTGCTTCCAATTTCCTTTCAAACTTAAACCAAACTCTCTACTTTTAGGAACAAAGGCCTGGAAAAAAATCCAATTAGCGTTTTAGTAGCAGGCACCTCTGAGCAAGAATCTAGTCTGACTCTCAGCTGGTGGCCCTGCATGCACCTGGCTGAGATGATGGAGAGACAGCAGGAAGGACGGCGCCTTCACTCTAGGTAGGGTAACAGGTGTCTATCCAAAGGGCAGGCTGACTGCAGAGGCTCAAAACACAAGCCACACATGTGGAACTAACCAAGCAGCAACTCTAAAACACCTGTGTCCTTTCCTCTTTGGATCATGCTAAGGTGATTATTTTCTTTCTTTGAAGCCAAAAAATGTCGAACAAAGAAAATAGAAACAGATAACAAAGTCTGGTCTTGTCCTTTTTGGAAGCAACGTGGATTTTAAATCTAGCCTAATAGATCATCATCCTGGTGATATCAAGATATTTCAAAGCAGGAAAATTGTAAAGACCTATGGTCACTAGTAGGCAAAGTGCAGGGATGAATGAGTAAAATCCAGGCATCTATCATTAGGCCATGCTCACAATGCATAGGTTAATGACAATTGATAAGTAGATTGACAGTTTTCTGTGGAAGAAAGTATAGAGGGTATAGTCATATTAGACCATCATTATTGACGGTATCAACATGTCATCATCTGTATTTATGGTCAGTCTGTATGGGAAATGATGTATTTTATCCATGTAACATGTGCTGATCAAAACAATTTCTAATTTTGAGAGTAAACCTAGGCAAACTAGAGAGACAAAACCACACACATTAGCCACCAATACATACCAATTACATCCCTCATATTGTAAGCTTTTTTTAGTGACTTGCATCCTACTTTCCAAAACTACCTTTAAAGGAAAGAAAAATGATATATTGGCTTGAAATCCCATTACCACAAGAACGATTCTTGGTTTAAAAATGTGCAAGAAGAAGAATAGAGAGGCAAGACATTTATAGGACACAGAAGTGGATGATTAACTGTTGATGATATTGTGTATGGTATCTTCAACTGGACTGGTGTGAAGTGTATCCATGTTTAGTAAATTCACTTTACAAGTAGTAATGAAGTATAGTGATTGAATGTATAAAATAAATAATACAAAAGGAATGTGTACATCTCTGTTGTAGTGACTAAACTGTTGACTTACTAGATTATATTTAAAAAAAACCCCTTCCATGTTCACATTTCTTGCCATTTCCTCACTCATGTATCAAATAATAGCCATTGTTTGGACAACTTAGTAAGATAAGCCCGATTCTTATGAAATATATTGATGGAGAGTTTTCAGTTCTTTGGGTGTATTCCATAGGACACCAATTTTCATTCATTTAAGAAACTGTATCACACATGATTCATCTTTTTACTAGTATAATAATGTCTAACAAATAAGTTCTTTTATCTCTTATCACATAATTAGATTTTGCAATAGTTTTTGAATATATACTGTATTTCCTCATCAGTGGAAGAAAGACGGGTGAGCTGCAGAGGTAATTACATATAATCTCATTTTACCAAGCTTCTATGAATAGAGAACAATTATATAATGTTCTTTAACTTTTTGGACTGAGGTTGGATACTACAGTTGCTTGCATGCACCCCAAACTGCAAAGTTAACCTAAACTATTAGGTTACAAAACAAGTATCCACATGAGGAAACTAATACACTACTTGTGTAATGCAGCCAGTACTTTTAAAACTAGTTCTTTTTGTCTTGTGAATTAATAAAATAAACCAATTTATAAAGATTTTGAAATTTCACCAAGAAATTTGAAGGGTCTAAGATTTTACCCTGTTTGCAGGCTAACTTAATTCCTGGATGCTAGCAGAAGTCATAGATAATGGAGTAAGTCACAAGATTCCTGGGTGGGTGACAAGAATTTTATTTCTCATGGTATAGCAAACATCAGTAGCTTCATGTTTGCTTCACTTTTCCTGGGTCCCCAGTCTATGGCAATGCAGAGTGGTTTGTATGGAATTATGCAGTGGATTTGCATCATGGTGGAGAAGCTCAAGTTTCATGGGAAATCCTAATATTTTTTAACATGTTCTAAGAAAACCTGCCCGACCTTTTCCCTGAAGAGAGATGTTATCTTTAATATACTGGTAAGGAAGCAGATCTGCTTTCTACCTGAAGGGAGATAGTATTTCCCTTTTCTAAGGTTATTTTCTATGCAGACATCCTCGTAAAGATATTCTGAAACCAAATTGCAAATACGATGTGCAAAAAATGTGAAAGAAACATATAAAATTACTTCCCACAGTTGTGTGTGTTTTTGTTCTACCACTGAGAAGATAGGCATATGACTTTTTGATGTAGAAGAGAATTAACACTGTAACTTGTGCAATAAAGGTGGTCTAAAAAAGGTTTGACTTTAATGAAGAGATGAGATACCTTGAATGTTGGTTGCCTGAGCTGAATCTAAGAAACTGCTTATAAATACAACACTCCTACCCCTTTCACAGGCAGACTCACACCAAACAGTATCCACATCTGTAATAGCTGACAATGGGTTCAGGAATATGCATAAGAAACATAGTTTTATAATTTTTATAGGAGATAGAAAGAGCTATGGGGCAATGAGAAAAGGAGTCAAGAGAATAAGAGAGGGATGATGGGGGTAATAAACCAACTCCCATATCCCTCGCTTGGGGAGGACTCTGCTCAAGCTTTGTCCACAGTCAAAGAAGCTTCAGCTGAAGTGACAAAAGTTGAACTGCACAAAACAGGGTCCCACTCACTGTGCAGGTTTCTGTCTGGCAGGCCATGATTGGACCCCATGGGGCCATCTGGAGGCAACATCCTTGAAGCAGAAGTCACTCCCAATGATGAACATTTGAGTGATAAGGGTTCTTTTACTTCAGTGTGGCAGCTAGAACAAGTGAGGGAAAAAGAGAAAGGATGCTTCATGCTCTGCTGTGTGTGTGCATGTGATTTATTAACCAAAACTGACTGCTTACTCTGTACCTGGGCCTGTACTGATCATATAATTACTTTATGTAATACAGATATTAATTTATGAGTTCTCAATATTAAATCAGTATTACTATTATCGTTACTTTAAAGATAAGGGAAACTTGGCAGAACAAGGTTAAGCAAAATTCCAGGCTTATATTTCAGTCATTAAAACTCGTGTCACAAGGGAAACAGAATGAGGGACTATTGGGCTAATGAACAATCAAGTTACAGTGGCATAAAAGAGTTTTGCAGGCACAGCAGTTCAGTGGATGGTTAGATGGACTGATAGAAAGTGGTCACAGAAGACTGATAAAATATGTAGAATATTATATGCCTTGTAAAATTAGGACCCCCAAAAATGACCATAGCAATGGGTGAAAGTTCATGGCTTGTGGAGAGGGAATGGTGACCAGATTAGTATGATTCCTTTTATTCAACGTTTTGTTGGATACCTCTCATGTGTTGTCACTAAAGAGTAATTGAAAATGCTGACTGTACAAGGTGGGGTCTAGATGTCAAACGTAACTTGTCCTGTATTAGGTTCATTACTAATTTTAAGATGTTTCTATATGGTAAACTTGAGTTTTTCAAGTTTGTTTTTATTTCTTACCTCCGACTGTTGTTAATTCTAGTACTTTGCCTAAAAAAAAACAAAAACAAAAACAAAAACAAAAAAACCAGTTATTCAAACTGCTTGATAAAATTTTTTTTTAGAAAAGCAGAGGACTATTTTGTCTCCTAAAATCTGTAAATCATATTTCGTGCCTAGAACACCTTTCTTGCAACTCTTCTATGTAAAATAGGTACATTCGAAGGGACTCAGTCAGGCTTAAGAGAATGTTGCTATGTCATTTGGTCCTAAATTTTACCTTCAAAAGATTTGAAATTATCAAATACTTGGGATATGTTCACAGCAAATTTTTTTCTTTTTTCCTTTCTTTTTTTGCTAGGAGTGTGCACTCACCAGAAAGAGAGAGATTCAGAGAGAGGGGAAGAGGGGTGAACAACCCCAGTCCCCCATCTACCCCCACCCACATCTTGGGGAATGATCACACTGCAGTCCCTTCTCCTCCATCTCGTTCCTTTCTGGATTTTGGCATATGCGCATACATGCTCAGCGCATTGCTCAAACTACAGTTGGGAACGTTAATGGAGTTGTAGGTGAATTGGGATCCGGCTGCCTCAACAACCAGGATGTGGAGTCAGCCCCATAATGAATAAGCTTTTTTGTTGGCATCTCTGTATTTCAGGTTCTTGGACCTTCAGCCTGTGGTGCAGCCAAAGAGAGATTGCATCCTTTAGGGAAAAGTTTCTGAAGCCACTTACTGCTGAACCCCGTAGACAGGAGCAAGGTAACTGCACCTTTCAACCTGTTCACCTTGAAACTGTTGGGCAACATTGTAGTGGCATTTGCTCGTGACCTTATGGAAGCTGTGAGCAGTGTTAGACATTCTTCCTCGAGACCTCTCTTACACCTAATATCCTCAGTCCCTCTTACCCAAGTTCTTAGCTTTTTAGCTACCTAGGCATCTCAGGTGAAACCAGAACTGTCTCATCATGTAGAAAGTCCCCATGGTCATTCTTGTCTTCAGTTCATCCATTCAGAAACCTGGTGAGACCTCTAAAAAACATTCTGTGTTCCCCTGCCCCCTTAGTCCAATTGAGAGTCAATATTAATTCCTTCCACATTTATGAAGAAAGTACATTGCACCCTATCACACTTGTTTTTTTCATTTAAATTAAATCGCTCACATTTCAATGAATAGCATTAAATGTCTACAAGAGAAGTTTAAATAATCTCTAAGCAAATTACCAAGTTTTATTTTTAAACACATGCTAAAAATTTCTTTCTCAGGGGAGTTAGTAAAACTTAGATTGACAAGTCAGCTGATAACCACATGGGAAGTTTTCAAAACCTGCTCATGATGTCAGTTAGTTGCTAGTGACAACAAACAAAAAAGGAGTAAGACTTAGGAGATGATATTCTAGAAGGGTAGCTTGGATTTAAGGGGTAGAAGGAGAGAGAGGAAACAAGAGGAAGGTAAGAAGTGTTATCTTTAAATTTTCCATATACAAAACGATTCAGGTGAGTGCTCTAGAATTTTGATGGACAACCAGAAGAGCATTTTGCTCTAATTTAAGTGTTCACCCCAATTTTCATGCTGGGATATAGTGATTAAGAGGGTGAAAATTTAATCAGACTATGATGCTGAAAGGTGGAGCCCTTGGGAAGAGATTAGAATTCATGTCTCAGGGAGGGGTTCTCATGATAGAAGCCTGCCAGGTTTTTAAGGAGAGGGAATAAGATGATAATATATAGACAGAGGGAAGTGCTCCATTATCACCAGCAATAAGACTTTCTCCACATGTACCTCTGAGTCTTGGAGTCCCAAACAGTCCCAAACTGTGAGATAGATTAACCTTTATTCTCCTAATTACCCAGGTTGAGATATTTTCTGAAATTAGCAACAGAATGGACTAGAACAAACCTTGACAACAACTCCTTGCCTCCATTTTTTTTTTTTTTTTTTTTTTTTTTTTTGTAATTTGCTAGTGGGCATGGATGCTTGCCAGACAGAGGCAGAGACAGAGAGAAAGAGAAAGTAATAGAGCATCCCCCATGGGGGATGGTCATGTCACAATCCTTTATCCTCTGTTTCTCCCTCTTTTGGGATTTGGGTGCACCCACACATACGTGTGCCACTGTTTTCAGCTGCTGGATCCAGGACTCAAACCACAGAGCCATATAGGATCCAGCCACGTTAACCATCATGCCATCAGTTAACCTGCCTCTTATTTTTACTGCATAATTTCTAGACAAAAACACCTAAATGTGTTATTGTTCTTGGTTGTTCTACACAGATTTTGATAGACAATATACATTAAAAATGTTCTTTCTGGGACCAGCAGTTAGCGTAATGGCTATGTCGCTGGACTCCCACGTAGTTGACCACGGTTCGAGTCCCGGACCCGGTGGCTTAAACTCACGCCGGGTGCGTGTGCGTGCATGCCCAAGATCCCAAGAGGAGAATGGAGGAGAAGGGATTGTGGCGTGGCCATCTGCCCTGGGGGGTGATTTCCTGCTTTCTGTCTCTCTGTCTCTGTCTGTCTGGTGAGTGCACGCACCCTAAAGCAAAAACCTCTCCAAAAAAAAAAAAAAAGAAAAAAAAATGTTCTTTCTCATCTAATATTAGATTTAGATGTGGAATAGTATCAGGAACAGAGAACTAACATTAAATTGATCTGGGAAAAAAATCATTATAACTATACATCTGGATTTATTGTCAATTTAAAGAACTATGTCTTCTCTGCATAACCCCATTAGAGATATACAAAATTGCATAACTGTGCACATATTTGCAAAATATCTCAGTAATTAAATCATCCATACATGCAGCTAGCTGTGTAATAACTGAAAATACTCCAATATACTTCAAGTTGAAATGATCTGACATGTTTCCAATAGAATAGGGACGACTTTGTTTTTTTGTTGCTTTGGTAAAGAAATTGTATGCTTAGCTCTATTAGACAGAAACACATTCTTAGTTATCTAATCGTAGCTATAAAATGCTCATTTGTTTATATGCATGGATTACTCCAAGAGGACACACTCTAAAGGCTTTCCATGTGTATGAAGCTGAATCTAAAATTGGACAGTAGTTAAAAGTATCACTACTTAAACTGGGTTAGTGATTCACACAAGGGTGCAACAAAGTAAATGCTCAGAGTACGGTACAAATTTGTTAAAATTATGTCATTGGACTTTTTTGTGTACTAGAATGAAAGAGCCATGGCAATGGACCTCTAGTGTTTTTATGTTTTTAATTCTGTTTTACTGATCCCCAGAGAAGAGCCTGATGCATAATATTTTAGAATACATCAGTGGTATATATGTAATGTATGTATGATTATAAATTATGCAAATATATGTGGATGCATAGTTCAATAAGTATATATTTGTACTTGTTTATATGTATGCATACACCCACCTACAAATCCACATGAAAACTTTTAAAAATGCTTATCATTGGGTGTAAAATTGTGAGTGATTTTGTTTTTATGTATTTTTTCCAAATGTTTACATGTTCTATAATTAGCAATTATTGATTTTTAAATCAGATAAAAATAGAAATACTCTTGAGAATGTAGATAGTAAGGGAATCATATGAACAATAAAAACTTAAAGTCATTTTTCCTATATATACAAACAGTTTAATATTGTAGAAAATATCTATAATTAAAAATCATTGGAATTCTTTTCTATGTAATGTGGAAACTACATGGACCATTATCTAGTTAATAGCTATCTTATAATTTCTTCGAGATCTTCCAGGGGGGATTAATTTATGAATAACTGCTTAAAGGCTATTTCATTGCCCATTTTCCTGTGTCTGGTGTCATTGGAGAGCTAGTGAGCTTTAGATTGGCAATAAGGTCTTAATTTTTGATTGAGACAATCAATGATCTTATGACCTCTAAATGCCATTATAAACTGGAGAAAGAATGAACTACAAAACTCCCATTTCAGAAAGAATATCCATTACCATTTTTAGAGGAAAATTAAAGGAATGAGAAGTTGATCCAGGGTTTCTTTTCTTTCAACCGATCTAATAATAGCTAATATTTGTCTAGTGCTTCTGGTGCATCAGAGACTGTTCTAAGCACAAGGCATACAAAGATTTTACTCAGTTCTCACAGTTCTCAAAGAAGTGTCAATTATTTTGTAAATGAAAAAAGTAAAGAGGGTTGTTCTATCCAACTAGTAAGTATTTCAAACCAGATAGTCTGACTCCAGAGTCCACATATCTGACCACAATGATAAGTCTGTCAGTGCTTCCATAGAGGAGTTTCACCCTGATCTTGTGGAATGAGTATTGCCCAAGGAAACAAGGTGCTGAGGATATAAATTTCTACTCATTTATACCAACTTTATAACCTTTGGCAAATATTTTGTCCTTGATTATTAATAAGATTATGTGCAAATGTGAAACAATTTCACAGTCCCTCCTGGAAGCATTATGGTATCCTTTGTGAGGTTTTGCAAGCTCCCTTCGATATAGTTATGACTTACATTATTATGCAAATATTCTATTATCTAATACATTAGAAAATCTTGGGGAAGATTTAATTTCTAAGATAAGTTGCTTAAACATCAAGAGAACCCATGAAACCTGAAGAGATTTTAAGTAAAATAAACAGATAAATAAGAATGAGGTTTAAACAAAACCACTAATAAAATATGCTTGCTCATTTATATAATATAGATTTAGCAAATACTTATTTTAAAATAAGCCCTATTCTATTTAACCTATTCCATACTAATCTTTCCAATTCATTTAATAAATCTAGATATACCTGGTAGAAAAATCTGAGAAAGATAGAACACAAAAAGGCAGAGATAAATCCACTCCATCCTCACTGGGTAAAAAAATGAAATAATGGTAAAATAATTTAACTTTAATCAAAGAAAATTTACATTAATAAGCATGTTTATTATTTACTAATAGGAAAGAAAAAACATAAAAGATAAGACAATGACCTCACTGACAATTTTTGTTGTTTTTGCCATAGAGCACATTCACTTGCCTGAGAGAGAGAGAGGGAAAGTGAGAAATCAGTCCCTGAGGGGATGGTCATGCTATAATCCCTTCTCCTCCATTCTCTTCTAAAGATTTTGGGCATGCACAGACACATGCTCAGTGTGATTTTCAAGTCTTCAGGTCCAGGACTTGAACCCTGGTGGAACATGTGAAAGTCCAGCACCTTAACCACCATGCCACATCCTGGCCCCAGACCTTACTCACAATTTAAACAAAATCATAAATCATCTAAGATCAAATGTATTGAGGAATGAGTAAACATCTAGAGAAAAAAAAAAGTTAAACTCTTTTTGAGGACCTTTAAAAGAGGATTAGACTGGGACCAGCAGTTAGCATAATGGCTATGTCGCTGGACTCCCACATAGTCGACCGCAGTTCGCGTCCCGGACCCGGTGGCTTAAAACTCACGCCGGGTGCGTGTGCGTACGTGCCCAAGATCCTGAGAGGAGAATGGAGGAGAAGGGATTGCGGTGTGGCCATCCCCAATGGGGGGTGATTTCTCGCTTTCTGTCTCTCTCATTCTCTGTCTGCGAGCGCACGCGCCCTATAGCAAAAATCTTTTAAAAAAAAAATAGAGGATTAGACTATTTCACCTTCCTACCAACCATGTGAGAGTTGCCTTTTCACCATAGCCTCGCCTTTATGTTTTTATTCTTAGCCATTCTGACTGGAGTTAGATGGTATCTCATTGTAGCTTTGATTTTCATTTCCCTTGTGGTAAGAGATGTTGAGCATTTCTTCATATGCTTTTTGGCTGTTCATATGTCTTCCTCAGAGAGTTGTCTATTCAGATCAATTATCCATCCTTTAGTTAGGCTGATCATTTTTTGGAGGGTTTATCTGTGTATATCCTATTTATCAATCCTTTATCTGAGGTATAGTTTGCAAATATATTCTCTCATTTGGAGGATTTTCAATTTCCTCTAATTATTATTTCATTTTGTGCAGAAGTTTTGTAATCTATATTTTTGAGATTATTGCCTGTGTTTTGAGGAACTTGCTCAAGAAGTATGCCTACTCCCATGTCTCTAAGATTTTCCCCTGTGTTTTCTGAAGACGTTCCTCAAAGACCTACAGATAGAATTATCATATGATCCAGCAATTCCGCTTCTGGGTATCTACCCAAAGGATAAGAAAATGCTTAGTTGGAAAAACACTTGTACATTCATGTTTATTGCAGCATTATTCATAATTGCTAAGGCATGAAACCAAACCAAATGTCCATGGACAGACAAATGGAGTGAAAAGGTATGGCACATATATACTACAGAATACTATTCAGCCTCAGCCATAAAAACAATGAGGCCCTAACATTTGGTAGAAAGTGGACAAATACAGAAAATTTACTGCTAAATAAAGCAAGCCAGATGATGAAAGAGAGGTATTGTATGTCCTAACTCAATATATAGTGAATGTTAGCACTCTATGGAAGAAACTGAATGATTGGAAGGTATAAAAGCATGGAATTAAAATATTCCATTAGAGGGAACCAGCAGTTAGCGTAATGGCTATGTCGCTGGACTCCCATGTAGTCGACCGCAGTTCCCATCCCAACCCAGTGGCTTAGAACTCACGCCAGGCATGTGTGCGTGCGTGCCCAAGATCCTGAGAGGAGAATGGAGGAGAAGGGATTGCTGCGTGACCATCCCCCCTGGGAGGTGATTTCTTGCTTTGTCTCTATGTCTCTCTCTGTCTGTCTGGCGAGCGCACATGCCCTATAGCGAAAACCTCTCAAAAAAATATTCCATTAGAAAATAAAATAGCACATACATAAATAAATGACAAAAGATTATCCATATTTACAGCCAATAAAAATTACTCAACCTCCCCTTAAAAAGGGAAATAGATATAATAAAATATCTTCTTATATCTTCTTATTAAATTGGCAGAGATTGAAAATGAAATGAAAAGAATGGGCAAGCCCTGTAGCCTAATGGTTAAGGAAGTCAGATCTCACATGGCCCACCACCGTTTGAATCCCAGCCTGACAACTTGTAAAGCATGCCAAATGCATGTACACTTTGCCCCAATTCCCAACAAGATAGAGGAATAGAATTGACTGTGCTCCATTGGGGGTGCTTTCTTCCTCTCCCTCGCTCTCAGTCCCTCTCTCTTTCTCTGGTGAGTACCCTCTGGAAATTAAAAGAAATAATGGGAAACATCATTGTTGGATAGTATCAGAGGTATGTTAATTCAGTGCAGACAAATCAATAATCAACAACTGAAGATTATCTATGAAAAACTGATACCCTTATATTCCCTTTAAAAATTATTTGTTAGAATATGTACAGAAGTAGTAATCATAAATATGCAAGATAAAGACAATTTTGTTCGGTGACTTAAAAAAATTAAAGATAATTTAAGTGTCCAGTATTAGGAGTTGGTTAAATGAACTATGATACATTCAAAAACTAGAAGAGTGTATAGCTATGTATAACAGTATATAAAAATGCATTTTATATGTGTAAATAGCTAAGTATCAAAATAGTTTTACATATATGAATCAATTAATGTATGAGATAGGTCTTATTAGAACTTTTGTTTTACAGACAAGGGAACTGGGGGCACAGAGAATTTAAGTGGCTCACCTATAGTCATACAACAAGTCAGTCTCGGATCAAGTAATTAAATAGAGGAAATGGAGCTTCTGTTCTATCTTCCCTTTATATGACTTTATTTAAGCAGTTTGAACTGTATTTGTAACTGTCTGTTGATTTCTCTTTTTCAGCTTTCATATCAAGGCATGTTGTAATTCAAATAAAGACTTTTAACCTTTGATAATCTCTGGAGTATAATATGTAGTGCATGTTCCTGAAAGGTTGCAGGAAATATATAAAATGTTCTTCCCTATTATCTTTTCAGAAATAGTTTTCCAATACCATCTTTGATTTTTCCTATTTTTAGTTATACACCATATTTTAACTTCATTCTAGTCAACAGCAGTAATTTATTTTCTCTAATAATACTCTGAGTGCATCATTTGATCTTTGTTCAAATTATTTGGGCTTTATATACTGCAAACTCCTTTGAATCATACACTCCTTTGGTTTGTTTGATTTAATTTTCTTGAACAAGAGATGATATGTACAAAAAATTGCAACTGTAAACATTTTTTCCAAATAAATCTCAGTAAGATCTCTGTGTATATTTCTCAGAAAGAAACATTCTATATTTTTGTGAGAAAAAAAGGAATTTATAATGCAAGTGGAATTTCTCTACAGTTGTTTTACCCAAGAATGTGCCAGCTTGCTACTGTTGTTGCTAATGCATTTGCTAATAAATTTGATGGCCTAGTCATGAAATCTGCCTTCACTTAGGTAATAGTGTTGTGACTGTGTTAGCATTTTATTTCTCAGTAGAGTATGTACATAATCAATAACACGTCCCCTATTTTGAAGAAGAGAATCCCATGGAGGCAATATTCTCTGGGTCCACATTTTCCTCCAAAAATATATATTTGGGAAATCTTAATTCTCTCAGAATATTTTTAAAAAATACTAACATCACAAACTGAGGTCTAAACTTCTGGGGATGTTTCTGAATAGTGTGCAATATTGTTGTCTCCATCTATGTCCCCTCCCCTTGAACCTGGACTGTCCTTAATGTCTAGTTCATGAGGAATAAGTTGCTGTAGAGATGATGTTGCTTTACTTCGGAAATTTGTTCAGAAAACAACATATAGCTTCTTACTTTATTTTTTTTCTACCCTACCTCTGTCTCAGACTTGCTTTCTCTGGAGTACTCTGGCTGCCACATAAGAAAGAGAATTACATGGAGACTTCCATGTTAAAAACTGCAGTGCTCTGCTGAAATTCTTACCCAAGCTCCCTGCTGACGGTCAAGGCCAACTGTTGGTCAAGAGAAGGAGCCATCTTGGATGCTGAGTCTACGAAGTATTCAGATGATTGAAGCCCTAGTGGACATTTAATAGCTACTACAATAAAAGGCTACAAATGAGAACTGCCCTACCAAGGCCTCTTAATATTGCTGATGCAAGTTAATAGCATTATTAAAATAAAGTACTATTTTAAGTGGCTAAGTTTTGAGATAATTTGTTTTATAGCAGTAATATCTGGGAATATTGTTTTTGATAGAGAACATAGAGATAAATGGATTAAACATTTTAAAGTAAGGTATGAAGGTACTACAGATTGAATATCCCTTAAATAAGATGCTTGGGACCAAAATATTGGATCCCAGAAAAGTCATGATGCATTTCTACATAGAAAAATACCCCATAGCTTTTCTGATGATTCAATATTTTAGATTTTTTTTTTCTGTAATACTTATAAATACATAATGAAATAAAAATTTCACTTACATTTCATATTATACCTTATACACATAGCCTGAAGATAATTTTATAAAAAAATTTATTATTTTATGACTAAAACAAAATTTTCATATCTTGAACCACCAGAAAGCAAATGTGGGCCAGTCGGTGGTAAGGTGGTGAATGCAGCTGGTTCTCACATGGTCAACTGCCTGGTTTGAGTCTGGGACTTGGCAAATTGAGAAACACATCAGGCAGGTGTGTATGTATCTCCAAGTTCTGTGAAAGGAGGAAGAAATGGAGAAGGGATTGGGGCATGACCATCCTCTATGGAGAGTCCTTTATTATTTTTTTTTCTCTCTCTCTCTGGCAAATGTACATGCCCTCTGGCTAATTTTAAAAAAAAGAAAGAAAAGTAAAGAAAATGAAGGTGACAATAACTCTGCCACATATGTATAAAACCTGTAGATGTTTATATCACCTTTCCTCCTGATTCTTACTTCCCATGCTACTGGTACATATTTTCTTACACTTATTCACACTTAAGTACTTACAAGATTTTTTAAGTCATATTATTAATATAGAGTCCCTTGGGAACACTGAATAAACTATACCACGTGGTTGTGTTTCAACTGTCACTCATTACATGAAGCTGTGTGAAATCGTCCACTTGTGACTGTTGTATCAGGCCTTAAAAAAGTTCTAGATTTTAGAATATCTTGGAATACAGATGATCATATCAGGAGTGCTCAACTATAGAAGAAGACACAGGTGAGCAGTTTTTTGTATTGGGCTGGGCAAATATTTTTTGGATGTTATCCTAACAGCCCAGGCAACAAAAGTAAATATAGACAAATGTGACAACACCAAAGTAAACAGCTCCTGTACAGCAAAAGAAATGATGAACAGAGTGAAGAGATAATCTATGTAATATAGAAACTATTCACAAACCATACATCTGATAAGAGATTAATATAAAAAATGTATAAAGAATTTAACAACTCAATAGCAAGAAAACAAATAACTTAATATTAAAAATAGGCACAAGGGATAACTTTCTTCAGTTCTGTCTTTACCTGCTTGTTTTTATATAAAAATGCTATAGATTTTTGTAAGTAAATTTTGTATCCTGCCACTTTACTGTATGCATTTGTTACTTCAAGAAGTTTTTTTTTTCATGGATTCTGTTAGGTCTTCTATGTATACAATCATGTCATTTGCAAACAGATAATTTCAACCTTTCTTTCCCTATTGGAATGCCTTTTATTTCATTCTCTTGTCTGATTGCATGGGCTAGGACTTCGAGTACAATATTGAATAGGAGTGGAGAGAGTGAGCACCCTTGTCTTGTACCAGTTTTTAGTGGGAAAGCTTTCAGATTTTCCCCATTCAGTATAATGTTAGCTATAGGTTTTCTGTAGTCACAAAAAGTGTAAGATACCTAGGAATAAAACTAACCAAGGATGTCAAAGGAAAACTATGAAAATCTTATAAAAGAAATAAAAAATTACACAAAGAAGTGGAAGGACATCCCATGTTCCTAAATTGGGAGAATTAATATAATCAAAATGGCAATCCTACTATAAGTAATTTATATATTTAATGTATAGAATTTGTCTGAAATCATAAAAGACCCTGTATTGCCAAAGTAATCTTACACAAGAAGAGTGAAATGGGTGGTATCTCACTTCCTGTCTCCAAAACACATTACAAAGCTGTGATAATCAAAACAGCATGGTATTGGCACAAAACAGACATGAGGACCAATGGAACAGAATAGAAACCCCAGAAATAAACCCCAAAACATATAGCAAACTGATCTTTGACAGAGGTACCAGTCAATACAGTGGGTAAAAGAAAACATCTTTAGTAAGTGGTGTCAGAAAAACTGGGTATCCACCTGCAGAACGATGTTTCTGATCCCCTATTTGTCACCATTAACAAAAATCCACTCAAAGTGGATCAAAGATCTAAACCTAATACCTCAGACTATAAAATTACTGGTGGAAAACACTGAGGAAATTCTGAGGAACACTGGGGTAGGCAAAGACTTCTTAAGCAAGACCTCCAAAGCACAAGCAATAATCCCCAAAATAGACAAGTGGAATTACTTCAGATTAAGAAATTTCTGCACAGAAAAGGATAAAGTGATTAGTGTGAATTGACAACCCTTAGGATGAGGGAAAATTTTTGTAAACTATGCCTCAGATAAGGGACTGATAACGAGAATACATATGGAACTCAAGCAACTTACCCAGAAGAAAATGATTAACCCAATTAAAAAAATGGGAAAATGAGCTGAATAAACAACTCTCTAAGGAAGACATACAAATAGCCAAAAAGTATATGAAAAAAAATGCTCAACATTTCTCATAATAAAGGAGATGCAGAACAATATCACAATGAGATACCACCTAACTCCCATCAGAATGGCAAAGATTCAAAAAACAAAAAATGATAAGTGCTGGCAGGGATGCGGTGAAAGGTGAACTCTCCTATGTTCCCTGGTGGGATTGTAAATTTGTCCAGCATCTGTGGAGAATAATATGAAGGTTCCTCAAAGACCTTCAAATAGAACTACCATATGATAAAGCAATTCCACTCGTGGATAGCTACTCAAAGGGCAGGAGATCCCTCCTTCAGAAAAGTGCTTGCACATCTGTATTTATTGTGGCATTGCTCGTGATTTCTAAGACATGGAACCAACCCAAATGTCCACAAACAGATGAATGAATTTAAAAAGTGTGGCACATATACTCTATGGAATACTATTCAGCCATAAGACACAACAAATCCCTGGCATTTGATAGAAAGTAGATGAATATGGAAGATGTACTGCTTAGTGAGGCAAGTCAGGCTATGACAGAGAGACATTGTATGTCTCTACTTAACATATACCAACTGTCTGCACTATATGGTAGAGACTGAAACACTGGAGGACACAAAAGCACTGAAAATTGCTATAAACACTAGGAATAAAGTGGGAGGAGATTGGGGGGAAAGAATGTAGGAAAGTAAATTTGGGAAAAAAACAGAGGGGTAAGACATTTGTGGGACACACATATGGTTTATTACCTGTTGGTGATTATGCAACTGTGCTGGACTGAGATGTATATTATGCTGGGTTAAGTCTGTTTACAATTGAAATGATGTATGGTGATTGGATGTATAAATAATAATAATAAATAATGATAAAATTTAAAAATAGGCAAAAGATATTTCCCAGATGGCCAACAGATATATGTAAAATCCTCAACATTATTAATCATCAGGGAAATGCAAACTGAAATCACAATGAGATAACATTTCATATCTATTTGGATGGTTGTTATAAAAAGACAAGGGTTAACAAGGGAGGACTAGGATGTAAAGAAGAGGGAACTCTTGTATACTGTTGTGAAAATTTAAATTATTATAGCCATTATGAAAAATACCATGGAGGTCCCTTAAAGAATTAAAAATAGAACCACAGTGTGATTCAGCAGTCTCCCTACTGGAGTTACAACCAAAATAAATAAAATCAGAACGTTGAAGAAATATCTGCACTAACATTTCCATTGCAGCATTTTTTTTTTTTGAAGAGGTTTTTGCTAAAGGGCATGTTCACTCGCCAGACAGAGAGAGACAGAGAGACAGAAAACGAGAAATCACCCCCCTCCCCCCCAGGGGTGATGGCCACGCCGCAATCCCTTCTCTTCCATTCTCCTCTCGGCATCTTGGGCATGCACGCACACGCGCCCGGTGTGAGTTTAAGCCACTGGATCCGAGACATGAACTGTGGTTGACCACATAGAAGTCCAGCGACATAGCCATTATGCTAACTGCTGGTCCCGATTTCAGCATTATTCATAATAACCAAGATATGGAAACAACATAAGTGTCCATCAACTGATTAATGGATAAAGAAAAAAATAGTATATATACACCATGGAATACTATTGAAATTCAAAAATGAAGAAAATAATTCTGTCATTTGTGACAACATAAATGAACCTGAGACCATTTCATTAAATGAAGTAAGTTAGGCACAGACAGACTTTTTAAGTGATTTCACTTACCTGGAGAATCCAAAATAAACAAATTCAAAAGCAGAGAGTAGAATGATGATTACAGGGAAGTTAGATGGGGTTTAGGAAGATGCTGACCAAAGGATACAAAATTCAGTTATTTAGGAGAAATAAGTATAGGATGTCTAGTGTGCAACCAGGTAATTACTGTTACTAACAATGTATTGTATGCTTAAAATTGCTGAGAATAGATCGAAAGTCCTCACCAAAAAATAAGTATGCGAGGTAATGGATATGCTAACTAGCCTTATTTTGCAGGTTTGCAATATATACATATATCAAAACATCATGCTATTTACCAGAAATATAGATACCACTTATTTGTCAATCTAAGATAAAGATTATAGGGATAGCAAAATTACCTTGGAATATTATCTGCCTTTATCTTTAAGTTAAAGATTATAGGCATAACAAAATTACCTTGGAATATTATCTTTTGGTGTTTGAAAATTTCTACTTAATTTCTTTATACTAAAAGAGCAGCTGATTAATATTGGTGTCAGATACTGTGATATTTTACTTTGGCAAGCATCTAAAATGCCTGATTTTTAAATTTAGCGTTTTGCTACACATAATAACATATTTCAAAATTTTCTAATCTCCATATCTGTGGTTTAATCACATTTATTATTCCTACAATGTATTTATCATTCTTATCCTTTATTCTTGATTAAATCATCTAGTGATTCTTTTTTCTCTGAATGTCTCAAAGACAAAGTACTTGGATTTATTACGAATTAAGTTTTTCATTTCTAGTTCAGCAATTTTTGCTTTTGTCTATATTAATGTAATTTGCATATATTAATCTATTTGTCTATTTTGGTTTGGCTTTGTTGTCATTCATCTTTCTTTTTAAATTGAATGCTTACACAATTGTTTATTTTTTTAAAAAAGCAAAGTCTATGCATTTATGCATTTTCCTGGTAATGAACAAAGACAGGATGTATTGGAGGATCAGCCATGGAGGTACACAGATGGGCTACCATTTGAAAGATTGGGAGCTTCTTGAAAGATTCAGGTTTAGTTGCAAGGCCCACATAAACAGACTGGATATGGCTGTGATACCGATGGCCCTGGCTAGTAGGAGGCTGCAGCAGGAGGATTATGGCATGGCAACACTTTGTCGAAGAAATTCCTGTCTTCTTTTCTTTCATTCTTTACTTCTGTTTCTTTTCTTTCATTCTCCCTCTTTTACTCTCATGAAGAGAAAAAGACAAACAATGCACTGGATAAAAATTGGTATGATATTACTGTGTAGATTTGCTTCTTTCTGCATCCCAAAGTTGTTATTATGACACAATGCCTTCTTTTTTTGACAACTGACAATTTGGTGAAATTTTACAGTTACAGATAGTACAGAGTTCCTGTTTTGGTCCAATATTATCAACATTTCACATTACTATGAGAGATTTGTTAAACTTGAGGAGTCAGTGTGGATATGTTATTAATAAGTAAAGTCTATAGTAAAGGTTTGATTGTTCTTTAGTTTGTGAAGTTATATGGATTTTGAAAAAGTGCAATGTCATGTTTGCAGTATTTTTTTTTAAGAGAGATTTTTGCCATAGGGTGTGTGCACTTGCTGGAGAGATAAAGAAAGGCAGAGATATAAAGTGAGAAATCACCGCCCCCCCCCCAAGGGGGACGGCCATGCTGCAATCCCTTCTCCTCCAGTCTCCACTCAGGATTTTGGGCATGCACACACATGTGCTTGGTGTGAGTTTTAAGTCACCAGGTCCAGGGCTCAAACCTCAGTTGACTATGTGGGAGTCCAGTGACGTAACCATTACGCCATCTGCTGGTACCCATATATGCAGTATTATAACATCATAAAGAGTGGTATCACTGTCCTGTGCCAGTAGAATAATCCATCGTCCTTCCTTCCCCACGGGCAATCACCGATTTTTTCATTGTCTTATCGTTTTGCCTCTTCCAGGATGTTATGTAGTTGGAATCATACAACACACAGCCTTTTCACATTAAGTTTTTATTGGATAAAATGCATTTTAAGGTTCTTTCATGTCTTTTTATGGTTTGGTGGGTCACTTTTTAAACCATAGAAAACAATATGCCATTACACAAATGCAAACAGATTGTTTATCTATTTATTAAATATCTTGGTTGTTTTTTGTTTTGGGAAATTCTGAAAAGTTATTATGAGTACTTATGTGTAGATTTGTATGGGGATCTAAGTTTTCCATTTATTTGGATAAAAACTTGGAAGCATGAGTGCTAGATCTTATGCTAATACTAGGTTTAGTCTTGTAAGAAACTGCCCAACTCTCTTAAGAAGTGAGTGCACCATTCTGCAATTCCATGGGCAATGAATGTAAGTTCCTATCAGTACACATATTTGCCAGCATTTGGTATTGTCAGTGTTTTTAATTTTAGCTGTTCTAATAGATGTGTGATGATAGCTCATTGTTTCAATTAGCAATTTCCTAATGACATCAGATGCTGAACAGCTTTTCATATGATTATATTCCATCTATGTATTTCCTTTGATGAGGTGTCTGTTCAGATCTTTTGTCTATTTTTAATTGAATTGCTTTACTTTTTATTGTTAACCTCTAAGAATTCTGTAATTTGGATATAAGTCTTTACCAGATATATGTTCTGTGCAGATTTTTTCCCAGTCCATGGATTGTCTTTTCTTTCTTTTAATAGTGCATTTCATAGGGCAGAAGTTTCTTAAAATTTTAATTAAGTCTAACTTATTAATATTTCTTTCATGGATCATGTTCTATGATTCTAAGAACTCTTCACTAAACGCAAGATCATCTACAATTTTTCCTATCATGTTTTCTAGTTGTACATTTAACATTTAAGACCATGGTCCATTTTGAGCTTTTTTTTTTTTTTTTTTTTTTTTGTGAAACTTGTAAGGTCAGTGTCTAGATTCTATTTTTGTATATGAATATCCATTTATTTCAACACATTCTTTTGAAAAGACAATCTTTCCTCCATTGAATTGTTTTGACAAACTTTTGTTGATAAAATTATAGATCTATTTATATGTTCTTTCCTCTATTTTGATGTATTTGTCTATTCTTCTGCCTATTCCATATTGTCTTGTTAACTTATTTATATAAGGATATTTTATACCTTATTATCAAAAATACCATAATAGTTCATATATTTCTTACAAATCTATCTTTTTCCCTAATTTAGCTTAGACACTATTTTAAAAAATATTTGGTTGAGGTTTGCTCTAAGAATTATAAGTGTCATTTGCAGGTGTTGTGGTGAAGGTGCTGGACTCCCATATGGTAGTCCATGGTTTGAGTTCCAGAACTGGTGACTTGCTTTCTCATTTTCTTTCTCTGTTTCTCTCTGGTGAGCCATATGCCCTGAAACAAAATTTTTAAAAATTATAATAATGATGAATGATATTGAAATAAATCATTCTAAATGGGGAGGAGGGGTTCCAGTGGCTTAAAATTCATGCTGATATATGTGTGTGCATCCCAAAATCTAAAGAGAAGAATGGAGGAGAAGAGATTGCTGCGTGGTCATCTCTCCAGGGGGTTATTTCTTGCTTTCTATCCCTCTGTCTCTGTTGAGCACATGTGTCTTGTAGCAATAATCTCTCAAAAAAAAAAAAAAAGCTATGAATTGAATTGTGCCATCCAAGAAAATATGTTAAGCTCCTGTATACATAAAATTTCACGTGCTGTTTTGGTATTTTTGAGCCCCAAAGACATGACGACTTGCTCTTCCTAGTGAGAAAGGCTCTGTATTCTGCTAGTGTCCCATGAACTGGTCCAGCTGTACTCCACCCAGCTCTGAACCTAACAGGTTTCAACAGCCTACCAGCCAGTGAAATTTTCAAAGAAACCAATTGTATCCTCTGCGGGGAAACAAGGGCACCATACCTCCAGTTACTATAAAGCCTGGTTCCCATTGTCCCTGCTAGCCTACTTTGCTCTGAGGATAACCCCTTTGTGGCTCATAACGGTATACCGTGTCTCTCTTGCCTTCTTTGTGAGTATATGTCACTAATTAATTGTTGCTAACCTTTTTCTAAATTTCTCTTTATGTTATTCATGCCAGAGAGTGCATATGCATGTGCATGAAACATACAGAGAGAAAGAGAGGAAAGAGTAAGAAATACTTCAGTTGGGTCTTGTCTTCCTGCAATCCCCTTTCTTCAGCCCTTGTTTGTCAGGACCTCGGGTGTGTTTCAGGTCCAGTGGGCCAGAATCTAAACCATGGCTGGCATGTGGCTTCTAACTCTGTGGGTTCAGTTTGCTACTGACCTCACCTCCAGCCTGAGGCAGCTGCCAGTGGTCTCTGTCGTGTAACTATTGTGTGTTTGATCCTGTTTTACTACTTAGGGTGGGGAGATCCTTTCTTCATCAACAAAATGTATAGAAGGTGCCTAGAAAACCCGAGTGCCTGTGAATGTGACCTTATATGAAAAGAGGCTCTTTCAAAAGTTGAGGTCTCTGGTGGAAATGAGGAATATGTTATGGACAAAGAAGGCAAAATTATTCTTACTATTAAATGTCAGAGTACTTGGCTGGTATATTCTGCTGTCAGATGGAAGGTGGAGTTTGTAAGCCAATGATCTTAGATATGTAGCTAAGGAGAACCCAAACAAAACACAGGAAATGCTTCCTTGTTTCTCTCCGGTGCTCATAATAAAATCTGAGAAAAAATATATTGAGGAAAGAACTGCTAAGTAAAATTCCATCAGCACTTGGTGATTTGGAAAATCCTCAGCCTATACAGACAATATGCTCTAGAGACTGCAAGGGTGTAACTCCACGGACTCTTGCTAGAAGAGTAAGATGTGTTACATACTGATCCAATCAACTATGACATCTAAAACACTGCCAGGGTGGACGGAAGGGGATAGAGAGAGAGGAAAATGCCATCTAATGATTGAGGCTGTCCCCCAGGATCGCTCATAACTACCATAAGCCATGAGAGAGACTTACAAGTAACTGACACCTTAATTTCAGGCTTCTACTCTTAAGAAGCCTGAGAAAATATTTCTAGTGAGAAAATATTCTGCTATTTTAAGCCATGTATTTTTTATAGGAACCTGAAGAAATTCATATATGTGCATACCCATGAATTACCCTGAGAAATATACATATATATATATATATATATATATATGTACATATATATATAAAATGTCAGTTGTTGTCTCACAGTTTTTGAATAACACAATTTTACCTATTTGTATAACAGTCACAATTGTCCTAACTTCATTAAGATTCTACATATTAGGACCAGCACATGGTGTAATGGTTATGTCGCTAGACTACCACTTAGTCGAATGTGGTTTGAATCCTGGACTTGTTGGCTTAAAATCATGCCAGGCAAATGTGTGTGTGTGTGTGTGTGTGCCCAAAATCCTGAGAGGAGAATGGAGGAGAAAGGACTGTGGCAGAGCCATCCTACTTGGGGGTGATTTCTTGCTTTCTGTGTCTCTCTTTCTTTGGTGAACACATGTACCCTAAAGCCAAAAAAAAAAAAAAAAAATTTCTATGTAGCCTTATTTATTTACACTTTGCCATGACAAATATTTTAAATGTCTACTTAATTATTCTGTTATATGTTAGTTCATATTTTTTTCTAATTTTAAAATATATTTCTGTTTAGTTTATTTGCAAAACTTGTATAACTCACAGTACATTTCTTATGACTCATAGCAATACTATAATCATTATTTTCATCTTTATTCTTTTCAATGTCATTTACTCAGTCTAGCCCATTGAGTCCACGGTAGCATTTTTTGTTGTATTAATTTTATCTTGCTGTTATTGTTGCTTTTAAAGTGGCATTCTTTGTAGTGCTGATTTTTCTCTTTCGTTTCTTGAATTCTATTAACTTTTTTATCATTTTTGTTTCTTCTTTTACTATAATCTATCTTTTGAACTGTATTCTATATTTTTCATTCATTTATAATTATTTATTTAAATAAGTTATGTTCTGTAATACATCAAAGAGACTGAATAACAAATTATTTTAACTCTTATTTCCCAAGCTAAACAATGAGATATGTTTAATTTCTCTTTGCTTAGGTTCCTTCCATTTCTGTGTCTTTAATTTAAATTTTTTTAAATACAGCTTTAAATGTAGCTTTTCAAATGTAGTATAAAAACTCAGAAGAACTAAAACATAAAGGAAACAATTTTAATCACCCCAAATTCTTCAAACTAATGGTATTTATTTATATATACTCTTTCTGTTTATTTCCAGATCTTTATATGACACCTTCTAACTATTTTTGTTTATTTTTCCGTATTATAGGTTGCATATTACATATATATTTTTTTCAAAACTCTGAAGCAATTGTTCCATTGAAATCTTGCTAAATTTGGGGTCAGCAAGTGATACGGTGGTTAAAGGCACTGGATTCCCACATGGCTAACTGTGGTTCGAGTTCCAAACCTGGTGTCTCTTTTCTCACTTTCCCTTTCTCTCTCTCTGTCTCTCTGTCTCTGTCTGGTCAAATAAAAATGAATAACAATAACAATTGGAATTAAATAAACAACTCTTAAAAAGAAGAAATCTTGCTAAATGTAATCAATGATTATGTTTTCTTTTTCCTTCAGTAACCTTTAGTTGAGTCTATTCTTGGTATTTTGAAAATGGCACTTTTCCTCTCTGGGCTCAGACCTAGTTGGCAGGGATATAACTCAATGCACCAAGAAGGTCGGCATCGTTGGTAAATATGGAACCCACTATGGTGCCTCCTTCCAGAAAATGAAGAAGAAAATTGAAATGATCCAGCATACAAAATCCACTTGCTCCTTCTGAGGCAAAGCCAAGATAAAGACACAAGCTGTGGGGATGTGGCACTGGGGTTCCTACATGAAAACGATAGCTGGTGGTGCCTGGACTTACACCACCACTTTGGCTATCACAGGAAAGTCCCCTATCAGAAGACTGAAGGAATCCAAAGACCAGCAGAAGCTCCACAGACATTTGGAACATCGCTAGCCTACAATAAATGGGTTAATTTGTGCAATAAAATTGCCTTGGTTTGTTGTTAATTGTATTAGGCATTCTTATTTACACTGTAAATATTGTTTTTTTAAGAGAGTTGGAAATTAAAGTCCTTCTAGTTTACAAGAGCATGCTGAGATGGTTTATAACCAGTCTTTTTTGTTCCCCTGGTGCTTCAGTGATAACCATACATCTTACGAATGTAAGACTTACAGGTTAGTTGTGTATCTTATTAAATCTGTTCTTGACAAACTTGTTTTGAGATACTCTGGCACAGATTATTTAAACTTCTGTTTTGAAATTAGAGTTAATATTTTTTAATGTTTCTAAATGTGTAGGATATATGATAAATATACACTGCTGCTTTTGCTTTTGGTGTTTCATTTGATTGTATTCTTTTATCAGTTAGCATCTTCAGAAAGCAATATGAAACAAAATGTCATATCAAATTTTGTGGCTGTCTGCTATCTATTTTCCAGTATTCATGGGATTGATTTTAAACTGAAATAGATGGTCACACACACACACACACACACAATAGCATTATTAGGTTTGTTGGTTAGGAACTATTTTCATTTAATATGTAGGTCACAGGTGGGCCAGTCAATCTAGAAGAGCTCATTTTCTTCCATTCTGGCAAACATCCTGGCTGTTTATTTTTTGATAATTTTTTCCCAATCTTCTCTGTTCTTCTTGGAAAAGCTATCAACTATTAATCTTCTATGATTGTCATCTAATTTTCTTAAGTTTTCTTCTATTTTTTATTTCTTTGACTTTTGTACTTCTGTCTGGAAAATTTCCTGGTTTTCAGAAATATTTTCTGTCATAGTCCTTGCTTCCTTGTATTTAATTGGAAATGCTGATTCCTTATTTTGTTTTAATTTCTGTTGATTTGTTTTGTTTTTGTTTTGGGAAATTTTAATTTATTTCACTAATTGTAATAACTGATTTTTGAAAATTAAAGTTTATTTTTATTTACCTCTTCCATGAGTGAAGTAGACAGAAAGACAGGGAGGCAGATAGAGAGAGACGGAAGGACAAAGAGGTAGCACCTCCAAAAGGGTCTTTTTTTAAAATTTGTTTGGAGGGGTTTTTGCTATAGGGCGCATGCACTCACCAGACAGACACAGAGAGACAGAGAGACAGAAAGCAAGAAATCACCCCCTAGAGGGGATGGCCACACTGCAATCCCTTCTCCTCCATTCTCCTCTTGGGATCCTGGGCACGCATGCACACGCGCCTGGTGTGAGCTTGAGCCACCAAGTCCGGGACTCGAACAGAAGTCGACTACATGGGAGTCCAGCGACATAGCCATTATGCTAACTGCTGATCCCTCCAAAAGGGTCTTGATGCTAGATGTACAATGAGTTCTAGCCACTCTGGATAATGGTATGCCCATGCCTGGAATATTTAGAGAAGCCTCTGGGTACCAACTCAGAACCTTCCCATGTAAATCAGCCTTGCAGGTATGGCATTTTACCATTGCTCTACTCTCCAGTCCTGATATTATTTAAAATATTTAGCAATTCATGCAAGAGAGATGACAATCACTTAGAATTAATGCAAGTTTTATTACAGCACGAGTAGTAACAGACCAGTGGGCATGGAATTTTTATGCTATCTTACTACCTCATGTTATGTTTCTTATACTTTCTTTTTATTTTATCAGTACTTTGGGGAACACAGATTTTTCCCATTATTATTTTTATTTTAATTGTGATGGTTGCAAAATTCTACATTTAAAAACGCTCATTGAATTTATAGTCCTGAAATTATGACTATGTATTGTTTCATTCTTTTTTTTTTTCCTTTCTTCTATAACAGTATGTATTAAACTGGGTAATTTTTAAACAATAGAAGTGTATTTGGCTTATGGCACTAGGGGTTAGAACGACTAAGAGCAGGGCACTAGCATCTGGCGAGGGTTGTTGTGCTGGGTCATGTGTGGTAGAAGGGAAGAGAAGCATGTGATGGAAAAAGAGGGGAAATGGGCTGAACTCATCCTTTCATCAGCAGTCAGCTCCTGAGATAACTAACCCACTTCTACAGCAACCACATTAATCCATTCACAGAGGGCATGAATGCTTGCTTTCTCACTCTCCCTCTTTCTTTCTCCCTCTCTGGTCAAATTTAAAAAATAATGATACTAAATAAAATTAAATAATTATTTTAAAATCCTATGTATCTCATACTGCAGATATTAAATATATATGCATTGATTCCTGAAACCATCTCGAATCATTTTTAGACTTAGTTTTAATTTCTACCTAGAATTAAAGCAGATGTAATCTAAAATATATTTGCTTCCTGCAGTCATTTGTTTTCAAAATTACATTCTTATTCTGCCTCTTGAGAGTTTTACTTCCCTTTCTGTCATAAATCTTGTTTATGTTCATTTTCCTATCTGTGATTTATTAATTGTCTTCTCCACACTCTTTATTTGTCTCTGAAGTTTAGATATCACATTTGTTAAGGTGATTCCACACTTTCCATTCTGATATTACAGATTCCTAAACTATCGGATTCCAAGCTATGTGTTTAATGCAGGTTTTTGGACTCAGAAGTCTAAAGCAAATTGATAAGAAAAACATGCAGGAAGACTTGAGCAATCCAGTTCTGAAATCACCTTTTCTCTGTGGCTCCTTATCAATGCCGGATGATCCCGTTCTGTATTGCTCAGGACTACGTGATGAGCAAGATAAGTGTGGCAATTTTTCTAACTTTCTGGCACTTGGATAATATCCTTCCATAGTAAGTAGGCATTATGGGTCACATTTTCTGTATATAAAGGAAATTATTAGCAAATAAACGTGGAGTTGAGAGGGTCTTTATTTTAAACACAAAATAATTACATTCATATTTATTTTCTCTCATGCAGTTATATTGCTAAATTAAACTATCCCATTACTTACTCATAGAACCAGGGATTCTGAACAATGCCACATAAAGGTAAGGCTCACTTTGAGAATGAGGGAGGGAAAACCAGGAGGAGAAATTCCCAGCAGGGATGTTTAATTTCAGGCTAAGAATCAAGTTGCTTTAATAAAGTTAAAGTTGATTCATTTTAAGTGTTATAAATTTTGGGGAATGTCACAAAAATATATTTTTAGGCTATCTTTTTTTTTCAAAAGCAATCATTAATTTATTAACTTAATCAACAATTACATGCTTACAAGAAGAAAACAGGTGCAACTCTGTTTTGTTACAAAAGGCTAAGTCATTTTGAAAAGTGGTTTTAAGTGTTTTTTAATCACTAGGTAGGAAAAAGTGTTTATTTCTATTTCAGAATACCCGCGGCTGAAGCATTGGTACTCAGGCTGTTTGGCTGTGCCCACCTCTATAACCTGGAAGTAGCATTCGTAAATAGTGGGCAATATTTGGTGATTTTATTCTTTTATTTGAAAGATGAGCAAGTCTTTTTTGTCAGTTGAAATTAAAAAAGTCAAATCAATGGAATGAGGAAAATATTTAAAAACTAACAAGCAGCTTCCAGAGGCAGTCCTGGAAGACTATTTTAAAAATTCATTGTGTGTACCTATATTTCACAACACTATCTAAGGCTTTCAGAAGGAAAAAAGAAACAAACAAAAAAAAGAAGGATGTATTGGATCTTGCCTGAAAATTGTTGATACTTCTCTCTCAGTTCATTTATAAAATTATTTGGAACTATGTTAGAGTTCATTAAATACCAGATCAAGCATACATAGATGATAGATGCAATATTTTATATCTTAAATTCATTTCATAGAAAGAATCTAAGATAGATATTTTTCTAACATACAGTTAAGCCACTGAACTCTCATATGACTGACCATGGTTCAAGTCCCAGACCTGGCAGCTTGCTTTCTCACTCTCCCTCTTTCCCTTTCTTCCTCTCTGGTCAAATTAAAAAAATAATGATAATAAATAAAATTAAATAATTATTTAAAAAATCCTATGTTTCTAATATTTCAAATATTAAATATATACATTGATTTCTAAAACCATCTTGAATCATTTTTAGACTTAGTTTTAATTTCTATATATCCTTGGGGGATGTACATTAAGACCTCCTCGGGACTAGCAGTTAGCGTAATGGCTATGTCGCTGGACTCCCACGTAGTCGACCGCGGTTCGAGTCCCGGACCCGGCGGCTTAAACTCACGCCGGGCGTGTGTGCGTGCGTGCCCAAGATCCCGAGAGGAGAATGGAGGAGAAGGGATTGCAGCGTGGCCATCCCCCCTGGGGGGTGATTTCCTGCTTTCTATCTCTCTGTCTCTCTCTGTCTGTCTGGCGAGCGCACGCGCCCTATAGCAAAAACCTCTCAAAAAAAAAAAAAAAAAAAAAAGACCTCCTCTCTTCCAGTGAGTGCTCCAAACTGAATATATGGCACTCTCTATATACATATTTCTCCTATATATACATACACATCTATGATAAAATTTAATTTATATACTAGGCACAGTAAGAGATCAACAACAAGGACCGCTGGTGGCGTGGGGTGTACTGCCCTTCTTGTGATAACATCAGAGTATACCAAGCCTATGGGATGAGATGACATGAGATAAATTACATAGGCACCATGACAGAACTAGGCTACTGTTGACCTGACGTACATCAACAGGAGGACCATCTGCCTGGAACTATCCTGAAGCATTAAGCCATTTACTACTTTTAGACGTCATTTGACCACAGGTTACTGAAACTGCATACAAGTGAAACTGCAGAGAGGTAACAGGGGCGGGGGGGGGTGGTGCTACTGTCGAGGTTAACATAGCTTATGCTAACACACACACAGAAACCTATGTCAAAATGCCAATGAAACTATGTAGTTAGATGTTGAAACATGGGATTTGGTATTAGATAGATGTGAATTTTGAGGCATAATAATTTAACTTTAGTCATACTCCACTTTTACGAAGGTTCTGCTTTGATCAGCCTCAGCTATACACTCAAGATAATAATGCATATTTATAGATTAATACAGATTTAAATGAGAAGTCACACATATACACATATTTAAACATCTAGCTTTATACACCTACAGCGCTACTATATCTGTATTATAGCTATAGCTATCTCTCTCTCTAAGACTATCTTTCTTTCTTTCTGTATCTGAGCTAATCCCTCATCAAACACGGAATGAACAATATATCAGGAGAGGAACAGAGTGGCAGTAATGCATAAAAGGGCCTGTACCTTGGCACAGCAGCAAAACACAATGCTCTGCCAGGCTGACCCACATGGGAAGATTTGGGGTCCAAATCTGGAGACCTCTCTCAGTACACCAGACATGCTTGTGCCTATGGTCAGTGTTGATTGAAGGTAGGAGAGACTGTGGCTTCACAACCCTACTGGGGGTATACTCTTCCTTCCTCTCAATATTTCTCTGCCTCTTTCTCTCAGAAGAAATTGAAAAAAACAATGCATAAAAAAGGAAAGAAATATCTTTCTGGTTTTTGAGCTTCAGAGGCAAAAACAGAGTGGAGCAGAAAGAGCTTATTGCAGACTACCATTCGGATGAGGGAGAGCAAAGACACCATCTCTGACAACCTCTGGCACCCTCAAAATAGAAAATAACTCTGGGACTATGGAGATTAGAGAAAAGAATAATGTTTGGGTTCTTCAAAGGGACCCCTGAGCCCGCCTTCCTTGGTCAAACCCTGTGTAGATAACAAGCAAAGCTTATGAGAATGGAACACAGAAGAAATTTGGGTTTCTATTGAAGGGTGACCACTAAGAAGAATGCTGCCATAAAATAAATGATTTCATCAAGTATTTTTTAGAAGAAAGAGACTTAGGGAACTTCACAAGTTTCATTTAACATTTATCACACAGGAGTAGCAGAATAATTTTTATGTGCCTAACAGTAGCACAAAATTTATAGTCCCTGTACTTGAAGGGATATTGTTTAGTGAAATATGGGAAAACCTATAATTAACCTGTGTTGATCCAAACAAAATACCGGGTAAGGCAGTGGCTATATCCATAGAAACCAAAATGGAAAGTAATAGCAAAAAGCAGAGTTCCCCCAAGAGTTGGTCTTCATCCACACCTTTAATTTGTGGATATTATATAAGGACCCTGGGAATTTGACACAATGGTGGGGAAAAAGGAGAAACCTGAAACCAAATTAACTGAAATAAAGTCTTTGTCATCCCTTAAGAATGGATGTTTGATGGCTGGTTCTATGGTGCTGTGGTAAAGCCCTGTTCAAGAGGAACTGGATCTCACAAGGTCACCACGGTTCGAATCCCTAGACTGATCAGCCAGAAACATTGCTGGGCACACATGCCATTGCTCAGGATCTGACTAGCTGAAAGACTGGAGAAAGGAGATCATGGAGTAATCAGACCCTGTGGGGGTGTCTCTTGTACTGTTATGTGCAAGTAATCTATTATGAATAAAAGAAAATAAGGATGGAGGACTGGCCTTGTAGCACAAGGGTCAAGTGCTGTGTATAAGGACATGGATCCCATATAGCTGACTGTGGTTTGAGTGCCATCCAAATGGCTTGAACAGGACATTGTGTGTGTGTGTGTGTGTGTGTGTGTGTGTGTGTGCGTGTGCCCTAAATCCTGACAGGACAGTGAAACAGAGGATTAAGGGTTGTGGTATGCTTTCTCGCTTAAGAGAGAGAACAAATATGTCCTCTGGTAATTAAGTAAAAAAAAGATATTTGAAATTAGGTTAAATTTTAGATAAACAAGCCATCATAACAAAACAAACCCAGTGTCTCTGAATATCTGAGTTTGTGGAGTGTTTAATTATTTCATTAAAGGTTGTAATGAGATATTTTGAACCAGGCCTGATTGCTATCATTTTAATATATTTGGACTGCTCTTTTTGAAAGAGTTTCCTTTTTTCTTTTGAGTGTCCCATTAATCCCCTTACCAGTAACAGATGAAAAAGAAAGCACGTCACATTTTACAGTCAATGTGTTTTTAAACCACCTTCAAAGAGGGAGTGGTTAGATATGCTTCAAAAGCAGCTTTCCTCCCTCCTTTTATTATACCAGTATCATTTTCTTTATTGAACATTTCATAGAGGAGTTCTATTGTAGCAGCCACTCCTATTTGTCAGTTAGCACTATCAAAAGAGTTGTAGGAGGAGTGTAATTACCAAATAGTTCTAGCCTGGTGAAGTGGATAATGAGAAGCTCGCTGAACATGGATTTGGCGTGTGTGTGTGTGTGTGTGTGTGTGTGTGTGTGATTCAGTATTTTGTTCTCTTTATTATCCCTGTATTTCACAAATGAGTTGATGTTTTTAACAATACTGCAGAGAAAAGCTCTGATTTTAAGTGTGGAAGGGGCCCCTGCCTACATGGAATAGTGGGAGAACCCCTCATCATAAGCCTAAGGAAGACACTGAGTTGTCTAGATATTTTCAAAAGTCAGTTTTACTTAGCAATGAAAGGATAGTCAGTATTTTTCCACATTGCAAGAATATTGAAATTCAAACCTTTGTATCCTGATGATACTTTCAAATCTTAATGAAAAGACCTGATTCTATATTTTATATACTAATTTCTGGTAAAATTAATTTCCTTATGTTTGTTTTCAATGAAAATTATCAGAAAATATCAGGAAAAATAAAGGCAAAATGGGAGAAGATCTTGCTTAAATGAATGACACAATAGTATGTATTACATCATCTTCTTTGTATTTTTCATAGGATCAAAGGATTTAAACCACAAATTCAAAAGTTTAAATATTTCAGGGCCAGCAGGTGGCATGGTGATTAAGGCACTAGACTGCCATATGGCTGAATGTGGTTCAAATCCCAGACCTGGTGGCTTACTTTCTCACCTTCCCTCTCTGTTTGTCTCTCTCTGGTTAAATTTAAATACTAATACAAATAATAAATAAATTATTATTTTTAAAATGTTTAAATATTTTTGGAGCCAGCAGATGGCATAGAAGTTACGTTATTGGACTCCCACATGGCCAACCGTGTGGACACAGTGACTTGAAATTTTCACTAGGGGCGTGTGTGTGCATGCCCAAAATCCCAGGAGGAGAATGTAGGAAAAAGGATTGAAGTATGGCCATCTCTGCTGGGGAGTGATTTCTTACTTTGCTCTCTATCTCTGTCTCTTTTTCTCCCTGGCCAGTGCACATGCCCTAAGGCAAAAATATCTAAAAAAATTTACATATTTTAAAAGGGTTTGGGTGTGTCCATTTAATACTAGTTTTCCTTATTGATAATCGTCTCCAGACACCTCTTTGTTTATAATAATTAATCCTTACTGTACATAGGAAGATGAGATTATTGAAGAGCTTACTTGATCAATGGGCCATCCCTACATTTCCTAACTCAGAAGAATAAGTCAAGGTTTACAGAAGACCAGCATCTACTGAATGTCACTTAGCATAACTTGATTTGGGTATATGTCTCTTCCTATCAAATGTGCTTCTCAAAGACACAGTGTCTATGCCTTTGATGATTTTATTCAGGCTGGCTTGATACCAGTTGTGAATGATCACATTTCTGAAGCAGCACATCTTGGTGGCTGAGTTCTCTCATGCTTAAGGTTCCTTCATGCAGTCTGGAAACAGTGCCCCAATCTAGTCCTCACGGCCTTCACCAGTCATATGTGTATCTTAGATGGCAGTAATGAGAAACGAACCAACACACCCGGGCACATAGTCTTCTCTTTCCACTAGCAAATATAATCCAACAAGTCTGTCTGTGTATTTCACTTCAAGATTTAAAATAGCTTTCCTTTATTGTACATTATGTCTGTGAATTGTATTTACACATATTTTTTGTGGGTGTAAGTACAGAGAAAGGGTAAAGAGAACTTTGAGTAAGCCAACAAGATATGGAAAATAAAAGAACTGTACCCAAAGCAGGAAGACACGATCAGCAGTGGTAAAACAACATTTTGCAAAATAAATGAACTAAAGTCCCCCAAAGAGACATGAATTCCATCACTCAATAGCATGTTTCCAGGAAGTTGGAGTCTCTGATAGGCTCTACTTACTATAATTAAATCATAATTTAACATAATGAAGTAAATAGTTACCTGAGGTAGCAAATGATACAATCAAAAGTCTATGGTGAACATGATTAAGATTGAGTGTGTGGAACCAGTTTAGTGGTTATGTCACTGGACTCCCACATGGCTGACTGCAGTTCAAGTCTCAGACCTGGAGGCTTGAAAATCACATCTGGCACCTGTGCATGCATGCCCAAGATTCCAAGAGAAGAAAGGAAGAGAAGGGATTGCAGTGTGGCCACCACCCCCCGGGGTGGGGGGAGGTGATTTATCACTTTCTCTCACTGTGTCTGTCTCTCTCTCTCTCTCTCTGGCGAGCGTGTGTGTCTTAAGGTAAAAGCCTCTTAAACAAACAAAAGATTGAGTGTGCACTTGTGTCCAACACAGTTCTAAGGTCTTCATGCAAGACCAATTCAGACTTACACCAAACGTTTAGGTGGATGCTATCATGATTTTTATTTCACAGATGATGTAACCAAGTCAGAGCAAGGTCGTCCATATTTATGTAACAAAGAGTGAGAGGGTATTTGACCCCAGGCACTTGAATTCCAGAGCCTACCAGCTCTAACTTACAAAGTAAGTAACATCTGTATGACTCCAGCCTGCTATCAGGGATAAGCAGGTATACCACAATCGTATGGTTAAACCTGATTTGATTCTAGTAAACTGGAGAACTTTGTAGAAGACCACAGTGTGACTCAAGGTCACCAGCCTGGGTGGAGGTCAGGAGCAAGCAAACAATATCTTGCACCGAGTGTTAAATCAAATTCAGCAAAAAGTTTCAAAATAGTAAAAATCAGACAGACTGTATTTTTTAAAAGATAGGAGATAATTTTAAAATTTCTAATTATTGTATTTTGGAAAATTCAGTGACTTTTTTTAAAAGTCTAGAAAATGCGCTAGTATTAAGATACTAACTTATGCAAGTCCTCATGGAGCCCACCAGTACTGATGATCCTCGATCTTCACATCTCACTCCAAGTGCCATCTTGAGGTAATTCTTCAAATGACTACTGATCTTTACCCCCTAAAGTGATTCTAATAGACATTTGTCATTTTGAAGGTTGGGTATATTTATGGTTCAACTTTTAATTATAGATTTTTTTTTATGGTTTGGATAGATGGCATTCTTCACTTCCCACAATGAAAGCTGTCTCTTTTCTACTCACATGAACAATCAGAAGCTCTGCTGAAGGTGGAATTCCTTCTTGTCAACAAGATAACAGTCTAACAGGTGGTTATTGCTTTTCTCCTTGGCCCTCAGAAGTCCTTGGTTCATGCCTATTTTCTAACCGTGTCTCTTAGCCTCACTTCAGATTTGCGAGTTCCTGCTATTCCTCCAATAATTTCCTTCACTGATTGAGCTATATATTATATACAATAGATTTTTAAATATCTATTCAGTAACCAAACCGTTCAATCTCCATTTAGTGGAAGAGGTGGGAGGGCTTGCCTCTATAGTGCTGTGATGTTCTTCCATGAAATTGACCAGGCATAGGAGTATAGCCACCTGTGTCTATGTATGCTCTTCTGAATGTGCACTGGACACTAGAAGCCCCATGTTCTTCCAAAAACACAATCCATCATCAAAGCCAATCTTTGAATTTCTTCTCTGCCAGCTCCATTTATGCCATGATACAATTAAAATAGCACGATGGGACTCAGTACTTCTGGCTTAAAAGAAAGGAATACAATCATGCCTTAAAGAATGTGCCCTTCCCCTGAATATTAAAACATCATAAACTGGAGCCAGCAGATGATGTGGTGAAGGTACTGGACTCCCACACGGCCAACTTTGGTTCGAATCTTGGACCCAATGGTTTGGAAATCATGCCAAGTACTTATATATATGCGCCCAAAATCCTGAGAGGAGACTGGAGGAGAAGGTATTACAGCATGACTATACTCCCCAAGGGGTGATTTTTCATCTTCCTTCTTTCTGTCTCTCTGTATCTCTCTCTCTCTCTCTCTGTATCTCTCTCTCACTCTCCAGCAAACACACATGCCGTATGGCCAAAACCTTAAAAAAAAATCCTAAACTTGATCACAAACTCTTCATTGTCTATGTCATAACATTATATGGAATTGTTTGAAAAGTCATGGTATATTTTTCCATGAAAAAAATGCATAGTGACTTTTCCAACAACCCAATAATGTCATTTCCATTTCTCAGATAAGGAAATAGAGAATGAGTTGTTCTGGTTTACCAAAGTGACATAGTTGCTGAGTGATGAAGCAAGATTTGAAATATGACTTCAAACTGTCAGAGTTTGCAACCCAATCCTGCTGTGTCTGTGCTCTGTCATGAAGTTTCTCTCTAAGCCAAGAGTAAAGGTGAGAAAAAGACCCTGGAAGCTATTCAACTCCTTGAATGTATTTGGTAGACTCAGAAATTCGGGGGGGAAAAAAAGGGACAAGAGCATAAGTCATCTGCAAAGGGATGATGTCTTCAAAAATTAACTCTCTCTTGCTTTGTTATTGTTGATTGAGTGAGGAAGAGCTGAGTGGAGGTAAAATTTTTTCATGAGACTAGGTTTAGCTTTGTTAAGGATCTAATTATGAAAGTCAGTCATGTGATTGAAATTTGAGTGTTAAGAAGGAATCCTTTTCTATAGAGTCATTGCTATCCTTAGTCCCAGTTCCTAAACCAAGGAGCAGAACTTCTCTAAGGGCTCCAAAGAGGTACAAAGGCTCCAAAGAGACTTGGAGAAGGAGTTGAGAACCCTTTTGGCCTAGAGAATGTGCCCTCTCCAGTCAGTTTAACTCAATTTTTTTGTGAGAGTTTTTGTTTTGTTTTTTTGCTATAGGGCACGTGTGCTTGCCAGAAAGGCAGAGAGACACAGAGAGATAAGAAAGCGAGAAATCAACCCCCTCCCCCCCCCGGGGGATGGCCATGCTGCAATCCTTTCTCTTCCATTATCCTCTCTGGATCTTGGGTACGCACACACATGCGCCGGCATGAGTTTAAGCCATCGGGTCCAGGACTCGAACTGCGGTCCACTACATGGGAGTCCAGCGACATAGCCATTACGCTAACTGCTGGTCCCCAGTTTAACTCAATTTTAAATAGTCTAGCCTTTATAGAGAGTTTGAGCACCACAGAAACATGGAATAAACTGACCATCTTAAACAACCCTTCCTTCTGTCTGATAGTCAAAGAACCCTGAAGCTTCCCACATGCCCAACCTGCCTCATCCAGAGTTGAAAAAGGGCCAGATAGAGGCTTTTTGGATGCCCTCTGGCCAATTTGTTTCTGCTGAATCTCTATCAATTACTTGACTACTGTTTATAATTTAAATTTTATTAAATTAAAAACAGTGTATGTAATTTATTTGTAATTTTTCTGGATGTGTTTTTCCTGTATTACTCCAGCTAATATGCCTGAAAGTATCCTATGATCTGTGATCACATAACCATGCACATTTTATAAATATTTATCCTTAAAAGTAACAGATAATGATTATTTAAATAAATCATATTACCTTCTAATCATTTCATTAATTTTATTTTATAGTTTGGTCACAAATTTCATTATGTGTAATATTAAAGTAATTTTGGATAAATGTGCATATACTTTATAAAATCTGTATTTAAATGGTGAAGAATTACCTGTTATTTTCTTGAGTTGAATCATTATACTTATGATAATAAAAACAATATTTCTGGACTAGATCTCTGACTATGTGGTTTGAGTTCTGGACTCAGCAGCTGGGCACATGTGCATGCATGTCTAACATTCTGAAAAGAGGGATACATTGAAGTGATGGGATTGCAGCATGACTAGCCTTCACAGGAAGTACTTTCTCACTTTCTCTCTTTTTCTGTCTCTCTCTGATGAGCACACATGCACTCTGACAGAAGTAAGCAAATAAATTAATAAATAAGTAAATAAAGAGGTACTCCCATTACACGCAAAAAAAAATGGAGTAAGCTTGAAGCCTTACATTATCATCATATACTCCTCTACATAACATATGTCCCAATGTAATTCAGAAAAAAAATTAGCAATATGTTGACATTGTTTACATGTACACAAAATATTTGTTTCAAAGCTGTGACTTATAAAAGACAATAAAATATAAGACAAATATGAGTAGACTTGTCTATTGGTTTATTTTATTCTAAACAAACATAAATCATACTTGTATTTAACATTAATTCTTTCCTTCCCAGTGCAAAATCTGAATGTCAATAATTTAATTGAAATAATGAATCCCAGGTATCCCTCTGCTGGGGAAACAGATGCAGTGTTATCCAGAACAAACAAATGGTATATTGCACACAACGGGGATTTATCAGATTAGACTTCCAGGCAAGGTAAAATAAGGTGCCTTGCTTCAAGTAAAAAATATAATTTCATCTTCTCTTGTCCTATTTTTAAACAGCATTGCTTTATGTGGTGAATCAGATAATGTTGTACCTATTATAACTTTTATTTTTATCAGGTCATTATAATAAAACAAAAGCCTCTAGCAGCAAAGATTCTATTTTCATGCAAATCTTCTTAGTAATAAAAGATGAGCAAAGAAAAATTAAAGAAAGTATCTGTAAGGAGCTGCCTTCAAATTAAATAGCATTTAAACAATTCTCATTAACTCTGAAATCTTCTTTTGCATTTGTTCTTTTTTTTTTTTTTTTTTTTTTTTTTTTTTTCTTTTTTTTGGAGAGGTTTTTGCTATAGGGCGCGTGCGCTCGCCAGACAGACAGAGAGAGACAGAGAGATAGAAAGCAGGAAATCACCCCCCAGGGGGGATGGCCACGCCGCAATCCCTTCTCCTCCATTCTCCTCTCGGGATCTTGGGCACGCACGCACACGCGCCCGGCGTGAGTTTAAGCCGCCGGGTCCGGGACTCGAACCGCGGTCGACTACGTGGGAGTCCAGCGACATAGCCATTACGCTAACTGCTGGTCCCTGCATTTGTTCTTAATTGTTCAAAACAAGGAATTTTCTGAGATATATGTGGGTGCTTGTTCTTTCAGCTCTTCTCCCTTTTAGGGACGTATTTCATATTTGGAGTCAAAGAAATATATTAAAATTGCAAACAAAGTTGGTTTTTAATTAGGATGTTGGCAATTAACTCACTCATTTATATCTCATTTCCTATCTTGGCTGGTTTTAAGTTGTGTATGTCTTCAAATTACCTTTCCAAGGCAAAAAAAAATGCATGCTTTTCTGTTTTCTTACATTATTATCACTCACAAGATTATGTTGGTACAATGAAATCATTTTCATTATAATTGAAAAGGCGTCTTCGTCCTATCACAGAAGAAATCAATTTGGGGTTGTGAAGATAAGGGAATAACCCATTACCAAAGACTGATTTTACGTGCTTGGTAGGCAAAATTAATACATATGCTTTGTCTTATTTGTCAGAATAGAACATCTTAGTGGGTACACAAATCTCCTGTTATAAGAAAAAAGTACAATAACTCGATTATTTAAATTTAAAAGATAAACATTCTAGAAATATAGAGAGCACAAGTATACTCCTAACATGGAATATATGTCCAGTTCTGTCATCAAAGCAGCCCAGGAGGAGGCGGCAGAAGTAGCAGTGGTATCACATTTGCTCACCAGGGCCCTGGGTAGTGGTCTCCGACATACTCACTCCAGTGAGAATAGCCAGCTTTATGGCTCATCAGAATAGACTTGAAATACACTTTTGTTGCCAGAAGAAAGAATGATTGCAAAATGTTTGGGGACAGTGCTAAAAGAACAATAGATCAGCTTGGGAGCAGTCCTGTGGTTGTGGTCTGACAATTTTAGCACTATATTATTTGTGAAAACATGAGTGAACAATTAAAATTTCTGAAAGACCACAATGATATTCAAAGAAAGCGTTAAAGTGAAGTATACAGGGGCCAGTAAGTAGCGTGGTGGTTTATGTGCTGGATTTTCACATGGCCAACCACTATTCAAGTCCTGGACCTGGTGGTTTGAAAATCATGTTCGGCACTTGTGCATGTGTGCCCAAAATACAGACAGGAGAATGGAGGAGAAGAGATTACAGCATGGCTATCCTCCCTGGGGGTGTTTTCTCACTTTTCTTCTTTCCTACCTCTGTCTCTCTCTGGTGAATGCATATGCCCTATGAAAAACACCTAAAATTTTTTTAGTTTAAAAAATCAATAACATTTTTTTATTGCTGGGTAACAGCAATAAAATGGGTAACATCTTCTGAAAAATCTCATTAATTGTTTCTTCCAAATATGTGCAATGTTCATCCACAATGGTGTTTGTTTCGGGTTTCATATTGTCCTATGGATCATATTTCCACTGATATTTTGGTTCCTTGTTCACATTATGATACATCTTCTAGAAAGACTGTCAAGGGAACCAGCAGTTAGCATAATGGCTATGTCGCTGGACTCCCATGTAGTTGAACGCGGTTCGCGTCCCGAACCCGGTGGCTTAAAACTCACGCCGGGCACGTGTGCGTGCATACCCAAGATCCCGAGAGGAGAACGGAGGAGAAGAGATTGCGGTGTGACCATCCCCCGTGGGGGTGATTTCTCGCCTTCTGTCTCTACGTCTCTGTCTGTCTGGCGAGTGCACGCGCCCTATAGTGAAAACCTCTCAAAAAAAAAAAAAAAAAAAAAAAAAAAGAAAAAGAGAAAGAAAGACTGTCCAGGTGGGACAAGCAGATGGCATAATGGTTATGTCACTGGACTCCCACACGGTCAACTGCAGTTCGAGTCCTGGACCCAGTGGTTCAAAATTCATGTTGGACATGTGTGTGTGTATGCTGAAAATCTCAAGAGGAGATTGGAGGAAAAGGGATTGCAGCATGGCCATTTTCTCTGATGGGTGATTTCTTGCTTTTTCTCTCTCTCTGTCTCTGGCAAATGCACATGCCCAATAGCAAAAAATCTCTTAAAAATAAAAAAAAAGAAATGCTGTCCAGGCAATGGACTTGCTTGCTGTTCTTTTCACTCTTTTCTGCTTGTCAACTAATATCTGACATTAACGAAATATAAGATTTCTAGAAGTTCATGGAAATTGGAATTAAAATACAAACTTATTTTAGTGTAAAACAATTTTGAAAGCCATAATTTGTGTTTTCGTAATTTTCATTTTTTGTGAAATTTTTGAAGACCCCTCATATTACTAAATAAAACCTATATCAATGCACAACCATACAATAGAAACTTAAAAATTCATACACAGCAAACAGGAATAATTGCCTATGTCATCACGTGAGATAACACACAGAAATACCCTTCTACATCATTATATCCATGGAACAGTTGTACATGCATTATAAAATTCGACCTACGAATAATATGAGAAAGAGGATAGAAATGATAGTCTAATTATCCCTACATATAGCTGAGTAAAATAAAATTCTTTTTTTTTTTTTTTGTTAATTTTTTTTTTTTTATTATCATCATATTCTTCTTTATATTACATTGAATTACATATAACTTTACATTGTATTACATTACTTTTTCAAAAGGGAATGCCATGCATGTCAGTCAGTACAGAGACATTAATCTCCCTGCTTCAACATTCAATATCTTTTCTATGTTTTCCCCAATCATTATTATTATTCTAATTATTTTTTAAGACAGTCCATCGCTATTTCTCATGTTGCTTGTACAAATACTTTGCCCATCATGAAATACTTCTCAGACAAATCCAGTTGAGAATACTATACATGTCAACATCAACAGTTAATAAGCCATATCTGTTTCTCACTAATGTCCTACCTCTCTATTGTTCATTTGTTATCTTTCTCTATCCTCTTCTCTTCACTTCCCCCATTCCACACTGTCCTATTCTCATTAAGTATCTTCACTGCTTTTATGTCCTCCAATTTTTTTCACTATCATAGAATGCTGATAGTCGGTATATATTGAGTGGATACATACAATATCTTTCTTTCATATCCTGGCTTACTTCACTCAGCAATATATCCTCCGTATCTGACCACTTTCTATCAAATTCCAGGGCCTTGTTATTTTTTATGGCTGAGTAGTATTCCATAGAGTATATATACCACACTTTTCCAATCCATTCATCAGTTTGTGGACATTTAGGTTGGTTCCATGTCTTGGCAATTGTGAATAATGCTGCAATAAACATTGATGTGCAAGCACTTTTCTGACTGAGCGTTCTCCTGTCTTTTGGGTAAATACCCAGAAGTGGGATTACTGGATCGAATGGTAGTTCTATTTGTAGATCTTTGAGGAACCTCCATATTGTTCTCCACAGTGGTTGAACTAGTTTACATTCCCACCAACAGTGTAGGAGGGTTCCCTTTTCACCACATCCCCGCCAACACTTATCACTTTTTATATTCTTAATCTTTGCCATTCTGACAGGGGTTAGGTGGTATCTCATTGTAGTTTTTATCTGCATCTCCCTTATGATGAGGGATGTTGAGCATTTCCTCATATGCTTTTTGGCTATTCGTATGTCTTCCTTAGAGAGACTTTTGTTCAGCTCATTTTCCCATCTTTTAATTGGGTTAATCATTTTTTTTCGCATAAGGCACTTGAGTTCCCTATGTATTCTGGTTATCAGTCCCTTGTCTGAGGCATATTTAACAAAAATATTTTCCCATTCTGAGGGTTGTCGGTTCACACTTGTTACTGTGTCCTTTGCTGTGCAGAAACTTTTTAGTCTAATATAGTCCCACTTGTCTATTTTAGGGATTATTGCCTGTGCCTTGGGAGTCTTATTTAAGAAGTCTTTGCCTACTCCAATGTCCCCCAGAGTTTCCCCAGCATTTTCCACCAGTAGTTTTATTGTTTGAGGTTTTAGGTTAAGATCTTTGATCCATTTTGAGTTGACTGTTGTTAGTGGTGAAAGATGGGGGTTCAGTTTCATCTTTCTGCAGGTGGATACCCAGTTTTTCCAGCACCATTTACTAAAGATGTTTTCCTTTTCCCAATGGATTGACTGATGTCCTTTGTCAAAGATCAGTTGGCTGTAAGCTTTGGGGGTTATTTCTGGGGTCTCTATTCTCTTCCATTGGTCCACATGTCTGTTTTTATGCCAATACCATGCTGTTTTGATGACCACAGCTTTATATTATATCTTGGGATCAGGGAGTGATATGCCTCCTACTCCACTCTTCTTGCGCAGGATTGCTTTTGCAATACGAGGTCTTTTATGGTTCCAGACAAATTCTATGATTGCCCTTTCTAGATCTCTGAAGAATATCTCTGGTATTTCGATTGGAATTGCATTAAACATGTAGATTAATTTGGGTAGAATTGCCATTTTGATTATGTTAATTCTTCCAATCCAGGAGCATGGGATATCCTTCCACTTTTTTATGTCACTTTCAATGTCTCTTTTAAGATTTTCGTAGTTTTCTTTATAAAGATCTTTGACTTTCTTAGTTAGGTTTATCCCTAGGTATCTTATACACCTTGTGGCTACGGTGAAAGGGATTCCTTTCTTCAGCTCTGCTTCGTTCAACTTGTTGTTCATAAATAGAAATGCTATAGATTTTTGGATATTGATTTTGTATCCTGCCACTTTACTGTATTCACTTACTACTTCAAGCAGTTTTTTCATGGATACCTTTGGGTCTTCTAAGTATACCATCATGTCATCTGCAAATAAAGATATTTTCAATTCTTCTTTGCCTATTCGAATGCCTTTAATATTGTTCTCTTCTCTGATTGCAATAGCTAAGACTTCCAGTACTATATTAAAGAGCAGTGGAGAAAGTGGGCAGCCCTGCCTAGTACCTGTTTTCAGAGGAAAAGCTTTCAGCTTTTCCCCATTCAGTATAATGTTAGCTGTAGGTTTTTCATAGATGACTTTTATTGTGTTGAGAAATGACCCTTCTATACCAATCTTACTGAGAGTCTTTATCATAAAAGGATGCTGTATTTTATCAAATGCTTTCTCCGCATCAATTGAGATGATCATATGGTTTTTATCTTTCTTTCTGTTAATGTGGTGTATTACATTTATGGTCTTGCGTATATTGAACCATCCTTGCATCCCTGGTATAAAGCCTACCTGATCGTGATGAATGATCTTTGTTATATGTTGTTGGATATGATTTGCGAGTATTTTGTTGAGAATTTTCGCATCTATATTCATCAATGATATTGGTCTGTAGTTTTCCTTTTTTGTCATATCCTTATCTGTTTTGGGGATGAGGATGATGGAGGCTTCATAAAATGAATTTGGAAGGTTTCCTTCCTTTTGAATCTTTAGAAATAATTTTAGTAGGATAGGGGTTAACTCTTCCTTAAAAGTTTTGTAGAATTCACAAGTGAAGCCATCTGGGCCTGGGCTTTTCTTTGTTGGGAGGTTATTTATTACTGATTCAATCTCCTGGCTTGTTATAGGTCTATTCAGGTTCTCTATGTCTTCCTGATCCAATCTTGGTAGATTATATGCATCCAGGAATTTGTCCATCTCCTCCAGGTTATCTTGTTTGTTGGCGTAAAGTTGCTCATAGTATCCTCTAATGATATTTTGTATTTCTGCTGTGTCTGTGGTAATATTGCCTGTTTCATCACATATTTGATTAATCTGGTTTCTTTCTTTCTTCTTCTTACTCAGTCTAGCCAATGGTGTGTCGATCTTGTTAATCTTTTCAAAGAACCAGCTTTTGCTTTCATTTATTTTCTGTATGGTTCGTTTATTTTCTATTTCATTTATTTCTGCTCGAACCTTTATTATTTCTTTTCGCCTGGCATTTTGGGGATTTGTTTGTTGTTGTTTTTCCAATTCTCTGAGGCATGATGATAAGTTATCTAGTTGCCATCTTTCTGTCCTTTTCTTATGTGCACTAATTGCTATGAATTTTCCTCTTATGACTGCTTTTGCTGTGTCCCATAGATTCTGGACACTTGTGTACTCATTATCATTAGTTTCCATAAATTTTTTTATTTCAGCCTTAATTTCCTCAGTAGTGAAGAAGTCATTCAGAAGTAGGTTGTTCAGTTTCCATGTGTTCATGTATTTTCGGGGTTGTGTCTTGAAATTAATCTTGAGTTTAATTCCATCATGGTCAGAGAAGATACTGGGTACAGTTTCTATGCCTTTGAATCTATAAAGGCTTGATTTGTGTCCTAATATATGATCTATCTTTGAAAAGGTTCCATGTCGGGGTGAGAAAAATGTATATGTTGTGGATGTAGGGTGGAAAGTTCTATAGATATCTGTCAAGCCCATTCCATTTATAGTATCATTTAAGTCCTTTATCTCTCTATTTATTTTCTGTCTAGAAGACCTGTCTATAGGAGATAATGGGGTGTTGAGATCTCCAACAATTATAGTATTTCTCCCTATCTCTCATTTTAGCTCCAACAGTCTTTCCTTCACATATTTAGGCGCACCTGAGTTGGGTGCATAGATATTTATAAGGGTTATGTCTTCTTGCTGGATTACCCCATTTACTATTATATAATGCCCTTCTTTGTCTCTTCTTACAGTCTTTGTCTTGAAATCTATTTTGTCTGAGATCAATATCGCTACTCCAGCCTTTTTTTGATTTCCATTTGCATGGAGTATCTTTTTCCAGCCCTTGACTTTTAGTCTATGTATGTCTTTATCCATAAGGTGAGTTTCTTGTAGGCAACAGATAGAGGGTTTCTGTTTTCTTATCCAGTCAGCCAGTCTATGTCTCTTTACTGGAGAATTTAATCCATTGACATTCAATGTAATTATCGATATTTCCGTACCTGATCCTATCATTAAGTGAGCCATTTTCTTGGTTGCTCTTTGTTCTCGTATAACTGTCTCTGATTTTTTAGTTTTCCTGGTATAATACTCCCTTCAGAACCTCTTGAAGAGCTGGTCTGGAGTTGGTAAATTCCTTCAAATTTTGTTTATTCGAGAATGTTTTTATCTTTTTTTCCCATATGAAAGATAATTTTGCCGGGTATAATATTCTTGGTTGAAATTGTTTTTCACTCAACACTTTTACTATGCTTCCCCATTCTTTCCTTTCTTGCATTGTTTCCGCCGAAAGATCCGATGTTAGCCTGATGGGGTGACCTTTGTAAGTAACCTGGCGTTTCCCTCTTGCCAACTTTAGTATCTTGTCTTTGTCTGTTGTTTTTGCCAGTCTGGCTATAATGTGCCTTGGAGAGGATCTTCTTGGGTTGATTCTACCCGGGGTCCTATGTATTTCCTGGGTCTGGATATTTGAGTGCCTTTCTAGATTTGGAAAGTTTTCTTCCAGGATCTCATGGAATAAATTATCTAGGCCCTTATTATTTTCTTCCTCTTCTGGAATACCTATTATCCGGATGTTGGGGCGCTTGATAGTATCCAGTATTCCTCGTATATTATCCTCATTTTTCATGGTTGTTTTCTCAATCTTCTTGATGCTTTTTTCTAGGTCAGATGTTTTGTCTTCTACGTTAGATATTCGATCTTCTGCCTGGTCTAACCTACTTTTAATACTTTCAAGGGAGGTTTTGATTTCCTGTATCACATTCTTCATTCCTAGAAGTTCCATCTGGTTCTTGTTTAAGGTATCCATTTCTTCTTTCAAGTCATTGAAGGACTTCCTCATCTCCTGGAGCTCCTTGTCTCTTTTCTCTTCCATCTCAGTTAGTTTGGTCACTACAAATAATCTGAATTCCTTATCAGACATGTCCACGACGTCCATTGTATTGACTGTGGGTGATGTAGGCTTGATGATTTCCCTTGAGGGAGAGGCCTTTTGTTGGTTGCTCATATTTCTGGAGCCTCTGCGATTGTTCTTAGTCATTAGGTATTCTATATGTTTCTTCCTAACTGATTGTTAATAGTTGTACAGGCTTAGAAAATTGATGATTTCCCTTATGGTTGGCCTACCTGTTGCTCACAATTACCATTAACTGTTGCCACTACCCTGGATGGCCCAAAGTCCTCACTGTCTCTAAGGACAGGTGAGCCTACAATTGACTGAATAAGCAACACCCCAAGAGCAAAGAAAAACAAACTGAAAAAAGGAAATCACGCGGCGCGCTTGCGCACCGCGCGCTATTCAAATCACCAGAATTCAGAGTCCAAAGGCTAGTGGGAAAGTGTCAGAAGATGAGTGACAGGACCAGGTTGGTCAGGTCTGGAGCCTGAGTCCGCCTGGTGCCCGGAACTGCTGGCCGGCTCGATCCGGATTGTGGGTGGGGTGGGGTGGGAGTTCGCCTTAAAGTCCCAGACAACCAACCTGGGGTCCAAGGAGGAGAAACGGTGGGGATGCGTGGAGATTCGGAAAGGTCGGGCTTGCAGCCTCAGTCCGCCTGGTGCCCGGAACTGTTGGCCGGCTCGATCCGGATTGTGGGTGGGGTGGGGTGGGAGTTCGCCTTAAAGTCCCAGACAACCAACCTGGAGTCCAAGGAGGAGAAACGGTGGGGATGCGTGGAGATTCGGAAAGGTCGGGCCTGCAGCCTCAGTCCGCCTGGTGCCCGGAACTGCTGGCCGGCTCGATCCGAATTGTGGGTGGGGTGGGGTGGGAGTTCGCCTTAAAGTCCCAGACAACCAACCTGGGGTCCAAGGAGGAGAAACGGTGGGGATGCGTGGAGATTCGGAAAGGTCGGGCCTGCAGCCTCAGTCCGCCTGGTGCCCGGAACTGCTGGCCGGCTCGATCCGGATTGTGGGTGGGGTGGGGTGGGAGTTCGCCTTAAAGTCCCAGACAACCAACCTGGAGTCCAAGGAGGAGAAACGGTGGGGATGCGTGGAGATTCGGAAAGGTCGGGCCTGCAGCCTCAGTCCGCCTGGTGCCCGGAACTGCTGGCCGGCTCGATCCGGATTGTGGGTGGGGTGGGGTGGGAGTTCGCCTTAAAGTCCCAGACAACCAACCTGGGGTCCACGGAGGAGAAACGGTGGGGATGCGTGGAGATTCGGAAAGGTCGGGCCTGCAGCCTCAGTCCGCCTGGTGCCCGGAACTGCTGGCCGGCTCGATCCGGATTGTGGGTTTGGTGGGGTGGGAGTTCACCTTAAAGTCCCAGACAACCAACCTGGGGTCCAAGGAGGAGAAACGGTGGGGCTGCGTGGAGATTCGGAAAGGTCGGGCCTGCAGCCTCAGTCCGCCTGGTGCCCGGAACTGCTGGCCGGCTCGATCCGGATTCCGGGTGGGGTGGGGTGGGAGTTCGCCTTAAAGTCCCAGACAACCAACCTGGGGTCCAAGGAGGAGAAACGGTGGGGATGCGTGGAGATTCGGAAAGGTCGGGCCTGCAGCCTCAGTTCGCCTGGTGCCCGGAACTGCTCTAAAATAAAATTCTGAGAGTTGAAGTATGAAACCTCAAGAGGTGACATACTCAGGAATCTTAGAGCAGAGATTTAAATTCAGGGATGTTGATGCCAAAAGCTTGTGCTGTTTTCTCTACACAAAAGTAAATACTAAGTGGTTTTCCCAATAAATGCTTTTTTTCAGTTAATAGGAGACCCAATATAAAAAAATGTACTCTAGGATTTCTTATTCCAGAAGATATGGATAGTGTGATTCCTTGAATACCACCCCTGTACCAAATGACTGGCAAACTTTGAACTAATCTGTTTATTCTGTTTTCCTCTGTCAGCCTATCACATGACTAGAATGAATTTCATGAAGATGAACATTTCACCCAGTTGACCTTTTGCTGGCCACTGACTGCAGTCTATGTCATCTTTTGAATTCAGTGTACTTCATTAATGTGGCCAGGAGACAGTTGAAGGAAAGCACCAGCTGCTGGCTGGACAGCAAACTTTATAGGCCAGCATCCAGGAGATGAGAGTACAGCTCCCCCTGTATCCGTGTCCTGGAGAAAGCTGAAGTATTCATTTTGACCACCTGACTAGATATCCATCAGGGAACACAGGGCTCCAGAGTGTTGGATATTTTGGCTCTTGGCATAAATTCTATTTTCTTTGCCCTGTATTCTACATAAGATTAAAAGATTTGCAAGGGACTGCATATATATATATAACAGTTGGGAATTTTGATAATTTCGAATATTGTTTCAACTGTAAAGGAAAATAAAATCACTTCCTTTACTGTGTACTGTCAGAATGGGGATGATGACAATGAATAGAAGATAGTTCCTCTTATTTGCTTTCTTAGAGAAGAAATCTCAATGGATATGAGACAACTTTTAAGTTTATTTCTTGATGTCTTTCCACATACCCAGCAGGGTCTTCCTGCCAGTATTTATTGAGAGAGAGAGAGAGAGAGAGAGAGAGAGAGAGAGAGAGAGATTCCCACCAGGATCTTTATACCACCTTAGAGCCCCAGCTTCAGTCAGCCTGGATCACAGATGTATGTGCACATACCCAGGTCCTAGCATGTCAAGAGAGAACTTAGGATGTGATCCCAGAACTTTTTCATGTGAATTTAACAATTTGAAGTGTTGTGTTGGGACCCGCAGATGGCATAATGGTTATGCCATGGACTCTCACATGGCTGAATGAGAGTTGAGTCCTAGACCTTGTGATTTCAAACTCACGCCAGATGTGTGTGTATGTGTACCCAAAATCCTTAGAGGAGAAGAGAGGAGAAGGGACTACTACAACATGGCCGTCGTCCATGGGGGTTGGATGATTTCTAGCTTTCTCTCTAACTCTGTCTCTCTGGCAAGCACATGTACCCTGTAGCAAAAATCTCACTATATATATAGTGTGTATATATATATATATATATATGTGTGTGTGTGTGTGTGTGTGTGTGTGTATGAAGTGTTGTATTACCATCAATTGCCCCCTGGGTATGGGGCAATCTAAGACTAAGCAAGAAATAACCCCCAATTTTAGGAATTTTAAAACATTCAGGTATTAGTAACTGGGCAACACTCTTGGTAATATGCATAGAAAAAAAATAAGTGAGTCAGTAAGAAAGCCTTTACTATTAGATATGTCTTCACAATAATTTCTTAGGCTTTACACATCAAAAACTCAGAGAGAAACATGATGGCATTAAAATGAGTTCCAACTCTGTAATTCGAATAAGATTCATGAGAAATAGGAAGAGAATGAGAACACAATTAAATTAAACAAAATGAGTACTTGTATATGGTTAAAAAAAGAAATCAGATCAGTTTGACCTAGTTTGTAAGGAATTAGAATAAAAACAAAAGAAATAGAAATGGACTACATAGAAATGGAGAGCAGAAAGAGGAACTTGTCACAGCCTCTGGAATTCAAAAGCTAGCAGAACATGGAGTTTGGGAAAGGAGCACATGGCACATGATGCAGTGTTCCTTCTCAGCTCCTCAAGGTTGCAGCCTCCAGTACTACCAACAGTTCCCATCTGGCCCTTTTGAGAAGGACTTTCTAACAGGATCAACCGGGAGAATAAGAAAACTATCAGCCTAAAGATGGGACCCCCACATTGAAGGAATTCCAAAGAAGCAGAAATAGTAGCCTCCAAGGGAGAAACATGACAGCACAGAGCTCAGAAAGCCTCAAGATATTCTAGGGATGGAAAAGCACCAAAATAAGGGCAGAAGACAGGGATTGTGGGACATTTAATATCATGACATTTGCTTGGAGAATTGCCTGTGATTAGCATGAGGAACCCCATATGCATAGCCATTGGATATTGACTCTCTAGCCAAGGCTCATTATTCATCTATGACATACAAGAAACTCAGGGGTCAATTGGAAGGTTTAAAAGGAAATGGAAGTTATAAATTTTTGGTACAGACATTGAAAAGAAGAATTAATCCCCATAAAGATTTAGGGGATGGGCCATCAAGCCATTTTAATATTTTTAATTAAAAACAAATAGAAGCACTGACTTCTCTGTGTCTGGTATTATTAGATTGTTTTTTCTTTTTGAGAGATTTTTGCTATAGGGCATGAGTGTTCACTACAAAGACAAGAGAGACAGAGAGACAGAGAATGAGAACTCACCCCCCATGGGGGATGGCCACACCACAATCCTTTCTCCTCCATTCTCCTCTTGGGATCCTGGGAACACACGCCCAGTGTGAGTTTAAGCCACCGGGTCTGGGACTCGAACCACGGTCAACTACATGGGAGTCCAGCGACATAGCCATTATGCCAACTGCTGGTCCCAATATTAGTTATTTCTCGTTTATGTGGGGTTGGACCTTGGGAGCATAAATAATGTTAAGAAAACAACATTTAAGATCTGGATATAGGAGCCAGTAGATGGCACAGCAGTTACATCACTGGACTCCCACGTGGTGAACTGCAGTTCTAGTACTGGACCCAGTAGCTTGAAATTCATGCCAGGCACATGTGAGTGAGTGCCTAAGATTCCAGGAGGAGAATGGAAGGATGTGGCAGCATGGCCATATGCCCTTGTGGGGGAAGATTGCTCACTTTCCCTCTCACTGTTTCTGTCTCTCTCTTTCAGGCAAGTGCACATGCCCAAAGGCAAAAACCTCTTTAAAAAAAAAAAAAACAAAAGCTGGATGTATAGAATTTCTTCTGTTTTACTTACGAACTTAGAACTGAAGTAGTTTTATATATATATATATATATATATATATATATATATATATATACATCTGCTGCTGAAAAAGGCAGCTGTGAAGAGCAATTCACATTCACTAGGTGATCTGAGTGAGATTTCTCTGAGTAGGACTAAGTCTAATTAGAAAACAATGAGGAAGATGGGATGCTCTGTCAATATTCTGTTCCTAAATATATCTCCAGGGAGGAAACGGGCAATTAATTTTGTTTTGGACTTAATTTATCTGTGGGAATTGAGTGGACTTGTTTAGGGGGAGGTGACATATTAGAATTTTATAGGGTGCAGGTAAATTAGAGGCATTGTATATCTTCAGCACTTTATTATTGAGACTCATACTCTAAACTGATGCATTCGGTATAACCCTGTCTGCCAAACTCTATTCAATAACATAAATGGTCATAATTTGGATAGGAGGAACTTTCTATAGAATAGAGTACATGTTTTGGGGTAAACTTAATAATATATCTATGTAGATTTCAGAAGATTTGAGTAAAAAAGAAGATATTTATGAAGACTCTTAAAGTATCTGAGAAGATATTTATGAAGACTCTTAAAGTATCATATTTTTTTCCTAGGCTCACAGAGCAATTAAAGATGTACCCACAAAGATTTAAAGCTTTTAATTATATATTATGTTAATTTTTTCCATTAATGGAGAGAGCAATATCATTGATTGGCCAACATAGCCTAAACTCCCTTTGTATTTGTTCTAAGGAAAGATTGAAGTTGTTTTACCTTGTCCATCACTCCTAAAGCAACTTTGATTGAGGATAAAGAGGTGTAATTAGCCAATATGTTGGAGTGATTTGAGGAGTATTCATTCCCTTTTATGTATTTCTCCCTGCTATTTATTTATTTATTTATTTATTTATTTATTTATTTATTATTCTGGCATATAAGCGTAGTGATATGTATCCATAGGTGATTCATAGGAGAGGAGGTCTAGGATGAACAGCTTTGATGGCTTTGTATTGTAGAGCTGTCACATTAAACAAATAAAAATTCAGGACACAAACATAGGGAGCACACTTTTCCCTTTTCCTCCTGCTAAATAAAATTAAAATCTCTGAAAATCACACATTGAACAACTGTAAGAGTACTCTGAAACATGGAAAGAAAAGGGATCTCTGGACACAAGGAATAGTGGTGAGTTGTCTGATATCATTTGTTTCATATGTATCTGACTTTCAGCTGAAGCTGTGGACAATCCATAAATGCCAGTGTGGAGCCAGCAGGTGGAGTGGTGGTTAAGGCACTGTAGACCCACATGGCGGGCTAGCCACAGTTCTAACCCCAGGCCAAGTCACACTGAGCATTTGTGTGTGTGTGTGTGTGTGTGTGTGTGTGTGTGCATCCAAAATCCCAAGAGGAGAATGAAGGAGAAGAGATTGCAGCATGACCACCCCCTGGGGGGAGTGATTTCTCACTTTCCCTTTTCTGTGTGTCTGGCATGTGCATGTACCCTGTGGCAAAAACCTAAAAACAAAACAAAACAAACAAACAAAAAAACAAAAAAAAACCCAGAAATCCCAATAAGTGGAAACCTAAATAAATAAATAAATAAATAAATCTCCAACAAAAGTCTGTTATATTTAGCTAAAGGATCAAGAAAAAGTCACCTTAGTCAAAAATAAAACATTTCAAGAATAATGACTCTCCCTGGCAAATGCCACAGAAAATAACCATGTCTCATTTTCACCCAATCAGCAGTGACTGAATGGAGAACCTAGACCTCTAGCTTCACGAGGTCGTAACAAGCCTCTCCAGTGCTTCTGTTGAGGTGGTGTCAGGGAGAGACAAGTAAGGAGTCAGGCCTTTTCTCCTGGTTATCTATTAGGGAATTTCTCCAACTCTTTAGTGTCAATGAAGATCACATGAGGATCCCAGACTTTCACCTCAAAACAATTGCAATGAGATTTCCCTCTCATTCATGCTATGGGCCAGAGGAGGCCTAGGGGAGAGTCAAGTCTTCACCATTGCTCAGGAGTAATTGGGCCAGCTCTATTATATTACATAGGAATCAATGGAGACCATGTAAAAAGATAGAACTCTCACCTTAACCCAGGAGCAATGCACCCCTTTCCAGCAGTAATGAAGATCACTCATTAAGAGTATCAAAGGATTCAAAGAATGGAAGTTGGATTTCTACCTCTCTCTTGAAAATAATAAAGTGTGCTCCCCCTTTGTTTCTGTCACAGTGGTATAAATGCCAACTAAAACAGAAGGCTTAAATTAGACTTAGAGTCATACAGCATAATAAAAAATGTCAGGTTTTCAATAAGGAAGTCACAACAGAACCAACAAAACCTCAAATTGCATGAAAAAGAGATATTCAGTAGATGCTAAGATAAATATGACAGAGATGTTACAATTATTTGACAAAAAATTTAAAGTAACCATCATAAAAATGTTTTAATGATGGAGCCTGCAGGTGACATAGTGGTTAATGTGCTAGACTCCCACATGGCCAACCATAGTTTGAGTCCTGGACCTAGAAGCTTCAGAATCATGCCAGGCATGTGTGCATGAGTGCCCAAAAATCCCAGGAGGAAAATGGAAGAGAAGAAATTGTGGCATGGCCATGCTCCTTAGGGTGTGATTCTCACTGAAAGATTCTTTAAAAAGACAATAAAGGGATCAGCAGATGGTATAATGGGTACTTTGCTGGACTCCCAGATAGTCAAACATGGTTCAAGTCCCGGATCCAGGAGCTTTAAATTCATGCTGGGCATATGTACATGCATGCCCAAGATCCCTAGAAGAGAATGGAGGAGAATGGATTGCAGTGTGACCATCCCCTTCTGGAGGGATCATTTCTCACTTTCTGTCTCTCTGTCTCTCTGGTGAGCACCATGCCCGATAGCAAAAACCTCTATTAAAAAGAAAATAAAATAGGACAATAAAGAAGGAATTTCAAGACTTATATTAAGATACAGTAACCAAGATGTGATATTGATGGGGCAACAGATACATAGATCAATGGGATAGAATGGAAAACCCAGAAATAGACCCACCAACATGACCAAGTGATTTTAGGTTCTCTGAACACAAACTCACACATATAAAAGGTAACTATGAAGCATGATGGATAGGTTAATTTGCTTTACTGAGCTAATCATTTCACAATTTACATTTTTATTTAAATATCATGTTGGTACACCTTAATATATACAGTAAAAAATAAATAAAATCACAACTTAAATCATGTCTTCAACAAAAGAATTACTAGGGCAATTTTTTGCTTTATGTGTTTGTGAATATATTGAAGAGAGGGAAGAAGAGAGAAGAGTTGAAATGCTGTGTGTATATGTATGTGTTTATGCTCACATGACATAAGTGTATGTGTGTCTGCATTGTGTAAATTGGTAAGTAATTCTGATTTACCACAGGGAAACCTGTCTGTTATAAAATTTAAGAAAAATTTATCTGAGGGGACATAATATAGGCAATCTTTGAAAAAGTTTTTGGCCAGGTTGATCACTCTGCTTTTATTCTGGTCTCTATGATTTTGCCTAAATTACCAGAAAATTTTTTGTGGCTTAAGTATGCATTCTCACTGACTCCACAGGGGTTAAGAATTGTTTCCTTGGGAGGGGGGAAGAATGTACCCATTTCATGCATAAAGCACAGATATATTTATACTATATTAACAGATATGCAATATTCTATGGTAATATATTTAATGGGAGTATTATTAGAAAAAGAGGTGTAGAAAGAGATGACAAAAAAGGAGAGAAAAACATCGTTCAACAGTAATAAAAAGAATGCATTGATTCCTTCGCATATATTTCTTTGAATCTGTTGTGGCAATAGGTGATTGCTTCAGGATTTGTAAGTACAATATGCAGACCTACTAAAATTTCATGTAATCACTAGGTGTGCCATCTAAGTGATCTGTAGCTCATTACAAATGGCTCTCTATTTCAAATGGAAGGTATTTATACACCAAGCTAATAGGCAATCAAGCCTGTGAGAGAAATAGACACCAGTGTGCAGTGGGACAAATTCAACGAAGCCTAATTACATTTACATTAAACAACCAGGGAAAGCAAATCCCAGTAGGGTTACAAAAATTCAAGGGCAGCCTTATATATAGGTAGTCTAGATGAGTAGTAAAGTTAGTGTGAAATAAAATCTTTCTCCCTAAAAATAATCTCTGACTCTGCTAATTTTTAAAAAAATTGAATATTGTGCAGAATTTACAGAAGACAATGTGTAGATACTGTTTCCTAACGTTATGCTTGTCACAGTGGATAGTCTCAACCTAAAGACTATAAAGCTGGCAGAAAAGACAATGTGATGGTCAACCACTAAATGCACAACCAGATTTTAATTGTTTTTTTTTTCATTTTTGGACTCAAAGCACTTATTCCTTAGACAGTACAAAGGTGGGATATGCATATAATGCCAATGAAGTAACAGCAGAAGTAAGTGCTGCTGGTAATACCTATTCATGATACGACTATATGATTTTGTTGTCAAAAGGATCTGCATACAAAACCCATTGTAATTTCTTACCAGCTTTGTGGTCTAAGGTAGGATCTGCAAAGTTTTACTACTAAGGACCAGAGAGTAAATATTTTAGACTTTGTGAATTATATATTGTCTCTATCATATAATGTGTGACTGTGTTTATAATCCTTTAAAAATGTAAAAGCTGGGACCAGTAGTTGGCATAATGGTTGTTACTAGACTCACACATAGTCGACCACAGTACAAGTCCCAGACCCAGCAGCCTAAAATTCACACCAAGTGAGAGTACTTATATGCCCAAGATTCAGAAAGGAGAATAAAGGAGAAGGGATTGTGATGTGGTCATCCCCTGTGGTGAGTGATTTCTCACTTTTGTCTCTCTGTCTCCCTGGTGAGCACATGTGCCCACCCTATAGCAAAAATCTCTCTCAAGAAAAAAAAAAAAATACAAGCCACAGATTGTGTAAAAACAGATAATGTATTGTAATAGGTCTTTGGGCTGTAGCTTCCCAATTCCTGGTTTAAGGTGAGTTAATTATCCTCACTCTGTCTCAGTTTATGCATTTTTTTTTCTCCTCAACTATACTGGTAACCTGGTAGAGTTAACAGAGTCACCTTGATCCAGGTCCAAAACGCCAACCAGCTATCTGCTGCTGTCCCCACAGCAGTGTGACACTTGCCTAGGTACAAGGCAACCTAGACACCTACAACCGGGGCAGTTTACTCATCTTTAAAGGGAGAATGATATTTATATCAAATAATGAATTAGAAAATGGTTATAAAACATTTACAAAATAGCATTTATTATAAATGGTGGTAATTGGAGTTACTATGGTAATTGTCAGAACAGTATACTTCAGTTTTTAAGATCATTACTGTGATTATTATTATTATAAAACTACTGTTCTTTTGTTTTTATTATAAAATTACTATAATTTTCTCCAGAGTGTTGTGGGTTTTATTGAGAAACACTACATCCATTTTGAGGGAAAGGGAAGTCTTGGAAGAGAGACTGCTTCAGTTACCTTGAGTAGGTTTAACAAGTAGACACTGAAAAGTAGCCAGTGAGGGAACCAGCAGTTAGCGTAATGGCTATGTCGCTGGACTCCCACGTAGTCGACCGCGGTTCGCGTCCCTGACCCGGTGGCTTAAAACTCACGCCGGGTGCGTGTGCATGTGTGCCCAAGATCCTGAGAGGAGAATGGAGGAGAAGGGATTGCGGCGTGGCCATACCCCCTGGGGGGTGATTTCTCGCTTTCTGTCTCTATGTCTCTGTCTGTCTGGCGAGCGCACGCGCCCTATAGCAAAAAACCTCTCCAAAAAAAAAAAAAAAAAAGTAGCCAGTGAGACAGCAATATGAAAGCATGGGTCGCCCATTGGAGTACAAGGAGCACGTGCAATGTGGCATCTCTGGAGCATACGCACAGTGAGAGATTACAAGCAAAGTGGCTTTCCTAGTGCAAATACTCAGTGGAGTGTCACATGTGGGGCCAAAGCAGAGCATATTTTAAGTACAATAGAGCAGTGAAGGTTCTTGTTCAAGGAAGGAAAAGTGGACAAAGGATTTGAAGAAGGAGACTCACATGGGTCATTAGATAGGTGGGAAATATTTGGACAGATCACTTGGCCAAGGGAAAAGTTCACTTACTGGAAATTAGAGAGTGAGTGAAACAAGCAGTCTAAAAGTACTAATACAAGTTAAGAAGTGTTCAGATCAAAGATGATGAGTGTCTCAAATGGAAGAAAGAGTGGTGGGGATGGTATTGAAAACAATTACGAGGGCAAATGTTTAGAGCCTATTATCAAAAATAAAGCTGGATTTTTACCTATTGCATTCTGGAGAGGTATATAGAATGGGTTCTGAGTTTCTGACTTCAGTGATGCTTAGATGAGCTCACACTTATGAAGACTATTAACGGTAGCATTGAGTAGAAAAAATATGTTCAATTTTGGACATGTTGTGTTTGATACCTACTTAAATTCCTATCATAGCCATTTACCTAGACATGTTCAGCAGGTGGTTGTATGTTCAGGTGTGAAGATCAGGAATAAAAGTATGTATATGGCTTGATATGCAATCACACTTGCCTCTTTTTGAGATTATTGTCTATGCTTTAGAGATCTTATTTAAGAAACCTTTGCCTACTCCAATGTCTTTAAGAGTTTCTGCTAAGCTTTCTACCAGTAATTTTATAATTTTTTTTTTTTGGAGAGGTTTTCACTATAAGGCGTGTGTGCTCGCCAGACAGACAGAGAGAGACAAAGAGACAGAAAGCAAGAAATCACCCCCCAGGGGGGATGGCCACGCCACAATCCCTTCTCCTCCATTCTCCTCTCGGGATCTTGGGCACGCACGCACACGCGCCTGGTGTGAGTTTTAAGTCACTGGGTCTGGGACACGAACCGCAGTCGACTACGTGGGAGTCCAGCGACATAGCCATTACGCTAACTGCTGGTTCCCAGTAATTTTATAATTTGAGGCTTTACATTTAAATATTTGATTCATTTTAAGTCGATTATTGTTATTGAAGAGAAAACCCAGTCATGGGAGAAATTATTTGTAAATGTGCCTCAGACAAAGGATTAATAGCAGAATGTATAGGGAACTCAAGCAGCTCATCCTCAATATAATGAATAATCCAGTTAAAAATGATCAGCTGAGTCACATGAATGGCCAAAAGTCATTTGAAAAAATGTTCAACATCTCTTATCATAAGGAAAATGCAAATTAAAACCACAGTGAGATACCCTCTAACCCCAGTTAGAATGGCTATCATGAAAAAAATAAAATAAAATAAATAATGACAAGTTCTGGTGAGACTGGTAAAAAGGAAAACTTCTAATGGTGGGGACATAAATTAGTACACCTCTGTGGAAAACAATATAGAGGTTTATCAAAAACCTACAAATAGAACGGCCATATGAACCAGTAATCCCACTCCTTGGCATTTGGCCAAAGATAGGTAAATATTCAGAAACACTGTTAATCCATATTTATTGTAGCATTACTCACAATTGCCATGACATGGAATGAACATAAGTGTCTAAGAAATGATGACTGGCTGAAAAATTCTGGCCTATACATACTATGGAATACTACTCAGCCTTAAGAAACAATGAGATTCTGTCATTTGATTCAAAGTGGATGAATATAGAAGACTTAATGTTAAGCAAAGTGAGCCAGACTTTGAAAGAGATACCTTATATCCCAGTTCAGTATGTCCCAAATGTCTACATTCTTACTTTTTGGGGGGGTGAGGGGAGAGATTTTTGCTATAGGGCGCATGCGCTTGCCAGAGAGACAGAGAGACAGAAAGCAAGAAATCACCCCCCAGGGAGGATGGCCACATTGCAATCCCTTTTCCTCCATTCTCTTCAAAGGTCTACATTCTAGGGACCAGCAGTTAGCGTAATGGCTATGTCACTGGACTCCCAAGTAGTCGACCACGGTTCGAGTCCCGGACCTGGTGGCTTAAACTCATGCTGGGCACGTGTGCGTGCATGCCCAAGAGCCCAAGAGGAGAATGGAGGAGAAGGGATTGTGGTGTGGCCATCCCCTCTGGGGGGTGATTTCTCGTTTTCTATCTCTCTCTGTCTCTGTCTGGCGAATGCATGCGCCCTATAGCAAAAACCTCTCCAAAAAAATAATAAAAAAAAGGTCTACATTCTATGGCAGAAATGGAAAGATTCTAATATATGAGAGTAGAGAGGATAAGTGTGGATTGCAGAGACTATAAGGGAGTGGAATTAATGGTAGAAGGTAGGAGGAAGGGGCAAATCGAAGAAGCATTTAGCAGACAAAGGAATCTAAAGTTCTTTGTTAAAAAGATATGCATGGTAATATTCTTGTTTGGATTTCATGTACTACATGTATACTTTGAAAAATTGTATTGAACATTATAGATACCTACAATGATAAAATGCACAATATGGTTTAAATTAAATGAATTTAACTTAATGAATTAAATTTTTTTTTCAATGAGTAAATAAAAATTTACTCTAACTGACTTTGAACAGATCAAACACTTCGGAAACATTGGATCACTGATAAATTAGAAAACACAGAGGATCAGCTTAAGTAAAACTTCATCTTGTAAACCCGGTCTGGATGCTCCAGACACAAGTGCAGTCCTGTAAATCCTTCTTGTTTGTCCTTATAGATTCTTTCATAGTTCTATTAAGAAACTTGTATTCTCTGGGACAGCAGGTGGCGTGGTGGTTAAGGTGCTGGACACTCCCACATGGCCAACCGGGGTTAGAGTCCTGGACATAGTGGCTTGCTTTCTCACTTCCTCTCTCTCTCACTCTCACCCTCTGTCTCTCTCTGGTCAAATTAAAAAATCAATGTATAAATAAATAAAAAATAAAATAAATAGTTATTAAAAAAAGAATGCTTAAAAACAAAAGAAACTTGTATTCTCTGTAATGGACGTAGTCTGCGTCACCATCATCATCATCAGCAGCAGCATCATTGCTTATTTCTTCCTAGGAGTAATAAGCTAATATTTATTCTTTTAAGAATTATTTTATTTAACTTTATTTATTTATTTATTTATTTTAATTTGACCAGAAAGGGACAGATTGAAAGAGAGAAAGAGGGAAAATGAGAAAGTAAGCTACCAGGCACCAGGACTCAAACCCTGGTTGATCACATGGGACCCTTAACCACCACACCACCTGCTGTCCCCATATTTATATTGTTTTAAGATATAAATTAATACACATGCTAATAATTCTTTTAATAGACGTTAATAATATTTTTGATTATTCACATTAGCTTTCAATGTTACTGTTTTCATAGTATTAAATGCTATTTATTATTTTTAAAAATATGTATATATTTGAAGTCATTTTACACAGGTGAGTTTTTGTGGTTTTTTGTTTGTTTGTTTGTTTTATTTTGCTATAGGACATATGTGTTCACCAGATGGAGAGGAGGAGAAGGGAGTGACAAATCACTGTCTCCTCCACCCCTAAGGATGACTGTGCCATAATCCCTTCTTTCCATTCTCTTCTCTGGATTCGGGGCATACACACACACACACACACACACACACACACACACACACAATCTGGCATGTTTTCCAAGCCATAGGGTCCAGCTTGAACCATAAAATTGACCATGTGGGATTCAAATGCCTTAACTACACAAAGCTAGCTGGTTGCCACTGGCTGGCTCATTTAGGTAACTCTCTAAACTTAGAAGAATGGACTTTTCAAGAAGAATAGATGGAGCCAATTATCTTTGATGATAAAGTGTATGATAATATCTTTGACTGGACTAGTATACAGTGTAATTATGCTGTGAAAATTCACCTTGCATGCTGTAATGATATACAGTGATTGAAGGTACAAAAAGTAATTTAAAAATTTTTAAACTTTAATGTAAAAGAAAAAAAAATATGGGTAGAAGAAATGTGGGCCAAAAGAAAAACAAAAGTTTTGTGTTCAAGCCTTAGGTGGACTGACTTAGCAGTTGTATCCATCATGATAAGGAATAAGGAATAGTGTAAAGGTAAGACATTATTCAGAACCTGACAGATTAACCTGTTAACAGTTTTTCAAAATTTTAGTTTTTAAAATCAGTATGTGGATGAATTTCTAAAAAATGCAACTGCAGTAATATCACAGTTAATTTGTTACAGGTCTTACAACTCTAACCCACACCAAATTAAAAACAAGAGGTTAACATGGCAGATGAAATCGTTATCCTGCGTGTGGTGCTATATACGCTTGTGCTTTCTTTCTCTACTGGTTATCCCACATTGTTTAAAAACGATTAGCAATTAAGGCAGTTCCATCTACTAAAGCAAACAGAAAGACCAGTAGTGTCCTTTTTACTGATCACATGGTCTTATTGGTCTTTGAACTCGCATGGAAAAGAGGCAGTTGGATCTGTTTGCCAGTGTCAACATCAATTACATCAAAACCAGAAGGGTGGTATTCACCATCAAAAATGGATCCTTCTTAAATAATACTACACAGCAGGACAATGCCCTCTGCAAGCAGTGATGTTATATAAAGCCACAGGCAGCTTTTTCTATAGATGCAGCAGGGTTCTGGCATCTTTCCTAATATTTTGCAGACCAATAAGATTCATACGACATCAATCTTTGGGGTCACATATAATAAATATCAAGGTCAAACTGACAAATATACTTCTTTTTAAGAAGTTTGTGATAGAATACACACATGTGCATCAGAGAGAGAGAGAGAGAGAGGATCCTCCACAGGGTTCAGGGTTCAGTCACGCCATGATCCCCTTCCTCTAGTCATCCAGCCCACTGTGAAACACGCATGTGCACGTGCCCAGCATGTTTTAAGGCCAGCTGGGGAGGGGACTTAATACTGTGATTGGCTTGTGGCTTCCCACTTTGCAGTCCAGTGGTTACCAACTGTGCCATGAAGGCTGAGCCAGTACTTTTCTCTTTTGCCTCAAATTTGGTATATGACAGCTGTCACATAATGCTAGCTGGGTGCCAGATACTTCAAAATACTACTTGCCCACCTACACTGATGCTCGAAGACTTTTGCTTCATTTGGTATAATTGACCCGTCCAAGAGGAAAGCGGCAGCATCGTTATCATCAGCACTCACTGAGAGCTTATTATGGCAGGCAAACCTCTCAAATCTTCACCTGAATTTACTCATTTAATTCTCACAATTTTCTGTTTCTTCTTTTGAATGCCAGAGAATGCATGCATACACTAGAGAAAGAGAGACAGAGAGAGAGAGACAGAGACTCTTGTTTTTATCTCATATACATGTATACTTTGAAAAACCTTATTGTACATTATAGATACCTCCAATGATAAAATGCACAATATGGTTTAAATGAAATGAATTTAATTTAATGAATTAAAAAAATTTTGGAAGAGGTTTTTTGCTACAGGGCACATGAGATCACCAGAAAGACAGAGAGAGACAGAGAGACAAAAATCAAGAAATGACCCCCCAGGGGGAATGGCCACGCTGTGGTCCCTTCTCCTCCATTCTTCTCTTGGGATCTTGGGCACACATGTACATGCACTCTTTGTGAGCTTAAGCCAACAGGTCCAGGACTCAAAATGTAGTTGACTACATGGCAGTCCAGCAATATTGCCATTACATAAACTGTTGGTCCCAATGAATTAAATTTTTTAATGAATAAATAAAAATTTATTTACTTATTCATAGCCCAACAGGGCTTTGGTCACATTATAATCCTATTTTTTCCATTCTTCTTTCCCATCAGTATCTTGGGCATGCATGCACATACACCTAGCATGGTTTTCAAGCTGTCAGGGATTTGAACCATGTTTGGCTACGTGGGGTATGGCTCCCTCTACACAGTATTTAGCTACTGCACTACAGGGCCAGCCCAAATAACTGTCTTTAGATTGGATACACCATTTTTAAAATGAGAATTCATACAATGGATAAGTGATTTGCCCAAGATATCCAGAATAGACAGCTAATATCAAGCTAAGGTGGGTTTTATACTTAGGCGGCATGATTCACAGCCTATGCTTTTAACCACTGCATCTGACCTCACTAATACTGACTCTCACATCACTATAAATATTTCCTAAAGATATACAGTCAGGAACAGGAGACACCAGAGTTAGAATGTGCCAGAGATAGAAGATTTGTTGGACTATCAAGGACAGTGTGAGAATACCACTTCTGCTAGAAGAAAGAAATGTATCTTCTTTTTAAGGGTATCCATTATCAGAAAGAAATTGAGGCAATTCATTTCATCCTTGCTTCTGAATGAAGAGGCAAAATGAAATGAAATAATGAAATTTTAACTATGACCATTTCAAAAGTCTGAATCATGCTTTCAGATACTTTGGAACAGGTGAGTTAGAAATTATATATCTCTGAACCACAAGGAAGCTCATGTAGTCATCAAGTAATGAGACTTGCAGCTTTCCATGACTTTTTCTAGGCCGGTGACAACTAATATAACTCATCAATTTATCTACAGACCTGGGGCTTAATGGTTATTCATAAAGATGTAGAAATAAATAAAGTCCACCCCCCCCCAAAAAAAAAAAAAAACAGATAATGTCTATTTATTTAGAGCTTGCTGTAGCAAGGGAGTCAGCTACCATCACTCAAATCTGGGGGAAACTCAAAGGCAGGCAGAGGACTGGGAAAGCTTTACCATTAAGACAAAAGAAGGCAACACTTACGTTCTAGAAGCTGTTGGCATGGGAGTGGTGGAGACAGGTAAACTAGAATTGGACATTTTTTTGGTTTAGGGTACATATGCATTTTTCTCTGGTTGGTCCTGTGCTGTAAATAAGGGAGAAAAAAAATGAAGAACATAGCAATCATTGGCCAAATCCTGACTGTTCTGGGCTTACTGCTACTGAAATTGTGGGTCAGAGTTCTGTTATATGATCCAACCATTGTTTATTTTTATACTCAGTCTTGCAAAGACACATTTCAAGCAGAAAATACAGTTTCCAGGCCTGAGTTGGAAAAGAATGGGGTAAGAATGGATAAAGTGAAAATGTGACAAAAACGTGTGTTGGGGAGGGAGTAAGCCCTAGTAGTTGAATGGTGCAAAGCTAGACGTCCTGAGATCTGTTTTACTTCTTTGTGCATGTACAAAAAACAAAACAAAACAAAACAAAAAATGTAGAAGTCAGGGTTTAGATGGGGTTTCTGTGTCAGTTGAGGTCACCACATTTCCCATCACGGAACATTGTCCAACCTAAGTGAAGTCTTGGATGCTAGTAGTTCCCAGGGGTGTTATCTTATCCCTCTTTCACATGAGGTATGTCGTGGATGTGGTTCTATTCTGTGTGGGACCTAAAGGATGGTGAAATGGTGATAAAATGCAGAGTTCCCAAGAAGCCAAAGATTATATAAATAGGGGTTGATAATGTTGAAGGCAATTCAATTACTATACAATGAAAGAAGGATTTTTAGCAAACAGAATGGGGATAAGGTAGGATTGTTTGGTTTGTGTATTAGTCAAGGTTCGTCAGAGAAAAAGACCAAAAGGATACACACACACACACACACACACACACACGTATTTATACACATATGTGTGTGTGTGTGTGTATAAAAGAAGGCATTTATTCTGGAAATTATGTCAAATGATTGCAAGGCAGAGAACTCACACAATATGCTGCCAGGGAGTTGGAAAAACAGTTGAAAGACTGAAGCAGGAAACCTGGTAGAGTTCCAGTCTGAGGCCCAAGGGGTACCTCTAGGGGGCCACAGAACCAAGCATCCTCAGGTGGCCACAGTAGAATCTAGTGACCAAAGGTTAAAGAACGTGAAGTCCATTTCTTGGAGAGGCACAGGGGCCAGAAACCAGCAGGAATAAACACAGCCAAGGGCTGAGTGGAGGTACAGGGGTGGAGGAGGCACACGTGCAGGGGTATAACATATAAGCACAAGAGTGAGGAAAGAGTCAAGAGTGAGAAAGGAATGGGTAGAAGAAACAGAGCCCCACTTCCTCTGTCCATCCGACCACACCCCTCCAGACAACTGGATAATTTTTGCCTGCACTAAATGTAGGTCTTCCTCTCTCAGCCCTCTGACTCATGGACCAATCTTCTCTAGTTACACATTTGTAGACATATTTAGAAACCCTATTCCATCAGCCTTACAAGCATCTTTTATACTAGTAAAGTTGATATCTAAAACAATCAGCACAAGTTGGGAGTAGACTTTGGAGACTGGGATGTCAAAGTGTTACAATTCAATAGACTGCTCAGTGGAAGAAATTTCAGGGCAATTGAGTAGGGCCCACCAGTAGCTCTTTAAGAACACATAGGTTGTCTTTATATATACATAAAAAAAAAAAAAACATTTAAAGAGGTCAAAATAACTGATAGCCATATTTGGGGGCTGATTATAATTTGAAAAAATAAAGATGTTGCTACAGTTATTTTCAATAGATAGTAATTAAGCACTCAGACAAGGAGAACCACATAGATATTACCCTTAATGTCTAAGAAGCAAGGAAGAAACACATTTTGTGATAATGGAAGGTATAATAAATAATAAGAATATTGATCATTCAATCACTTGATATTTAGCAGTAAAGCAGGGTATTTACAACACCTAACACACAGGATTGTTGTGACCTTTCAATTAATAATGTCAAAGAGTTCCCAGCCCCAAATGCTATATAAATGTAAGCTATTATTATCATTACTATTCAGCAAACTGAAAATTATACAAAAGTCCAAGGAAACAAAGGTAAGACGTAGTTCCCAACAATGTAGTTTATGAATGAGAAAGGGAAAGAGAGATGTAAGGGGATAACCACGGCACTGCCTAAGGGTCATAATTAGAACTGCACACCCTGCACCATGGGGACACACAGAAGAAAGAAAGAACAACCAAGAGCTGGGATGCTTTATGGGTGCAGTTCCATTGACATTAAAATCACAAGGTTTGGGGCCAGGAAGTGGCATGTGGTGAGGGTGACTGGATCACACATGGCTCCACAGTTTAAGTCCATGACCCAGTGGCTTGATAAACACAATAGGCACATGCATGCGTGCCCAAAACCCTGAGAGGAGAATGGAGGAGAAGGGATGGGAGAATGGCCACCACCACCCCCATAAAGGGGTGATTTCTCACTTTATCTCTCTCTTTCTCTCCAGCAAGCACAAGTGCCCTAAAGCAAATAAATAAATAAATAAACAAGATTTCTTTCCATTTTAATGTATGTATCCCAGATGGCAACTAATTAAACTTGACCTGACTGCACTTTCAAAAGGATTAATTCAGATGTAAGAGATGAGTGAAGAGTTTGCTTTTTAAAATTTCTAATTTGGAAGCTCTTTAATTTCACACTAATTTAAGCCAAACTACTTTAAATTGAGACATTTCTCTGTAGGGTTGGTCTGTATTAATTGAATATTTGCTATTCATAATTGCTGCCAAGATTTTTAAATTATTTAACTCAAATATTGCTCCTACAGATGAAACTAAGAGAAGACAAAAACATACTACTATTTACTTAACAAAAATCATTTAATCCTTAAAATGCTCATATCAAATGTATCACCAATTCTATTTAACAAAAAATAAAAATTTATAGCAAGAAGTTGAATAACTTCCTGAAAATTATTTATCAAGTTTATTTAAACTGAGATATAGCTAACCTTGAAAACAAAAATTTGGCACTATTGTTGAAATAATTGCTTCCTGATGCATAATCATCAATTACTATAAAATTAATAAAACTATATAATGATAATATTTGTACTCATAGTATCTAGTCATAGTATGTGAATAGTATACAGGTTTCTGTACACTCATATGTACGTGCATGTAAATACGTGTGTGTGTATGTGTATATTAATAATATGCAAATGAACAAAAATAAAGAATATATATTTGTTTTGTCAAACATAAACTCAATAATACTCCACTATTGAGCTGATAAAACTATGTTGCTTTAAATGGATTAAAGTTATTGTTTGCAAACATCTTTGATTTTTTTACCCACAATACTGATAATATCAAATATATCAATAGATTGGGAACAGCAGATGGTGAAATGGCTACATCGTTGGACTCCCATGTAGCCAACTGTGGTTCGAGTCCCAGATTCAGTGGTTTAAAACACACTGGGCATGTGTGCCCAAAATCCTGAGAGGAGAATGGAGGAGAAGGAATTGTGGCTTGCCCATCGCCCCTGCGGGGTGATTCCTTGCTTTCTGTCTTTCTGTCTCTGGCAAGTGCAAGCACCCTATAGCAAAAAACAAAACAAAACAAAACAAAACAAAACAAAACAAAACAAAAACTAGTTGATTAAAAATACAGTATATGTCACCATATTGAGTGAGTCCGAAAAAGGAGGATAATATTAGAAATTTTTATATAAAAACAGAAAGTCCAAATTGATCATCTTTTTTTTTTTTTTTTTTTGAGAGGTTTTCGCTATAGGGCGCGTGCGCTCGCCAGACAGACAGAGAGAGACATAGAGACAGAAAGTGAGAAATCACCCCCCAGGGGAGATGGTCACGCCGCAATCCCTTCTCCTCCATTCTCCTCTCGGGATCTTGGGCACGCACGCACACGTGCCCGGCGTGAGTTTTAAGCCACCAGGTCCAGGACATGAACCGCGGTCGACTACATGGGAGTCCAGCGACATAGCCATTACGCTAACTGCTGGTTCCCTGAAATTGATCATCTTAATGATGTGAAAAATATTATTTGATAAAAATGATCGAAATTCTTGATAAAATTTGAGTAACTAAGAATATGCTTTGTATGATAAACAATATTAAATCCAACTGCAAAAGCATTTCAATGAAAATATAAGGAGCATTCTTTTTGACATCAGGAAGACAAGAACATCATCACCACCGCATCTATTAAACATTGTACTAGATCTAGTAGTTACCCACTTACCATTTATTGTGATAAGGATTTTTAAAAGAAAGTTATATTTTGATAAAGAATAAATGTCATCTATAAATGTAGTCATTTCTTCCAAATTGATATATTGAATCAATTTTAATTTTTATCAAAATCCCAACAAAATTTTTCATGGGATATTACAAGCTAGTTCTAAATTTATATTGATAAGTAAAAAATTATAAGTTTTTATTGAATAAATATAAGCCCCTATAGAACAAAGGAATACAGCTGAGACCCTAGAAGACAAATGCAATGTTTTATATAAATATGCATTCCTATCATATATAAATGCCTATGCATATTTGAAAGCATGCTATATAATAGAAGTAGTAATATTTACATAATGCTGGGAAAAAAATAAGATGTTCTCTAATGTAGCTTTAAAGAATTCCAGTAAGAATCAAGACATTTTGAAAAGCCCAACCTGAGTGGAACAGACTGTAACGTGATGAAATTGCAGAGCTGGAAACCACATGGCTGATCACGGGGTCAGGTCCTCAGTTGATACAAGAACCTGACAGGTACCTGCGCACCCAGTATCTTGACAAACTAGAAATATGGGGAAAGAAAATTGCTGGGTGATCAGACCCTATTGAGAGCTTCTCTCTCTCTCTCTCTTTTTTCTCTTCTTTCTCATGAATAAAATAAATAACCTTTTTTAAAATGTTACAGAAAGAAAGGAAAATCTTATTACTTTGATTTCAGACAGAATTTTTTTAAATCTTGACATATAAAATACAAACTCTATATGAAAATAAATAAAGTTTTTTGAAAAGTATCCAACTTATCAAATATACCTGGAAAAATTGAAAATAAAAGACATAAGCTGAGATGATTCATATGAAACCCATATAAATGAAAACAAGTTAATATCCATAGCATCTCCCAAAAAGAGGGTGTAACCAAGATGCTGAGGTAGTAGCACAGAGCTCTGCAATGCTGGCGGTCACATGGAAGATCAGTGTTCCATTCACAGATCAATCTATCCATGCAAGGCAAGCATGTGTGCCCATTACCTAGTTGACTGAAAGACTTGGGGATGGCAGGATGGGTAGAGATTGTCTCAAGAGACCCCATTGAAAGTGCTTGTCTTTCTCTTCCTTCCCATGTCTTTATTTCTCATGAAATACATTAATTTTAACTAAATTATAAAAAGGATTTTAAAAAATTCAAGGAACCAGCAGATGGCATAATAGTTGCATCACTGGACTCCCATGTAGTCAACCGTAGGTTGAGCCCCAGACCTGATGACTTGAAAACTCATGCCAGACACATGTGCGTGCGTGCCCAAAATCCCAAGAGGAGACTGGAAGAGAAGGGATTGAGGCATAGCCATCCCCCCGGGGGGGTGATTTCTCGCTTTCTGTCTCTCTGCGACCACATGCCCTATAGCAAACATTTCTTTCTCAACAAAACAAAACAAAACACAACAAAAACCTCTATATTTTAATTAAATAAAAAATAGCTTTCTAGAAAATGAGCAAAAGTCATAAGTCAGCATTTCACAAAAGAGGATATAGAAGTGGCTAAGATAAAAATAGCTGAAACATTATAAATCCAGAAATGAACATTAAAACCACATTGATATCCCATTTAATGAAAACCAGGCTGCCAACAGCTAAAAGGTTACCAAATTTGAGGGAAAGCACAGACTAGCCTGGAAGTCCTCTCTACTGATGGAGGATATAAATATAAATACACACACACACACATACACATGTATGTAAACACACACACACATATGATATATAGTACATTTGAAAAAGGCATTATCTAAAGTTGAAGTTGTGCATAACCTTAAAATCCCAACAATTCTCTTCTTAGGTATATAACACAGTGAAAGTCTATAATTAATATGTATGCATTTAGAAGCATTTTACATGCTGAAAACTATAGCCAGGACTGAATTTCAGAAATCTGGCGACTATGCAAACAACCATCAACCAGGAAAAATTTCACAATAGAATGCCATGCAGGAGACCAGTGAAATAACCCCACACTTGTAAACTTTAATGAACCTCAGAAATGAAAGATGTATTAAAAAAATCACAGAAGAGTGCATATGCTATCACTTCACCTACATAAATTTCAAAAACATTGATGTAGTTTTAAGGATGCTACATACACAATGGAATCACGCAAAAAAAAGAAACAGGGAATAAGAAAAAAATTCAGGAGATTCCTCTCCCAGAAGAAATGGGAAATAATACATGGTGAGATTTGGATTCAGAGATAGCCATTCAAAATACTTTGATTTTATTGGTAATATTCAATTTCTTAAGCTGCATTATAAGTCTTAGATATGCATTTTTTCATCTTTGTATTTTGTATATATGAAATTTTTTATTTTATATATTAAATACTTCATAGTAAACAAATATGTGCTTTAAGCATTTATAAGAAATCATTTTTGAGATATAATATTAGGTGTGAAATAAAAAAGACGAAAATAAGAAGTTCAAGCCTGAGTATATAAAATGCTACCACCTTGATAACATGTGAAAAAATACTACATAGGCATAGTGCCTCATTTATTATTAAAGTAAATGAATTCTGGAAATAATAGGCAAAAATTATCCCCAGGTCTCTTCTGAGGAACTGTATAGGAAAACGACAAGAGTGGAAGGGAGAGGAATCCCCACTGCACAGTTTGGTGTGTGAGCTCTACAGATCTAGCAATAATATATATTCCAATGTACATAAGCACAAGTGACAATACAGCCTGTGAGCATTGTGCTTTGTAAATTGTCTAATGTAATCTTAACAGCCATTTTAGGAAATAGATAAGTGCACTTTACATCTGAGAAAATGTGGAATCAGAGGTTTAAAACCTTGCTCCAAGTCACTGACAATGGCAGAATCAGACCTAAGTCCATTCTTTCCTTCAGCAAATACTCCTTGAGCACCCGCTGTGTACCAGGAACTGGTCAGGCGTTTTGGAGGCATTTGTGGGAAAACAACTAACTCCACTCTCACAGGATTAAGTTCTAGCTGGAGGAAATGAGACTAAAATACGACAGGTAATACTACACCATGTTAAAATGTCATAAACACCAAGGACATGATGACAGGGTAGGACAGGTAAGGGGGAGTACAGAGGCTGGTGTGGGGAGTGGGTGAAGCAGGGTTAGGTTTCAATATTAAATGGAACACTTAGGGTAGGCCTCATTAAGTGGGTGAGGACTGAGAAAAGGTTTGAAGGAGGTGAGCAAATGAGCCAAATGGGTATCGAGAGAGCATTCCAGATGGCTAAAGACAGGCCCTAAAAATTGGGCTTGGAATCCAGACTGGTGAAGGGAAGTCTGATGATTTGAAAGTTATTTCTGCCATTGCTATGCTACACTGTCCGGGGCATCTATAAACACCTAGTGAGAGCACAAGCAGGGACGACGTACAGAATCTTGAAGCCTTGTCCTCCTCTCCTATTTGGCCACACCGTGAATACAGTGCAAGCAAGCTCATAGAGAACGCATGAGACATGCTTGTTTCCAAAGGTTCAGTGGTTCAATGCATTTCTTCTAGAATAAATAAATGCATGGGAGGCGGGGATTAGTATCTAAATCTAGATCACTGTGTTTTCCCAGCAGATTTTGAAGGTAATGATTGAAACATTTCCTCCCAAACTCTTTTTTGAAGGAGAGCTGCTTGAAGAAAAGGATGTTTTCAGGGGAAAAACATGTAAAAATTTGCATGTCCAATAAAGTGGACCATATTAAAAATGTAACTTGGTGTTAAAGGTAGAGAATATCAGCCCACAGTGTACCTGGGGTGGGGGAGGATCTGTAGAGGAAAAAAACGAAAAAAAAAAAAAAAGAAAGGCTTGCAACTTTTATCCTTACAAAATATGCTGCTGTAAGGACTTAAATTGTTTTAATCTTCTCTCTACATACCACTGGTTGTCTTGACCTTGTGAAAGTCATTCAGTTATCTGTTCAGGTATCTGTGAAAACAAAGGCAATGATCGCTTTTCTCTGCGGATGCTTTGTGATAATTTAGTGGCTTTAATATCTAATACCAACTACTATTCTGTCCATTGCCTTTGTTCTCAAAACTCACATGGCTGACCTAATAATGGACAAAATGACAGCCATGTCTATAGCCACTTGCAACAAAAGACTCTCCGTAGCCTCGTATTGCAGGATAATGAAGAGAAATTACAAGTGGGTAGAGAGCTGCAACTACCCAGAGGGAACCCGGGGATGGAATGAAAGGAATAGTCTCTATGATGTCCTTATAAATGTTCCACTGGTCTAATGGGAGAGCAGACATGCTTCCTAGTTAATTTTCCATATTAGTGTAATGAGGAGAAATAGACAAACTGCCGGCGGGTTCATTTGGCTAATGCTCCAGCCAGCAGACACGACACAGCTCCTACTAAAAGGGATTAAAGGTGAACAAAAATATATATAATTCTAATCTGCTTCTTTTGGCCTTATAATATAACAGAGTAGGGCCACAATGGAGAGCGGTTTGGGGGTGACACCAATCACTCGTAGTTCATTTCTTCCACCAGATTCTGATTTTTGAGAAAGATTTTAATCAAACCCTGCTGACTGAAATGTACCTAGAGCAACAAGTCTAGCATTGTGCTTCCCATTGCTCTGAATAGCTCCCTGGACAATCAAATAAATATCCATTTTGGTGAATGCTCATTCTGCCAGTTTTCAAAGTGCAGTAGGAAGTATTCATTTTTCAAGCTAAATCACAACTATTCAACCTAAGGACCAACTTGCCTAAGAATTCTGACAAGAAGCAAATGAACATAATATAAATATGTGGTAAATACTTGCCTTTGCTTATAGACTGGAAAAGCTGCTGACTCCCTGAACAAATGATTCATAGTGCAGCCATGCAATGACCGGTTAAAGAATTCTACTTATTAGGTATAAACAGTACAGACCCACTGGGACTATGAGAATGGTTATAAAGTATTTATATAGCATATTTTTCTAAAGTGCTTTAAAATCATTAGCTATTCCTGACAACGGCTCTACAAGAATTGTGAAATGGGTTACTCTCCACTATGTGCTACATTTACAAGTCGGGTATGGAAAATACCTACTGAAAATTACCCAGAGTGATCGTGGCAGGACTTAGGCTGAGATCAAAACCTAATCACCAGATCTGCAGTCAATTAATTGACCATGCTCGCCATTGGAGAAAATACTTAAGGCTTGTTGACCACTTTTTCCTTTAACTGTCTGAAATCCCAGGATTATTTTTTACAGCTCTCTCTTTGTAATAATGATAAGAATTTAAAGTACTGATTACCCATAAATGGATTACCTTTTACTGATTATTCCCCATGACCATGAGTAATAGGTGTGGCGTAATGGAAAGAAGACGTGAATTGGAGTCAAGCCTAGCCCTCCCACTAATAAATAGATTTATACAAGTAACATCACTAAGTTGTATTCATCTAAAAAATAAGAGATTCTGACTACTGATTCCTAAGGTCTTTTCTGGCATTAAAAGCCAGTAATTATATACCCCTTATAATCAGATAATGGTAAGTTGAAAATTATACCCTCCTCCTCCCAATTCTAAAAAAATAAATGAGCTTATCAAAAATTTATATTGCAGTAATACACTGTAAAGTTATATGTGATTCAATGAAATACAAACAAGATTATGATAATGATAAATAAATTTTTAAAAATTTATATCACAGTGACTTTTTTGGCAATATGGTTCTGTGTGGGCCGATAAATATCCCTGGTATTGAGCATTATTGGGTTAATATAATAAATTATTATCAATGGAAAAGAATGAGATGTGAAGATACAGGTAGCTGACAAGGAATCATGGGTAGACCTACATGACCCACTGTACACATTTTTAAAACTTCACCAATTTATCCTCAGTGGAAGATAACTGACGCCATGCTGCTATACTAACATATTCTCAAACTAAACATACTATATTAATAGTTGAAAATCATTTTCAGTTCACTTCATTTTTATAAACAAGTAGGTATGTAGAGTGAAATGCAAATATCCATGAACAAGATATTAGACGTTTCAGTTGGTGGTTAACACTTGAATAGAGATTAATTTCTGTGGTTTATTAATCTGCTAGTGAAAAATTTAGATATAAACATGTTGTAGTGTAGGGGCCAGCAGCTGGCATAATGGTTACATCGCTGGACTCCCCCATAGTTGATGGCAGTTTAAGTCCCAGACACAGTGACTTAAAAAACTCACGCCAGGTGCCTGTGCATACATACCCAAAATCCTGAGAGGAGAATGGAAGGGAAGGGATTGTAGAATTCCCATCCCCCGGGGAGGGGGGTGATTTCTTGCTTTCTATCTATCTCCCTCTGTCTTTCTGGCAAGTGCAAACACCCTACAGCAAAAATCTTTCTCTCAAAAAAAAAAAAATAATAATAATCTTACAGTGTAGTGGGTGAGATAGAGATTTATAGCTAGAGCTTCGTTAAAGGAGAGCAAATATAGATAACGAGCGAGAGTGGGTGCTGCTGATGAGAAAGGAAGTGATTCTAGAATGATGCCAAGAGAAGTAAGTAGCATAGAAGAAGAGAATAGCTTTCAATGGCTATACTTTTAAATATTGCTTCTGGTTGACCTTGGTCTCACCAGGCCTTCTAGGAGAAATTAATTTATTGGAGTCAAGGGGACAGCAGGTGGTGTGGTGGTTAAGGGTGCTGGTCTCCCACATGGCCGACCACATTCAAATCCTGGACCTGGCGGCTTGCTTTTCCATATTCCATCTTTCTCTTTCTCTCTCACTCTGTCCCTCTCGGGTCAAATTAAAATAAAATAAATAAATAAATAAATAAATAAATACATACTTTTAAAAAATTTATTTCGATCTATTCTTCATTCTCCCAGTTGAAAACTGTTCTTCCACATCCGCACCACATCCTCGGGTTGAACTTCCACACCCCCTTTTACTTTGACCTTGGTTGAGTAACCTGCTTTTATCAATGAGATGATGGTGAATATGAACGATAACATCACTTTTACCAACAAGCAACCAAAATTCTTCATAATTCTGCAATAATTTTTCGTAATGCCCCAATTCTGTAATGGAATATTAGTAGTATTAAAAAATAATGTTTATAACATAATTAGTTACAGTCATAGCTTCAGTTATAATAAGATTATCTCCTCCACCAAATATAGTCTTTCATGACTCAGTAAATCAAGAATATATGCAATGGACAGGGAGCCTGAGGGTCAAGTCCTACACGGACAAGTGCTGATTAACGTCTCTACCTCCTGACAGCATTTCCCTTGAGAAATAACTTACATGCTCCTAAAAGGGCCTTGCTTTGATAAGATTAAGGTACTTACTTTAAAACTTCACCAATTTATCCTCAGTGGAAAATTTTCTCTTAGAATTCGAACTGCTGTGCAACTAACTGGATTTCTGACCCACAAGCTCATAGGAATGAGAGGAATTAGAAGACAGAATCTGGTCAGGGTAGGAGGAAGTTTTCATTTCAGAATTTGAGGCAGATTTATCTAGGGTTTCAAATTGTAAGGCAGCTGAACCAATGTGGGTAGAGTCTTAAAGAAGAGAAAGCTTTGGTGCAGGTAGGACTTTATTTGAAAAAACAAGGAAACATTACCAACAAAACTTCAGGGAAAAGATCTGTCTTGGATGTGGCTGTGATCCAAATGTTTGTGCTTCTCCCAAATTTCACATGTTGGAATCCTGAGACCGAAGGTAATGGTAATGAAAGGTAGGAGGTTTGGGGGAGATTATCAGATTATATGGGTATAAAACTCATAATGGGATTAATGCCATTACAATAGAGATCCTCAGAGACTCTTCACCCCTTCCGCCATGTAAGAGAAGACAGCCATTTTGAGGAACTGAGATCTTAAAAGACATACAATCTGCCAGAACAGTCTTTAGAACTGTGAAAGATAAATTTTTATTATTTATATGCAACACAGTCTATAGTATTTTCCCTGAATCTGTGAATATACATAAGCTGATAGCTATTTTGACTTGAATGTATTTAAAAAATGTAAAATGGACATTAGGTCAATTCAAAATAAGCTCATATTAAATAATTATCTTTTATAAATGACTGCATCATATTGTAGATATCTGAAAATAGATTGGAGTTGAAGTTCCTCTATAGTAAGAAGAAAGTTCATTGAATGTAAGCTCATTTCCAGCAAGTTATATACAGGAATTATTTTGTATTTTTTTTTTATGAGTGAGGGATGGAAAGAAGGACGGAGGAAGAGAGACATAGACAGTATTTTTGATGGAGTCTCATAGTGTCATGATCCTCCCATCCTAGCCTTCCAGTTAGTTAGGTTTACAGAAACACAACTGTACTTAACATGGTCACATTGCCCCAAGAACCCAACACAGGCCCTCTCTGTGGCTTCCAGCTTCCTGAGCACTGGTGCAGTAGTGATAGTACCTGTGTGCCACCACTGCTACACTGGAGTTTTTAATTGAAATGGGTGTTCAGGCTACTTAAGGGAAATTGAATTGAATATTAACAAATTGGGCCAGCTCTTAGCAGAATAGGGCAGAAGAAGCTGGATCCACATTACGACTGAGGTTCAAGTGTCAGCCCTGTTGCTTCACACTAGGCATGCATGTGTGTATGCCTGTGATCCTGATGGAATGAAGACATTAAAGATAAAGGACTGAGATATGATTAAACAGTGTTTTCTCTATCTATTTCTTATATTAGCATGAATTTTCTGACATTAAAAAAAAAGAAACAAAAGCAAAGTTGTGTGAATATCTAACTATAACCCTGTGGAACAATTCTGATAGGTAGAGGAAGATAGATCTGTTATACCCTTTTTGAAATAGTAACCAATATATCTAATTTTTTAAGGAAATTATATATAAAATTCTAATTCTCAGTGATTCCTTACTACCTTTTAATTTTGCTTAAGTAAATGAGGGTAATTTACTTTAAATTGATAAGGTAACACATTTGTATTGATTTTTTTCAACTCTGAGTTTGCCTGACCATATAAAATCAAACCATCTCTTATCAGGTAGCTAGTGTATGAAGCGGGAAGAAGAAGCATACATCTAGAAAATAAATCCTATGTTTCAATACCTCCAAGTTATACACTGATAAAAATAATATGAATTATAAAAGTACCATTTATTTTAGTGTTACTGCATGCCTCGGCACTGTGCTGAACATTATTGCTTACGCCATTTAATTACTATGGTAACATTGTGAGTAGTCCTGTGAGTCTCATTTTATCACTAAGAAACTTACTGAAAAATTCTGTCTTTTTTTCTTCACTTCTAAGGCCATATTAAGGCAAAAATATTAGGGTTTCTTCTATCAACATAAGAAAAATAAGATTTATTGAAAAAACAACCAATATGCATGAAGTGATTACTGCTTCAAGTTAGACCATCATGGGATAGGGTAGAGAGTGGAATGACTCCTCATCCTGTCTCTGACCCCATCGACTTCATGTCAAAGGCTTTCTAGATATCTGCTAACCCATCTAATAAATACAGACTCAGCCACATTTTTCCTCGTTTGTTAATGATTGATGGTGTTAAATAAAACAGCATTGAAAAATCTCATTAACATCAAGATATATTTAATCTATTGCCTCTCCTTGATCTCCTAAGTCACTCTGACATATAAGGAAATTAGATTAATTTGACATGATTCATTCTTTATACAGCCTTGTTTATTACTCCCCAGTATGAGGTTACTGGTATTCCTCTAGCTGTTGCCAATGATTTTTGATGATAAACTCTATTTTCTTATTTTTCGCTTGCATTGAAATGTAGCTAAACTTATGGCATTACTTTGTGATCTCTGTTGTGATTGGGTGAAAGAATATAAGTACATAACTACGCCAATTTCCTTTCTTAAAACGTCTTCCAATTTATTTTTCTTTCTTTACATTATGCCAGTATATGTGTGTGTGTATGAGAGAGAGAGAGAGAGAGAGAGAGAGAGAGAGAGAGAGAGAGAGAGAATACTCACAATGGTGCCTAATCATACCATAATCCTTCTTTTTTAAAATCTCTATCCTGTCAATATCTTGGGTAATCATGTGCACACCTAGCCTGCAAATTGCCACTAGGTGGAACTCAAACTGTGGTCAGATATGTGGGATCTGGCTTCTGCTAACAGTATAACAACAATTTAATTTCCATATTTTCTAAGTTTAAAAATTTAAAAATCTGTCTCTCACATCCTGATTCAATTAGTGTCTTTCTTATCAGAGACCATTAGTCATTAAGATCAATAAAGTTGAACACCAAATTCAGTCCCAATTTTTAATTCTTTAATTTTACTGCTTTCCATTCTAGCTCAAGTATAGTGTTGATTTTTATTTTTCTTTTATTTTCTTTATTTATGTTATTATGATGAAACCTTTAAAATAAAACTGAAGACAGCAATAAATTAGTAAAAATGTTGCTCCTTGAATGTTTTTCTATGTGGACCGGTCAGCTTTGCTAATTGAGCTAACTATCCATTTGCATATGGGTTATCTTTGAGACGCCACCTTGTCTTATGTCCTGTAGATATTGTAATGTCTTGCCTCCAGTGCACTTATAAGATCACTAGTCAAAATAAATCAAGTAAATGAAAGATAGGTAAATATATAATGAAACAGCATTAAGTCACTTGCAAGGAATAGGTCTGAAAACCTTGATGAGAATTTAGCTTTAACACTAAAAAATGTCACTACCTTGAAAATTCCCTCTGCCAACCATCCTGTGTTTTCTTATGAAACAAATAGAAATAGGGACACTTATTTTCTAAAGAGGGCTAGGACAAATATTGAGTTCTTGCAAGCATTTTAAATATTATTTATTTAAAAATCTGAATCGATGGAAGAACATCAGGGTACTCCTAGACCCTATGACCCTCCCAGGCATTCCTTGCCACTCTTGTTCATTCAATGACCAGATTTTTAACCACTTGGTCAACAGTGTACACGACCCTTTTTGTGCAGCTGCTTTCTGGTTATCACTTATATTCACAAAAGGCTCCTGAGCAGGCCTTTTGGATGCCAAATTTTTACAGGCCAAGGACTTCTGGGAAGAAAAAAAGTGAGGTAATAATAAACAAAATTGAATCATTCAGAAAACAGAAAGGCAAAACAACGAAGAGCTACTGTGTCTCTGAAATGGTAGAGAGGATTGTAGGGCAACATTACGAGAATGAGCAGAGGTCTCCAAAAGACACCCCTAGTCTTTCTGCCTTCCAGAGTCATGCTCACAGGATTTAGTTTCCAAATCACCCTAGATTAATCTTGTTAATCTGCTCTGGAGGGTTTGTCCTGTCAGTATTCTTCTTTGAACTTGTCCCAATTGGCAGAACCTAAAAAAAATGTATTAAGTTCAACTCTTCTTAGCTAGATTTTTGCTGAAATTCTCTCATTCCTTTTTTTATGTTTTCTGATCTTATTCTAATGTAATTTTTAATTTTTCTTTATCCTTTTTAAAGAAATAACCTTTTTTTGGTTAGTCCTATAATTCTTCCTACCTTTCTTTTCTTGCTTAGTGTAAGTGCTAGGATGTTTTCTCACACAGCTACCAATATTTTTTAATGGTTGTCCTATAATTCTTTGATACTTAAACTGCATTTCCAAGGATCATCTGTTGTGATCTCCATTAAGGCCTCAGAATTCACTTTCTACTACAACATATTGAAACTTTCTAATAGCGGGGGGAAAGTGCACAGAATGGCATCAAGCTGAACAGCTGAGAGAGAAGCTCAGCTTTCAACAAAAAATCCTGCTCCAAGAGTTCAAAGCTCTTTTATGCATTCAGCTGACTATTCATAGAGATCTTTTTCTTCCACTGGAGTGCTGGAAGCAGCCTCTGAAGAATGTGCAAAGGTAGCCTCATTATATTTAGCAAAAGGAGCTAGACACATTGAAAACACACCAAGAAGTGGTTTTATTATTACATATTACATTTTGTGCCCAATAATATTGACCATAGGAAAAAAAAATATGTGGCACATTCTTTTGGAGCAATGAAATCTTGGTGGTTAAAGAGGTTAGATAAATAAAAAAATATTCTGGTTTCTTGAATATTATCTTGTCATTGTCACTGAGAAAGGAGCTTAGAAGCATTAGATTTATTTTCTAATATATATTAAAAAAAGTATGCTCAAGGGGTTAGCAAGTGGTGTGGTGGTTGAGGTATGGGACTTCTACATTATCAGCTGTGGTTTTGAGTCTTGGACCTGGTCTGCCGGAAACTCATGCCAGGTTCAGATGGCATGTATGCCCACAATCCCAGGAGGAGAAAGCAGAAGAGGGATTGCAGGATGGCCATCCCCCCAGCTGGTTATTTCTCACTTTCCTTCTCACTGTTTCTCTCTGTCTCTCTCCAGTGAGTGCATGTGCCCTATGCCAAAAACCTTTAAAAAAAAGAATTTTAAAAAAAAGGACACTAGAGAGAGGGTGCCATTAGTATATTCAACCTTTAAAAAGAACTGTAATATTTATTCTATTATTTTTTTCTGAATCTTACAACTATAATGTTATTTCCTATACATCTAATAATTTTCATCATTATATTTTACGTTTATTGAAATCATTAAAATGCTAAGCAATTTCATGCTTTATTTTCCTAGATCCCTTAGTTATATATGAGAAACTGAACTTGCTTTGAAATGTCAAGAGTTTGAGTCCAGTGGGATCCAAAACCAATCTAATATTAAAGTTATTGACATTTTATCTTAACCTTGTAGTATTTTAGTATGATATTCAACAAGATTTAAATGTAGAAAATAATAATAATAAATAGAGAAATATATTTACTATTAGTAGAAATTGTATTAGTTTAAAATGCAAAGGGGACTACAGATAGAAGTTATTAACAGTTGTTCAACAATATTCCAGATATTTCTACCACTAGTCAGATGGAAAAAATATCAGACAGATAAGTAGATAGTAAAATATATTTTAACATATTTTGTAAAACATATTTATCATATTATGAAATGTAATCAAATGTATTCATTGTTACATGACTTAGGAACAAATGAACTTGAAATGAAAGGAAAAATATTGCTGAACTTAGAAGTTCTTTAGGAGACAATAGCTTTCCAAAAATTACTCTGAAGCTAATAGGGTAGGGGGATACTGAAATATTGACCTAAAAGATTGGAGTCATTTTAGTGTGTCTTTTCTCTAAACATTTCCAATATTTCTTTTATTTTCAATATTAACTTTTAGCCATGAAGGAACAGAATATTAGCATAGTAATACTTTGTCTTACTTTCCCTTTCCTGAACCTCTGATTTTGTTTGTTATTTATTTACTTCTCTATGGGTCTATAACTAATTCCCATAGTTATAGGGCTTAAGTTTGTCATTTAAATGACTTACCTCATGCCACACATCTTTTCTCTATCATAGACTTCTTAATTTTGATATTTATGTACCTGTCAGATGAGAAACACCCAATACGAGTACTCCTTTCCCTCTTCTTTCCCACCAGTAGGACAAAATGATTTGCTCTATTACAACTCAGCTTTCTTTTCTTGTTTTTTGTTTGTTTGTTTGTTTTTAGCTAACCTTTACTCTGCCAATGATTCCTCTGTGAGTCAATAATATAGATCAGAAAGACTGTTGTGGGCATTTGTATCTCTCTGAATATATTGTGATGAATCATTAGAATTCTTTCTTCTCTGTGTCACATTTAAGATTTGCATGCACAACAAAAGCACAAATCATTACTATTTATTTTTTGCTGATCTAAAATGCATTCCAAAGGGAGGGGAGAAATCTAAATTGAGAAGATTTAGAGGAGAGTTCACTTCCCAGGCAACATACCAGGAAGATTATTTCATTGTAGCATAAAACTGACTGATGGCCTTACAGGGATATATGATCTACACTATTTTCATCTTTGCAAGGTCCATATTAATATTGTTAGTAAACATTTGGAATTTATATTATGCTTGATAAACTAAAGCATCATAAAAATAAAACACATAGCTGATCTTCATTTTAGAAATGAATAAAAGTAATAAAAATAATGAAATATAGAAGATTCTAGATGACATACTTTTGGAAGGTTTGGAATAATTGTATCTTAGAGCCATACTTTTGCAAGAAGAATTTCATCCATACAAAAGTGGCACCTCTTTTAATAATTATTGTGCCTCTCCATTTTAATTTTAGTAACTGATAATAAGAAGCACTTGTAATATATGTGTATCGCTTCTATCTTATAGGAACACACAGACTTTTAATAATTATGATTTTATCATATGTACTGTTGTTCTCCTTTACAACAACCACAAAAAGAAAATGAGTGTCAGTAGTCAGAAGAACAATGGTTTTTTGTTTTTGTTTGTTTCTTCTTAAATTCCAGTTGAGAAGCCCCAACATAACTTATGATATCTTCTAATCTTATATCTGGTTAGAGATGTGGAGGCCTAGGAAAGCATTGAAGATAAAATATGTACATACGAGCACACACACACACACACACACACTCACAAAGATATTTTTTTGAGTTTTCACCTAAAAGTAAAAAAAAGTGCTACTTTTATATTTTCACAATGTTTCTTACAGTAAACATGTCCAACATGACACCATCACTAACAAATCAAATAGATCACAATACATTGCATGTATTTAAACTATCAACATGTCTTAAACATGTAACGCACCTAACAGTAATCATATTACTGAGTCATAGAATTTCTTAACTGCTCTTTTTGGGAAATTTCAGTATTTTTGATGCTTCAAATTTTTTGGAGTTGTACATTTCTGCTATATGTCTTTTAAATGTCCTTTCTGGGACCAGCAGTTGGTGTAATGGCTATGTCGCTGGACTGCCCTGTAGTCGACTGTGGTTCGAGTCCCAGACTCAGTCCCTGGCTTAAACTCATGCCAGGCATGTGTGTGTATGTGTGTGCCCAAGATCCTGAGAGGAGAATGGAGGAGAAAGGATTGTGGTGTGGCCATTCCCCCTGTGGGGTGATTTCTCGCTTTCTGTCTCTCTGTCTCTCTCTTTCAGGCGAGTGCACACACCCTATAGCAGAAACCTCTCCATCAAAAAGAAAATGTCCTTTCTGTAAATTCCTTTGTGGAAAAAAAGGTCATTTTATTAGTCATACAATAGTAGTCACCATTTGTTGTATCAAATACTTAAATTTATTGCTCATTCCTTAAATTAAAAACATCGTGAACTTTTTTTAAATAGCTTGTAATTAAATATTAGCCCACATCAAAGAAGTCTAAGGAAGATGTTTTAAAGTTGTGATTATGATTATCTAACCTTCAGCTGAAAATATAAAAGCTCATATTTTTAATATTTTCCTAACAAATATTTCTGACTCTTAACACAATGAAAGAAGGTAGTAACATCAGATGTTAAACTAATACAAAATACAGTCCTGTTTAATGTAATTTTGTGCTGGGTAGCATAATCTACATAGCAAAATCTTTGAATTTCCAGTATTACCAAAATTTCCCTCCCTAAATGTAAGTCATTAGGTCAAACTCCTCTCTGTTCTAATTGCAAATTAGAAAGCAGTAAGTTAGTAGGGGCTGGATGGTGACACAGCAGTGAAATGTGGTGTTCTGTAAAGCTGACCCACCTGGTAGGATTCTGAATTGGTATCTTAACTCCTCTCTGAGTATGCCATGTAAGTGCATGCTCATGATCTGGTGCTGGCTGGGACTGGGGGTGGGTTATGGCATCAGGACCTGTTGCAGGTGAGTTTTCTCTTTCTCTCTCACTTTTATCTCTCTCTTGAGAGAAAAAAGAAAGAACAGTTATTAAAGAAAGTAACTCCATTTTTAATATGATGACCCAGTCAAAACTGCATGTTGAGCTACCGTACTCTAAATGACAGGAATCCTGAGAGAAGACACTCTCTCAGTCCAGGGCTGGCCGTGATATAAAGCATATCTGTCTTCATCAGAGATAGCTTAAAAGCCAACAGATACCCTTGACATTTTCTGCTTTAAAATAGTCCAGGCAACAAACAACAGATCAGTGTAAGTTAGGCTTGTAGAGGTATTATTGCTATTTACGCCTGAGAAAGAGCATCCAACCTATGGGACTCTTTTATTTGGGGACTTTGTGTGGACATTATGGGAAATAGTAATGTACTACATGTATGTATTTTTCCTCCTGGTTCCCCTCAAACCTTTAGAAAAGGTTTATTTCAAGAAAAACAGATTAAACTATGGGGCCAGTGTCTGCATTAGAAGCCCTTCTGTAATCAAGATCAAATTAGGTAGTTATCAATTACAAATACCAGCACATACCATTTTGACCAAGCAGCGATCTTTCCTATGAAATATGAAATGTGTGAAATGCAAATGCACTCATGAGAATTCAAATACACTTTTATTAACCAATGCCTTTGCCAGCGCCAACACATGATTAACCTTGAAATACAATTACAAGCAGTTCGATATCACTTGTTGCAAATATAAACTCACATTTTATCTCTGGTCATCAAATATAAACTTTATGATGAATGTGCCCTAAGTGCTCCATGCTGAGAAAGTACACTGAAGACAGTTTTTCTTATTTCATACCACTTTACTGTTCTCATCCAAACACTCTGCATTTTACCACATTTTAACCCACAGCAGGCTACTCTGAAAGTTAGAAAAGCCTGGTTTGGCTCATGGGGTTTCACTCTCTTTCTCTTATGTTTCTACAGTACTTTATAAAACATTGTGGCTTCTATTTCATATAGTCTAGTGATTTGCTCTAATGCCCGATTTTACATCAGTGGCCCAGTTGTTAGAATTCTAGTGTTTTGTTGTCTCGTTCACTGTAACACACATTTTAGAAACTCACTCCGTAATATCGCCTCTCAAAAATAATTGAAGAATAAATAAATGAATCAATCTAGCAAGATTCTGAAATGTCTGACTCTTACATGAGGCATGCTCAAACCAACACTGACAAGTGAGCAAACTTAACTAATTAATCAATAAATTATAGGGCACAGACCTAATCTACATATCTCCGGTGATTTCCCTTTAGCAATCATTTACAAAATCATTTTCTATGTCATTTTCTGAGATGATACCAGATAGGAATTTCTAAAACAGAAGAACAGTCATAAAGATGCAGCACACAGATGCACATTTGTTAGACCTACAGACTGGTAAACATGTTTGCTTTGAATTAATTCATCTATTTTATATTTTATCTCACTTGCCTATCAGCAACCCAGGCCTCCAATTTTTGTTTTACCTTTTATGAGTCTCTTCTAAAGAGAGGGCATCATGTCTTGTTTTGCATTGTTTTTTTCTTTTGCACAGTAAAGTTACCTCTTATCGGTGACGGTTTATTTTCCCTTGGGTAAATAATTGAAAATGGTAAAGCTTGTGAGAACAGGAAGCAAGTATATTTCTTACCTCATTCTGCAATGTTCTTTCCATATGCCTGAGCTTTGGAGTTCAACTTGACAGGAATTAAATATGCTTTATTTCCTGTGAGGAATAAAGTTCTTCTATAATCGCCTCCAACCAGAGGAAGGAACACAGAGTAAGAATGAAAGTCAGGATTTTACTTTCGCTTTCCCTGGAAATCTTATCTTCCCAAGGGTAAAAGCATATTTCTGAGGAAACATCAAGGAGAATGATGTTTTACTTGGCTTTATGAACCTAAAGTAGATGTATGTTGATCTCCAATATTTGTTTGCACAAATTAAATATAACAAAAAATGTAGAATCTCTTTATTCTGAAATAGTGTGCTGCCCACCAGATTTATGCAGATTTATGACTGCATAGAGAAGGTTGAATATTTTCACAAAGTTGTTACTTCAATTTGGCATCTGAATTTTTCTATCTGTAAAATGGGTAAATAATACTTCTCATAAAATATTTGTGAAGACCACATGACAAAATAAATGGAAATGGAATGTGATATGCAAATGAAAATGCCTTCAACGAGCTTCAAAGAGAGAAATTGCACCACAAATACTAATCTCATTAATTCATCTTTTTATTTTTAACTTCCTTGTTTTTCTTCTCTTCCTTCAGGTGTCTGGGAAAAAAAAATGAGCAAGACAGCACTAAGTCTTCAAATGTAAATCTAAAAAAATGGCATAAGGAAAGTCAAGGTGTTGAAAGCCTTTGTTGAAGTCAATTAGAACAATGAGCCAAACTGAAAGTGACAATCAAGCCTTTAGTCACTTCCTGCGGTAATCAAGAGGCAAAAATAAGCACCAGCTCCACAGTGTTCCATTTTCTTCATGGAACAGCCTTGGTCACGGGTCAGGTGGCATGCTGTGTAGGTGGAGATATCATCCCACTGTCTAGGAGCACTAAACAAAATCCCACCTCTTATGGACCCAGCATGCCTGGGTGGGAAGGAAGAACAGGGGAATGGATAGAAATGGAAAAATACTGAGTCACAGTGGCCCAAACAAGGGCCCATGGTAAGGCAGTCTCTGTGGACGCAGCTGGACTAGGACTGAGATCTGTGTAGGAGCTGTGCTGACCAGGATCTGAGTCCTTTACTGCAACTCCCTCTAGAGCTCTTACCATTCTACCAGGTTGTGCGTTAGGTGTGTTGTGGAGAAGTCTTGGCAGACGTCCCCCTTCAGATCTGCCAAGCAAACACTTATACTGGCCAATGATTAGACCTAAAACACACACACATTGAATTTTTGCCTAGAGCCAGAATCTTTAGTTTATTTTGAGAAAGTAAAATTGGAGAGAAAAATATAGGATAAAAAAAGTATATCTTGCAGGGACCAGCAGACAGTATAATGCTTTCATCATTGGGTTCCCATGTAGTAAACCACAGTTCGAGTCCTGGACCCAGTGGCTTAGAACTCACACCAGGTGTGTGTGTGTGCGTGTGAGCCCAAAATCCCAAGAGGAAAATGGAGGAGAAGAGATTGTGTTGTGGCCATCTGCCCTAGGGGGTGATTTCTCACTCTCTGTCTCTGTCTCTGTGTCTGTCTCTCTGGCAAGTGCCTGCACACTATAGCAAAAATCTCTAAAAAAAAGTATTTTCTAAATTATAAATAGACGTAAGTGGCAAAAGGAGGAAATGACTATGTCAGTATTGGGGCAATGGCTAAATAGATAGTAGTACAGCTACACAATGATGCATTAACTGACGCTTGTAAATGGCATTCTTAAGAAAATTCAGTATTGTGAGAAAATACTTGCTGTTTAAGATGAAATCAAGAATATAGAGTAGCACATTTCATATAGAATTAGATACCAATTTATGGTATGGTTTGTGTGTGTGTGCGCACATTTGTGGGTAACCTTAAGAAAGCATACATGTCATAAGTCACCGTTAGAGTGCTATGGTTTTCAATGCATCCCCCTAAGTCTGTGTGTTGAGAAGTTAACCTGTGGTGCAAGTGTTGGGAGGAGGCGCATAATGGGAGTTGTTCAGGTCTTTAGGATTCCATCCTCATGAATGAATTAATGGGACAGTGTTTGTAAAGACATGGGAGGAGTAAACTTTTTTTTTTTTTTAAGATTAGAAGTGGGATTATAACTGTTAATGAAAGACCATTTCTTTACAACATCTTCATTTCCTCCTAAGCCCCACTGTCTTTTTTCTTTAGCCATCTGTCTTAGTCCATTTGTGCTGCTATAACAAAATATCATAAATAGTATAGTTCCCAAGCAATGGAAATTTATTCCTCACGGTTCTGGAGACTGGGAAGTTCAAGATTGTGGTGCTGGCATAGCAGTGTCTGATGAGAGCCAGTTTCCTGGTTCATAGATGTTCCTTCTTACTGTCCTCAGATGGTAAAAGGACAATACTCTGATCTCTTCATCCCTTTATACAGTCAATAATCCTATTGATGAAGGCACCCTGCTATGACTTAAGCCTTTTCCAAGGTCTATCTCCTAATATCCTCACACTGGAGATTAGAATTTCAACATACAAATTTTGAGGGAAACAATTGTTCAGACCACAGCAGCATGTATGCCTGGCTGTGTAACCTCCTGTTTCCCTGTGTGCACACCTGAGAAGCTTGTTCATCACTGAATGTTTCTCTGCAAATGTCACCTCTGACATTTCAGTCATGATGTATGCTACTGACAAGCAAAGGGATTGGAGAACATCAAGGCACTTTTTCTATATTACATCATCTTGACAACTTAAAACCTCCCAAAACAACACAATCCTTTCAAAATTCTCAGTCACTTTCTGATTTCAGAGAGATTTGTTTTAGAGGATTAAGGACCCTTCACCTTGGCCTCACCTCTTCATAATTGTGGGTCTTGAGCCTGATGTTCAAACTTTATTTTCTTCAAGAAATTCAAAGCTAAATTATTGCCATGTAGTAAACCAAGAGAAGAAACTCCTGAAACAACAGAAAAGGTCCAAACAGATTTTTTTCCTGATGGATTGATGTACAGCTGAAGTCATTAATTTTTATGCTTATTTCCACAGTGATTCTTTCTGTACAGAGCTGTTTCCTTCCTGTTCAGAATAATCCAAAGCAGAAGCAAGTAAATTACCGATTTACTGGAAAGCTCAACCTATTATCACTGAGAAAGTTAATCAAAAGATTGCATATCAATATCAATATGGCTTTTTTTTTTTTGGAGAGGTTTTTTGCTATAGGGCGCGTGCGCTCGCCAGACAGACAGAGAAAGACATAGAGACAGAAAGCGAGAAATCACCCCCCAGGGGGGATGGTCACGCCGCAATCCCTTCTCCTCCATTCTCCTCTCGGGATCTTGGGCACGCACGCACACGCGCCCGGTGTGAGTTGTAAGCCACCGGGTCCAGGACGCGAACCGCGGTCGACTACGTGGGAGTCCAGCGACATAGCCATTACGCTAACTGCTGGTTCCCAATATCAATATGGCTTTTTAAAAAACTTCATGTGTAATGAATTTGGACAATCGCCTTTTCATTGACAAAGGCCAGAGGTTAGCTATTTTAATTTCTTTTTAAAAAATTGTCTTTTAAGAGACCTGCAGGTGACATAATGGGTACATTGCTGGACTCCCACATAGTTGACTGTTGTTTGAGTCCTGGACCCAGAGGCTTAAAACTCACACTGGAGGTGTTCATATGTGCCTAAAATCCTGACAGGAGAATGGAAGAGAAGGGATTGTCACAGGGCCATTCCCCCTGAGGGGTGATTTCTCACTTTCTGTCTCTCTGTTTCTCTGGCAAGAGCATGCACCCTATGACAAAAATCTCTCAAAAAATTGACTTTAATATTACTAGCCATTGTTTCTCATTCAGTTAGAAACAGAATAAAGGAAGTTTTACTTTTTTAGATTTTTCTTTTATACACTCTATGAGAGAGAGAGAAACAGGTACCCTCAACAGAATCTTGTCACTGAGATTCTCTTCTCCCAGCTCTTAGCTAGTCAGGATCTTGGGCACAGGGTACTCAGTGTGTTTTAGGTCTACTGTGGATCCCAACCTGTGGCTTACAGCACGGTACCTCCTGTGCCACTATGACTGACTGATTTTAAAATTTCAGTAGGTTTGTTTCCTCATCTCTCTCAGGAAGGGGAGAAATCAGTGCTCATCTTCAAGATAATTTAAAAGAGAAGGCGATCTCATAGGTCCAAAGTACAGAATGGAATTCAAGGCTGTAAAGATAGATGAAGATGGAGGATAGTGTTTTCAGTTAATGAATAAAGGATTTATATACAGATATGAAGTAAGTGCCCCCTGTTCTCTGGTTGGTAGGAGATAAAGACAAAGGAGAGGATCACTTCTGATAGGGCCTCATCCCTAAATGATATCTTGTCCCTATTCCTGCAGATCTCAGATCTGCATGTGCAGATCTCCAGATTTCAGGTGCCCACATATGCCTGCTTCCAACTTGGGATCCACAGTGGGCGTGCGGCTCCCAGCATGGCCGTCCAGTGTGCTGCTCCCTGCATCACCTAGGATAGGTCGACTGATTTATCTGGATCTCAGGATTTTTTGTAGACTGTGGTAGGACACATTTAGAGCAACTCTCTGGTGGCTGAGGCATGCTTTCCTTTAGTAAATGCTACAGCACCTAGTATGAAGACTTGAAGGGGAGACAAAGTTGAATTTAGAGGGCAAAAAGTTCCCTATGGATTATTCAATTTCTGATCTATTGAACTTATTTTAGATAGGAGATGAGTGAATTCAAATCTGGATCTAGCACTTAGGGGACTGTGACATGCACAAGCATTTAACAGTCCTGGTCATAGGTTTTCTCATCTGTAAAAGGAGGCTACTCCTAGTACTTCCCTCATGGGGTTGTGAGAACAAATGAGTGAACACACACAAAATGGGACCTGACATGCTCAGTGTGTCTCGTATCATTCTTTCTTTAACTGATAATCTGGATTCTGACCATTTCTTTGCTCAAAGAAATGATTAATTCAGAATGTCAAACTAATAATATCATTCAAATCACTGAAGTTTTACATTTAACTCTGGTCTAGTCTTTGGTCAGGAGAAAAGTGGTTATACCATCAATTTATCAAAATGCCTAACAGTTGCTTCTCTGATCTCCAATAGATTAACTTAAAATAGTCATGCATTACAGTAGATTGGCTAATTTGAAAACTTTTATTATATGACTTTTCATCTTAGTGGCAGTTTTAATTATGCTGGCCTTTTGTTATTTATCTGAGATACACAAAGTCACTCAATACGTGATACACTAGTAGCCTTGGTTTACATAAAGATTATTTCTCAGTTTATTACTTATTCATTCTGCCTCCATCTCTCTTTTTTTAGAGAATTATTTATTTACTTTTATTATTTCATTATTCTTCAGTTTTGCTATAGGACATGCATGCTTACAGGAGAGAGGAGAGAGAGAGAGAAAGCAAGCCACCAGGTCTAGGACTCGAACTGTGACCTGCCATGTAGTAGTCTAGTGTCCCAACCATCATGCGACCTGCTGGCCCCCTGCCTCCATCTCTTGTCCTTGTCTCCTCTGCTATAGAGACTCTGTATTTGTCATCTGCCAATTGTATCTAAGAGCCAACTGGTCTGCTTTTCCCTGCTCTTCCTCTACTCTGCAGAGGGCACTAACGTCCCATGAAGTAAATTCTCAGGTATCCAGTTAGGCTAGGTATGTATTAGGCATTGGTGGGAGAAAGGTAAAAAAGGAGAGAATAGCCAGGTGATATTTTTTGTCTTTTTGATTTCAACACAGTGTTGGCTGTGACTCCAGTTCTAGGCAGTCTCTTTGTCATGGTTTTGGCTTTCACCAGGATCTCACCCCCCATCCCCAGGAGCTCAGCTAGGACTGGTTTTATGGGTAGAGACCAGTAGAGTTGTAGTTACAGGACCTAGTTCATAGCAGGGCCTCATGCTTGGTTAATCTTTGCTATCATCATCTTGAAATTCTCAATTTTTAAATACAGAGTCATGCATTTTTACTTTGCACTCAGATTTGCAAATTATGTAGTTAGCCTTAGCTCTAGCATGTTTATATTCAGAAAGCAACTATCAGGGCCAGGAGATGGAATGAAGGTTACGCCACTTGATCTCCACGTGGCCAACTGTGATTCGAGTCCTTGAAACTCACATCAGGCACATGTGCGTGTATGCCCGAGATTCCGGGAGGAGAATAGGAGGAGTCGGGATTACAGGGTGGCCAGCCACCTTGGGGAGAGTGACTTCTAGCTTTCCCTCTCACTGTCTCCATCTCTGTCTCTCTTTCTGGCTGGTGCACGTGTCTTGGGGCAAAACCTCTAAAATAAACAAAAAACTCTCTCTTAATTTCACTGATTTTTTTTTGTTTTGAGAGGTTTTTGCTATAGGGTGCATGCACTCGCCAGAAAGACAGAGAGACAGAGAGTGAGAAATCACCCCTCAGGGAGGATGGCCATGCCGCAATCCCTTCTCCCCCATTCTCCTCTCAGGATCTTGAGCACTCACGCACATGCGCCCAGCATGAATTTAAGCCACCGGGTCCAGGACTTGAATCCCAGTAGACTACGTGGGAGTTCAGCGACATAGCCATTACTCTAACTGCTGGTCCCAATTTCACTGATCTTTTCCGTTATCTTTGTAGTCTCTATTTCATTTATTTCAGCCTAAATTTCATTTATTTCAGCCTAAGCTTCATTATTTCTTCTTTTTGTTAATTTTGACCTTAGCTTGTTCTTCTTCTAGTCCATTGAGGTCTAAATTTAGGTTGTTTACTTTAGATCTTTGATTTATTTATGCATTTATTTATTTGTTTTAATACAGGGTCTCACTATTCTGTGATCCTCCTGCCTCAGTCTGCCAAGACACTGGGACATAGATACATGCCACCTTGCCCATCTTTAGGTTGAACTAGGACTCAAACCCAGGCTTCTCATATGGTTCTAACCTGTGAAGCACAGCTTCTTAGCAGCACACACAATCTCAGTTAGTCTTTTATTTATTTATTTATTTATTTATTTATTTAAAATAGGCATTTATCAGTATACACTTCCCTTTTAGAACTGTTCATGCTGTATCTCATAACTTTTCATATGTTGTGTTTACAATTTTGTTTCCTCAGGATTCTTTTTATTTCCTTTTGTATTTTTCCTAGAGTCATTGTTCATGAGTTTGTGTTTTCTTTTTTGTTCATTTTGTTTTTTAATTTTGCAATAGGGTGCATGCACTTGCCAAAAACAGAGAGAGAAAGTGAGAAAACATCCCCCCACACTCCGCCCTTAAGAGAGGATGGCCATGCCACAATCTCTTTCCCTCAATTCTACTCTTAGGATTTTGAGCACACATGCACATGCACTGGCACACGCCTCCAGTTCTGAGACTCAAACTATGTAGTTGGCCATGTGGGATCCAATCACCTTAATGACCACACCACCTGACTGGCCTGAGTATATCATTTAATTTCCACACGTGTCAGTTTTCCAGGTTTTTCTTCTTGATTTCGAATTTCATATCACTATGATTGGGAAAATTATTTGATATGATTCCAATCTTAAATTTTTTGGACTGGCAGTCTACTTTTCTTTTGTTTATGTTTTTAGTTCTTTTAAAATTATTATTGCCAGAGGGTGAGTCTGCTTACCAAAGAGGGAGAGCAAACACCCCCGCCCTTAGGTGCAGTCATGCTGAGGTCCTTTTCCTCCACTCCTCAGGATGTAGGGCATGCATACAGGTGCTTGGCATATTTTTCAAGCTGCTGGGGCTGGGATTTGAACTGTAGTCAGCCATATGGGATCTGATTTCCCTAACCACTGTGCTATAGGACTGGCCCCTATTTTTAGTTCTTTCTTTCATATTTTATATTATTCACACCAGTACCTCCAAGTGTTTTTTTTCTTTTTAATACACTTTGTATGTCTGATACTAGTTCTATTCCTTATCTAAGAATACATTCTCTTTATAAGCTAAATGATGTACAGTAATTGAATATATAAGTATTTAAAAAGAATTTACTGCTATACTTGGTTTAAGTTCAAAATTTGTATGGACCATTATTATTATTATTATTTTTCTGACAGATTGTTCATTGCTGAATTTCTGTTATAGACATCAGACTTCAAAAGGTCTTATTTTTGAGTATGATTTTCATATTTCTTTGTGGTATGAGCAATCTTGGTTTGGTTAAATACCTAGAGAAAGGGTGAAATCCACAGTCAACACTGTGCGTTGCAAGGCGAGTTTAAAGTCTTGGAGGCATGACTTCAGGGCCTAAAACCTCTGGTGTTTCCACATGACCTCAGCTTCTTTCTGTCAGGTGGCACTGGCTTGAGGGAGCAGAATTATGGGCATTCTGCGCACGCCTATTTTCCAAGTACTTTTCCCCCTGATGGTAATATGTGGCTCCTGGGGTCGAGCGCTGCGAAAGGAAGAACCATTGCAAGCAGTCTGCTTTGTTCTACCTCAGCTGGACAGCACTAGGCTACCAGGCCACCTCCTGTCTGTATTCAGGTGGCATTTGTATTATCCTGCCAGAGAGGCCACAGAAAACAGGGACATGCCCAACCTGCTGGGAGGAAAGAGATAAGCACAGCAAAACCTTCTTCTCAGCCTATTCTCTCTTTTGTCTTGGCTTTCTTCCATTCGTTTGTCCCTGTTTTCTTTCTTCAGAAGAGCCCTGCCCACTTCCAGCTCCCCAAATGTCTGTCACGGTTTTTTGTCTTATGCTCAGGGTTCTGGTAACCTCCTTCTACGTCTGTCATGTACCCAAGGCAAGATTCATCAACAGTTAAAATGAAGCCATGAGGTTGTTCCTATTTTATTGAAAAGGGTAGAAATTGTATGCAGAGCATTCAGAGATAATAATATTCAGTAATGTGCTATATTCATTCTGTTGCAACCTGGATGTATATTAATCAGACCACAGCTCTGGAAATGAAGTGACAACTGATTTGATTTTATATGAGGTTCAGATTTATATCTAAAGTTGAGTGATTCCAAGGTATCGTTCAGTGTCTTCTTTTTCTCCTTGTTTTATGTTCTGAGTGTTTATAATTTGGATCTACTCAGGTGAAACTTCAAAGCTGTATTGAATTGTTGTTGGTAATTTATTGATAATAGTTCAGTGATTGTGGCTGGTAGCGGAGCATAGTATACAAAGATTTCCTGCCATGCTGAAAGTAACTAATATTTGTTTAGCATTATACAAAGCATTATCCTAAGTGACTGATAAAACAAAAGTGTAAAACAAGCTTTATTCTAATTCTCATTTTATGGATGAGGAAACCAGAGTTGACGAAGGCTCTTTGACTTTTTCAAAAATCACTCAATCATGAATGAAAGTTCAGGTAAATGGTATAAAGAAAATCACAGAACCCGGGACGCCCCAAATGCACCAGTAATCAGGCACAAAGACCAAATATACTAGCAGTGAGCCAAGTAAGAAAAATAGAACAAATGCAAGTAATAGGTACTTGCTTATGGATGCAAAAGTGGGAGCTGGCAAGGGAAAAGTATATTCTTTTGACCTGAAAGAACTGTGGTGGTCTTGCTGCCAGAATTTAGCCCCAGCTCTACCTCTGTTACGTGTATGAAAATGAATTTGAAATGTTAAGACAAAGAACACACATGACACAAAATTCTCTTAGCAGGGTAAAAGGAAGTACGTGGAATTGTAAATGGAACGCAAGTGCTTTCCTTACAACTTTCCAGAGAGGAAAAAGATTTTTGGTTACTACCTATATTTTCAAAATACAACAAAATACTAGTTCTTTGCTTCTTTGTACGCTACTTCCACGTGTTACTCTCTTCTCTTGATTATTTCTTTCGTAGTAGTTCTCTTCTCTCTCCCTCGCATTTTCGTCCCAGTAATTTCTAGGTATTAATGTACACAATACTGCAGATAGATTCTCATAACATTCTATACAACAATGTACACAGAGGTATGACTCCTGCTTGCCTCTATCGTTCTCCTCTATGTCCTCTAATCCAAAATCAGGATCACAATGATCATGCCAATGAACATTAACAAAACCAACTCCACAACAGGCTGACTCTCCTCTGCCTAAAAACAGACTCACAGAGTTTGCATCTTTGAGTTATTTGAAATTTTTGCCTTTTTCTTTTCGATATTTACATTTTTTAAAAAACTTTAAAAATATTACACAATCATTTGGGAGATTATGAATGTAAGTAATAAAAAATACATGTTTTAAAATGGTCTTTGAGTTAACAAAAATGTGTATAGTAATTGTTCTGAATCTGCTAACTATCTAACAATACGGTTTAGCAATTGTCCTTCAATTCTTACATTCCTAAGTCTTTTGAATTTTATTCGGCTTTTAAATCAGAAACAAATGTTTTAAATGATCCAACAATTTTTATCATGTTTTATGATAATCAAGTTTTTAATACTCTATCCTCAGGCATAGTGATGCATGATAAACTTGTTCCATTCTTGAGCTAGAACTTACCTAGTACTATTTATAAATATCATATTTAAAAGTTTTGCTCTGTGTTCATAAGTTAGATTGACCTCTGGATTTTTGTGTGCAGCATTTGTGTAGATTTGATTTCAGGTTTGCTTTGGCCTTGAGACATAAGCTAAGCAGTTTTCTCTTTTTCTTAATTTTGTTTCTAACATAGGTACTCTTTCTTGAGTTTTTGGAAAAATTTATTTGTAGAGTGCCTTGAACTGCCATCCACTTCAGAGGCAACTCTCTTGTGTCCTTTTTTTGTTTTTTCGATTCTATAGTTATTGGTTTATTTAGGTATTTTATTTCTCCTTCAACCCATATTATTAATATATATGGTCTAAAAATAATATTTTCTATTTATAAATAATAATTTCTAAAATTTTTTAATAATAATTTATAATTCAGTGGCATGAATTTGCCTATAGCATTCTTGTGTTGTATTTTATAACTATTCTGTATTAATAGGTATGCATTTGTCCTCATTTCCAATTTTTCTGATTGCTCTGGGCTTCTTCCATTGTTCTTGATCTGATTTCCTCATGGTTTGTCTGTTTTATCGATCTTACAAAATAAGTTTGCTCATATTCATCAAATCTACATTTTTAGTATTATATTTACATTTATAATTATGTTCATTCTATTTTTAATTCTTTTTGCTTTATTCTAACTTCTTAAATTGAAAGCTTAGTTGATGTCTTTTAAATATTTCTTATTTTCTATTACATACATTGAAGATTTTATAATTTCTCTGAATAAAATTCTGGATTCTGCCAGATTTAAATACATAGTGTTCTCATTGGCAGTAAGTTCTTTCTAATTTTCATTTCATTTCCTCTTTGGTCCTAAAACAATTTAGTAGCATATTTTTTTTCTTTCCATATACATGATGTAGAGGATTAGGAATGGTGTATTCTTTTGTTGCAAATTTCCAATTTTTCTCATAATTGTCAAAAGAATAGCACGCTATGTTTTCTGCTTTAAAAAAACAGTAGGGTCTTTTAATGCCTAATAATGTGATCAGTTTATTGAATGATCTAGATTTGTTAAAATTCAAATGTATTTTCAGATTTCTTAATAGACAGTTATATATCTAGGACCACAAGTTGGCTAATTATTTTATTAAATCCTCCATATACCTTTTTAAAAAATATGTTTTCTTCATTCAGAGGAAAGTGATTTTAAAAGATCCTATTATAGGTCAGCCCTGGTTGTTCAGTGGTAACACAACACTGCAATGTAAGGCCAAATGGGAAGTCCTGAGTTCTAAACCTTCACCGTGTATGCTGATGAAGAAAGCCTTCGATAAACACTAAATGATATCTAATACTTATTGAGGTACCCATGTAGCAGGCAATGTTTAAATGCTTCCCATCTTTATTGGGTTGATAGTATAAACATTCTCTGTATTGCCATTTTACAGGACATAAACCAGAGGTAATGAATGAGCAAATTACTCTTAGCTAGCAAACTACAGATCCAACTTAGACTCAAGCGCACATGAGCTTACTCCAATATGGTGTGCATCCACTGCACCCGATGTAGCGCATCATCAGTACTATTCATAACTTTGTCTTTTCCCTCTAATTCTATTTTGTTAATTTGTTTACACTGTTATCTGCTTAAATGGTTTTAGGCTTTGTTTTCAACCACTTTGTGACTTTTTAGAAGATTTTATGTCTAATGCTTCTTTTGTTTTGTTTTAATAGATCATTCATTTTTATTGCTGAGTAATATTCCACTGTCCAGGTATACCACAGTTTGTTTATCCAATAGCCCATCTTTGGATCTATATTTAATGTCTTTTTGGGCAAATACCAGAGAGTGAAATGGAGGAAGCATAAGGTAGCTGTCTTAAGAGCATGTAGCTGAATTTTTAAGAGAATTTGGTAGACTTTCCTTTAATAAGGAACGCATACACACATTTTAATTAGAGAATATTTTTACTTAATACTTTTATTTTATTTTTCTTCTTACTATGCTTTTATTAATTTTTTAAAAAAGTTTTTGCCACAGGGTATATGTGCTTACCAGAGAGAAACAAAGTGATAAATCACCCATGGGGGGGCAGGGATGGTCAGGCCATAATCCTTTCTCCTGCACTCTTCTCCTGAGATTTTGAGATTTGGGACACAGATATCCTACGTGCTTTTCAAGCCACTGGGTCTGGGACTTGAACCGTGGTCAGTCCTGTGGTGATCCAGCACTGTAACCACTATGCCACCTGCTGGCCTAGATTTTTATTAATTCTTGAATTTGTTTCTTTTTCTTCCCCCTATTTTCTTTGAAGTTTTCTAATATTCACTTCTAATTTTCTTCATTCCATTATTTTTTGGAACTTATACACCCTCTCTTTTAACATTTGATTATGATTGTATATTTCTCTTAAAGTTTAAAGAAAATAAGCTTTTATTTATGCTCTGAAATTACTTAAGAAATTTAAAATATCTACCCCTGCCACCAGATGATAGAGGAATTTTGAGTCAAAGTTACTTAAGATATTAAATATTACCAATAATTTATAGTTAATTAAAATATTACTTTATTATCACCAAAGTTCTTATATACTAAACTTTTTATTTTGGCTTTACTTCTGCTCTTTCAGTTTAAAAATTTGAATGATTCATGCTTGGCAAACTTCTCCAATTTTAATCATGAAGTCTACTTATTTTCCTGTTTATGAGTTTTTTAATCTTGATTTTATGATTTATTATTGACATTCAATTATCGTACATCTCTATAACACAAAGTATACTACCACAGCTAGGCCAGAATATTGGGTTCTTATGTTAGTCTTCCATGTCTCTTATTAAGAGCACCATTTTCCTATCATTATTCAATTATTTTTAATTCCAGAAAAGTAATATTGAACTGAACATATAGTTTCTACATTTTCAATTTGTAGCTCAGTTTCTTTAATTTCTGCTTTAAATCTTCAAATAATACATTTGCCTTTTCATGACCTTGGATGTAGGTTATATGTAGATAGGTCTTTTTTGTACTGTAAATGAAGACTTTCTTCATTTTCATTCATTTCTTTAAATAGGTCTTATTAAGAAATATTTCTACTTCATTCTTGCAATTGACCTCTTCTAACTCAATATATCTTTTCATACCCAGAGATTCTTTTGCTTGATTTAATTTTTGTCTTTGTGTGTGTATGTGTGTGTGTCCACTTGTGCAATTTTTTTTTTTGTAATTATGAAGACTGAGCTGATTTCTCTCTTAGATTGTGGGAACTTTTGATTCTTTCATGTCCGGATCAAACACATTATGAGAAAACAAAGTTCTTTATAGACAACTTGAAATGGGAGTTGGGAAATGGTGAGAGAAGGAGAAAGGAGAGGAAAGAAGTCTAAAGTTATCTGCATGATAATGGAGAGGGCCTGTTTGTACCCAAGGGGAATTGTGGCACTGTCTAGAGACATTTTGATTAATATGGTTGGATAGAACTACTGTCATCCGGCAGGTAAAGACAAGGGAGGCTGCTAAATCTCTATAATACACAGATTGGCTCTCTATAACAAAGAATTACTTATCGTATAATGTCAATAGTGTCAAACTTGAGAAACCCTGGTTTATAAGTTTATAGAAATAAAAAGGAACTAATGGTTGAAGAATGGCAGAAAGCATAGTAGTCCAAGAAAGGTCAGAAAGAGAAAAATAAAGATTATATCATTGCTTCAAAGGGAGTAGATATTGGTGCTGGCATGTGCAGGCTATTTTAAAGGAGTTATGTGACATATAAAGTAAATATATATTCCTTCTTTTATCTTTGTAAGACCTTTTAGTAAACATCTATTATTGTCTATATTTGAATGTAGCATTTCCAACACTTGTCTATTTGGTTTTTAACAATATGCTAAGAATATCCCAGTAGGCAAAGCAGAAATTACGAAGACGTTCCCAAACATTGTCATTACCTTTAGAATTATTGTAGGTTGACTCAGTCATGTCAAAAGTTTCCTAGACTTGGAGAAATCGCTGGAGAGCAACAGCTAGCTGATATAATAAATAAACTTTAAAAACTCAATGTCTTGAAACTAAATAAATGCATTTCTATTTAGGGATAATACAAGTATTACAGATCAGCAAAAGAATTTGTTCCCATGTTAGGGACTTGAGAACCACTTGTCTTTTGTTCTGCCATCCTAGAGATTTATGCTTCTAGGCAGCATATGAAAAATTAAAGGGAGAAGCAGCATATTTTTCTTCTTTTATTTGTATTCTTTTTTGAAGCTTATTCTTCTTAAATACATTGATCTAGAATTGAGAAGCATTATACTTTTGCACATTTCAGTGGAGAGTACTAGTCAATGGAACCTCATGCAGATATAATAAATTTGAGGAGTGTAGTTTGGGGCTGGAAAGTAAATGATCAGCAATAACTGTATTATTCAATAGAGAGCATACATATTGGCAATCAGTTGACTCTCTGATAAATACCATAAGGAGATGTTTCAAGTGCATGAATTACTCATTTTTACATCAGCTGTAATAATTAGACATTTAACTGGAGAAATTCAGTTTCCACTAACTTACATAGCTTTTGGTCTTATTAGAAGAAAACCATATCAACACTTTTTCTTTGCTTACATGCTCTATTCCTTTCAAGAAGAGCATGGTATAGGTGCTATAGGGATTCTCTCCTCTCGAGGCCTTTGTTACCAGGTTCTTCTCTCAGTAGAGGAAGACTAAGTATTTCTGGGGTCAGCAGGTGGCATAGCAGTTAGGGCACTGTATTCCCACATGGTCAACTGCAGTTTTAGTCTCTGACCTGGTGGCTTGAAAATTTTGTTGGGTGTGTGTGCATGTGTGCCCAAAATCTCAGGAGGAGGAGAATGTAGGAGAAGGGATTGTGGCATGATCATCCTCCCTTCTCACTTTCCTTCTCACTGTCTCTTTCTCTCTCTGGTGCATACCCTGTGAACAAAAACCTTAAGAAATAAAAAAATTAAAAAAAAAGAATTTCTATTTATCAAAAGATAGTCTTTATTCACTGCACAAGTGTGTGCAATACATTTATGCGTGTAGTGTGGATGGATGTGTGTATATGTGTGTATGTTTTTATACTGGCTGTGTCTTAACACTTGCTTATATTGCTTACATTACAATTTGAAAAAGATCAAAATATTTAAGATCTGTAAGTGGTGTACTCCTCTAGTTTCTACTCATAATAAACATTGAAGTTTTTACATTTATTCATTATTTCAATGAGAATTTGGAAGAAGTTGCCATAAAGGAATATGTTCAGTGTATACTGCTCATTGAGGCATTGCCTTCAAGGTCTGACCTTGTAAGTCTCAAATATAAAATACAGTGTTTACACAAAGTAATGCATGGAGAATTTCTGATCACATTAGGATATTATGTTGATGGGTGAGCGGTTGGCATGGTGATTAAGGCTCTAGACTACTACATGGCAAACCATGGTTTAAGTCCCAGACTCGGTATCTTGAAAATCCTACTGGTTGCATGTGCACATATGCCCAAAATCCCAACAGGAGAATGGAGAATGGATTATGGCATGGCCATCTTCTCTCGGGTGTGATTTCTCACTTTTCCTGTCTCTCTCTTTCTCTCTCACTCTCTGGCCAGCAAATGTCATGCTCGATGGCAAACAAACAAACAAACAAAAAAACTTGTCGATTTCTTCACTTTATACTAGAAGTAAAGTCAATTTAGTTCTAGTATTTATGAAAAGACATACTCTGGTTATCAGAATAAACTTTAAATGGTAAGAACAGCAGTGTTGGCTTTTGATGAGTAAGATATTTATTGAAGTCTGATTGCTTTTCATAGTAGTTGGTGTATGTTTACTCAAAAAATGTTTTGCTCATGAAAAAATGTCCACGCTCATGACACTATCACAAAGAGAAATTATTTGAAATGAGTAACTATTGCTTCCCTTTTCACAAATTCAGATCATTCCCGTTTAATTAAAATACTTTATTTAAATGTCATTAGTTCATACAGAAGACAGTGTAGGAAATGGACCCCAAGTTTCCTCTCTGAGGATATGGTTAGTATCTGCAAATCTACCTGGCCATTGCATCGACTCATAGGTATAGAAAGCCAGGCCTATATATCCAGACAAGCACAGTTTGGGTATTTTACTGCTCTAAACAAATGTTTGGCTTAAGGTAAGTAACAGAAATAGAAGAGCAGATTGCAATATGATTTTAGGGAACACTTAGAGGATAGAGTCTTATACATCACAAAGTTAGAAAAGCAGAGTCGATCTATCTTAATAGATTATGTTTCCTTCGGGTTATACTGTGTTCTGACTTTTGACTCTGAGCTCAAAGACAATAATTTTAGGCAAATGGAGTTTAGGGTAATCTTACTTGTGATTGAGTATGGGAAAGATTTGTCAATTTGGTTTCACATGAATAAATCATGATAAGACTGCAGAACTTACTGAGGAGTCATAATCTAATCTAATCTACTAGTCATGGAAAATATGCTTATCTGTGGTTCAGCTGCAGTAATACAAGTAATACAAGTGTCCTGCAAGACTAGAAGTCATATGGCCAGCCATGAATTTGCATCAAGGTTCAGACTGAAGACACACTGAGCATGGGCAGTTACCCAAGATCCTGTGGAGCTAGTGGGCTGAAGACAGAATGACACTGTGGTGTGATGACCCTCTGAAGAGTGTTTCTTTCCCTGCCTTTCTGTCTGTCTTTCTTTTGTACACATCCTTAAGTTCTCCATTATATACATATGTGTATATATATATATATATGTATGTAGACATATATGTGTATAAATATACATATATGTACAGTATTGTACATATATACTCTATATGTATATATTATATATACATGATATATCATATATGTGTGTATGATGTATATCATATATGTATATATGTGATATATGTGATGTATATATCACATCACATATATATGTGTATATATCACATGTATACATCATATATATCACATATATACATATATATCATCATATACATACATATATATGTATATGATGTTCACCTACTGTGGACAAGACACTAAAATGCAGAAAACAATCTGTAAATATGTGCAAATTCTAGAAACTTCAAGTCTGTAACAGGATAGATACAGAAGCCACACCGATAGCTATTCTCTATGGTAGAAATGAATAACTGGTGCGAGATATGTGAAGCTGAGATGACTTTGGAAATTCAGAAAGCTGAGGTATGGCTTGCATGTTGTGGAAGATGTCAAAAACATCTTGGAAAAGGGTACATTAGAACAGAGCTTAAGATCAAGATAGGATTTGGATATGCCATGATTGAATAAGAATATTTAGATAGAGTTTTTTTTAAATCAGATGTTACAAATGGAAAGTATGTGGATCTGTTTGCATGTGGAGTAAGCAGAAGAGAAATAACTTGGGAGACATGACTTAGGATGTGGTAGTAGAGGCCTTCTAAGGAATTGAAATTCTAGTATAGAGCTGATACCTACTGCAGATGTTCTGAGAGGAGGGTCAGGGAGGTCTGCTTTAGGGAAGTACATTTAGCAGCACTATAGTGTAATTAAAGGGAGGAAGACTTTGAAATCAGGAAGTGTCTTTTGCAGATTATTACTGCAATTATAAAGGTGCCTGTCTGACTATAATAACTGCAGCAGAAGAGATAAGAGAGTTACAGTGATGTGATGGGACATGCTGAAGAATGTGTCATCGTTGTATGTAAGCACCAGAGAATTCAAGCACTGATGTTGCAAATCTGAATAGAATAGACATAACCTTAGATTGAATAACTTATATCTGAGCAAAATATAGAGGAGTAGAAATAATTTTGAATATTAAATAAACACTATAAATTATAAACAGGGCTATTTTGAAATTTTGGCATGTAAAAATAAATTGTTTTGTTTTGTTTTTGTTTGTTTGTTTTTTGATTTTTCACCATAGGGCATGTGCACTCACCAGAGAGAAAAAGAGGAAATGTGAGAAAGCACACTCCAGGATGGATGGCCCCACTGGAATCCCTTTTCCTCCATTCTTCTCTTGGGATTTCAGGTACAGACGTGCACCACCTGGTGTGTTTTTCAGGCCGCTGAGTGCAGGACTTGAACCATGGAGCTGGCCATGTGGGAACTAGCACCTTAATCACCACCCTACCTGCTGGCCCATAAAAACAAGTTAACACAATTTCCTAAGAATTGATGCATTGACCTAGTTATATTTCTATAGGAAAATTAAGATTAGTTGATTTAACTTCTAATTCCATCTACTATCTATTTCAACCTGATCAAGTTCAGATTGATCTCTCATTGCTGTATTCTTTACCTTACTTGATTGAGAAGATTTATACTTAAGAAAGTCAAAGGACTCTACTCATGTGGGCATTAATGATTGAGTTGACTTGTTATTTTTGACAATTACCTTTGGCTTTTTTTTTTTCAAGAGGTATTTTTTTTTTCCCTTAGGGTACATGTGCTTGCCAGAGAGAGAAAGAGAGACAGAGACAGTGAGAGGGAAAGTGAGAATTCATCCACCATCACCACACATGCTGCAATCCCTACTCTTCTATTGCCCTCTCAGGATCGTGGGCATGCATGCACAAACACTCAGCATGAATTTCAAGTCACCAGGCCCAGTACTCAAACCATGATTGGCCATGTGGGAATCCAGTGATATAACTACTACACCATCTGCTGACCCCTATCTCTGGCTTGTAATAGCAATTACAACTAGAGCCAATGGTCTTGTGCTTTGCAGATAGACAAGAAAATTCTATTTATCTTTCTGTAACCTGTTCTTAGGAAATGAGAATAAAATAAACTGAAGAAAACTATCATATGTGATTTGAAGAACTTCTTGAACACAAAGAACAATGACTTTGTTGTCTACGTCAATTCGAGAACAATATTTTCAGCCAAGGTATCCTTAATGCCAAAGAGGAGTTAAGTATAAACAGAAGGAACTGAGAAGAGGGAGCCAGAAGAGGACTTCTCGAAGACTGAACTGGCATTTTATACAAAATGACTCTGAAGTGAATTTTCAAAATACAAAAAGTTCAAGTACACAGATTATCTCCCTACAACTAATATCTTACTATATAACATTCTAATCTTTTTTCTGCATACCCATACATATTTTAAGTCATTAATTTGTTATTAAGATCTAACTTGGTTTGATATACTGATGTATTAGGTTGTCAGAAAAGTCGTGATACATTTTTGCATAGAAAAATACATCATGATTTTTCTGACAACCCAATAAATCAGTGACTCTCAGTCAGGGGCACTTTTGTCCCCCCAGAGGACATTTGGTGGTGTCTAGAGATACTTTTGGTTGTGATAACTTGTAGGAGGAGTGCTACAGGTAAAGCCAGGGAGAGTGTAGAATATTATATAATGTAGAGAAAGCCCCTAATGTCAAGGAACCACCCCCATCCTCCCATGTCAGTGGTACTGAGGTCAAGAAATACTAATGTAGTTTCTAAGAGCTCAGTTTATAAAACATGGAGATTTCCTCTATGGGTTGAAGTAACAAAACAATACACAAACATATGAGACCAAAGGTATTAAAGAGTGATAGTAAAGGGTACCATTTTTATAGGGTTGAAATGGAAAGTTACCTAAACTAGGTTGTCATCTAAGCAAATATACATGATCCAAGGTAACTCATCATGTGACTATGTTGATAAGGAAGATACTGGGCAGGAGATAAAGAGGCACACATATTCTGAAAAGTATGTATTTCGTATGCTTAGAGAAAAGGTCCAGCTTGATGGCATGGTAGTGAAGGCAGGTGGATCCCACAGTTTGAGTGCTAACCTGGTGGTTTTAAAAACACGTGGGGTGCATGTGTGCGCATGCCCAAAATTTTGAGAGGAGAGAATGGAGGAGAAGGGATCGCAGTGTGAGCATCCTCCCATGGGGTGTTGTCTCTCTCTCTCTCTTTTTTCTCTCTTTCTCTCTCTTTGGTGAGTGCACCTGCCCCATAGAAAAAAGTAAAAAGAAAAAGAAATAAAAGGAAGAGCCGGGCATAGGTGTGTCTAAGTCATAGTGAGGAAGTTATTGGTAGGAAATGAGGTCAAGTGATGAATAGTTGTGAAGTTGTGTGGTGCCTTGTTAAGCATGACAAAGATTTGGGGCTATTTCTCTGGATGTGAGAGGGAAAGTCATTGGAAGGCATTACACAGGAGAGACATGATCTGATTTGCATTTTTGAAAATCGCTATCTGCCACACGAATAGACTAAAAGGAAGACAGGGTCAGTTTTTGAGAAGGTCCAGCCAAGAAAGTACTCTGGTTTGGGCCAAAATAATAGTAACAGATACAGTGACAGAATATGGGATTATGGCTATATATGTGAAAGTAGAGTCAAAGCATTTTGCCTTTGGAAACAAGCCCAAATCAGCAGAGCTACAGGTTTCCAGAATTTATGCAAAAATTCTGTGCACTGGTTATTGCTATGGTTTGCATATTTCTTCCCTTCAAAACTCATGCTGAAATGTAATTGTCATTTTAATGTATGAGATGGATCATTTAAAACAAATAAAAAAGTCAGTCAGCCTTCCTTTCTTGTTTACTTTCTTCTATGAGCAAGAAAGATGGAGGAAAAGAGAAAGCATGGCCAACAAGATCCCTAGATCTCTGTCCCACAATCCACTCCTACCCCAGGCAGCACTGGATCACAGACAGGCATGTGCCCAGCATGGTCTTCAGACACAAACCCAGAACCTCCCCTAGTGCCTTTTCCACCATGTGATGAAACAGCAAAGCTTTTACCAGATTCCAGCACCTTGATTTTCTAATTCCCAGCCAATAGATTTTTCTTCATTAAAAATTACCCAGTGTGGGGACCAGCAGTTGGCATAATGGCTATGTCGCTGGACTCCCATGTAGTTGAACATGGTTCGAGTGCCAGACCCAGTGGCTTAAACTCACGCCAGGAGTATGTGAGTGCATGTCCAAGATCCTGAGAGGAGAGTGGAGGAGAAGGGATTGCAGCATGGCCATCCCCCCAGCCGGGGCGGTGGGGTGATTTCTCACTTTCTGTCTGTCTCTCTCTGTCTTTCTGGTGAGCGCACAAACCTTAGAGCCAAAACCTCTCAAAAAAAAAAAAAAAATTACCTTGTGTGTTATTTGCTATTATAGCAGTACAATAAGGACTGAGATAGGTACTGAGTATATCAAAGAAAGTTGCCACTTCTATTACTACCGCCCATTGGTTCCTGGACCCAAGTATCCCGACAATTGAAGAGAAAATACCATATAATGTATCTGATTCAGTTAATATACATTCCATTATGAAAGAAAGAAGCCTCTCTTTCAAGGGTGTTGTTTCACCAAGTGGAGCTGAATTTTGGGTAAACCATTTTACCTTTCAATAGACTAGCTGTGTCCTACTGGTGAGGAGTGTGATATGTCAGTTAACTTTATGAATATGAACCCACTGATAGACTTCCTTTGTCATAAAATGAATTCTTGGGGGACCAGCAGTTAGCGTAATGGCTATGTCGCTGGACTTCCACGTAGTCGACCGCGGTTCACGTCCCAGACCCGGTGGCTTAAAACTCACGCCGGGCACGTGTGGGTGCGTGCCCAAGATCCCGAGAGGAGAATGGAGGAGAAGGGATTGCAGCGTGACCATCCCCCCTGGGGGGTGATTTCTCGCTTTCTGTCTGTCTGTCTCTGTCTGTCTGGCAAGCGCATGCACCCTATAGTGAAAATCTCTCCAAAAAAAGATAAAATAATAAATAAATAAATAAATAAATAAATAAAATTAATTCTTTGATGGAACCAGCAGTTAGTGTAATAGCTATTTTGCTGGACTCCCATGTAGTCCACCATGGTTCGTGTCCCAGACCCAGTGGCTTAAAACTCACACCAGGCGCGTGTGCGTGCGTGTCCAAGATCCCAAGAGGAGAAAGCAGAAGAAGGGATTGAGGTGTGGCCATCCCCTATTGGGGGTGATTTCTCACTTTCTGTATCTCTGTCTCTGTCTGTCTGGCGAGCGCCCACACCCTATAGCAAAAACCTCTCAGAAAAAAAATGAATTCTTTGATTATAAAATAGTGTAACAGAGAATATTTTGGGAGTCCACAGTAGTGACATGGAGAGATACAGAGGGGCAGCAAAGGCAAAGGCTTTTTCAGAATGCTTGTCTATCCAGTGAGGTTGAATAGTCCAAATTAATCCATCTGCTACCAAACTTAGCTGGCAGCGTTTGCCCAGGAAATGAGGCCATATCAGGAACAGAAGATCGTGTCTGTTGACACATTAAGCACTCAGTAGTAGCAATCCATGTCAGCCTTGAAGAAAATCCCATGTTGTTGAGTCCAGTATGCATCTTCTAGCATGGTCACCATGACTGCTTTGTTCATGGGTTCATTGGAACCAGCACTGGGGCGGCTGGGGACAGAGGCTGACTGATATCCATGAAGGGTGGTTTTAATTTTGTATGGCTGATTACTAAGAACTTTCCATGCAGTAGATATGCCTCCCAGTCTATGACCATCTGAGAACTCCTTCCACATGCTTCTTTAACTACTTCATTAAAACATAGTGGCATTTGGGATCCATGGGTATAGGCATCAATTCGGAGTCAGTATTTAAAACCTCTGGAAAGTCTGGGAATTTCATTTAACTTTTTATAGTAATTTTACCTTGTATTAATTTTTTAACTTTACCATTTATCCACTCTATCTTTTTTAACTTACTCTATTAAATAGGCCTTTTTGAGGAAGCTGGATTATGCAGTCTTTAGCTGGTCAGGCTATGATTTGCTAAGATTCATGGGTTCAGGCACTAAAAAAGGAAAATGGACATGGGGAGCCAACTCCTTTACTGTCTCAGTGACATTAGGTTTGGAATGCTTATTAGATATTTAAATATTTGCTTCATGCACCATCCCTAAACTAAAATCTCACAGTACCTGTTCTGTACTTTAATTTTTCCACTTGAAATATGCGATCAAATTTCCATAGCAATAAACATCTTACTATAATCTGAGACCTAATGTTCCATAAGGCTTTATTTTACTGAAACCTTATGTATAATGTATTTGATCAGTCCCTTATTTCTAGGCATTTTACTGCTTCCAATTCTCAATGGAAAAAAGAAAAGTCTATGTAGATAAGACTCGGCACACAATCTTATTTTTTTCTTTTGCTTAAAATATATCTGAAAAGCTATATTATCTAGTCAATAAGTACATGAATTTTTTTTTTATGAATTTTGGTATGTGTTGACAAACTACTCTACAGAACAATATAAATGCATGAGAATGCCTATTTTATTACATCCTATTTTTGTTTTTTTTTATTACTTGAGCATTTGAGTCATTTGTAGTACTTCCTGTTTATGTCTTTATAAAGTACTTAATAAGATATATTGTACTACATCTTGATCAGAGATTTACATACACATATACATGGTATGTCTCTATTATAATTTTGAGTGGCTCCATTTTTTTTCAGAAAGAAATTTTTGGTACAGGGCATGTGCACTTGCCAGAGAGACAGAGAGACAGCAAGCAAAAAATCACCCCCTAGGGAGGATACCCATGTCACATCCCTTCTCCTCCACTCTCCTCTCAGGATTTTGGGCATGCACACACACACACACCCAGCATGTGTGAGTTTGAAGCCACTGGGTCTGGGACTCGAACTGCAGTTGGCTATTGGGAGTCCAGCAATGTGATCATTATGCCATCTGCTGGCCCCCAGGGCATTTTTAGTATATGGAAAATACAGTTGTATTTTGTTTTTTTAAATTTATCAGAGGGTGTTTACATTCCCCAAGGAGAGACAAAGAGACAGAGAGAGAGGTAGAGGGAAGAAACATCCTAGAAAGAGGGATGATCAGGACCAGCAGTTGGCATAATGGCTGTGTCACTGGACTCCCACGTAGTCGACTGTGGATTGAGTCTCAGACCCAGTGGCTTAAACTCACACTGGGTGCATGTGCATGTGTGCCCAAGATCCCAGGAGGAGAAGGGATTGCGCCATGACCATCCTCCGGGGGGCGGGGGGGTGGTGGTGGTGGTGGCAGGGGCCTGATCTCTCACTTTCCATTTCTCTGTCTCTCTCTGTCTTTCTGGCAAGCGCATGTGCCCTGTAGCGACAACCTCTCCAAAAACAAAACAAAAGAAGCAAGATCACACTGAAATCCCTTTTCCTCCATTATTCTATCCTGTTGGGATGTTGGGATTTAGGTCAGGCAGACACCCTTGTCTGGCATGTTTTTCAAGTCATTGGGGTTGGGATTTGAACAGTGTTGTCAGCCGTGTGGGATCCAGCTATTTCAACCATGAGGCTAGCCTGAGAAATCCAAATATATTAATCTGGACAAATTATTATTATTATTATTATTATTATTATTATTATTATAGATTTTTACTATCGGGTGTGTGTGCTCATCCTGTAGAGACAAAGGGACAGGAAATGAAAAAAATCACTCCTCCAAGAGGGATAACCACACTGTAATCTCATCTCCTCGATTCTTTCCTCAGGATTTTGGGCATGCATGCACACATACCCAGCATGAGTTTCAAGCCTCCAGACCCAGGACTTGAATTGCGGTTGACCATGTAGGAGTCCAGAGCCTTAACCACCATGCCATCCTCTGGCCCCATGGACAAATTATTTGCCTGTATATAATTCTCTTTAACTTGCCAGCTATAAACTCATATCATCTAAAAGTAGTCATCAAATTGCTGTGACTATAATGCTCCAAATTTCTTTTTATTTATTCTTCAGCTGGAATGTCTAAAACAGCTAAATACACATAATGATACCAGTTGACCTTCTCTAGCATCTCAGTGTAATTAAAATGTCCATATTATTTCACTACTAAAGATGATTATGACATTGGTTAAAACCATTACTGCTCATATCATTGAAAAGCATCTTTCTGTTACCAACCTACCAAGATCCCCTTAGCCAGGCCTAGCCATGGCAGCTTGTGCTCATTATATGTCCGGCTATGGTCACACAGGATGCTTGGATTTGATTTCTAGTCCCCCCTAAAAAGCTGGGCATGGTGACATGTGCCTTTAGTCTCAACTACTTGGAAGACTGAGGTAAGAGGACTAGGACATAGCAAGACTCTGTATAAAAATAAAAAGTGTCCATTACCCAAACTCAGGGCTGTGATATGAACAGTGTTCCATCTAACTTCGGGTTGCATATTTGACAATGTTTCTGTAAAGTGATAAAAACATTTAGGGCCAATTAAGAAATATCACTGTTCAGGGGGGTAAGAGGAAGGCAACTCATTATCTACTTTGTTGGGCTTTGGGGTTTGGGGACTCTCACCTGATACAAATGTTCCTAAACTGATAGGGGTATTGACAAGAATGAAGGTAAACTTAAATGAAGGAATGACAAGTCAAAAGAAAACCAATCTCAATCACATGAATAAGTAAAAATAAATAAATAAATAATAAATAATAAACCTTGACTTTCTATTAATCAGATATATATATATATATATATATATATATATATCTTACACATTGATATTTATCTCTAATAACTAATAAGGAAATGAGAGCTTTGCACATAGTAGGTATTCAATACACATTCTTTTTTTTATTATTGTCTTTTTGGAGGGGTTTTTGCTATAGGGCGCGTGAGCTCGCCAGACAGACAGAGAGAGATAGAGAGACAGAAAGCAAGAAATCACCCCCCAGGGGGGATGGCCACATCGCAATCCCTTCTCCTCCATTCTCCTCTCGGGATCTTGGGCACACACGCACACGCACCCAGCGTGAGTTTAAAGCCACCGGGTCCGGGACGCGAACCATGGTCAACTACGTGAGAGTCCAGCGACATAGCCATTATGCTAACTGTTGGTCCCCATCAATACACATTCTTGAATTCACTTGGAGATTATACTTTTTAAGGAATGTTTTGAACTGCGTAGCATAAAACTCATTCGTAGTATTTATTAGTGAGAGAATTTAAACAAAGACATTCTTAGATTAGGACAGTTAGAAAAAAAAAAAAAACTCTTTCTGTCTTCAAAATGAACACAGAATAGAAAATAAAACACTCAAAGAATAATCAATCCTATTTTTTTTCTGTACCCATAACCAAGTCAATTGTTCCAGACCATGACTTGGTTCTTTGATCCTTTAATTAATTTTTGTTTGATGATTAAATCTTTTCTGGAAAGCTCCCTTGTGCCATAATTTCACTTTTTAATGTACTAGAATATTTTGTTTTCAGCAAGTGTAAGTAAGTAAAACTCCTAACTGCAAATAAATGCCTCTGAACATGAGCTCTATTTTCCATTTCAAAGCCTTAAGCGCTCACACGTACATGTAAGTGACCTGCCCCACTTTAGGGCATTAATTCAGGTGCAATGTCAAAGAAAGATATTGCCCACCTTGAAGCTTTCAACAGTTATCCTGCCTGCCAGAGCAAGGCTCCTCTGAGAGACAGCTTTCTGAGCATAGAGTCAAAAAGCTCGACGCATCACAGGCATTTCACCAGCCCCACCATCTGTGACCAGAGAGAAAGTCCATGCCCTTATCCTCTAATAATCTTCTGACATTGATGACTATAGCTCAAGAGAAACAGACTTCACATGCAGGCCACATCTTAGTAAAGCTTAAATTAGCTGAGCTAAGTTTAGAACACTTTAACATATACCTGATGGCCCCAGTAAGTGATAATAAGTGGCTTCTGTGGCACTGGATGGGTAGATAAAGCTTTATGTCTGAACTGCACTTGTGTAAGTTCCAGCCACTGTGAAAGTATAAATGATTTCAACTGTGATCATGGTCCAGACCACAGCATGGGAGCAACCCAGAGGACATTAGCACTGATATAAATATAATATTCAGCAAGAGACCCATTTCTGGCAACTGTGTGAACGGTTTCTTTCATGAAAAGAAAATAAAAATGTACTTGTGTTATATTGTTACTGTTCTCAAATTTAAATAATTTATAATTATGTTTTATATGAATTGGACAAGGGTTTCACCATGAATAATTAAAGGAGGAAATAATAAACCAGGATAAAATGATTTAAAGTATTTATGGAAGACAGTCAAGAAAATTCTTACTGTGTCAAAAGAATTTTAAGTACAAAATTAAAAAATTGTACATTCCTATAGAAAAGTGAGGTAAGGCCTGTAATATTGACTCACAAAAGAAAAATAGACATCTTGGAAAACAAGCTTAAACTCAATAGAAAGAAATAAATCTTTAAAAGAGATATTTTTTTTCCAACTTGTATAACTGAGTTTTAAAGAGTGATTATCTTCAATGAACTGAGAACTTTCACAGGATGCAGATGAGAATATGAACTGGAAAAGCATTATGGAAGACAGAGTAGATATACATTGCAATATTTTGTCTAGTAATTTCACTTTTAAAATTAGTAGTAAGTTATTAATACTGGTCTATATGTAACTATTTGGAGGAATAATCATGGAATTTTTGGATCATTGTTAAATGTGAAAAAATATTAAGTATGGGACCAGCAGTTAGCATAATGGCTATGTTGCTGGACTCCCACGTAGTCGAACGCAGTTCGAGTCCCGGACCTGGTGGCTTAAACTCACGCAAGGCGCGTGTGCATGCGTGCCCAAGATCCCAAGAGGAGAATGGAGGAGAAGGGATTACGGTGTGGCCACCACCCCTGGGGGGAGATTTCTCCCTTTCTATCTCTCTGTCTCTCTCTCTCTGTCTGGCGAGTGCACGCGCCCTATAGCAAAAACCTCTCAAAAAAAAAAAAATTAAGTGTGTAGTAAGAGGGAAATAGCTTGTTTGTTATTTTAATAGATATTGATTTGCCCATGTTTCAGATATTGTGTTAGAGATTTTGTAAAGAATACTCTTTCATGATTACACTAGGTGTCCTAAATGAATTACATGTATTCATATATTTTTTCTGCCCCTTTAATATAATAAATGCTAATATGAAGTACTATTTTTAATTTTACTAATGATAAAACTGAGATAAAAGAATTTAATTAACCTTTCTGAAATTGTATAACATGGAAGTATCTAGAAATGACTACCAAAGCTAATGTTTATGCTTTTAAGCAATAAATTTTCATAACAATAAGGCATTCTCTATATGTTAACAATCTCGAGAGACCTTCATTTATCCTATTTCATTTATGTGATAGCTTAATTAGATAGATATAATTATTTTGCTAGTTTGTCCGGTTAGGAGGTCATGGTACACGGTAATAAAGAAACTAGTCCATGGGGACCAGCAACTGGCAAAACATTTAAGTTGCTGAACTCCCACAAGGCCTCCACTGTTAGAGTCCCAGACCTAGTGGCTTGAAACACACACTGGTGGTACTTGTGCGTACATGCTCAAGATCCCAGGAGGAAAATGGAGGAGAAGGGATTGTTGTATGGACACAATCAGAGAGGAAGTGATTTCTTAAATACTCTCTCACTGTCTCTGTCTCACTCTCTCCTTCTCCCCGGCAAAAACCTCCTCAAAAAAAAAAAAAAAAAAAAAGAAAAGAAAACTAGCCCGTTGTATCACATCTGGAAATTCCAAAGAATAAACAATTAACTTGTTTATTTTATTTTTTTTTTTGGAGAGGTTTTTGCTATAGGGCACGTGCGCTTACCAGAAAGACAGAGAGAGACAGAGAGATAGAAAGCGAGAATTCACCCACCGGGGGGATGGCCACACAGCAATCCCTTCTTCTCCATTCTCCTCTTGGAATCTTGAGCACACACACACACACACACACACACACACACATGTGCCCAGCATGAGTTTAAGCTGCCGGGTCCGGGACTTGAACCGCGGTCGACTACGTGGGGGTCCAACGACATAGCCATTATGCTAACTGCTGGTCCCATAAACCATCAACTTCTAAGTTGAAGAACAATGTTAAATTAAAACCCTATTGTTGAAAAAATGAATTTTAAAATTTATTTATTTTTAATTGATGAATTGTATTACCCAAAATATACAACTAATAATGTAATACAGCATTTTTTCACCAAATAACAGATCAGCAAGTAATTATACAATTTTTTTTTAAATTGTATTATTATTTTATACATTCAATCACTATACATGATTTGGCTTGTGAAGAAAATTTAAAAATACAGAAATTTACTGATGTAGAGTTCAGCAAATAAAGAAAGTAAAATAATGAAATAAATATATTAGAAAAGAATTTTTGGGACCAGCAGTTGATGTAATGACTATGTCGCTGGACTCCCATGTAGTCGACCACGGTTTGAATCCCAGACCCGGTGGCTAAAATTCACGCCAGGTACGTGTGCGTGCATGCCCAAGATCCCCAGAGGAAAGTGGAGGAGAAGGGATTTCGACGTGGCCATCCCCCCTGGGGGGTGATTTCTCACTTTCTGTCTCTCTGTCTCTCTCTGTCATTCTGGCGAGCACACACACCCTATAGCAACAACCTCTGGGGGGAAAAAAAAAGAATTTTCTTGGAAAAATTGATGCATTCAACCTAAAGGAGCATTTCAAAAACCAGAAAAAATAATAGTTAAAAGACACAATGAACAAAGTGTCAACATATTTTTTTTAATTTCCAAAACAAAGATAAATATATTGGAATTTATTCAGATAAAAAATACAAATAACTGTGTAAGTAAAGAAGCTCTGGGTCAGGTGAACTAGAGTATAACTTGATAATAGAAACAGAGAAAAAGGGCCCTCTGAGACAAGAGATCATCAAGCTCAGATACAGTCATGAGAGTAGAGACCCCATGAAATGATCAGTGCCTCATGAGAAGAGGAAGAAAATCCAGAGCATTTCTTCCACCACAGTCTCCACCATGCTAGGATTCAGCAAGAAGTCAGTCATCTATAAACTAGAAAGACAGCCCCCACCATACACTGACTCTGTCAGCACCTTAGTCTTGAATTTTCCAGTCTCCACAAATACCTCTTATTTAAGTCACCCAGTCTATAATGTTTTTTAATACCAGCTTGAATGAAGAAAGTAATCAAATATTTCATTCTTACATTTCGAACTATTATAAACATTATAGTTGATGTATGACATAAAATAATATAGATAACTTATAAATATAAAAAATATGAATTTAATTTAGTTTTTCCCAGATACTAAATATTGAAAGATAATGGAAAAATATTTTCCTAATTTGGTATATATTTATATTCAGCCACATTAGAGTTTATAAGTGAATTTTTAAAAAATGCAATAGGACGTTTATAAAAATAAGTCACAAAATGTACTACATTTCCTGAAAAGTACATTTTTTAAAATAATTATTTAATTTAATTTAATTAATTCATTTATTTTAATTTGATAGAGAGGGACAGAGTGAGAGAAAGAGAAAGGGAAGGTGAGAACGCAAGCCGCCAGGCCTGAGACACGAACCGTGTTCAGCCATGTGGGAATCCAGCCTCCTTAACCACCACACCATCTGCCAGCCCCATGAAAAGTAATGTTTTTTTTAAAAAAAGACCAATCTATTCAAGACATTTTAAAAAGTCAAGCACAGATTGAAAATATAAAATATATAAAATGAAAAGTTGAGACTAATGAAGATAAAAAGAATTACTGTTAAATTTTATTACATAACGAAATATACAAAGATATTTTTAAAAGATAAGTATATCATGCCATCAAAAACACTTCATTTTAACTGAATCTAAAATCACAGTTTATTTTAATAGATTTGGTGTTTGGTATTGCTGAGGAAGATTAAAGACCTAATTCCAGGTTCTTCTGTAATGCATGTACCTCTAGAAAGGGATGAACCTGGAACTGGGAATTAGTGAGTTTCTAAGACAGCTTGGGCAGCAGAGACTTCCTTCTCTCCAGACAGGGAAAGACTCCTTTGCTTTTTAGTGTAAACAGATCTTTTGGAATGTAAATGATAGCTTCAGGTAATAATCCCCCTTTGAAATATAAACACATACCTCCAGGGAGGAATATATCTGCTCTAGAGAGATCTAAATCATCTTGTAACTTCTGAGGTATGTCCTTTAACCCAGGTTTCAGATTTCTTTGTTCAAAAATTCCTAACCATACCAAAACATGGAATTATTTTCTTTATAGTCCCACAGTTTTCCCACAGTCTTTTTTTTTTCAGTATTACCATTTCATTTTGTGTATATGTAGAATTCTTTTTTTAATAATTATTTTTATTTTAATTTTATTTATTCATTCATTTATTTTCATTTGACCAGAGAGAGAGAGAGAGAGAGAGAGAGAGAGAGAGAGAGAGAAAGTGAGTTAGTAAGCCACCAGGTCCAGGAGTTGAACCATGGTGGGCCATGTGGGAGTGTCCAGCACTTTAACCACCACACCACCTGCTGGTCCCCATCATTTCGTGTTTATGTAGAATTCTGATAGTCCCAAACAAATACGGGGAGCTTAATTCCAACTCCACAGCTCACTCACTTTGAAGGCATCATCTCGTTACATGCATGACACATGACGTTAAAACTCAGGCTTTATATGGCAAGAATCAATAATCCCTCAAGCCCCATTCTAATGCATTTGCAATCATTTTTAGTTCTTTATTTCTGGTACCTGAAGAATTTTATTTTTATTCCTTGCAATTTCTTCTATGCCTTAGAATTTTTTTAAAAAATCTTTATATAGCATTTCTAAGTGTTTATATCTGGAGGATATTCAGGTTATGTTTGTCACAATTGTCAGAAATGAGCAACTGCAGATTGCGTTTTGTACTGTAATAATAACAGAGGTCAATAAAGTATCTGGATACAACATAAATTCAACAGATGTTCAAAATGCAGCCATAATCAGCTAAAAAACGGGTGTGATGAAATCTCATTCAAAACAGTAGCAAACATATGCCCAAGGATATCCTATGCTTTATAGGAACAAAACGGGGAAAAAGGAACTCCTGATGGGAGAGCAAATTTAGCACTCTTACATATCATTTGCCATGGGTTATTAAATGTCCTGACAATATTTATACTCCCTTTCCTACTAATTCATACTCTAGCCATTTTTCCTAAGTAAATTATGAGGGACGTGTGCAAAGATGTCTGTAAAAAGATGTTCATAAAAGTGTTAAATATAGATAAGTATATATGGCTGATAAAATGGAAAAAAATTGAAGTGCTCAATAATAGGATATTGGTTAGGTAAATTATGGTGTGTACATAAATTAGAATTATATGTAGCATACATAAAGTAGAATTACATCATAGAGGAATATGAACATGGAGAAATACATAAAATCTCCTTTTATAAAAAAAGCAAGGCACTAAAGTGTATGTAGAGTTTTATCTCTCTCTCTATATAAATATATATAGATAGATAGATAGATGATAGATAGATAGATGATAGATAGATAGATAGATAGATAGATAGATAGATAGAAAGATTTACTAGATAGGTAGTAGATAGATTGATTGATTGATTTAGCTCTTTACCATAAGGCTCTTGCATTCCCCAGAGAAAGACAAAGAGATGGAAAGTGAAATCACACACCCCACCCACAATGAGGGGGGATGGCCATGCCATAGTCCCTTCTCCATTCTCTTTTCAGGACTTTAAGCATGCATGCACACAAGCCTGGCGTGTTTTTCAAGCCACTTGTCTAGGGTTCAATCCACAGACTCAGCTACATGGGATCCAGTGCATTAACTACCATACCATCTGCTGGCCTAAGATAATTTTTAATAGAGTAGACCTAACTTAATTATTAAACACTATCTATGTGCCAGACACACTTGAAATGTATTTACTTGTAATAAATACTTGTACAAAAATAAATACCTACATACATACATACTTGTATATAATTAACCTGTGATAAAAATGCAGTAGAGCACTGTTGGGCCAGTCCCATGGCCTGGCGGTTAAGGCAGTCAGATCCTACATAGCTCAATATATAGTTCCAGTCCTGGACCCAGTGACTTGAGAAACATACTGGGCTTCCGTGTATGCATGCCCAAAGCCAAAGGAGGGAGAGATGGAGGAGAAGGGATTGCCGTCTGGCCATCCCTTCTGAGTAGTGCTTTCTTCTCTCCCTCTGTCTTACTGGTGAGCATGTGCGTCCTTTAGCAAAAAAATAGGAAAAAAAAAGATAATTATTTTATCTATTTAATTCCTGGGAAAATTAAAGGTAGGTTATACATCCAAGTATTCAAAATCATAAAGTAAAAGGCTGATTTAAGAATCAAGTCATTTGTTTTCAGAGGTCACTAGGCAATAAGGCTACATATTTGACACTCCTATAATACATGTGATTTGACTAATTGACATTTAAGAAGTCCAGAAAGAAAACAAAACAGAACAAAATTCCAGTATGATACAGGCCTCTGGTAGGCAGTTAACAAAGATTCATGTAAATAATATTGACTCTTTTAATATATGTCTAAAAATTTAGGGCATTATATTCAGTGAATGACTACTGCATTTAATGCAATTTCCTCTGTCATTTTTATTTCCCATAATTTGTCTACTTATCTATAATGTTAATATCATTCTCCTATAAGGCACCCTGAGAAATGATCATTTTGAAGATCATTACAACTCACTTCCATTGTTTTTATTCTGGTTTGAGATATACATGAATCAACAAGGAGAAATGAGAAGTATTAAACAATAAAAAACAAATTTCCAAGTAACATACTAGCATTGTATTCAGGAATATCCATATTTAGTACCATAAATCATGTATAGACTTAAACTTGAAAATCTGAAAAGAAAAAAAGAATAAGAAAACAAAAGGGAATTACATGTTATTGCATTATTACTACCTGTCACATGTTCTTAACACATGCTTTCAATTAATCACCAAAGTAAGGCTTTGAGAAAAATAATGTCATTTCTTCTTTGCTACATAAGACAGTTGAGGTCTGGGGACCAGCAGGTGGCACAATGCTTGGGGTGCTATGTTCAACCATGGTTCAAGTCCCAGTCCTTGTGACTTGGGATTCACAACAGGAATGTGTTTCTGTGTGTCCAGAATCCCAAGAAGAGAATAAAGGAGAAGGGATTGAGGCATGGCCGTTCTCCTGGAGAGTAATTTCTCCCTTTTTCTCTCTCTGTCTCTCCAAGGAGTACATGTTTCCTATAGCAAAAATCTCTCTAAAAGGGTTGGGTGGGGGGAGACAATTAAGGTTTGGAAGGTGTAGTGTTGTCTGAGGAAGTTGGGACTCCAGGCCAGTCTGTCACCACAGGTATCTTGCTCCCCTCAAAATCAGGTGCAATTCTGTTGTTCATTTGGTGCAGAGTTCATATCTCATTTCCCAGTTGGACACAGTTTTAAGAACATATGTATATATTTCAACCTAGTTAGTGTTTCATGATGGAAAAAGAGAGGTAGAGATATGCAGAGAAACAGAACCCCAATAAGATGTCGATGCCACTATCCACACCCAGCCTTGGATCATGGGTGTACATGTGCCCAATGTATTCAAGAAGGTATTCCAATATGAACCCTGAAACCTTTCCATGTGTGTCAACCTAGCAGGGCATCAAATTTTACTGCTGCACTGCAATCCAGCCCCCTATTATTTGTGTACTCAGCTAGAAACTAGAAATGCTGAAGGTATTTGAGACAGTGCAGTCAACAGAGAAGTGCTCTGAGCCAGGGGAAAGAGAACAGGTATACAGCCCAGCTATGGTATCCCATTGAAATAATTACTAACAAGAGACTACAAGTGCTGAAGACGGGGACTAGGGAAGCCCGGCTTCACTTAGAGTTTTGGCAATATCCTCCTGAGGATGTGGCCAAAATTGAAAGCACAGAAGAGAGTTGCCCCATACATGGCTGTTGGTAGTTTCCTGCTGGGCAAGTTCCTAAAAGCAGCACCAAGTTCTAGCCCTACTTCTCTACCAGGCCCTTTCTAAGGCTCTCAGGGATCCTCCCTGGAACTAATGGCAAATTGAAAGTAATGCATTTAATTCTCAGGATTTCATCTCTCCCTTGGAGACTTCAGAATTACTATTATCCATGGTAATATGGAGGCTTTGTAAAAATAGAAAATATGTCTTTTTCCTCAGTCCTGAGCAAACACTAATCTTGTTAATAAACCTTTCTTTTTTTGACTCAATTGTTTCTTCAACCCCTAAGGAATTAAATCCTTGATAAAAACTGATACTATACACACATGAACACACACAATACAGTTACATTTAGAAGCCAAAGAAGAAAACAGAGAATTTTAGAAATGTATTTTTTTAAGAGGTTTTTTCTATAGGGCGTGGGCCCTCACCAGACAGACAGAGAAAGACAGAGAGAAAGAAAGCGAGAAATCACCCCCCAGGGGGGATGGTCACGCCGCAATCCCTTCTCCTCCATTCTCCTCTCGGGATCTTGGGCACGCATGAACACGCGCCCAGCGTGGGTTTTAAGCCACCGGGTCCGGGACACGAACCGGGTCCGGGACACGAACCGCGGCCGACTACGTGGGAGTCCAGCAACATAGCCATTACGTTAACTACTTGTCCCTAGAAACGTATTTTTAAACTTTTTAGGATACCCTAGAAAAGCTGGGACATGGCATAATCAGCAAAATGTTATTGACTCTCAACTATGTGTTTCCAAATAAGATCTACCTTTTTAAGTCCAAACTTATATATATGAAAAAGATAAATATAACAAATTCAACATCTCTCTTTTTGTACCCTAGAATCTGATTATTTGCATCAGTATTTACCCAAGACATTAGAATAGATAAATGTAGACATCTTTCTCAAACCCATTGTCAGGACATTTTGCCCAGTTGATTGTATTTTCTCCTCTAAATTAGTTTAAGTCATCGTTTTTCTTATGCTTATTTATTAATTGGTCACTAAGATTAATCTTATATGACTACCTCAAATTCTCATTTTTTCCTACCTGAATTTTGTATTATCACTGCTTAATTTGGTTCCAGCTTTTTTTACTACCCTAGTAAAATCTTCCATGATCTATTTATTTCCCTATGCTTTTGTTTGGTTGGTTGTTTGTTTGCTATAGGGCGCATGCACTCACCAGAAAGAGAGAGAGAGACAGAGAGACAGAAACTGAGAAATCACCCCCCCAGTGGGGATAGCCACGCCACAATCCCTTCTCTTCCATTCTCCTCTCAGGATCTTGGGCACACATACATACACGTGCCAGGTGTGAGTTTAAGCCACCGGGTCCAGGTCTCGAACTGCGGTCAGCTATGTGGGAGTCCAGCGACATAGCCATTATGCTCACTGCTGATCCCTTCCCTATGCTTTTGAACTCCAACCTATAATGTATCTCCCAATTTCAAAATTGGCCATATTCACTTATGTCTTCACATATTTTCCTTTTCACCTATTATTTTTCTGTTTGGGAGTTTCTTTCTGTTTTTTAATGATTTAACCCAAGTTCTTTCTTTTCTAGTCAAACTCTTCTACCTCCTTAGTGAAGTCAGGTATTTTTCTTTTTAAAAAATATATTTTTTTATTTCAATTTATTTTATACATTCAAACACATACGTCACTTAGCTTGCAAAGTGAATATTCCAACATGTATACATTTCTCACCAGTCCAGTTGAGAATACTATACATGTTATCTTCAACAGATAATAATTCATTTCTTTGTCCCATAAATGCCTTGCCTATTTTTCTCCTTAATGTCTAAAGAAAGACATTAAGAAGTCAGGTATTTTTCATTATTTGTATACAAAATTCTATTGAGTTCACCCCAACCACTCATCACTTTAAATGGGGCCACATTAGAAACTATATATATACTTGTTAAAATTTCTCTCCTGTATTTCAGGAACTCTCTTCTATTGCTGGTCTCTTATTGTCTCTGGCTGTCTTCAGTTATGTCACACTTGCTTTTACAAATAAGACGAAGCATCTAAAACTCTACCTTAAAATAACAAGCTCTTATTTTCTGTGTTATCTATTGAGGTTGATAGCAGAGGGAAAATTATTGGCAGCTCCTCCTTGTCCTTTGCACAGCTGGGTCCACTTTTCGTTTCCGTTTCGCACACCTCAGTTTCAAAGTAAATCTTTACTCAAGTGGCCAGCACAAACCCACATGCAAGAGAGCTTAAAAATAAGCTCTTCCACCAGATGGAGGTTTAGGTTTCCTAGCATGAATGTCAAGCTCATTCATTGCTCCCAAGAGCCCCCTTGCTTTCTAGTTAAACTTTGGATACTGCATACCCAGGAAAATCTTCTCATGTCCATGTCATTAAACAAATACCATTACAAGCCAACTGTGCATTTATAAATTACAGGTCTCTCTTTCTGATTTAAGCTGCTCAGATGCAAGAACAAACACAGATAAATGTTTATTAGAAGATGAATGATAAATATACCAGTATGTTTGGAGAATCAATGTTGCTCAGTCAAATCAGAAAAATCAATCTTACATTTTTTCATCTATGGCCAGCTTGGCTGATTTTTCCAGTCCTGATCTTTCTATTTCCTATTGTCAGCTCTCTTGACTCAAGTTATGGCATCTCCCAATAAGTTCTGGGTAATTCAGAACTCTCCTTCCAGCATTGCAAACTGGGCTTATCATCTGCCTGTTATTGCATGATATTGACCATTAACAACTTTCCTTTTTCACTTTCAGTCTTGTAAGTTCCAATTACAACAAACTTAGAGAGAGGAAGATACTATAAGAAAATCCTAATTATGGGACCAGTAGATGGTGTAATGGTTGCGTCACTGGACTCCCACATTGTTGACTGTGGTTCAAGTCCCAGACCTGGCAACTTAATACTCATGCTGGGTGAGTGTGTGTGAGTGCCCAAAATCCTGAGAGGAGTATGGAGGAGAAGGGATTGTGGCATAGCCATCCCCCAGGGGGTTGATTTCTCACTTTCTGTCTGTCTGTTTCTCTGGCGAGCACAAGCACCCTATAGCAAAAATCTTTAAAAAAAAATCCTAAATATATTATTTTATAAGTGACAGACAGAATTTTTCCAGTGTAAAAGAATAGATAGCTTATAGATCATCTCTTCCAACCTTAATTCATTGCAACTCAAACTCCTCAACTCTGTTTTCAGAAACTGCCTAGATGTTATAAAAGTCAGTAGGGTAAAAAGACATATTACCAAAATTAACTTTTATAATCTTTAGCTTACAATCTAAAACTAACTTACAGTTTAGTTTTAGTATAGTTAATTCATAGAAAGATGAATATCCATTTCATTGAGAAGTCCCTTGTGACTGGTAATTAAGAAATTTGTGGAGCCAGCAGGTGGCATGGTGGTTAAGGTGCTGGACTTCCATATGGCTGACAACAGTTCCAGTCCCATAGCTGGTGGGTAGCTTTCTCACTTTTCCTTTCTCTCTCTGCCAAATTAAAATAAATTAATAAATAAAGTATTAACTCTTTTTACAAAAGGGAGGGACCAGCAAATGGCATAATAGTTACATCGCTAGATTCCCACATAGTTAACTGCGGTTCTAGTCCCGGACCCAGCAGCTTAAAACTCATTCCAGATGTGTGTGTGTTCATTCCCCAAATCCTGAGAGGAGAATGGAGAAGAAAGGATTGTGGCATGGCCATCTCCCCTATGGGGTGATTTCTCACTTTCTGTCTGTCTCTGTCTCTTTCTGTGTGTCCAGCAAACATATACACCCTACAGCAGCCATCTCTCTCTAAAAATGAAGAAATTTGTTAGTTTAACAGTAGTTTCCAGATCCTTCTATTATCTTCTAGTATCATACAAATTACTAGATAGTAGTAAGTTTTACATTTGTAGTATATGAAAATTAGTACTAGATGTACAATATATATGGCAGTTGAACTCTACACACAGAAGAATCTCAAATTTGATCTCCAATCACTTCCCTTCTAAGATGTCAAGTTGACTTTCAGATCTTGAGAAACCTCCCATGACCTTATGAGAGTCTGAAATACCTCCGAATATGCTGTTCTACCTTTTAGCACAGCAGGGTTTGGACTCTTTACTTTCTCTTAGAAGACCCATAGATACAGATTGCCAGCATAAGGCAAACCCGTTTGTCCTCACACTAAATATCCCCTTAGAGCAGGTTTCTTTTTTTCTTGTACTAGTTTCCAGAAAGGGACTTTTAATAGTGAACTACAGCATCAAAAGCAGAGCCAGAAAAAATATTTCATGGAGTTATTGCCATCACTGCTTGGCCCTCTTGTCAGCTACTCATTTGAAGAATGGGAATTTTATTAGCCAACTTCCCAGTCTTTCTCTATTTATCAAACTGTGCTTTGTTAGATGCGGGACAAACTTGCCAATTTGTAGGATGCCTGTGACAAATTCAATTGCCTAGTAGTTTTATAGAATTAAAAATACCTGTTGGATAGCTTACAAAACATCTGATGAGATGCAAATAGGTTAATTTGGTTTTACTAACACACAATCTTTAATCTCCAAGGTTATTACTGTGTACTAAGTGTGTATTTTAGGTTTACTACAGACCTGCAAAATTGATATCAAATTTTGACTCTGTGGATCAAATCAAGTCTGTTTTGGATTTTCACACTGCATGACATCTTATGGCACAAAGAATTATGATCATTTTAAATTTGTGTCCCAAACCCAAAGAAAGTCATTGCCTGTCAGTGTTATTAGAGCAGCGAATGCAGAAAAGGCATTTGCTTATTTTCCCCTCTACATCCAAACTTTGTCAAGTAGAAGCAGAATAATGAATCAGCTAATTGCTTTTATTTTTTTCAAGTCCATTTGAAAATTGTTATTCACGGGTTGGCAGGTGGCATAGTGCTTAAGGTGCTGGATTTCCATGTAGTCAACCACAGTTCAAGTCCCAGACCTGGAGGCTTGAAAATCACTCTAGGCATATGTGAGAGAGTCCCCAAAATCCTAGGAGGAGAATGAAGGAGAAGGCATTATGATTTTTCACTTTCTCTCTCACTGTTTCTGTTTCTCTCTAACAAGTGCATGCACCCTATGGCAAAAACCTTAAAAAAAAAAAAAAAAGAAGAAGAAGAAGAAAAGAAAAGAAAAAATGGGGAGGGGGGAATTATTGCTCAAAGTAGAGGGCCAGTGGTTTACTCTCAATTATTAGATGGACCTGAGGAGAGTTAGTTGATTTTCAGTTTACTGAGCTTTTCTTATGGTTTAGACAGAAGTGATGACTCCCAAGCAGTTTATGTGCTGCACCAGATTATAAGAAATTGGAGGAGTTAGGCACTCATAGTCTTAGGAAAATAAATTCACATCCATCTTTACTCCTTTCCTTTTAGTGAAGCTGCTCTAAGATTTAGAGCACGTTGCCTCCAGATTCATTCTAGGGTGTTAAAAGTCACATCAGGGACAACCCTCCATTGGGGTCACTTTTATTCCTTGGTGTTCTTTACATGTCTGGGAATCCTGGGTCAACTGCTTCTGAATAATGTTTATTCTCAGCCAACTTGATGACAATCTGGGTGCTCTCATTTTGTTTCCCTTGGGCAACATTCCAAATTATAGTGTATGAGCTGTTTTTGCCAGTTTAATTATTTTCTATAACTGCACTACTTTTTTGGTTAGAGATTTGTAAGTCAATCTTTATATCTCCCTGGTATCCCTGTACTAAATTTTATTAAAACTATTCAGTTTTGTGTCATTCATTTAGCACACCTTTGAGTATTTTATTATTACTATTATTATTAATTTCACTCAAGGGCATGTGTGTGCTTTTTTTTTTTGGAGAGGTTTTTCGCTATAGGGCGCGTGCGCTCGCCAGACAGACAGAGAGAGACATAGAGACAGAAAGCGAGAAGTCACCCCCCAGGGGGGATGGTCACGCCGCAATCCCTTCTCCTCCATTCTCCTCTCGGGATCTTGGGCACGCACGCACACGCGCCGGGCGTGAGTTGTAAGCCACCGGGTCCGAGACGCGAACCGCGGTCGACTACGTGGGAGTCCAGCGACATAGCCATTACGCTAACTGCTGGTTCCCTGTGTGTGCTTTTTGAAGTTTGCTCAAATATATATATATATATACATATAGATAGACAGGTAGATAGATAGATATACATTTCTATACATTTTAGTTAAGCAGTGAAAGTGGAGTGTGGGGGAAGATGAACAGCTGTGCTCAAGTCAACATCATTCTTAGGTACCTCCAGACTTTTTCACAGAAGTAAGCATCAAACAGGAAGTCTCTAGAATACCATGATGAAAACGAATCACACAAAACCAGAATTCCCAGTTTCATAGCATTTACGATGGGCCATGCCTTAGGTAGGGAAAACCACAGAGTGAAACACTTTTGAGCCATGATACCTCTGCCAAGTCCTAATACAAAAGGGATTGTCAAGCAGATCTGCTCACGGAGTCATCTAAGGGCAATTGTCCACAGCATAATATGGCATACCTGTGGCATGAATTACTGTGCAAAATGTTGGTCTAGGTGAAGGGTCGCTTGGGTAAATTGTGCTTTCCCACCACCAAGGAGGAAGTACTACATGGAGCCAAGTAGATTAAAATGATAACCTTGCACTGAAAGGAAGAAGAGTTCACATTTGCTTGGGATGTGATGGTAACCAGCATGCTCAAACTTAGGAATAAAGTACACAAGTAAGCCCGTATTCCGTATTCACTTTTATTACCGTCATCTGCCAACAGGGCCCAGGCAAACAAAACAGGTTGCAGACAGATTCCTGTCATCTGGTGTGAACAGAGTTCCATAATTATGAATGGTGTAACATCTTTTCTAACAGGTTGGGGTAATGCTTAATAGACATTTGTTAGCAGCCCATACTCTGAAACACTAGGGAAAAAAAAGGAATTATGGACAAGACTGGCAGTTGCCCACTGGAGTCCATGGTAGGATATTTATTGGGCTGCTCTGAAAGCTTTGGCTGTGCACACTTGGTTGATGATATAAATAGTTGGTGCTATTCTGTTTCTAACTGACTTTATAAGACTTTATTAAATATTATCGTCATCAGGTCTCACAGAGCAATAGGTGGTAGCATATGGTTCCAATGCTGACTGACCCACCAGAATAGAAAAACTATGGGTTAGGTTTACAGGGAAATACATATTCTTACTACATTATTTGAATCAAAAAATTTAGGCAAGAAATCTGGAGATAGAAAACATGTTAGTCTAAGAGAGAAGTTCTATGCTCTGCTTTTGTCTCGGACTATGACACTTGGCTTAGTTGAGTCTTATATTTACATTTGAAAGCAAGATGTGAAGCTATGCAATCTTTTTTTTTTTTTTTTTTTCTTTTTTGGAAAGGTTTTTGCTATAGGGTGCGTGCACTCACCAGAAAGAGAGAGAGAAAGCGAGAAATCACCCCCCAGGGGGGATGGTCACGCCACAATCCCTTCTCCTCCATTCTCCTTTCAGGATCTTGGGCACGCACACACACTCGCCTAGTGTGAGTTTAAGCCACTGGGTCCGGAACTCTAACTGCGGTTGACTAAGTGGGAGTCCAGCGACATAGCCATTATGCCAACTGCTGGTCCTGCTATGTAATCTTTTAAAAAATATTCTCAAACTTGGCAGATCATTAAAAACATTTCAGAGGGAAATGATGACCAGCAGATGTCATAATGGTTATGCCATTGTATTCCCACATAGTTGACCACTGTTTGAGTTCCAGATCATGCAACTTAAAACATGCTGGGCATGTGTGTGTTAGTGCCCAAAATCTCAAGGGCCAAATGGAGAAGAAGGTATTGTGGTGTGGCCATCACCCCTGAAGAGTGATTTCTCATTTTCTGACTGTCTCTCCAGTAAGCACACACACACACACACACACACACACACACACACACTGTGAGCTTTAGGGGAAAAGAAAAACAAAAACAAAAAACTAAGGCTATACTTAAATCCTATCCAGACCAACTGGAACAGAATATCTATCCAGGAAGTCATTCATTCATACATATATATTTAAAAAAAAAAAAGAATAAAAACATATAAGTATTTCTAAGGCATTGAATCTATCAATCTACCAGCATTGATAACCCCTCCTTTAAGTCCTTCCTATTTGTTAAATGGACATTGTTAGTACCCAACAGGATGTAAGTATCTATGGCCTTCCCTAGCCACATAATATACTTCAGGAGAACACAATCTAAACCTAGGAAGAATTGAAGAAATTCCCCAGGGCAAAGGGAGTGACAAAGAGCAACAATCCAAATGTAACAAAAGAGTTATGAAAAATCTAAGGTGGTTTTAGACCTCTTAGATTTCCAAGAAAGGGTCTGGTCTAAAGAATTAAGATTTGGATGAAACCTGGAGATTTTAAGGTCTGATGCAGCCCAGGTAATTATCAAAGACCATCAATTTATACGAGGTAAGAGAAGCCATTGCAAATGTATAACTCAAAAATAGAACTGGAAAGTCCTTCAAAATTAGGATAGTTCTCATTCAGAACTCTCTTTGACCAGCTTACCATCCCTAGAGAATGGAAAGTAATTCTCCTGGAGACTTCCCCCACATCGAAAACCACTGTATTCAGGACAGCGGGTGAGGAGGTGAGGCGGAGGTAGGGCTAGATTTAGGACAATGTTCTCCAAATTAGTTCTAAAATGCCAGAGGGAGGACGTTAATTAGATTTTGGTGTTTTAGCCCTAGAGCAAGAAAGGTTTCTAAACTCTGTTATTTAACACAACAATTTATTTCTTTCCAGTCTCTCACATCATGAACTCTAGGTAAATACTTCTCAGTTATCTCCTCTCATCTCAGATCCTCACTCCCTTGCCTTAGTTCATAGCCTTATTATCTCTAACCTAAATTACTGTTTCAGTTTTCCCACTGAGTCTCCTCTCTCCACTCCTCTCTCTATCTTGCAGACCAGTTGATTCTTCACACTCACTGGGGTATTTTTTTTTTTCATATAAATATCATATATAGCTTAAAGCTTTCAGTTGTTGTCTGTTACCTCCAGGACAAAGTCCAATATTCCTTGCAGTTGTCTGGTGAGTCCTTTGACCATCTGCCTAATTCTCAAGACTCTCTTATAGTGTCCTCCAAAAATGCTCATTTCCAGTCAGACACATCCATTTTTGACTATTTCCTCTTGATAATGTCCACATGGCAAGCAGAGGCTTGGTGTAGTTCATTTGAGCTGATATAAGAAAATATCATAGGCTGGATGACTTATTATAAAATATAAATTTCTTATCTTTCTTGAGGCTAAGAAATCCAAGATCAAGGCACTGTCAGACTGAGTGTCTGGTGAGGACCTGTATCCTAGAAGATGGTTTTTCTTTGTAACTTCAAGCGTAGAACGGGTGAAGGATTCTCCAGGACCTCTTTTATAAGAACTCTAAGCCATTCATAAGGACTCCTTTCTCCTGACCTAATCACTCTCTAAAGCTTCCACCTCCAAATTCCATCATATGGGTTATCAGGTTTCAACCTTTGAATTTCAGGGAAACACAAACATTCAGTTATGGCAAGCCTGAAAATTTAATCTCCCAAATTGGAATGAAAAACCTGAGGCTGCTATGGATTGAAAAAGGGAATGTCAGATATTCCCAAGGCAATTTCCCTTGAGTGACCCAACAGAAGAGCCTCCCCAAGGGCCTTTTGGCCTTTGGGTGCCTGTTCAGTTGGATTTTAATGGCTAGTTGCTGCCCCTCTGATGACTCAGTTTGTTCCTCTAAGGATGTGAAGAGGGTGCAACGTGGATCCACCAAGTCTGGCAAAGATGAACTTAGCTGTTTCCTATGACCAATTCACAACTTCCTTCCTTGAAAAGAAAACTGATTTTCAAAGTCCCCATTTCACAAAAGGTTAATTATATGCATTAGAGCTAACGGGAAAGACAACAATAACAGTAGGAGAAGAGGGCCTATCTCTACTGATACTTATAAAGAGACAGAAATGAATCTTGCCCCTTTGTAGGTGGGGACACTGGATAGGAGGTATTTGTATCACTAACATTAGCTCAAATGATAGTACTCCAGTGTCAATATAAAAATTATGAAATGGGGGACCAGCAGTTAGCACAATGGCTATGTTGCTGGACTCCCACACAGTCGACTGCAGTTTGAGTCCCAGATCTGGTGGCTTAAACTCATACCGGGCGCGTGTGCCTGTGTGCCCAAGATCCCAAGAGGAGAACAGAGGAAAAGGGATTGCAGCATGGCCATCCCCCTGGGGGGGGTGATTTCTTGCTTTCTGTCTCTTTGTCTCTCTCTGTCTCTCTGGCAGAGAGCACGCGTGCCCTATAGCAAAAAAAAAAAAAAAAAAAAAAAAAAAACTCTCCCAAAAAAATTATGAAATGGAAATATGTAGTAAATATAATCATTTTTAGTAAAGCCAAAAATAGTCAATTAAAAATATGTGCATGACTATATTATGAAAGGGCATGCTATTAATAGTTTTCCCAATAATCTAGTTCCACCCCTAATTCCTACTACAACCATTTTCCAAAGTTCCACACAAATTCACTTATTTTGAACTTATTTAAGAGAATTCAATAGTTCAATAAAGAGTAAAACTAAAAAAATATCATTTCTTCATTCCAAAAGCTGAATTTTTCTACTGCTGTAGTCATTCACCTAACATTCAAATGTCAAAGCACAAATTCTGTTTACTCAATGATGATCATAGTTTGTACACACGTAGTGTTCCTGCATATATTCCCAATTTGAGCCTCAAAAGTATGCTATGAAAGAAGCTGACAGATATTAACACAAGATATTTGATGAGCAAATTGAAATTTAGATAGGTTCGAAAACTTGCTTAAAGTCACTCTACAAAGTGAAATAGTAAAAGTCTGAAAAGTAAGCCCTGTTTAGGTGGTTAGAGTATTAAGGTGTTTTAAGTAGGACATTAAATTTGCAAGTTTGAAAGAGGATTTTTGTAGGAAATTGACACAGTTTAGCTACTTAACATGAATAAACCCAGGAGGTGTACAACACAGGCCTTTGAGCAGAGAAACCACAGTCTTTGATGTTTTTAAAGGATTGCCTTGGCTCCTTTTATGAGAATAGACAATAGAGAGCTAATGATGGAAATAAGGAGACCTCTTTTGGGACTATTGCAATAACCCAGGCTAGAATTGATGGGAACTTGGATCAGGAAACCAGCAGTTGAGATGGTGGGAAGCACTCTCGTTCTGCATATATTTTGAAGAAAGGGTCAAGAGTATTTTCCGATAACAGTGGGATATTAGATGAAAGCGATAAAAGTCATCTTTTCTTTGTAAGATATTCAACAAATGTAGTTTTATAAGTGAAATATAGGCTAATGTAGGTGAAGAAATTCTGGAAAGAAAGATGAACATTTCATACTTAAACATTATACTTTGGATCAGCTAAGTGGAGATACTACGTACAAGGTTGATTGCATAAGCATAGAGTTCAGTCTCAAGTTCAAGTTCAGGCATCTTATCTGCTTCCTTCCCCTGTCTCTGCAGAACCTTCTCAACTCCTCAGCTTACAGGAGGGACTAAGCCTATTTTCCATTCAAGAGGCTTCTCAAACAGTGGAATCATCAGGTAAGAATTAGTTGAAGAGATGAGTTGAAGAGAAAACCTAACCGAATCTACACTTTGACCACCTAGTTTATACTTAGGGAGTGGGCTTATGAGCCAAAAACATAATCTAGCCCTGCAGATGAGTAGTTCCTTGATAAGAATTAAAGAGAGTACTTTGTAGATGACCACAATCTGCAACTAAGAACGTTTTATAGGTAAGAACTTAGTATTTTTGAGATAAAAGATACTTGAGCACAACAAACTTTGGCAGATTAAGGAAAAATATCTATGAAAGGATAGGAAGAAATATCTACTAGTATTTTTACTGTACAGACCTATATATAAAAACCAAATTTAAATAGCAAGAAAAATAGGGAAAATGCAATCAGCCACTACTAACATTACAAATATGACAATATCCTAATGGAAGATACTTTGATATATTGAAATTTGATAGCCAAATTCAAATTTCAATGTGATCAGATGATTATATTGAGAATCATTAATAGCTATTATACTTAAATATGATATCCAAATAATCAATCTCAGTATTCTACCAGATCACTAAATTCTCATTAAATTTTCTTCAGATCAACTTCTGGTATGCTTATAATAAATTATAAAATTTCTTTCTTACTTCTTCCATATTCTTCTCTTCTTTTTTCTTTATTTGCAATTCATGGAAAGGATGTACTTAACATGTATAAAAAGATGAAATGATGAATTACTCTGTATATGAAATTAATTATTAAAATATCTTATTTTCTTCTATTAAAAGGCCCAATATTTATTCCATGCTATTGATGATCAAGGTTTATTATTGTCATCAACATGAACCCAACAACATGAACCCAAAATAATTAAATAGTTATTTGTAGGTCAGAACATCAAAAAGGTAGCACCATAATTGATAGATAAAACCACTGATGATATGCATCATAAAAGATATAGTAGGATTAATGTTAAGACTTGGGACTAGAAGTTAGAGTAATGACTATGTCGCTAGACTCGCATGTAGTCGACCGCGGTTCGAGTCCTGGACACGGTGGCTTAAACTCACGCCAGGTACGTGTGCGTGAGTGCCTAAGATCCTGAGAGGAGAATGGAGGAGAAGGGATTGCGGCGTGGCCATCCCCCCGGGGGGGGTGATTTCTCACTTTCTGTCTCTCTGTCTTTCTGGTGAGCGCATGTACCCTATAGCAAAAACTTCTCAAAAAAAACACCCAAAAAATAAACAAAAAAAAACTGACTTGCGCAAAAATTGGTATAAAAAAGGGGGTAGTGTGCTTTATTAGAACAAACACCACAATGTGTTCCTAACCCCCTCTGTCTCTTTCCAAAATTAAATATAAAGATTTCTGTTCAATATCTCTTTGTATAATGAAACCCTGGTAATGCATACCATGTAAGAGATGCTTGCTAAAAGCGCATCTTTTTTTACTTTGTTTGGTCTCACTCCAGATTTCTAAGGAGAGACCAGGCAGGAAATTTGCATTTTTAACAAGCTCCCCAAGGTGACTTTTATCCATATGATAGTTTACAAACCACTTGTGAGAGCCAATATAACTGAATTTATTTATGAAATAAATGGGGAAGAAAGAAAGAAACCTTAATGGAGAAGGAGATGACAAGTTGTACTTCACAACTTTAAATGTTAGTGGGGAAAGAAGGGCATGGATTATGATAGGAGCAGGCAAAAAGCCAAGCTCATTAAAATTCTGACTGGCTCCCTGCCTGATTTCCCAGTGACCTGGTCATATTTTAAGCAATTCATCAATCAAGAATAAATATTTAGTGAGATGTGTGGCATGCTCAAGGTGTAGTGTGATTTCTCCAGGTCTCTGGGCATATGGACGTATGTTATATTTGCATGATTGATTGGGCAGAATTTCTCAGTATTTCTCCACTCCGTTGGCAGGATGAAACCACTACTACACCCAAATTGCCCTCAACAGGCTACTTACGAAGAAGTGGGAGGGGGAACAACTAAGTGAGTGAGTCAGGTTTACATATTAGGCCAATCCAATAGGATCATGCTAAATGTGTTTGAGGCTTCAGAACAGTTTGGGGATGAATACAGAGCCTAGGTTTTCAAAGCATTCTCGGGTTTGTTTTTTATCTCATTGACTAAACCACATATTATAAATTGCATTCTTTTTTTTTTGGTAGAATTATTTTATTTCACTTTACTTATTTATTTATTTTTAATTTTGACCAGAAAGGGACAGAGCAAGAGAAAGAAAGGGAAAGTGAGAAAGCAAGCAGCCAGCTCTGGGACTCAAACCACAGCTGGCCACGTGGGAACCCTGTGCGCTTAACCACCATGCTACCTGTCGACCTGTCGGCCCCAATACATTCTTCTTCTTCTTCTTTTTTTTAATATTATATAGACCAAGTGAAATTTAAAAAACAAAGATTTTGGGATAGAATAAAATGGCTCTGAGTTTTTCTGAGCTTCTCTGACAAGTCATCTCTAAAGTGTGGGTACTTAACATAGGCTGACTGAGACAATGAGGCAGAAATTAGTTATTTTATCAAATTGTATAAGCATCTTGACATTATGAAGTGCTATACTAATATTATTGGAAAGGATCAGCCGTTGGTTTCAGATAGACCCCATGACAAGAATAAATTTAAAGCATGCCACTTGCACTAGGGTTTTGTAGCATGATCTGTGAAAACCATAGGGAATTAGAAGGTGGCAGGCTTTTTGGCTCAAAGGGGTGAATTTTTCTTAGGAGAGACGCAGGGCTAAGATCCAATTAGGGCAGAAAATACCCTCAAAAAAACCAGCAAGTAGGGGCTAAAAATATCTTGTAGAATTTCACCACCCTTGATACAATATGTCCATGATCATTCATAAAAAGTGATTCCATCCATGATTTTGGTGAGTTCTGTAGGTTTTTCTGCTTATCTATTGTTTTCTGCTGGGTACTGTACTAAACACTTTACCCGCAATAACATATATAATCTTCATAGTACTGAGTTGAGAAATATGGATATGGCCCCATTTATATTTATGAAGAAAATGAACTTCACAACAAGGACTAGTTTGTCTATGGTTATACAAAATGTAAAAGTGAGACTTAACTCCAGAACTCCTACTGCAAACTTCTTCCTTATAATTCTTCCTGGGGAATTTAATCATTTTGGACAATATATATGTTTTTTTATTTTATTTTATTTATTCATTCATTTATTTTAATTTGACTAGGGAGAGACAGAGAGAGAGAGAGAGAGAGAGAGAAAGTGAGAAAGCAAAGCAAGCCACCAGGTCCAGGACTTGAACCATGGTTGGCCATGTGGGAGTATCCAGTGCCATAACCACCACGCCACCTGCTAGTCCCGGACAACATATATGTTTTAAAAAATATTGGGACGAGCAAGTGGGGTGGTGGTTAAGGTGCTGGACATTCCCACATGAATGACAATGGTTCAAGTCCTGAACCTGGTGGCTTGCTTTCTCACTTTCTCTTTCTCTCTCTGTGACTCTCTCTGATCAAATTAAAAAATAATGATGGAATAAAAAAATCAATCAATCATAAATAATTTTTTTAAAGTATTGATCATATGCTTCGTTTCATTTTCCTAAGTTTTATGTGTTTAAATTTTTTTCTACTGGGAACCAGCAGTTAGCGTAATGGCTATGTCGCTGGACTCCCACATAGTCAACTGCGGTTCGCGTCCTGGACCCGGTGACTTAAAACTCATGCCGGGTGTGTGTGCGTGCGTGCCCAAGATCCTGAGAGGAGAATGGAGGAGAAGGGATTGCGGCGTGACCATCCCCCCTGGGGGGTGATTTCTTGCTTTCTGTCTCTATGTCTCTCTCTGTCTGTCTGGCAAACGCATGCGCCCTATAGTGAAAACCTCTCAAAAAAAAATTTTTTTTTTCTATTGAAATTTTTCAGAGGTTTTTGCCTTAGAGTGTGTGCACTCACCAGAGAGAGAGACAGAGACAGTGAGAGGGAAAGTGAGACATTACCTTCTATCTGGGATGGCAACACCACAATCCCTTCTTCTCTAGTCTCATCCTGTGATCTCAGGCACTCATGCATATGTGTCCTGCTTGAGTTTCAAGTCACCAGGTCTGGGACTTGAACTACTCTCAGCCACACGAGAGTCCAACAATGTAACCACTATGTGATCTGTTGGCCCTTTTTGAAATATTTTTAGTAAATTAAGCTACATTCCTTATATATTGGGCTCTAAATTCTAGAATTAGTTTTCAGAAGTTATCTATTCTGCCTTTAATAAAGAACAAATGGATGATTCAATTTATACTTAAGAATATTGATATTTTTAGCATTCAAATTTCAGATCTCAGTATTAAGCCTGCATATACATTTAGGGTTAAATACCTTAGAGTTTATCCTTCTGAGTCTTATTTCTGAACCTCCAGAATAGATAGGTAGAAAAGATAAAGCTATGAGAAGTTTTCTTGACTGGCAGGTCAAAGGAAACTAGCTCTCCACGATGAGAAATAGACCAGGTGGAGAGGAATGATGAAAAAATTGGCTGAGCCCAAAAAGCCAGAGCCGGACAGAAACCAAGGGCAGGTGGGTCAGAGGTAGCACAGGACTCTTCGAACAGGTACATGCACACCCAACCCGCCGAGGCACAGCCACTTCCTCATTGCTGGTGTGGAATGGCTGAATACCTTCCAGCATGTTGGGAAGAAACTAATATACTTTTCTAAATAAATCATAGAATGTATTTTAAATAGTCATTTTACAATATAGGTGTTTGACTTGAATCCTGGATTGAGTCTTGGTTTCGATATTTTCTTACGTAGTGTGATCCTGAGAAAAACACTTTTTATACCCATATTTTCTTGAGTCAAATGGGGTTCATTATAATGTGTTTTATTAGTTGGTTGAGAAGAGCAAATAAGGTTATATATTCAAAACATGTTAATAAAAAGAAAGATGCCTGGCTTATACTAAATACACAATATTGCTAGACATTGTCCTTATTACCTATTTCCGTCTATTCTAGTCCTGACTACAATGCCTGAAATGATGAGCAATGCTTGGAACCAAGATGTGCAAACATTCATCAAATTAAATGACATTAAACTTTTCCCCTGTAAAATTACTTAGCTGTTCATAACAATATTAAATTATCTGTATTACAAAAAATTCTTGCAGTTAGAGCGATTTCACATAGAAGCCTGCCTTATTGGTTACTGTTAGAAGTGTTTCCATTGTCAAAGGCAAAACTAAAACAGACGATCTTATACTTTCAGAGAAATACATCCGATGGCCTCTAAGATACATGAATTTTTTTTTAAAGAATTATTTTATTTAACTTTATTTATTCATTTATTCTATTTTAATTTGACCAGAGAAGGACAGAGAGAGAGAGAGAATGAAAGTGAGAAAGCAAGCCGCCAGGTCTGGGACTCAAACCGCAGTCAGCCATGTGGGAGTCCAGCACCCTTATCCACCATGCCACCTGCCGGCCCCTAGATACATGAATCTTAAGATTTTCAATACACCGACTCTGATGAGAAGGAGAGATTTGGCTTTGTATTTTTTTCCTTCTAAAACCACTCTGAGCTACTTGTCTGACAAATCATTACTAACAGGCGTGCTTGGCTTAGACATGATTTGTTGTCAGAAACAAGACTGTCTTTCGAGCAGGTCTTATACATTTTAAACCATCGCATCAAGCTAAGACGACAACAACAACAAAACCTTTGTGCTTAATTGTACTCATTCTCATTTTTTCTTTCTCTCTCTCTCCTAATCTGTACTCTCTTATGTTACTATATGGAGAGGGATGCAAACTGAAATCTATCAGAACTAAGAGCACAAGCAAGCGAGGCCTTAGAATGTTCACTCCCGCTTTCCAGAAGTGTAACCAAAAATGATACCTTTCAGGTGGTCCTTTATCTCATCCTCTAAACTTTGAGAAATGTACCCAAGCACTTCTCTTTGTTATATAAATAATCTCCCTCTTTACCTGAAAGAGACAGCTTGGGTTTACTTGAATCCGCCCGCTCTCCTCTAAGTGGTAAGGGATCCTGGAAACTTGCATATGCTCAGTACCACTCACTAGAGCTGCAAACACTGACAGGTTCCAGGTCCTCTCCTTCCCCTCAGTTGCCAGCAGAGTTGCTGCTGCCAGTGTCTGTTGCTGTTTCACAAGTTTTCCTTACACTTGTTCTTTTTCTAAGAAGGCATTATATTTCATGAAAGATGCCTGGTCTGGCAGCCAGGGACAAGAAAGTAAGGAGAGAAAATATGAGTGTTCTACCAACTTCATTACAAAATAAACTAATAAGAATCGTGCTCTAACAGCACTGGTGGTAACCATTCTCTAATCTAAGACCAGGCTGTGAAACTTCTGCTGTTATCACATTTATAACCTCTTGGGCCAAGACCTGATCTTGTCTCTCAAATTAGAATTTTAAATTAGGTGACCCTTTGAGTCTTTTCCAATTCAAAAGTAACTCTAACATAAAAATTAAACGAAGCATTGGTGTTTTCAGGGAGAAAAGGAGTTTGACATATTCAGAGTTCTATATGGAATTTGCTAGATAGAGAAGCATGTGAAAAACTTAGTGAAATGATTTCATTTTGAAAAGAATAAAAGTAAAATACTAAAAGGTCAAGTGGAGATGACCCAGGACTAGAACTTAAGTGATCTAATTTCCAATCTAATGTTCTTTTCCTAAAACTTCATTAAAATTTTCATTTTCAAATAGAGTATTTTTAGACATTACCCAGTAGCTTGTGGAGAGTAATTTAAGATAAAAACAAAAACAGCAAACAAAAACTTTCAGAAGTCACTGAAATCTATTTGCACTGACTTTTCGATTTTCTGTGTGTGGAATTCTTTATTCTAAAACCCTTAACTTGGCTCAGCCTGGGGGCTCATTTGGTAGCCAACTGAACTGCAGAGCTGGAAGCCACATGGCCAACTGCAGTTTGGGATTCCAGGGTGTTACAAAACCATGCTGGATGGGGAACCAGCAGTTAGCGTAATGGCTATGTCGCTGGACTCCCACGTAGTCGACCGCGGTTCGCGTCCCGGACCCGGTGGCTTACAACTCACGCCGGGCGCGTGTGCGTGCGTGCCCAAGATCCCGAGAGGAGAATGGAGGAGAAGGGATTGCGGCGTGACCATCCCCCCTGGGGGGTGATTTCTCGCTTTCTGTCTCTCTGTCTCTCTCTGTCTGTCTGGCGAGCGCACGCGCCCTATAGCAAAAAACCTCTCCCCAAAAAAAAAAAAAAACAAAAAAACAAAAAAAAAACCATGCTGGATGTACGGACAGGGGCCAGGATACCAAGGAGCTGAAAGGTCGGCGTAAGGGATGGTCCAGAGTACTTCTGTGTGTGTGTGTGTGTGTGTGTGTGTGTGTACATGCATGCATTTTTTATTATGGACAAAATGCTTAAGAAGTAATAAAGAGGGACCAACAGTTAGAGTAATGGCTATGTCGCTGGACTCCCATGTAGTCGACCGCAGTTTGCGTCCCGGACCTGGTGGCTTAAAACTCACGCCGGGCGCGTGTGCGTGAGTGCCCAAGATCCCGAGAAGAGAATGGAGAAGGGATTGTGGTGTGGCCATCCCCCCTGGGGGGTGATTTCTCGCTTTCTGTCTCTGTCTTTCTTTGTCTGTCTGGGTACGTGCCCTATAGCAAAAACCTCTCCCCCCCAAAAAAAGAAAAAGAAGTAAAAAAGAAAAATCAAAAAAGAAAAAAAAAAAAACCTCAAACTGTACCAGACTCTCTCATAAGGCTATTTTACTTGATACAAGAGTGCTTATTTGAAAGGAGACAGAGTAGAGATGTCCAGCCTCATTTAGGTTACAAGTATGATAATGACTCTTAGTATAAATTCCAATCAATTTTATCTCTAGATATACTTTTAAATAAAGGAAAGCAGCTGATTTCCTGATTTGCGAGCAGATTTCCTCTCCTTTTGCCTCCTAGTTTCAAGAACCTACTCAAGATATTTATTTATGTCATTTTTTTCAATGACATATTCATTCCATAACTGGGGGTCTTTTATTTATTGCTTCATATTCAGGAAGTCTAAAATGAAAGTTTCCATCCAAACTTATATCCTGGGCAGATAGACTGAAGTAGACTCCCTGATATGATGGAATCAATGGCGATAATTACATGTTCTAATAAAGTCAAGAGATCCTTAACCAAATTTTTTTAAGATTTATTCAATTTTATTTATTATTATTATTTTAATTTGTTATAGGGCACATTTGTTCACCAGAGAGAGAGAGATAGAGAAAGAGAGAAAGCAATCCATCAGGTCTAGGACTCAAACTGCAGTTGGCCATGTGGGAGTCCAGCACCCCAACCACCATACCACCTGGGGGCCCCCCAATTTTTCCATGTATAGGTTACAATGTCCAGATAGGGAACCACTCTTTATGAACTATACCCTTGTTAGAGCCTTCAATCAAGGACTATTAATACATAGAGCAGTTTAGGACCACCAGGTGGCGTAACAGTTATGTCGCTGGATTCTCCCGTAGTTGACTATGGTTTGAGTCCTGGACCCAGCAGTTTAAACTCACACCAGATACATTTGTTTGTGTGCCCAAAATCCTGAGAAGAGAATTGAGGAGAAGGGATTGAGGTATGCTATCTTCCCTAGAGAGTGATTTCTTGCTTTCTGTTTGTTTCTGTCTCTCCAGTGAGCACACATGCCCATAGCAAAAAAAAAAAAAGATAAAGATAGGTAGATCATTTTACCCTTAGTTATGCATCTATTAAGAATGAAAATGGGGTATACAGTTGTACAATTGAAGTAGATCTGATCAAGAGTCATGAGTTATCAAATGAGAAGAAGAAAGAAAATTAAGAAATTGTCAAGTAAGGAATAATACTTAAAGCTATTTTTTATTCTCTCAGCATAGGCTAAGCCATTCTCTGAGTAGACTGACTGCATCTGCTAAATTAGGCCAAGTTAAGATACTGCAACTAAGCAACACCGAAATTCCAGTGACTAGCAACAACAAAGGTATGTTTCTCACTTAAACTCTATGTCTGTCATAAGTTTGCTAGAACAGCATTCTGTGTTGCCTCATTCTAATATCCATGCCCACAGAAGAACCTTTATCTGGGACATGATCAGTCTCATGTAGAGAATGTAAGTCAGAGTTAATACGGGAAGAATTTGTGGGACACAAGAGTCGGTATTTTGTGCTCAGTCTTAAATCTCTCTGGTAATTGGCCAATGCAAGTCATGTGTTCATACTTGAGACCAATAATGCTGATTAGCTTATCTTTCACCAAAGAAATGGTTCCCCGAAAGGGGCAAACGATATGTTAAACAACAGTGTAACTTAATACATGGATGTGTACGTCAAAACAATAACCTACAAGTGAAAATATCTTGTGGCCTCTTATCACTTCCTAACAAAAATAAATATGAAAGTACACCTCCCTCACTGCCAACAACATAAAGACAAACTGCCAGCTGACCTTGGTTTGTGGAGCTAGACTAAAAGAGCTGACATCTGACTACAGGTTTTATGTTATGTGACCATGTGTCCTAATTTGCCAAAGACAATCTCTTTTTACTTTCAGAAGTATCCTAGAGTTATAAGTTTTTTTAAAAAAAGTATAATAAGGGAACCAGCAGTTAGCGTAATGGCTATGTCGCTGGACTCCCACGTAGTCGACCGCGGTTCGCGTCTCGGACCCGGTGGCTTACAACTCACGCCGGGCGCGTGTGCGTGCGTGCCCAAGATCCCGAGAGGAGAATGGAGGAGAAGGGATTGCGGCGTGACCATCCCCCCTGGGGGGTGATTTCTCGCTTTCTATCTCTCTGTCTCTCTCTGTCTGTCTGGCGAGCGCACGCGCCCTATAGTGAAAAACCTCTCCAAAAAAAAAAAAAAAAAAAAAAAAAAAAAAAGTATAATAAAATGCTGGCCAAAAAAGTATTGTAGGTTGGGACCAGCAGGTGGCACAGTAGTTAAGATGCTGGACTTCCACATGGTGAACTGTGGTTCAAGTCCCAGACCTGGTGGCTTCAAAATCATGCTGGACATATGTGCATAATGCCCAAAGTCCCAGGAGGAGACTGGAAAAGAAGAGATTTCAGTGTGGCCCTCTTCCCGGGGGGTTATTTCTCACTTTCCCTCTCACTGTCTCTGTTTCTCTCTCTCTTTAGGGAGTACATGCGCCCTATAGCAGAAGCCTAAAAAAAACGTAAAAAATAAAGAATTGCAGATTGATTGTAAATTGTAAATGGCCACTGTAAGAGTGTAATGTCTCCTACATGCTTATGTTTTAGAAATAAAGGTCCTGGGGGCCAGCAGGTGGCACGGTGGTTAAGGGCGCTGGACTCCCTCATGGCCGACTACAGTTCAAATTCTGGGCATGGTGGCTTGCTTTCTCACTTTCCCTTTCTTCTTCTTTCCCTCTCCCTTTCACTCTGTCCCTCTCTGGTCTGATTAAGATAAATAAATAAAGTTAAATAAAGTAATTCTTAAAATAAAACAAAGGTCCTGAAACCATCCACCAGGATGAGCTTACCCTGTGGTGCTATCTGGCCTCTTTCCCAGCATAGCTGTGCTGTAACAGCTTCCTGCATTTGTGTAGAAACAACATAACAAAACCGAATTGTCACTATTAAACCAGGCAGGAGTAGAGGAGAAATCGCCTAAAGTGACACTGTAAGTTGGAGTTGACATGAGGAGAACATATAAAAATCATCATTGCTTTATGTCCTCTCTCAAGTACAAATACAACAGTCAGGCAGTGGGCTGAGGAGAGCAGAAAATGCAACTTTTTTACAGAAGATGAGTAAAATGACAATTCTTTTCAAAGGAGAACTTGTCGATACTAATTCAAATGCCAAAAATGGACATGCTATTTATTTCAGCAATCTTTCTTCTAGAGACCCCCATAAGAAAGTAACCACAGTTGTAATTAAATTCTGAGGTGATTATTCTCCATACCCTTTTTTAGAGCACTTAGTGTGTAAGTACCATACTAAGCACTTTGCACACTTTGAAATGTAATCTTCTCAGCAGTGTTAAGAAGTCAGAAAGATCATCCTCTTTTTCCAGAAAAGAAGAATGTGGTCTAAAGGAGGCTAAAGTAGGTTATCCCATAAGTGGGAGAATAAGTATTTCGGTCTGTATATGTCAAAATAGCTTCCCTTCGCTATTCTCAAAAAAATTAGAAATTACATGGGAGAAAAGTAACCATCTTTTACCTATAGTGTAGTTTATCTATCATATGAAAAGATACACCCAATTTAAAAAAAAATTGTATTATTATTTTTTATTATTTTAAGCATTTGATTGCTATACACCATTTGGCTTGTACAGAGAACTTAACCAACATGAAATACACCCCAGACCAGTCCATTTGAGAATACTATACATGTTATCAACAGATAATAAGCCATTTCTGTGTCCCACAAATGTCTTGCCTCTCTATTTTTTTCTCCCTGATTATCTTCCCTACACTCTTCCCCTCTCCCACCTTCCTTCCACACTGTCTCCAATGTCCGTAACTATTTTCACTGCTTTCATGTCCTCCAGTCTTTCAGTCTCTACCATAGAGTGTGGACAGTCAGTATATATTAAGTGGAGACATACAATCTCTCTCTCCCATAGCCTGGCTTACTTCACTTAGCAATAAATCTTCCATATAAATATAACCAATTAATAAAAATCACATTTTTAAAGAAGATATCGGCCAGTTGACAGACAGTTCCAAAGTTCATTCCTCCAGAGGAACATTGAAGAATCAAACAAAAATGGCAAAAATCAAATTTGTCAGGACCATGAAAAACAGAAAGGTTTGCAGAAATTAAGCAAATGCAGAATAAAAAAAATAATAATTTAGAGCCAACAGCTGTGGTACAGGGGTAATGCAGTGCTCTGTGATCATGGATCTACCTGAGAAGGTCCTAGATCCATATCCAGGGTTTGTCCCACTATCTCCTGTTTCTCACTGAATGAGGGAAGAGAAGTTGATGCCAACTCAATGTGGTTCCATCGCAAGTAAACTTACCTTCTCTCTATCCCTAACTGAATGTTTGTATGATTTTTTACAACTCAAAATTTATTACAGGATATAGACAAAGGAAGAGCATATCTGTTAGTTTTACGTAAAGAATGAATTTTTTCAATATTATATATGGGTCGGGAACCAGCAGTTAGCGTAAGGGCTATGTCGCTGAACTCCCAAGTAGTCGACCGCGGTTCGCGTCCCAGACCCGGTGGCTTAAAACTCATACCAGGCGCGTGTGCATGCGTGCCCAAGATCTCGAGAGGAGAATGGAGGAGAAGGGATTGCGGCGTGACCATCCCCCCTGGGGGGTGATTTCTCGCTTTCTGTCTCTATGTCTCTGTTTGTCTGTCTGGCGAGCGCATGCGCCCTATAGCGAAAACTTCTCAAAAAATATTATATATGGGTTTTTCCCAGTTCATACACTTTTGCTATTATTATATTTTAAAATAGTGGTCCTATTTTTTAATTCTAGTCCCTAATTCGGATGTCTTAATGGTGCCTATGGATACTCCCAAGTATGATCCGTCTCTATAGTTTGACTCACACGTTTGTGGTTTACCATATATGACACTGAATTGCATTTCTGTAGTATCGGCTTTTTATTATATTCAAATGAATTCATTGTAGGGAAATGGAAAGTTGGTTGTCAAAAGCTCAAAAGCTCAAGTCAATCTGTATCTCTGAGATAGGTTTGTGTTATGTCTGAGTCTTTTAGTGAGCTTCTGTGTCTGGATTGTGAATTTCACAGTTTCTCATTCTTATCCTTCCCCCTGCAACCCTAGGTAGAACTGGATAAGCGAGGCCTGAGGTTGTATACTTGCTTGCTGTCCCATGAAGGCTAGTGAGGCCTGGAGGTGAATATTTATTTTCTATACTCCAGGTCAATTATGCCCTTATAAAACCGTCATAGCCTGGGCTCTGGTTAGTTTCTTCTGTGCACATACCTTGTTTTGACTGCTGTCTATGCAGTTCGAGTCCTGGACCCAGTGATTTGAAAAACACACTGGGTGCATTTGTGTGTGTGTACCCAAAATCCCAAGAGGAGAATGAAGAAGAAATTGTGTTGGGTCATCCCCTCCATGGGGGGTGGGGTTGCTTTCTTATTTCTTTTCTCTCTCTCTCTCCTTCTTTCTCTCTCTGTCTCTCTCCACCAAGTACATACATCTTATAGCCAAGGGATAAAAAGAAAAAGCAAAGGAAAATCTCTGCCCCCTTCTTCCTCCTGATAGCAAGAGAGAATTTTTCTATGACTGAAAATCTGGGCAAATGTCTGGAAGTACAACTTAACAAAATTATGGGGACTCTTTCCCCATGATGAAAACCTTCTGAACTTCTGGTTCTCAGACTTCAGAATGCTGAACCTCCACAATTTGTCAGTTAGAGCTCAGGTTTCCCCTTGTTTGCATTTGTTCTCACAGAGGTGTGTACCTATGGGTTTCCCTGGGAAGGTAGGATTCTCTGTATCTGCTGTTTGTCTCTCTGATTTTGGGGGAAGTACTTTGCCCTATAATCCTACTTTTCCTGGGGCTATTTAAGATTTGCTTATTTTTTAGTTGTCTCAGTTTTTACTTTATTCATGGTAGGACTCGAAGGCTACTTCCAAACTCCTCATGTACCAGACTAGAAGTCAGAAGTCCAGACATTTTTTTTTTTAAACAATAGGGAACTTTAGTGATAAGTCGAAGATATTTTCTAGTAATGAGATCACAGATATCAAAACAATAACATAGAATTTGATGACCGCATCATGATAGTGGGTGCAAATTGCTGCAAATAAACAATAGGAAAAGCAAGGTCAGTAGAAAATAGCATAAAAGTTTTCAGAGCTCCAAGCAGGCCGATTAACGGGCTACTTCATAAAGTGCATGCCTTTCAGCAGTGACTGTTGAATGAACAATTATAACACCCGAGATGTTTGAGAAAGACATCAAGACAGAATATTTTGCAACCCATGATGAGTCTGCATATACCAAAATCTACTTTAATAATGAAGCTACAGTAGACCTAAAACCTGGATCCCTGAAACGGTGATGAGTTAACCTTTAAAAATAATTGTGAGATCTAGTTAAGGGAAAAAAGGTGAAAGCTCAGATTCTTTCATCTCATTAATTGGAAACTTCAGCTATACACACTAACAATCAGATTCATTATAACTGAAAACCTCGACTATATAGGAGAAAAATTGTTTTTAACAGTAAAGTATTTAAATTAGTGGAGGAAAGAGTCTTAAAACATTCATGGTCAAAGGAGAAGGAAATAAAGTAAAGCAATAGTCTAGACTGGTTTGATACGATCAAAATTGACTTTTCAACTTTAGCTAGAGGCTGTCATACTTCTGTTGAGCATTCATTAATTATGCATTTGGAGTTTCAATTAAAAAAATCAAACAAAGTAACAGGAGTTTCTTGTCTAGGGTAAAAATCAGAGTCTGTGTGTTTAATATGTCATCTTGGGAACCAGCAGTTAGCGTAATGGCTATGTCGCTGGACTCCCACGTAGTCGACCGCGGTTCGCGTCCTGGACCCAGTGACTTAAAACTCACGCCGGGCACGTGTGCATGCGTGCCCAAGATCCCGAGAGGAGAATGGAGGAGAAGGGATTGCGGCGTGACCATCCCCCCTGGGGGGTGATTTCTCGCTTTCTGTCTCTCTTTCTCTCTCTGTCTGGCGAGCGCAAGCGCCCTACAGCAAAAACCTCTCAAAAAAAAAAAAAAAAGTCATCTTGCTACATTTTCACTAAAATGACTAACGAAATACAACAGAAAAATGCACTATTTTATCACCAAGAGTTTCTATTTGCCAGCTATAGAAAAACCTGAAATTGATTGAAATAGTCTTAGTTTGCAGACTGAATCACCAGGCATGGTTGAGATCAGACCTTGGTAAGATGGTTACAAACTAAGAGTTCTGCTTACTGACGTCAGCGAATGCTCGTTGGGCTTGCTCCACTGATGCTGCCGCACAGACAGAGGAATCCACTGTGTGCACGGTTGCATCTTAAAAATTGATTTTGCTCCTACCACCACCATCACCAGAATTGAGTCTACAATGTTTCCGCTTTATGTGTCACTAACACCCCTATCAAGATCACGATGTGTGTCTAAATGGTAGGGTTTTTATCTCCTGTTTGCCCTTTTTCTGGAAGACAGGCTAACTTCTCGGTTATAGCGAATAGCAGATTCTGGTACCTAAGAAGGCTTAAACAGAGGAAGCTACCAAAAGTTAGAAGGGTATTAAGATGATCGATGAGTAAAAATTAATTGAAATGACCTTCAATCTACAACTTCCGCTGTTTAACCTAGTGTACATGTTTCTTATACTTCGAAACTACAGTCTTCACTGCATAGTGCAATGATTCTGTATTGCAAGCAAAATATCTCATTTTATCAAAAGAGAAGACACCTGAAGTCATGCCCTTTCCTGTGTCACCATGATCTACGGAGTTCTGTGTTCCTTTACTTTTCCCTGACCAAATAATAAAACTAGACAAATCACTGTCCTGCCAAGCCAATCTCTGGCAGTATGACCGTGGGGAAGTCACCAAATGACCTTTGAGCTTCAATTTTCTCACCTGTTAAAATGGAGGTAACACTAGTTAGGGATATTGTATTCTTTTTTCTTGTAATAAGGTCATTCAGTTAAAGTGCCTAGCACCTTGCCTAAGCTTGAGTGCTTCACTCATGGAATGAGGAATACTATTTAAAACATGTTCAAATCAGCACACCATGCTCGCTAATCAGAGCATTTTTAGGTCTTATTAATAGAGCAGAGTCTTTGTGATCTGGCATTGGCCCTTATGATGGTGTATACTGGGGGGTGTCCAGAGGAGAGGCTGAAGTGTCTGGGACTATGTGGAGAGGTACAGGGAAATCAGATAGGAGTATTCTAGTGTTATAATAACTGAGCTAGCTAGAATGTAAGAGCCGATTACAAGCCCATCATAGGTGTGGATAGTATTAATGCGAGTGGTGAGGGTAGCAATGGTAGTAGTGCTAATACAGTCTTTTTCTAAAAATAAACAAAATGAGATAAGTCATCCAGAACATTAAAACTATTTTTAAAGAACAAATTATATTCCACTCATAATGGAAGTAGATAAAAAAAATAATAAGAGTAAAGCCATAAATTGAATGCAAATGATTTCCTTAAAATTTCAAAGCACTACAATTGTTCAATAACTTTTAGCAGAAGAAAAAAGTGACTCATTATTCTTGGAAATAGGAACACTCTATAATGTTTGGGTTTTCTTTTATGAAACCATTAGTTTCCAAAGGAAATTTAATTTTGTTTGTCAGTGTTTTCTTTTAACCAAATGGAAAACTTATCGAGAGTTAATTATATTTCATTTTCTAGAATTTGTGAGAAAAGAGGAGAAAAGTCAGCATCTGAGCCAAATATTTTGCTACAAAGAAGAACATAACATTTATAATCAACTCGCCTAGTTTTCATATGCTTATGTTGAAAAATAATCGCCATAATGAAAGATGTGCTCTCCTTTTGAAAGACGACAGTTATTCCAAGTCATATGTACTGAGCACCTGTCAGGTTCTGAATGGATAACAGGGTACAATGATTGATAGGATGTGGTCTTTGCAAAGAGGACCAACATTTAAGCTAGTGCTAGTCTGAATGATGGCCAAAGCCCTTCCTTGCTTTCTGAGCTCATCTCTTGTGGATTCCTTCCTGTTCACTGTCAGAAGAGCAAGTCTCCATTCCATTCTCGGCAGAAAGCCAAGCTCAGATTTGCCTTGGGTCTTTTGCATTTCCTCTCTCTCCTGTCCGAAATACTCTCCACTCTTGTTTAACTGTCTTCTCAGTATTTATCTTAAAGGCTACCTTCAGGGGCCAGCAGTAAGCATAATGGCTATGTCACTGGACTCCCACGTAGTCGACCGCAGTTCGAGTCCTGGACCTGGTGGCTTAAACTCACGCTGGGCGCGTGTGCGTGCGTGCCCAAGATCCCGAGAGGAGAATGGAGGAGAAGGGATTGCAGAGTGGCCATCCCCCCTGGGAGATGATTTCTCGCTTTCTCTATCTCTGTTTCTCTCTGCTCTCTGTCTGTCTGGCGAGTGCACATGCCCTATAGCGAAAAACTCTCAAAAAAAAAAAAAAAAAAGGCTACCCTCAGAGAAGCTTCAGATAACCATCACCGCTTAACCTAGCAACAATGCTCTGCCTGCCACTCTCTCAGTTAACTGTCTTCTCTTATAATTTTAGAGATACTCGTCATGATCCATAAATTTCATGTTTTTGTATACTTCGATTCATCTTCTCTGTATAAATTTTACTGGGCCAAGATTTTGGCATGATTACTACTCTATCCTTAGTAATATGAACAGTTCTTGGCATGTAGTAAAACTTCAAAAATATTTGATAAAAGTAGTAACATAAAGCAAGACTAAATCGTTACATTCTCAGCTATATAGGTTGTAGAATTGCAAGAGTGTTGCGTTGCATTTGAAAAAGACTAACTGCCTTATACACATCTTATACTGGAGGAAACAACTTACAAAAAGCGATTGTAGGACAGATTGTTGGACAAGGTATATGAGCCTAGCTCACCAGAGTTCTTTGGCTACACTCCGACATCGCAGGAGTAAATGAAGTCTTCATTAAAATAATGAAATTTAAGCCTCAATTACATTTCTTAAAATTTTCAACATCTCGGAGACCTATTTCAGATACCTTGAACTAATTTGTCCTCCTCTTTAAATATGGTGTTACCCCATCCAGTCCCATGCTGTGACGTTTCATTAATAATGGTTTTTCTAATTTTTAAAGCCAGTGCTCAAAGAAGAAACAATTTTTTTTTCTCTGGCTCCTTGTGGAGAGATAAAATGGCTCTAAGGATGAAAGAACAATAGATCAAATGTGAAACCACATGTCTAAAGCTAGAAAAAAGGAGCAAAAAGAAGATAACCAGATATCAACTTTTAAAGGAAGGGATGCTCATACTAGAAAAAGATAAAAGAAAAACAAGGTGGAGAAAAGATTTTGCTAAACTTTTCCAGAACATAGAAATATATAAGAAGTCTGCCCATTTCCATATTTAGCTAGCATAGTATTGTCATCCGATCCTGATGAATAATTTTGAAAGATGATATACATAAAACAATAAGGATTTGCATAATATGTAACTGACAGAATAATATTCCAAACACAATGCCAGAAAATGTAAAATGTAAAATAATATCGCCATAATAAATATGTGAGACTAAATAGGAAGAGTAACAATATTGATTTTAATAAATTGAAAAATACTATTTAATCACATTCCTACATAGACTGAATAATTCAAATGTGAAAAATCCTTAAATTAGTTAAGATTTGATGAATTATTATGCCATCTGCTGGTCCTGAGATTTGATAGATCAAAATCAAGATCCTGATTATGCCATATGTGGTGAAATTTGATAAAATTATTCTAAAAGGTCTTTCATTTTATAATAAAATGTACAATAATTTCTCTCAAATAATTTGTATTTAATTATTCTAGGGAAAATTTATGTTTGAATCAACAGAAAAGAAATACAAAGAGGATATGGAGGCCAAAGTTACAAAATATCAAAATTAATTGCGCAGTCAGAAAAATTTAATAAATATGATAATAAATGAAGGGATAAATAAACTGAACAGAAAGCTCAGAAATAAAATGGAATACACTTAGTGTATGAATAAGATGACATTTCAGGGTAGCAGTAAATATAATAGCATAAGTTACTCTACAAATGGTTCCAGAATCATTGATCAACTCTTTGGGAGGGAAAAGAAGATACTTATCTCACTTGATGCATGAATATAAACTGTATAACGATTGGAGAACTAATAGTAAAGCATGAAGTCCAAATATAATTAAAATGTAAATATTAATGTAGCATTTTGACGTGAAAGACATTTTTTTTTTTTTTTTTTAATGTCATTGGGCACCTGCAACACAGAGTCAGAGGAGAGAAAGAGTGAGAGAAAGATAAGCGTGATCCAGCCAATGGGACCTGGCCACACCATAATCCCCCTTCTTCTATCTCTTCATTCAGTTAGGAGCCTAAGCAGGCAAATATGCACCCAGAAGTCTTTCCTTCTCTTTTTTTTTATTTTTTTAATTACTAGAAGACATGCAGGATTGCCAGAGAGAAACAGGAAAGTGGAGGAAGTACCTGACAATGGGGCACAATCAACACAGAATCCACTCTTGTTTCTTTATCCTGTGGGCATTTTGTGGACTCATGCACATGAATTTCTGTGTTGTTCATGTATTTCGGTGTTGTTCAAGCTGCCTGAACAGGCCCAAACTCTACTAGGCCATGTAGGTTCTGGCTTTCCTTTGCACAGCACTTTTTTTTTTTTTTTAAGAGGTTTTTGCTATAGGGCGTGTACGCTCGCCAGACAGACAGAGACAGAGAGACTGAAAACGAGAAATCACCCCCCCAGGGGGAATGGCCATGCCTTAATCCTTCCTCCTCCATTCTCCTCTCGGGATCTTGGGCACGCACGCACACGCACCCCGTGTGAGTTTTAAGTCACCGGGTCCGGGACACGAACCACGGTCAACTACGTGGGAGTCCAGCGACGTAGTCATTACACTAATTGCTGGTCCCCTTTGCACAGCACTTTACTGCTGCTCTGTTGGTCACCCCAAAGAGAAGATCTTATATATGACACCGAAGTTAAAAATTACAAATAAAAACATTGGTAAAGGAAAATATTTCATCATAGAAAAACACAAAAGACAATTACCAGAAAACATCTTCCACTCAAAATTAATCTTTTTCTTTTTGGTAGAACTTAAGTCTTATTACAAAATAATAAAACAATTTGGAAATGTGCAGACAGAAAAATGACTCACATATTCTTCCACAGAGTTTACATAGCTAGCAATGGATGAATTTCTTTCTAAATACTATATTCTCTATATCAATACACATAAAATTACAAAAATATAATTTTACCTTTCATTTATGTTGTTCTAAAAATCAGCTTTTCTCCAAACAATATGTTTTGTTATCATATATGTATTATTTCATCATTTCACCATATGACAAACAAAACTTCACCTAATTGGCCTTTTTTTTTTGGAGAGGTTTTTGCTATTGGGTGCATGCACTCGCCAGAAAGACAGAGAAGACAGAGGCAGAGAGACAGAAAGTGAGATATCACCCCCTGGGGGGATGACCATGCCACAATCCCTTCCTTCTCCTCCATTCTCTTCTTGGGATCTTGGGCACTCACGCACATGCACCCAGCATGAGTTTAAGCCACCGAGTCTGGAACTCGGACCGCGGTAGACTACATGGGAGTTCAGCGACATAGCCATTATGCTACCTGCTAGTCCCCAATCGGCCCTTTCCTATATAACATTTATATACTAATGTAAAATTTGGGAGTTAATATTGTTTTCCCCTTTGAGGTAGTGAGTGTCCTGACAGAAGGATGGTATCCATCACGTTTCCTGCTGTAAGCTTGGGGCCCAGCTAATGCTGGTGTCTCTAAAATAATTATTATAGAAGGTAGAGGTAAGTCTGATACTTAAGATGTTAACTTTGTAGACAGAATGGAGACTGATATTGCATGTGGGGGCCAGAAGCAAATTCTGATGTCCAGGTTTGTCAAGAACATGAACAGTAATGATAATGGTTAATTAAGAAATTATGAGAACGATGGTGTTTAAAGCATGTGACCATGAACTTGACATCATTGTATTCTTGATGAAAGTAAGAGTGGCATGCTCTGTCTCTCTCTCAGGCTCTCCTGATAAGGTAAGTAGTTTATGTCTCACTTATCCTGAGGAATCACATAGTGATACTTTTTTTTTTTTTTTTTTTTTGGAGAGGTTTTAGCTATAGGGCGCGTATGCTCGCCAGACAGACAGAGAGACAGAGAGAGACAGAGAGACAGAAAGTGAAAAATCACCCCCCAGGGGGGATGGCCACACCACAATCCCAATCCCTTCTCCTCCATTCTCCTCTTGGGATCTTGGGCACACACGTGCACGCGCCCGGCGTGAGTTTGGGTCCAGGACTCGAACCACAGCCGACTACACGGGAGTTCAGAGACATAGCCATTACACTAACTACTGGTCCCACACATAATGATCCTTTAACTGAGAGTCAATCATGCAGGAAAAGTTATAGGTAAAAACCACATTTTTGGCAAGATAACCTCCTTTTTAAAATTCTCTCTCGAGAATGGAGAATTTTTTTTTTTTTTTTTTTTCTTTTTTTTTTTTGGAGAGGCTTTTCGCTATAGGGCGCGTGCGCTCGCCAGACAGACAGAGAGAGACATAGAGACAGAAAGCGAGAAATCACCCCCCAGGGGGGATGGTCACGCCGCAATCCCTTCTCCTCCATTCTCCTCTCGGGAGCTTGGGCACGCACGCACACGCGCCCGGCGTGAGTTGTAAGCCACCGGGTCCGAGGCGCGAACCGTGGTCGACTACGTGGGAGTCCAGCGACATAGCCATTACGCTAACTGCTGGTTCCCGAGAATGGAGAATTTTTAAAAAAGAGGATTAAATGTTCACATTGGAGTCATTGACTCCATTAAGGTTTTTTTTGGTTGTTTTCCACAGAAATTTAGAGGCACTCCAACATTAATGTACAAAGATTTTATAGCAGTTCTTAATGATAGAAACAATGCCTAGTTGAAAAGTGATAAAAGAATGGTTAAGTCCATCTGTGTTTGCTTAGCAATATCTGCCTAAACAGAACATGGAGAAATGGTGACAAGTTTGCCATTTCTAGAGTAAATGCTCTTCAAATTATCGCTGATAGACTGTTTTGATTTTTGCTTTTTTTTTTTTCCAATTTCCAAATTCTAATCTATCTTACATTAACATTTTATATACTTTCTACGTGCTTCTTTTAACTTTCTGTCTTTACCTGTGTATGGACCAATTACAAATAGTTCAGAACTGACACCAGCCCACAGTCTACAACTTGTATAGTATAGTGTACGTAACTTTAATAAGCAGTTTTATTCATTCAAAATTGAAATGTTACTTTAAAAAAGTCTAAGCCAAAATATGCCAAATATAGATGGGCTTACTTGGAGTGTTTGACACTGTAATATATACTTGCCAGAACAAAGCCCGTATGAGTAATACTGAATATATCGCAGGATACAGGAATTCTTTGTCCTTAACAGGTTTTGTGTCACAAAACAAAACTAGGAACTTTGTGGTTACTCTAAGTTCTGTACAGCAAACACTAAGATGGTATTTAGCATAGTTTATAATATGCAAAATATGACACTCTAGACAAATTTTTAGCTGTATCCATCTGTCTTTCCTCTATAAGAACAATCATCCAAGTCCATTCATGGGAAAATATTAACTACACTTCATGTACATTGAAAAACAAGCTTCTAATATAATCCCAGGTAGAATTTCTTTCCAAAAGCTAATTGACTTCTCGTACTGGAAGCCAACAACATTGCCCACTCTTATCCTAAAGAGGGCAGATAGACGTTATTTCCCTGTAATGCATGCACAGACTCTCTTAATAGTGAAAGTCTGGCAGAAGAAACCCAGAGGTTGAGTTTTTAGTGCTGTTAGATTCTCCCAGAGCAGCATCAATTTCTGGCAGTGATAACACATGCAATGGCTTTCCGGCAGGACACGGCCACAGGGTTCCTGGCAGAACCACCAAGCAAGGTTTTTGTAAGCAGATCCATATCATTTTTGACAGGACTAACATATGGCTTTGAATTTCTGGCCAACGACTCCTTCATGGTTCCTATCAGAAGAGACCCTACATGCTCTCTGGCAAGCCTGCCACACGATGTAAAGGATTTAATTCCTGGAAGTATATTGCCATGATGATTTGCTATAGAACAAATTTCGAAGTTGGTTTCCTGCCAATGTAAAATTCTATAGGTCATGTCAAGGCCAACATCGCAGTGAGTTTTCAGCAAGAAGATATTGAGCTGATCTTTTAATAGCCTTCATAGTTGCTGTATTCCTAAGTGGTTCCATGTACCCTGAGTTTAAATGAAATATTTTCTTCACAAAAGACTGTTGTAATCATGTAATGTGTTTTGTGTGTGTGCATGTGAGAGGATTTGCAGCAGTACCTCTCACGGATCCAGCTAATAAAACAAATTGTGATCATTTTAACATGGAATTTTAATTTGTAAAAAAAAAAATACATATTCCTGCTAAAAATGAGGATGCAAAGAACAGTAACTTCCTGCAGTTCAGAAAGCAATTTAATTCTTTCATCCTTTTATCTTGACCACAGACTGATTCAGCAGCTCCATTGACTGTAAATATCTAGAAGGAGGAAGTGGTGGCTTGGAAAGGTGATCAAAGTTCAAGATACAGAACAGATGTAGCGACATAGCCGTCCCTGGGGGTGATGCATCCTTGTATTTTTTTTTAAATAGTAATATACACAGTACACTATATTTAAAATACTGTCCTAATACTGCTATCATACCACTGGAATTGACAGCGTCACATTACATGTTCCTAATATTTCCACCGCAGTTAGAGTCACCCTGCCTGAGGTTAACTCATGAAGTGCTGATTCAGACGAGAGATTCTCTAATTAAAGATCACAGAATCACTGCATTTATTTGATTTACATACAATAGAAGCCAATTGATAAGAGAAAAGCAAGCATTATTCAGCTCAAAGTAAAACAAAATGTTTTAAAAATGATTATTCAACGAAAGCAAACAAAACCAATGCAGGGTCACTTGCTGTCTGCTTTATGGTAACTTCAGGTCTTAGAACAATTAATTCAGTGTAGTTTTTCCAAGCTTTTAAAAACTTATCACCCTGGGACCAGCAGTTAGCGTAATGGCTATGTCGCTGGACTCCCACGTAGTCGACCGCGGTTCGAGTCCCGGACCCGGCGGCTTAAACTCACGCCGGGCGCGTGTGCGTGTGTGCCCAAGATCCCGAGAATGGAGGAGAAGGGATTGCGGTGTGGCCATCCCCCCTGGGGGGTGATTTCCTGCTTTCTATCTCTCTGTCTCTCTCTGTCTGGCGAGCGCACGCGCCCTATAGCAAAAACCTCTCCAAAAAAAGAAAAAAGAAAAAAAAACAAAAAACTTATCACCCTTATAAAAACACTATCTCCATACTGAAGGGTATTGAAACCTGAGTAATTTGGATTTGTATGCAGATTAACTCTACTATGTAAAATGATTTGTGGAACAAAATATCTAGGTGAAAAGCAAAGCTAATAAAAGTTCTTGGGAAATTAAGACTATAATGTATGAGACTTGTTTCTCTGCTGGTCATTTTCGTATGCTTAAAAAATAAAAAGTAATGGTTGGAAACAATCAGAAAGAACATGGTCTGAGTGCCCGTTGGGACTAGAGCACTGTACTGATGGATGGACTGGAGTTGGAATTCAAAATCAACTCTTCCCTCACTGAAGTCCTTATTCTAATGCCTGAAAAAGAGCCCCAAAGCCTTTTTTTTTTTTTCTTTTAATTTAACAGGCACGAAGACATTGTGGATTAAGTGAAACTCAAATTGGGCTTCTGCCATCATAATCATTTAGAAATTGTTGTGCCAATCTCATGGCCTAGTGGTTAAGTGAACCAGGTCCCGCATAGCCAATCACAGTTCAAATCCCAGCCCTAGCAGCTTAAACAACATGCCAGGCACATGCATGTGCATGCCCCAAATCCCAAGAAGATACAGAAATGCATGAGAAGGGCTCACAGCATGACTGCACACCATTGGGAAGTGCTACTTCACTTTCCCTTTTTCTCTCTGGAGAAACTACATACTTTCTGGCGATTAAAAACAAAGTTTAAAAAATTGTGTTACTCTATCCAATGCAAAGATTAAGACATAGGAGTCACAAGCCATCAATATTTCACTCATTCCTTTGTTTAATTGATAATTAACAATTAAGAGGCAATCACTGCCAGATATTTAAGTATAGCGATTGGGTGTGCATTGTTCTTATGTAGTTCCAAACCATTGAACATTGCACTTGAACCGTAATGAGAGAAATCTTGTCAATTATTAATAATTTTGCCCTCTTAGAGAAATGTATCAAAGAAAACAGAAATAAGATTAAAGTTCAGGGACCAGCAGTTAGCGTAATGGCTATGTCGCTGGACTCCCATGTAGTCGACTGTGGTTCGCGTCCTGGACCCGGTGGCTTAAAACTCACGCTGGGCGCGTGTGCATGCGTGCCCAAGATCCCGAGAGGAGAATGAATGAGAAGGGATTGCGGCGTGACCGTCCCCCCTGGGGGGTGATTTCGCACTTTCTGTCTCTCTGTCTACCTGGCGAGTGCACGCGCCCTGTAGCGAAAATTTCTCCAAAAACAGATTAAAAGTTCAATGAGGTTGAAAGGTCTCACAATTTTTCACTTTTTTTGTGAATCATGTGAAAATCATGGTTTCTTCTGAAAAACAGCATCATACCACTCTATGAAATATGTGTACAATATAATTTATTACAAATAAGACAAGAATATGACACAAGAAATAGATAATAATATAATTGTCACTAATAAATGCTTTGTTCTTTGCTATCTCACACTAACTCATCAAGGGTCAATGTTGCAGCTAAAGAGTTTGAGAATCAGGGAGTTGCCTGGTCCAGACAACCGATGGCTCAAGCCCAAGAGACAATGAAACATAGGTTTGTAATAAATATGGCTTGGTAGACTCTGTGAATATCACTGGTGCTCAGATGATAGAAAAAAGACTTAGTTCTTTGCCTTCCTTTGATCTTATATTTTAACTTGGGATCCCTTCATTTCTTGGATGGCCAGGACAGCAGAAATAGGTTAAGGTGTAGGTTCATTCTTTTGAAGACAGAGACTCAGCAGGGAAGTCAGGTTCTCTTCCAACTTTGACACAGCAACCGGAAAGGAAAACCAGAGACAGTGATCAGAGCTAAGTGTGTTGAGTATGTTTCTAAACGAGAGTAATGGTAAAGCTTTTGGGGTATCCGATGGAAGTATGTCCCCTTTTTCTACTAGTTCAAGGAAATCACTATGATTTTAAAAGCATTTACCATGAACCAAAGAAACTTTCTGATAATGTGTATCTTATTAAAATAAATAATTGAGGGAAAAACCCTTACGAGTTAAATAAATAACCCAAGAGCACAGAGCTAGCACCTGGCAGAGGCAGGGTTGACATGCAGACTTCTCCCTCTTCCTGTCAGCTGCCTCCTTGCAGGGGCTCTCGGTCCTGTGGTTCCCTTTTTACCTCAGAGCATGAATGGGAGAACCATCAGTTCCTCAGTTATTTCAGAGCATTGACTATCAGCAACTGTGCACTCTCTAATTTGTCTCAACCACGCATCCATGGTACCTTTATAAAGGTCCAGGAATATCAGATTTCAACATGAAACCCTTAGTTCTGAAGACCAGTGATAATTCTTCTCCATCTCCATAATTTCTGAAAATAATGGCTGCATGAAAAGAAAAACATCAGCAATTTAATCCATTAATTAGGATATATCCTTTTGCCCCCAATGAAAATAGTTTTAGATAAACTCTTCAGCCTTAATTAAATCCACTGCTGTCTTACAGAATAGAAAATATGCTTGTGCCTCCCACTGCTCTGATTTGAGCCAACGGTCTCCTGCTCCACACTTTATCAGACTATGGTATGGTGAAGCTACAGGTGAAGGTAACCCATTATTTGGCTTCCTAAGTGTAAATGAACTCTGACTCGAAAATTGGCTAATTATTTTTTGTGATACATCATTAGCTATAGAAAGTCTCTAGACTTAAATGTATTATTGACAGGAAAATGCAAGCCATCATTTAGAAAAGGCACATTAGCATTATTCAAGGACATGTTGTAGCTGGGCTTTCAAAGAATGATTTCTTCCGTTCTTCTCATTTTGTAATTATATTCTGATTATCCATATAATATCTTTTGATTGCAAAAAACAAAGACATAGAAAATTACAAAAAAGAAAATAAAAATCGCTTGAAGCCGACAACTCATAAGCCCTATGAACATGTTATCTTTCAACATACATGTGAAAATATATTTATATTTTCTTAAACTGGGATGATGGGGGCCAGTCAGGTGGCACCATATTTAAAGCACTGGATCCGACATGGTCAACTGCATGATTCAAGCCCCAGCCAGGTGGCTTGAAAAACACTGGACAAGAGTGCATGCGTGCCCCAAATCCCGAAAGGAGAGTGGAGAAAAGAAAGCAGCATGGCTGTCCTCTCGAGGAGCTTTCTCACTTTCCCTCTCTATCTCTCTCCTCTCTCTCTTTCTCTCTCTTTGGTGAATGTACCTACCCTACAACATTTTTTTTTTAATTCAGGGTAATAGTATGCTTTTTGTTTATAGTCTATTTTTTTTTTTTTTTAATGAGAGAGACAGAGATAGGGATTCCTGACAGGGTCTTTGCCATGTCTTGACCCTTCCCTCAGCTTTACAGCCAGTCAGGATCATCGGTGTGCCCATGAGAAACCTGTGTGTTCAGGTGCAACCAGGATCCAAAGCCCAGACCTTCCCACGTGACTCCAGTATTATATGGCAACCTCCTACTGCCTGCACCTTGGCTGGACCAATAACCTAAATATATACATACACACACACACACACACACACACATATACATGTATATATGTATATACATATTACTTAAAGATAAGGAGAAGATTCCCTTGCTATTAAAATGTTTTATATAAAGTTGCATTTACAGTATAGATTTATAATATCCCAACATTGTACCATAATGTACCAAACCTCAATGGTGGTGTCCTAATAGGTTAACGGAGTCAAATGATATGTATTATTGAATTTGTTTTCCTAAAATATTACCATTTAATACCTATCTGTAGTGAGATAACATTGTTTATGTCTCTAACATTGCTCAGACTGGCTAGGAAATAACTCCTAATTTATAGATAATAGATTAAAGACTATCTCAATTTTATTTGACCACAGATCTTCGATTATTAAGTGATAAATATTTCAGTATAGGGATCAGAAAATGGCAGAATGGTTACATCGCTGGACCTCCACATGGCTGACCATGGTTTGAGTCCTGGACCCTACAGCTTGAAACTCATGCTGGGCTCATGTGCATATGTGCCCACCCAAAATCCCAAAATGAGAATGGAGGAGAAGGGAATGCAGCATGGCCATTTCCCCTGGGAGGGGAGGGTGATATCTTGCTTTCTGTCTCTCTGGCAAATGTGTACACCCTATAGCAAAATATCTCTCAAAGGAAAAAAAAAAGAATCAACATAGTTATTAGTTATTTGTAATGAATTATCTTTTACTTTATTGTAGTCATTTCTTCACTGGTCTATTCCTCGACTTAATACATGCCTACTAGGCTGCAGGCCCCATCATTCTGGCTTCAGGGTATACAGTGGTGAAGAAGATGAGAGAATTCTGCTCCCAAAAGATAAATATGTGCCTGAAGGAAGGCAGGGAATAAGCGGAACATCATAAATAAACAAGTTCACTTCAGACCACGTGTGTAAGTTTCCTAGGGCTGCCGTAACAAATGGCCACAAATGGAGTGGCTTCAAAAGAACAGAAATGTTTCTCATATGAGCACTAATGGCTGTGAACTTCTTTCTTATGACTGCTAAGTGAGCCACACTTTGAAAGATACACACCACAGAACCTCACTCGGTGTGTACCAAATGCACTCCAGGGCAGAAATGGAAAGATCCGAAGAGACAGCAGTAGAGAGGATAGTGCAGATACCAGAGACCGTGAGGGAGGGGAGAGGCTGGTAGAGAGTGGCTGGGAAGGACAAGAAGAAACATTTAACAGGTAAAAGAATGTATAGCTCGGTTGAAAAAAAGTTGTATAATTTTTGCCTTCTTAAAAATAAATAAATAGGAACCAGCAGTTGGCGTAATGGCTATGTTGCTGGACTCCCATGTAGTCGACCAGGGTTCAAGCCTTGGACCCGGTGGCTTAAACTCACATTGGGCATGTGTGTGTGCGTGCCCAAGATCCCAAGAGGAGAATGGAGGAGAAGGGATTGCGGCATGGCCATCCCCTCTGGGGGGGGAGGGGGGGTTATTTCTTGCTTTCTGTCTCTCTCTTTCTCTCTCTCTCTGGCAAGCACACATGCCCTGTAGCAAAAACCTCTCCAAATAAATAAATAAATAAATAAATAAATAAATAAATAAATAAATAAATAAATAAATAAATAAATAAATAAATAAATAAATAAATAAATAAATAAATAAATAAATAAATAGAACAGCAATGTAGTCTGTCACCATTCTAAAGGCCAGAAGTCTGAAATCAAGGTACCAGCATGGCATACTCCATCTGAAGGCTCAAGAGAAGAATTAATTACATCTCGTGGTTCCAGGCATGGCCTTTTCTCTGTATCGCTCTCATAACTCCCTTTATCTTCTCTCCATGTGTATTTATCCTCTATATATTCTGTGTTCAAATATCTCCCTTCTTTTTATTTTTTAATTGCCAGAGAGCATGTGCAGTCATGCAGTCTTCAGAGAGAAAGAGAGAGAGAGAGAAAGCAAGCAAGAGAGAGTTGTGGAGACAGAAAGAGATACAGAGAAAACAGCCTCCCTCCCCCCCATGGGTAGTGATCCTGCCACAATCCCTTCCCCGTTTCTTTAACCTATTGGGATTTGAGGCACTTAGCACCTGGTATGTTTTTTTTTTTTTTTTTTTTTTTTTGGAGAGGTTTTTTTGCTATAGGGCGCGTGCGCTCGCCAGACAAACAGAGAGAGACATAGAGACAGAAAGCGAGAAATCACCCCCCGGGGGGATGGTTACGCCGCAATCCCTTCTCCTCCATTCTCCTCTCGGGATCTTGGGCACGCACGCACACGCGCCCGGCGTGAGTTGTAAGCCACCGGGTCCAAGACGCGAACCGCGGTCGACTACGTGGGAGTCCAGCGACATAGCCATTACACTAACTGTTGGTTCCCAGCACCTGGTATGTTTTTTAAGACACCCGGACCACGATTAGGACCAGTCAGCCATGTAGAATCTGACTCCCTTAAGCACTAGGCGATGAGCCCAACCACTCCCTATCCTTTTTCTTATAAAGGCACCAGTCATTGGCTTTATGGCCCACCCTTAACCAGTATTATTGCTCCTTAACTTAATTTCATCCGGAAAGATCTTATTTTCAAATAAGATTACACAGAAAGGTATTGAGATTTAGGACTCGAACATCTATTTGGGGGGATATTATTCAATCCCATAACACATGCAAACACAAGGAGAAAAACAAATAAGGTTTGAATTTCAGCTTTCATAACAGAGCATGATCAGAGATGGGCAGGTAGACCTACATCAGATGGAATGAACAGCAAAGACCTTTCTGGGAAGGTTACGGCTGAATGAGAAGCAAGAGCCAGCTTCCAGAAATCTGGGGGAGGAGGGCTCCAGGCAACAGAGAGGGTTCTCAGAAAGTGGACTGTTAGGTGAAAGATGGTGGCTGGGCCACATGGGACTTTATAGACCATGGTAGAGAAATGATAATTGGGGCGTCAAATAATCTTTTGAAATAACTATTGGGAAATGGTTACTATAAACAAGGCAATATTAAAACAGGTTGTATATCCCTTAATTTACCTAACAAACAGAAAAAGTGGTCATTTTATTACCCTTTTTGATAAAAAAGAACGCAAGGTTCAGAAATTCTAAACTCTTTTTGTTATAAAGATGATTAGGAACATTTATCATTGATTTTTGTGTGCTCTTTTTATATGAAGTAACTTATATTTCTTCTTCCTTTTTAATTGATCTTTGGGGATTTAAAACAAACATGTACTAAGTAGGTCTATCTATTATGTCTTATCCATTTATCTATATATCTATCTATATATATATATATATATATATATATATATATATACTTACCTATCTTTATTTTTATTACTTTTAAGGCCTTTGTTATAGGATGCATGTGCTTGCTAGAAAGAGAAAAAGTGAGAGGGAAAGTAAAAAAATCACTCCCCTCAGCATGGATGGCCATGCCACAGTCCCTTCTCCTCCATTCTCCTCCTAGGATTTTGGGCATGCACACACACATGCCTGGTACGATTTTCAAGCCACCAGGTCCAGGACTCAAACCATGGTTGGCCATATGGGAATCCAGTGTCTTAACCACTACACTACCTGCTGGCTCCTTTACCCATTATTTTATTTTATGCACTCTGCTTTGTTTTGTCTGATGGGGCGAATCACCATCAGAAATTAAAACAAATGATGACCTATATTTTATTTGAGTAGTCTTGTTTCCTTTTCTTTGCTGGTGTTTTGTTGTTTACATATACTTCTTGCATTCTTCTGAAAAACATCTTTAAAATAGAATGAACTTTAGTCTTCTGACTACATCAGAGAGAAGTTGTATCATAAGGAAGTTTCTTTCTAAATAGTAAAACATTTGCCCTCAGCCACTGCTCTCAATTGTCCGTAAACCTGGCAAAACTCGTTTTCTGTACCAAGGCACAGTATAACCTCTGGTCCTTGACTTTTCAAATGACTGAGCACAATGTGGCTTTAGTAATTTCTATATGATTCTTGCAGTATCCATTTCTTTTTCAGAGGGATAGTTGTATGTCATATTAAAAATATCTTAGGGCCAGCCAGTGGTGTGGTAGTTAAAGCAGCTGGATCCCACAGGGTTAACTGAATGGTTTGAATCCCAGACCTGGTAGCTTGAGAAAGACATTGGGCATGTGTACGAGTGTGTTCAAAATCAAAAGGGGGGCGTGGAAGGGACTGTGGTATAGTCATCTCCCCTTGGAGTGGGGGAGGGATGCTTTCTCACTTTGCCTCACTCTCTCTTACTGACAAGCACATGTACTCCATAGCAAACTATTTTTCTGACATACATAATCTTGATATAAATGAAACATAATTTCTTTTTTAGAGAGATTTTTTTCTAGAGGGCGTGTGCACTTGCTGGAGAGACAGACAGAAAACAAGAAATCACCCTCCCAGGGGGTTTAGCCACACCTCAATCCCTTCTCCTCCATTCTCTGCATGGGATTTGGGGAACATACACACATACACCCAGCATGAGTTTGAAGCCTCCAGGTCTGGGACTCAGACTGGTGGGAGTCTTGCGATGTAATTATTATACCATCTGCTGGTCCCTGAAAACAATTTCTATTATACTTCTGATTTGTCAACCAAATTATAAATTTGCATAATTCTCAATTTTCTGACTTAAACTTTTATCATAGATAGCATTGACTTCAATAAAGTATCTTGTTGGTTTTTCAAATCTATCATTCCCTAATTTCTAAGAATCTCAGATCTTTTACTTGTAAATTTTTGGTCCAGTTGCTAGGTCTCATGGCAGAATCAAATGTCACATTATTATTAGACAGGAGGACCAATGAAATGTAAAGTTGCTCCATAGAATTTGTGACTGACTTGGCAGAAAAATATTGTTAAAAATCAGATAATATACAGGGTCGGCAGGTGGCATGGTGGTTAAAGGTGCTGGACTCCCACATGGCTGACCACAGTTCGAGTCCCAGACCTGGTGGCTTGTTTTCTCACTCCCCCGACCCTCTCTCTCACTCTTGCTCACTCTGTCCCTCTCTGGTCAAATTAAAATAAATAAATAAATAAAGTTAAATAAAATATTTAAAAAATAAGAATATAAATCATTAAAACGATTTGACAATAAGTAAACTGTTCACACAAAATAAGGAAACACGATACTGGGTCAATAAGAACATCGCCAAGTTCAGGTCTTAAAACAGAAAATGATGTGCTCTGTTCAGATAGCTGATTTTTTTTTTTTTGAAAAACAGAATTATTTAACTTTATTTATTTATTTTAATTGGACCAGAGAGGGACAGTGAGAGAGAGAGAGAGAGAGAGAGAGAGTGAGAAAGCAAGCCACCAGGTCTAGGACTCGAACCGTAATCGGCCATAGGGGAATCTAGCACCTTAACCACCATGCCAACTGCAGGCTACCAGAGAGCTGCTTCTTAATCACTTAAATATGACAAATTAGTTATCTCTCAGTTTGGTTGGTTTTGAATATGCTATGAACTCCAGCCTAAAAATTTTAAAAGAAAAAAAAAATGTGATTACTGGTATAAAACTCAGTACGGAAATTTTATAGAGAAACAAACAAAAAAAATCAACCAGTTTTTTCACATAGATGCAACTCTGTTTAAGCAGTGACACCAGATCCATTTATATCATTGTAAAATTTAGATGGTTCATTTTAAGTCAGAGATTTTGAAAACTCTGCTCAGAATCATATAGAAGCTAGTTATTTATTTTATGCTGTTGTGGTTCTATTTTTTCCCTAAAAAGAAACTGTACACCCAGATTTCTCAAAACATAAGTAAAATTAAAATGCTATTATATCCACTAGTGTAAACAAGGAGATGGCACAATTTGTTTTTATACACTTTACCTCTATTCTTTTTCTTCATTAGAACAGTTTAGACATTGTAACCTTTCTCTTTTTTTCCTTTCCTTTTCTTTTTCTTCTTCTTCTATGCCATCTGGGTAGGCAAACCCAATTAGCACATGTTGAAAGCTAGCAACACCTTTTCCAACATTTCAAAGTTTTGGCAAGCTTTAAAAGTTACTGTGTCACATAAAAGCTCATTTGGCACATTACAAGAATTTGCAGTATGAATTTATCATATGGAATGATCATTTTCCAAGTGCTTTGAGAACATATAGCCCGATTAAATTTGGAGAGACCAGTTGTGATAAACTTCATCTCTGCAGTTCTAGGACCAATTCACTCAGTTCCTTTCATGGAGCTCTTCACCTTCTTTCCTTTCGCAACACAGGGAAGAGTACAGTCCAGAAAAGTCCTGGCCTTGGTCGGGTCAGTCTTGATTCTGACACTGTATCAACTCACTAAAGGGACCTTGGAAAGGAGGGGGATGAAGGTGCCAAGTTGATACTACAAGTTCTATGAAATTTTCCTATTTCTGTTTTTCTCATTATGCTAATGGTTTTCAAGGCTGCTCAAAGCTCAGTAATCACTTCTTTCCACCATGGTTATAGACTTGAAACAGGCTGCCAATTGCTCACCAATGTCTTCCTTCTGTTTCAGTAATGTTCATTAGGGAAAGTCTCTGGGGTATTGTACTTGTCTGTTGTAGTAGATATGCCATGGTGACTTGTTTATCATCTGTTTCAAATGTCTTTGAGGGTACCTGCCCTTTTTCTGCAGAGGCTGGACAATGAAATATTACATTTCCCAGATTCCCTTGCACCTGGGGTTCCAGATGTCATTTAGGATCCACCATTTAGATACACTCGCTTGAGCGTTGAATCTGTAATTAAGCTAAGTAGGGAGACAGGCAATAGCCCTTGAAACATCCATTTTGCTGTTGAGTGTCAAGCAGCTGTAACAGGGCTCTGGGGCCAGTGGTTCTGACAACAGCTCCCTACCCCCCAAATCAGGACTCAAGCAGCTAGGTCAACAGCCACCCTCATTTGTGAGGTTGTAGATAATAGCAGAATTGCTACTTCTTTTGGCAGGACAGCTCAGTGAAGTTTATATGTGGGGTCCTTCTGTGGATCTTAGCCAGCTTCTTCAATGATTTATGCATCTCTAATCCCTAGAATTACCTTCTTTATAAAAAGAACTACTTTTCATCTACAACTGGTTTCTGACTCACACATCCATACTGTAATCCAATGAGATTGCTATGTCCTTGATATCAAACGATATGAGATGTTTTAAGCTATGCTATGTGTCCTTTTTTATTTCTTTACACACACGGAGAAATTAAGGGAAAAAAATATCATAGGTGTAGATCAGCAGCATGGTATTTAAGGGGGCTGGATCCCACAAGGTCAACTGGACAGTTTGAGTCCAGGACCTGGCAGCTTGAAAAATATGCCGAGCACATGTGTGTCTGTGCATCAAATCCCAAGAGAAGGGATTGTGGCATGGCTATACCCCAAGAGGTGCTTTCTCACTTTTCCTCTCTCTGCTTCTGTCTGGTAAGTGCATGCACCCTATAGCATTTTTTTTTTTATTTTTTGGAAATCACAGGAGCTCAAGAAGATGACTCTTCCTAAACCTTATCCAGAATAGATTAAGTTAGAACTATTTTTAGGCTCTTACGGGTGAACGTAAACTATATTTAGGGCATACAACACACAGCTCCATACACACACACCTGCTCCTTCACTGTTCTGTGTATACACCTGCTTAGATGAGCCGGTAAAAGCCAGCCGCCTTCCCCATCAACATCCAATGGATTGCCAAAACCTAAAACTGACATTGAAACTCATATCACTATTTTTCTATTATGGCCTAGGTTATTCTTACTTTTAAACCATCCCTAATAACTAAACTGTCTCTATGTTTTATACGTCTATCACAGCCATATTTTATCAAGTGAAGTGTGATGCCCTGAGGCCACCAGCTCCTGCCCTGCCACATCCTCACTCTCTGTAACATCCTCTTCGAATCCTTAGTTTCTTCATCCGAATAATGGGCACCCTAATGGCTACTCTACACTGTTGAGAGGCAAATAACATTTATAAATCTAAAAGTGACTGGCGTAGTGGGTACTCCTTACATCGTTGCTTTCTATCACCTTTCCCATCCCAGGTCCTTTACTCCATATCCTTACCTGCTAATGTTTCTAGGGGAGGAAGACGGTGTTTAGGTAGAAAGAACATCACACAAATGGCATTTAGATGGGAAGGACAAGATCCCTCCTAGGAACACGTGATGTGCTAAGTTTTCTCCACTAACCCTTCGCCTCCCACACACCCACTCCCATTTTGTTATTGGGGCAGTTTTAAGATTTCACTGATGTGATGAACTATTAGCAATCTTTTCCTCTTTTCAAACATCTGTAATTCTAAATTTTATGTCATTCCTACATTTTCTACATATTTATGTTTTCCTAATTATATTAGGAGTTGGGAAAGGGCTATGTGCAAAGCAACAAGGCCTATACCCTACACCTTGCTGCATATCACGCTTTGGTACCAGAAGGTTTTGAATGCTCTAACCTGCCATGCAGCGTTTTAGAATAAGCCACTTTCTTAACACTTTCTTGAAGAACTTTAAAATATTTAAATGCTAAAATAATTCTTCCTGCCTTTATCTCTGTCTTTTTGTCCTTTTATTGATTTGATTTGATTTTGGGGTATACTCATAAAATAAACTTTTTTTTTTCACTCCATCACTTGCTACTCAGAGCTTTTGCTACTAGAATTAAAATCTGCCCAGTGTTACAAAAATAGTTATTTCTAAAATGAAGCTTCGTCATAAAATTCTGATTTGCTGATGTGGAAAAGTTACTTTTAGAATTATCACCTTCCCAGAGGTGACCAAAGGCCATATCAAATGGGTTTATCTTATAATGAACATACGTTAGGCTGTCCCAAAGTGATCTTTTAAGTCACTGACCTGTCATAAGTGTCCTAATAGCAATTATTTTAAATGAGATGATGATCCCTAAGGGGATGGCACTTTCAATGATGAAAAGTTTTTATTGTACTTTAAAAATAAATTAAAACCATGGGCCAAATAGGTGGCATCGTGGTTAAGGTGGCTGGATCCCACATGGCTGACTATGCAGCTCAAGTCCTGGACCTGAGGGCTTGAAAGACATGCCAGGCACATGTGTGTGCATCCCCAAAGTCTGAAGAGGAGAGTAGGAGAGAAGAGATTAGGACATGGTCATCCCTCTTTGGATGCTTTCTCACTCTCTCTTTCACACAGTTCTTTCCAGCAAGCACACATGTCCTATAGCAAATTAAAAAATATATATTGAAAAATAAATTAGAACCAATGATGCCTCAGTACTTTTTAGCAGATATCAATTCCTACAATTTTTAGTGTATTGTCTTATTTTCTAAGATTACTCACAAATATTGCTCTTACTTACTGTTGGAGCTCAGCAAATGATTACAGTGTCATATATTATCTCAAAAAAGACATATGTTGACAACTCTGATGTGTAAAACTTGCTGAACTGTTTGGCTGACTTTAGCCGGTTCTGACCCATTTGGCTACTGGCTTAAATGGTTAAGCACATTAACCCGGCTAGCATAGTCCAAAGAGCCCTTGTGTTATTACACATCTTGCAAATACTTACGTAATGTGGACCTTGATCAAAAGGCTCAATCCTATAAAGGAAAGCCAAAAATTTGAATTCCCAAACTGAATGAAAATGTGTTCATTCCTCCCACTTCAGGGAGGTGTCAAAAAAGACTGTCAGTTTCATAATTATGCCTCTTGAGCAGATGGGTGGTAAGACATTCTGTGACATTTGAGAAGAAAATAATTTTAAAATTCTAAAAATAATAATAAAGGAACTTCTAAATAAAGTATATGCTCCAACACACAAGCAGAATATCTTAAAGTAGGAATGGGGTTTTAAAAAACGACTAGAGACCCATTTGTTCGCTAGACCTTTCTCTGTTTACAGTACACACACCATCAGGTTTTACAGCAGGTCATAACAAAAGACAACCCTGCAGAATGTTCTGGAATAGCTACATAAGTTTGGAGACGATGAATTTATGTAGTACGAATCCACAGTTTGCTCCTGCTCTGAATCAACCATAGGAAAGAGCTGATGCAGTGAACAAAGTTAAAATTACAATATGAAGCAGGGGTTGGGGGAGGGGTAGTTAATTCTAGACTTTGGCCTCATTCATTCAGAAAGAGCAAGCAAAACAGAACAGAACACAGGGATGAATCTTACAGCTCAAACTCCAATCACAACCTGAGAGCCACCAGGCTTTCCAAAGAGCGCGTCTATTGATAGATGATAAAGATTTCCATTCCCTGAATCATTGCACCCTTTCACAGCATTGTATTTTCCTGACAGGGCTTCTTTGGGTCCACTGGCTAGATAAACACTGCAGCTTTAGGTGTGAACAGTCTATCTGGAGAAGCAGGAAAAAGAATATTGGTGGGCCATTTGTTCTTTCTGTCTTTTGTGTCAGACTCGAAAAACTTAAGAAGAGCAAAACAAACAAAGGGAAAAATAAATAGAAGATTTTAAGCCCACATCAAATTTTGGTTAATTTAGCAACACAGCTCCTTGAGCCAGACAACTACTGAGATTGTTCTAATTCAAGGGTGTTCCCTGATTTTCAGACATAATATATTTTTTGAACTACACAAGTAATTTAAATTCATTGTACAATTAAAAAGAAAACATAAACAACAACAAAATAACATATCTATAATTCCACTCTGTAGTTGTCAGCACTATAAACTTTTATTTTGGGGGGGAGAGGTTTTTGCTGGAGGGTGTGTCTGCTCCCCAGAAAGACAGAGAAAGAGAGACAGAAAACAAGAAATCACCCCCTTAGGGGGGATGGCCACGCCGCAATTCTTTCTCCTCTATTCTCCTCTCGACATCTTGGGCACACACGCACACGCTCCCGGTGTGAGTTTAAGCCACTGAGTCCAGGACTCAAACCGCGGTCAACCACGTGGGTGTCCAGCAACATAGCCATTATGCTAACTGCTGGCCCCTGCACTATAAACACTTTAATGCTGTTTCTTTCTCGCATGTTTTCATGAGTATGCCTATATTTGCAAAAATAAGACCATGTTTTATTTACTTGTTGTGTAAGCTGCTTTTCCATACATTTCTTGACCATATTCAATATCAATAGACTTCTATAATTTTAATATTTGTATATTGTGTATATGCATATATAGTGTAGACTGTATATATATATGCAATACTATAGTTCATGTATTATGTCACTATAGATACATTGAATTACAGAGAGATCCTCCTACATTTGATATATATATATGTAGTAGGAGATGTATATATATATATATATATATATATATATATATATCTTTATATGTACACACTATAGTTCATATATATATATATATGTGTGTCACCATATATATTTAATTACAGATCTTTGTACATTTGATAAATACATGTAGTAGGATATATATCTATATAGATATATAGATATATAGATGTGTTACATTCCCAACAGTATTAGGTATTTAACTTGAATGGTTCTAACATTTGATTACAAATACTTCTGTGATGAATTTCCTGGTATATTCAACTTTTAAAATAAATTTTCTGAATAGTTAAAACTGTTTACATTGAACTTGCAGAAATACTGTTGCTTGGTCAAAGAGGGTACAGATGTATTCTTTTTAAAAGAGATTTTTCTGTGCTATAGGGCATGTGTACTTGCTGAAGAGACAGACAGAAACAGAGACAAAAAGCGAGACATCACCTTCCCGGGGAGATGACCATGCTGCATTCCCTTCTCTTCCATTCTCCTTTCAGAGTTTTGGCCATGCATGCACAAGTACTGGGTGTGTGTTTCAAGCTGCCAAGCTTCGGACTCACACTATGGTTGACTATGTGGGAGTCTAGCACCTAAACCACTATATCACCTGCTGGCCACCAGATGTACATTATTACAAATTTAACATATATTGGGCTCAGGCATGGTGGTTAAGGCTATCACATGGCCAACTGTGGATCAAGTCCTGGACCTGGTGGCTTTCTTTCTCAATTTCCCTCTTTCCTCTTTCTCTGTCTCTTTCTCTCTCTGCTAAGTATTCAAGCCCTAAAGCAAATTAAAATAATAATGCTAATAAATAAAATTACATAAATTCTTAAAAAATAACATTGCCAAGTTATCTTTTGAAAACATTATTTTGATTTTTAACTATCCCAAGTAATTATTAAAATGACCAATTCTCTATACCCTGTTGAACATGAGCTTTATCTTTTTTAACCTTTCCCAGTTATATAGGGAAAATGTCATATATGAGTTTTCTTCAATATTTGTACTATTTGGCTACTGATGAGACTAACCATCACCGATAATTTTGTTGGAAATTTCAATTTCTTATTTTGAACCTTTGTTCATTACTCTTACAATAAGCATGTGCATAAAGAAACTACTAAAGCTCTTTTAAGCAACTAGAACACATGTCAAGGAACTTCTAAAAACATGTGTGGAAAAATAGAATTAAAAGTACAAGTATTTTTTTATACAAAATATTTTTAAATTCTTGCCTTTTTTTTTTCCGAATTTGCTATAGGGTGAGAACACTCACCAGAGAGAAAGAAAGGGGTTGCAGAGAGTAAAAATTAGGGGGGATGGCCATACTATAATTCCTTTCTCCTCTTGGGACTTTGGATACACACGCACAAACTCCTAGCTTGATTTTCCATCATTGGAGCCATCCAGGACATAAACCACTCAGTCAGCCACATGGGATCCACCTGCCTGAATCTTCATGCCACCTGCTGGCCTGCATAACTTTTTTATGATATACATTTTTCGTGAACTTTTGGAAGGCCCTCTTATATAATATAGGGCTTATAATACAGGCCCTCTCATATAATATAGGACACTAGGTACTAGATATTGGACAATCTAGTAAAACAAACAAGAATCTGAACATGTATACTATAGTAGATGTCGTCGGTGACATGCCACATGCCCCAGCTACTGTGAGTATTGGCTGACAGTTGGTCCCTCCTTCCTAGAATTAGTTTGACTAAATAGTACCTTCCTCGCGCTGTATGTTAGATCATCTTCCTCCTCAGAGAAAGCAAACAGTCAATCATTGACATGAGATACAAAAGTCCAGATCCCTTGCCTTCAGCAAATGCAATTAATGCCCCAGGGTTTCTTGCAAAACTAAAACTCAGACACAGCTACATCCTTACTCTCTCCCCAGACCAATCTTTCTTCCTTAACTCTCTTTTTTGAGGAGTACTCCCTCTATCACACAAATGACGGAGTACCTTCCGTGCTCTATTTCTATTGATCCTGACTGAATATAACAGCCAGGAGAGCACTTCTGCAAAACTGGTCCACCATGGAGGCTAGTGGACTAATTTAAAATCATAATGGCTATGTCGCTGGACTACCATGTAGTTGACCGCGGTTTGAGTCCCGGACCTAGTGGCTTAAACTCACGCCAGGCGTGTGTGCATGCGTGCCCAAGATCCCAAGAGGAGACTGGAGGAGAAGGTGATTGCGGTGTGGCCATCCCCCCTGGGGGGGGGATTTCTCGCTTTCTATCTCTCTGTCTCTCTCTGTTGTTCTGGCGAGTGCACGTGCCCTTTAACAAAAACCTCTCAAAAAAAAAAAAAAATCATAGAGTTGGGGAGGTTGCTGCCTAGAGCAGTTTAAGTTTCAACACTTGGGAGCAGAGCAGATGCCATGAATGCTGTATCTTAAACTGTAGAGGGTCGCTGCTGCATTCACAATTGCCATTGCCAGAGAACCAATCTCCTCCACAAGGGAACTTGCCTACAAAAGCATGGCATCCACCTTGGTGGTCTCTCATATTTTATACTGTACCACTATTTTCATGAAAGCTTGGACCTCAAGTATGAAGAGGACCTTACGAAAGTAGCATCTGACTTCACAACCCGCAGCCGCTACAATGAAGGCTGCAAAGATTCCCAAAGACCCAAGTGGGCACGTGGGCCATATCTGCCAAAGAATCTTTACTCATTTTCAATGATATGTTCCTTTCTCTGCACTGCCCATAATTCTCAGCTCATTATTTGCATCTTAATGTTGCCTACGATGTAGGAACGCAGATGGCGTAGTGGTTGCATTGCTGGACTCCCACATGGCTGACTGCAGTTCAGTCTCAGACTGGCGACTTGAAATTCACACCAGGCTCCTGTGCATGTATGCCCAAAAGACTGAGAGGAGACGGGAGGAGAGATTGTGGCATGGCCATCCTCCCTAGGTGGTAATTTCTCACTTTCTGTCTCTGTCTCTCTGGTGAGTGCATACACCCTATAGCAAAAATCTGTTAAAAAAAAATTCCCTGAGGTGACTTTTGAGGGTGAAGAGATAGGGTGCCCTGAGGGGAAGGGCTGTGAATAGGGAAAGGACAAATAGAAGCGTTGAACCGGCATCTCTGCTAGAGAACTCTATAGCCCCAACCCTTTCTGTGGTCATTCTTTCTTAGGGGAGGCAAAGCCATGTGCTTCAGCTGTGGAGCACTTTGTGGTTCTTAACAAGTCTCTCCTGGCCTTCTCTGGGTGAGGCTCAGATTTCTTCTATCTGTAAAACCCAGCAGTAGATTTTGTCTTTGTTTAGAGATTTCCTTTGTCCCGCAGTGATAAAACAAAGCCTATATCCACTTTAAGGAGCTCCCTGAATCTCCCACTTCTGTTTCTTTAAATTGAGCACAAAGACTTTGCCTTTAAACATCTTGCCATAAACTTTTGCTTTTAAAAACATAACTATTTTTCTTGGAGAGTTTTCCATGTTTACAATGGACCTTTCCAATTTGTGGAACTTTTCTTTTTAAACTGGGGGCTTTTATTTTTTAACTGCTTTTTGTTAATTTTGCTGTTCCTAGCATTTTTAGTCTGCCAATTCCCTCTTTTCTTTTTCTTCGCGTTTTCCCTGTTTTACTCCCAACTTCAAATTGACTCTTTTTAATTGTTCAGATTGACTTCTTCAATTGTTACTTTTCTTTTTTTAGCTTTCTAAATAGCTTTCTGAATTTAACTTTCTAAATTTCCTAACTTTCTAAATCCCCTAACTCTTAACTTCTAAGTTTCTTAGCTTTCTAAATTTCTTTCTTCTAAGTTTCTTAACTTCCAAATCTCTTCTAAGTTTCTTACCCTTTGTACTTTTGATATATTTGATGTTCTTTTCACATGGAGGACAACATTCAAATATACATCTCTCTCTCAGAGAGGTTCCCCTGTTTTATGACCAACTGACTATACATGAACTCCTTACTCCCTCAATATTTTTCTTTTACTTTCTATTGTGGACTCAGGAATCTCCACTCTCATTATCTTTCATACTCAGGTCCCTGTTTGGGCACCACATGCCCCCTGACCAAGGGCCAAGAGATAAGGTACCCTGAGGAGAATGGCTATGGATTGAGAAAGGGAAGACAAATAAAAGCGAAGTCAACAAACCGAGCATCCCTGCTGGAGAACGTTGTAGCCCCCAGCTACTCTGTGCTCATTCTTTTATAGGAGAGGTAAAGCCCCAAAGCCCCACGCTTCAGCTGTGGAGCACCTTGTGGTTCTAAACGAGCCTCCCCTGGCCTTCTCTGGCTGATACTCAGGTTTCTTGTATCTGTATCGCCTAGCAGTAGATTGTGTCTTTGTTTAGAGCTTTTGCATGTGCAGGAGTGATAGGGCAAATACTATATTGACTTTAAGGTGCTCCCTGCAGCATTCAGAATATTTTTAATTGACTTTTTTTAAAATATAATTTCTCTTTGAAATATTTTTAGGATCTCTTTCCCTATAGAGGTTATGAATAAAAAATATATTCTATATTCTATTCTAGCTCTTTCATGGTTTTTATTATGTGTAGTAAATATTTGAGTTTAGTCTGGCATATTCAGTGAGGTAAAGATTCCATTGAGTTTGTTTTTTTTTTTCCAGTGTAGACAACTACATACATGAACACAGTTTACTGAATAATTGGTTCTTTGAAGACTAACTTGAGTATAATTCTTTTTGATATGTTAATATGTCTGCTCAACTTCATTGCCTGTGTGTTCTGGCATGAGTGCTATAGTTTAAATTTCTGTTGCTATAGAATGCCTTAGAATATCTGGCAGTACGGAGCAATCTAAGTCATTCTGTTCAAAGTTTACCTTAGTATTCTTTGAGGTAAACTCAAGAATTACTTTGACAAATTCTAGAACAAATACTTCAGAGAATTTAAGTGCATGCATTTAGATTATATTTATAAATTGGAGAAGTATCACAATTATAATACTAGATCTTATTTACTTTTTAAGTTTTTGCCAGCGGGTACGTGTGCTCACCAAAGAAAGGCAGAGAGAAACAGAAAGAGGGAAAGAGAAAAATCCACCTACAGGTGAGATAGCCATACCACAAACCATTCTCCTCCTGGGATTTTGGGTATGCATGCATATGAGCCTGGCATGGTTTTCAAGCCACCAGGTTAGGACTTGAACTACAGTTGGCCATGTCAGAGTCTAGCGCCTTAACCATCATGCCACCTGCCTGCCCTGATCTTATTATTTTTTTTTTATTGAGGTTGGTATTTATTAATTTTTTGTTTGTACTGGTAAAATGTTATATTTTCTTTACATAGATGCCAAAACTTTGTTAGTTGTAAATTTTACCTGAATAAATTTCACTTATTTTCTTCTTTCTTTTTTATTGTTTTAAATTGTCTTTTGTCAACACATATTATACTTATTTATGGGGTACAGAATAATATTTTAATATACCAAAACAATGTGTAATGATCAAATCAAGATAATACCGTACTCATTATCTCAAACATTTATCATCACTTTGTGTGGGAACTTTCAAAATCCTCTCTTTTAGCTATTTAGAAATACAGAGTAAATTATTTTTAGCTATAGTTACCCTACCATGCTTCAGAAACACTAGAAATGATTTCTCTTATTTGACTGTAATTTCTTATCTTTTGACCTTGCCTTTTCCAGATTCTAGTTACCACTATTTTATTTTCTACTTGTATAAGGACAACTGTTATATCTTCTTTATGTGAGTGTAAATATGTACTTTTTTAACTAACATAAGTGAAATTGCCTTTTTTCTTTCCTTAAGCTATAGGGATAGAGAGGGAATGTGAGAAATCATCCCTCAGAGGGAATGGCCTCTCCTCAATCCTTTCTTTATTTTCCTCTCAGAATTTTGGGCACACAGACAACATATCTGGCTTTTTTTTTTTTAAATATTTTTGTTATAGGGCACATGTGCTTGCCAGAGAGATAGAGACAGAAAGCAAGAAATCACTCCTCCCAGGGGAGGTGACCAGGCTACAATCCCTTCTCCTCCATTCTGCTCTTGGAATTTTGAGGAGGCACGCACACATATTCAGCATGAATTTATGCCACCAGGTCTGAAACTCAAATTGCAGTCAACTATGTGGAAGTCCGGCGACATAACCATTACGCCATCTGCTGGTTCCCTGGCATGTTTTCCAAACCACCAGGTCTGAACTTGAACTGTGCAGTCAGCCATGTGGGATCCAGCCACCTTAACTTCCATGCCATCTGTTGGCTAGAAATTGCTTTCTTGATTTATTTTTCCACTAGTTCATTATTGCTGTATATAAAACACTACTTATTTTTGTATGTTGATTTCATATCCTGCAACTTTACTAAATTTATCATTTCTAAGAATTTTCTGGTGGAATGTTTAACTTTTTCTATACATATATAAACTCATATCTGCCAACAGGCACACACAGCTTGACTTCCTTCTTTCTAATTTGGATGCCTTTTATTTCTTCCTCTTGCTTCGTTGCTCTGGCTAGGACTTCTAGTACTGTGCTGAATAGTAGTGAAAATGGTCTTCCCCTGTAGGGGGAATGCTTTTGCACTTTCCCTCTTTCTCTCTCACTCTCTGTTCTCTCTCTGGCAGGCACATACCCTCTGGAAAATAAAATTAAAAAAAAAATGCTTGGTCTTTAGCAAAATCGTATCTGCCAAGTGTCTTTTGTCACGTCAAGTAAAAGAACATACTCACAGGTTCCAGAAATTAAGATATTCACAAGCATGAAATTCTTTAAATAACTGTCAAGAAAAGAACTCATAAGTCTTTTGATCAGTTTGTTATTTAGACCAGAGCATGAATGAATTTCACATAAGTTTTTAAGATAAGATTTAATTTAAATTTATGGAATATTACAGTCTATCCCCCAGGAGAAGCTAGAGCAATTGGTCACAGATAACATGATATCCAGGAAATTCATAGTTCTAGGACATTTTTCAGTTGATTCTGCTCTTTGAGAGGGTCCCCAAGATTTGTTAAAATTTAAGATGATACAGTGTTCAGATTGAGAAACAAGAATATTTAGAATGTCATGCAAGAGTTTCTTTTACCAGGTAACACAAAACCTCACTCATGTGGTATACACTATGACGGAGTTGAACATGGTCTAGTGTTTCAGACAAACACTGTCCTCGAGACAAAAGAAGTCATCGAAGCTTCCTCTGTTTGATACCGTGATTTCCACACATATGATCAGCTGACTCGAGTCTGCTCTTGCATTTCAGCTCCTGGGACTACATTTCCATCACAGGCAACTTTCCATTTGGTAACCAGATTGAGAGGAGTGTCTCCCTATTTTAAAGCACCCTCTAGATGATTAAGCCTTCTTTAATTTCTCCCTCCAAAGCTCTGGGGAAATCTGAAGGACACCCTCAAAGCCCCTCCTTATTATTATGCCATGTCTTTGCTTCCCTCTTCTCACAACCTCACTGCACGTGCTGAACGTCGGGCAGATGTATTCATTCTGCTCCCTGCTTGTTTTCACTTGAAGTGGTTGCAGAGCAGATGTTCCAGTAAGTGTTTTCTCCTTGGTCCCTTTATAATTCTCCTACAAAATAGGCACTGTACACGTGCAACTGCCCTTCAGATTTTCAAAGAGTAAACTCTTCACAGTTCCCTTTCCACCTCGGTGGAAATTACTCTTTTTCCCCCATGGGCAGAGATGTAATTTATTAAGAGAGTTTGTCCCTTCATGCCTTTTTCATCAGCTTCATTTACCACTTCCAGGTGCCTTTCTCTCCAGCCTGATTACTGCATAGTTCTTTTCTAACTACAGAGCTTTCTGCTTCTTCTAACCCAGCAGCATGGGTAACAGAACAGTTTTATCATAACTGTCCTTTCATCCAGTAATAGTCTGGGTCCTGAAAGCTTTATTACAAAGCTTATTACCCAGCTTTTTACAATGGTATTACAAATCAAACACCATCATTTAAGAAATACTTAAATCATTAAGTAAGCATCTCTATAAATTATATTATAGTAACATCTGCAATAATTACAGCTTAAACTATCAGATGCATACATTTTATAAACCTAATACTCTATTTTAATAATATTGAATAATGTTATGACTGAAATGCTCTTACTCATTTATCGTACCAGTATATTATGAGCACATAATATCTGGTAGCTTTGCACTAGTCATGAAGAACAGACACGGGACCAGCAGTTAGCGTAATGGCTATGTCGCTGGACTCCCATGTAGTCGACCGCAGTGCGCATCCTGGACCCAGTGGCTTAAAACTCACGCCAGGTGCGTGTGCGTGCGTGCCCAAGATCCCGAGAGGAGAATGGAGGAGAAGGGATTGTGGTGTGGCCATCCCCCCTGGGAGGTGATTTGTCGCTTTCTGTCTCTCTGTCTCTCCCTGTCTGGTGAGCGCACGCGCCCTATAGCAAAAAAAAAAAAAAAAACACTCTAAAAATAAAAAGAAGAACAGACACTCCCATGTCTTAGTCATCTTGTGTTTACAGAGCCAACACCCCGACCAGCGTACAGAAAATATGCATTGAGTGTTTATGAAATATTCTTAGGAGATCAAAGCAGCAGGTTATAAAATAGCCTCATCTTTTCACTGAAGGACAATACAGTGCGATAGTGCAAGTTATGGTTTCTAGATTCAGGCAAACCTGAGATTATAGTCAGACTGATACTCAATAGCTGTGTGCCCATGGGGAAATTATTTAGTGTTTCCAAGCTTCAGTTCTCAGCTGCTAATTGCTTGTAGGATCAAATGGGGCAATGTCTGTAAAATTCTTCCTATAGTGCTTGTTAGTGTTGTTATTCTCCTAGCAGGCATGAGGTTAAATAAAGTGCTGAGAGACAGAGAAGGCAGACTGCTCTAACACAAAGGAGTAACAACTGCAGGAGCTTCTCAAGCCACATGAAAATTCAGAAAATAATCCTTCCTTACAAAGACTGGATGAAGATTTTAAATCAAAGAGTCAAAGAGAGATGACAATATGATTTTCATGCCAAACATGGTTCTCCTTCTTTTTTTAAGAATTATTTCATTTTATTTATTCATTCATTTATTTTAAGTTGGGCAAAAAGAGACAGAGGGAGGGAGGGAGGGGGGGAGAGAGAGAGAGAGAGAGAAAGTGAGAAAGCAAGCCATCAGTTCCAGGACTCAAACTTGGTCAGCCACGTGAGAGTGTCCAGTGCCTTAACCACCAGGCCACCCGCTGGTCCCAACATGGTTCCTTTAAAGTTGTGCAGAGATTGGTTAGGTGACTCAGGGAGGGAAGACTAACCAACCAGTTAGAGATTTCATTCAGATGACTGTGCTCCCATACAATTCAATCTGATTTCTATGACTGTGGCCCGGTGCTGTGCTCAGAGTCAGGGCCAATAGAGGTTGAGCTTCATTCATACTCCGGCCATCACAGCAATCGCTGTGAAATGAGAAAATCACAGAGTGGGGTACATGTTCTGTCCTCAGGCAGGGGACAAGGCCACCACGAAGGTGCTGCTGAGTGATGCGTCTGCAGTCAGGGCCCATAGAAGTTGAACTTCGGTCATACTTTGATTAAACCTCTCTCAACTCCTAAGAGACAGAGTAGAGAAAACCAGCAGCTATTTTTATTCTGAGGGTAGCAGTAGCCCACTTATTAAACCAGACCCCTCCGACCCCCTTCTTTGAATGTATCCAGTTGAAGATCCATTGATCTTCAAGTGTATTGGATCCAATAATATTTTAGTATTTCCCAATTTATCCTAAAGATTGCAAAGAACATAGTATGTATTTAATATTTATCTGAAATTTTTATTTAACTGGACCACTTCATTGTGGCTGTGTTCTGTTTTTATTTATTTATTTATTTATTTATTTATTTATTTATTTATTTATTTATTTATTTTTTACTAAATCTGGCAACCTTAGATGAAGAAGGGGTTCCCCTTAGGCTATTGCTTCTTAGCACTATAAAAAGGAATGACTGAATCCCTTTTCAAGCCAATCTTAGCAGCAGAAGACAAGGAACTGGATTAGTATGGCCTTAAAAACACTTAATGAAATCTATTTGGTTCACTAGTGTTAAGAAGTATTTAAAAGAAAGTTCTTGAAGTAATTCTGGTACATACAAACATTAGAAAATATTTTATCATCTGAATAGGTAATATGTTATAAGGTGTCTATCTTCATCAACCTATACAAAAACCCTATGTAATAAGTAAAACTGTTATTTTTTTTTTCTTTTTGTGGGAGATTTTCCCTATAGGGCGCATGTGCTCGCCAGACAGACAGAGACATAGAGACAGAAAACAAGAAATCACCCCCTAGGGGGGATGGTCACGCCGCAATCCCTTCTCCTCCATTCTCCTCTCAGGATCTTGGGCACGCACGCACACGCGCCCGGTGTGAGTTTTAAGCCACTGGGTCTGGGACGCGAACCGCGGTCGACTACGTGGGAGTCCAGCGACATAGCCATTACGCTAACTGCTGGTTCCCTAAAACTCTTATTTCTCATATGTGTATAAGGAAATTAAGGAAAAGATAGTTTAAATCATTTGAATTCACCAGAGCTGGGATTTAAACCCAGATTTTACTGAACGGCATGTATATTCATAACCACCATGCTATCGTCTTCAATTAATGTAACTTAAGATATAATTTGAAAAACAGATATTCAAAGACAAGAAATATAGCTCTTCTCTCCCATCTCAAAAAAGTGCTTGTCAAAATTATCTAAGTTCCACCAATACAAAATAGGTGACAAGACACCCAAAATATTATAATAAATGTACTGGAAAATGCTCCAAATTGGCCTTCATTAGATCAAGAACATATTTTAATTCCACAGACAAATTAAAGTTGTAACGTATGTTCAAATTAACCCTGTACCCTCATTTTTTTCTTCTGTTGCCAATTCCCATGCAGAAATTCAATAAAACCATTGTCTGTCCTTCAGTAATAAGTGATCACTTGAAGCCAAAAATCACTCATTCCCCCAAATTTCTGAAGTTCTGGTAAATCAACAAGACACATATGATATACATGCCTCATCATAGACATATATCAGAAGATCAGAGCTATGTTCACAGGAATTCTGAAATACGAGCGACTCTTAGAACTAGTTTTCTACCTGTTGTCTAGAGGACATAGTACTCGTTCTTCTGTACATTTACCTTATTTAAAAGCTCTCCTTTCCCTTTTGACTTCTGTCTTTCTGGTATTTCAGTGCTGGATTGAGTGTGGGCTCGGTCTAAGAAATACATTCTTAACCCTTTACATTGGAGAGCTCTATAATTTATGTATTTATATATATGTATGTATTTATGTATGTATTTATTGGAGAGGTTTTTGCTATAGGGCACATGCGCTCGCCAGAAAGAGAGAGACAGAGAGACAGAGAGCGAGAAATCACCCCCCAGGGGGGATGGCCACATGGCAATCCCTTCTCCTTCACTCTCCTCTTGGGATCTTGGGTACACATGCACATGCACCCAGCATGAGTTTAAGCTGCCAGGTCCGGGACTTGAACCATGGTCAACTACATGGGAATCCAGCGACATAGTTATTACACCAACCGCTGGTCCCAGAGCTCTATAGTTTAAATAGGTAAGATTTCTGCCACGATATCTTTGCCTAGAAAAGACCGCAATGCTTTTGTATCCCAGTGCTGTTTCTTTTATTATTTTTCTTTAAAGAATCAATTTATTGGGGCCAGCAGGTGGCGTGGTGGTTGGGGTGCTGAAATTCCCACATGGCTGACTGTGGTTCAAATCCTGGACCTGGTGGCTTGCTTTCTCCCTCTCTTTCTCTTTTTCTGGCAAAACTCATTTGAAAAAAAATAATAATAAATAAATAAGACAAATAATTCTTTTAAAAAAGAAAAAAAATGATTTATTTTACTTTATATTTATTTATTTATTTATTTATTTATTCTATTTTGACCAGAGAGGGACAGAGTGTGAGACAGAGACAGAGACAGAGACAGAGAGAGAGAGAGAGAGAAAAAAAAAATGAACAAATAAGTCTCCAGGTCCGAAATTTGAACTGTGGTCAGCTATATGGGAGTCCAGCATCCTTAACCACTGTACTACCTGTTGACCCCTCCCAGTGCTGTTTCTAATTCTTTTTTCTTAAAATGTGACCTTTAATCAAGTGCTGTTCTACAAGCTATGTTTGTTCTTGACTTTGGGAATCTGTTACTCCAAAGATGGTGCAAGTGCATTATTCCAATCATATTTTTTTCTTTTCACACACCTCTTTTTTGCTCGTCTGTTTCTCTCTCTCTCTCTCTGTTTTTTTTTTTTTTTTTTTTTTTTTTCTGAGTTAACTTGTTAGCTACCAAACCCAAGCAGAAAAGAGAACTATGAATGCTAAACACAATTCCACGATGCCTGTCTTCGTCCATTAGGACCGTTACAACAAAACTCCATACACTGGGTGGTTCATAAACAACAGAAATGAATAATTCTAGGCTGGGAAGTCCCAGATAAAAGTGCCAGGATAGTAGGTGTCCAAGGGCCTCCATTATTCAGGCTTTCTCTCCGTGTAGGATTCTGCCCGTATGGGTTTAGCTGCCTTGCAGTTTGAGATGCTCCCAAATCCTGAAATGAAATTCTCTTCCTGCCCAGACCAGATTCTATCTTCTAATTTCTTCCACTCCATGTGAGATATGTAGCAAGAAATGCAGTGACTTGCAATAGCAGTTTAAATTCTAAGAGAATCTCTCCCAACCTCAAAGCAACTATCTTATCCTTATCAAAATAAGGTCCTTTTAGGGACAGGAAAGACATTTCTTAAGGGAACTGCTACGTCAGCAGAATCCAATGTGTGATCACTCGTTCAGGCAGGAGCTAGCCCTCTCGTTTCAAGTCCACTGCATTTATTATTGATCTGCTGAGCCATGCAAAACTATATTTGATTGCAAGGTTAATTGCATTACAGTTGAAGCTAAAAATACAATTAATTATAATATTACAGCTTACTCTTTATATTACAGTTTGCTATAGGGCGTGTGAGCTCACTGGAGAGAGACAGAGAGAGAGAAAGAAAGAAAATGCAGTGTACCCCCTCAGAGGGGGAGGACCATACTATAGTCCCTTGCCCTTTATTCTTCTCTTGAGATTTTGGGCATGCACACACTTGCACCTAGCGTGTTTTTCATGCTGCCAGGTCCAGGACTTGAACTGCACAGTGGAATCTAGCTGCCTCTACCACCGTGCCACCAGCTAGCCCTTACTATATCTTAATACAATTACTGTTAAATTATAGAATTAGGTAACCTTGAAGAATTACTGTGGAATTACGAAAAATTTTTGTTATTTTTTGGTAAAAATGCTAAATGAAACACTCAGATTAACTTTGAGCCCCTCCTGAAGCCTGATTTAATTATCAGTGAAGGGCATTTTTTTTAAAAGTATACTCTAAAAAAAAAGTTAAAGAAAAGAGAAATTAACAGCAACCTTTAGAAGCTAAATGAAGAGGGATGAGTGGTGTCTGATCACTTAGCCTATAGGGCCAAAGTGAAAAAAAATCGAGAGATCCATAAAAAGCCTCAGAATTTGTCAACAATAGGTTCTCTGGAAGTCAGGGTGAAGATGGGATTAAATAAAAATAGGAAGATTCTAACCTAGAGGACATTTGGAACAAAATATTAGAGTAGGAATTGGCTATTATAGGATTATTTTATTTATTTATTATTTTATTTAATTTTATTTATTTATTTACTTATTCTAATTTGACCAGAGAGGGACAGAGTGAGAGAGTGAGAGCGAGAGCAAGAAAGAGAGAGTGAGAGAGGGAGGGAACGTGAGAAAGCAAGTCACCAGGTCCAGGACATGAACTGTGGTCCTGTGGTCGGCCATGAGGGAGTCCAACGCCCTTAACAACCACCCCACCTGCCCACTCAAGGAGTTGGCTATTATAAATATGAGGCACCTGACAATAAAAAGTCCTGGCCCAATCCTATGCAACTGAAGAACTGCCCCTTTCTGGGAACCAGCAGTTAGCGTAATGGCTACGTCGCTGGACTCCCACGTGGTCGACCGCGGTTTGCGTCTCAGACCCGGTGGCTTAAAACTCACGCTGGGCGCGTGTGCGTGCGTGCCCAAGATCCCGAGAGGAGAATGGAGGAGAAGGGATTGCGGTGTGACCATCCCCCTTGGGGGGTGATTTCTCACTTTCTTTCTCTATGTCTCTCTCTGTCTGTCTGGCAAGCACATGCGTCCTATAGCGAAAATCTCTCAAAAAAAAAAAAAGAAAAAAGAACTGCCTCTTTCTCTTCTAAGCAGAGTTAGCTTAGAGGATGACCACAGAAAGTACAGTGGGCCAGCTGGTGGGATGGTCGTTAAAGTAGCTGGATCCTTCATGACAGACTGTGCAGTTTGAGTTTCAGACCAGCAGCTTGAGAAACACCAGCATGTGTGCATGTGTGCTCCAAGACCCAAAAGGAGAAATGAAGGGATTGCAGCATGACCATTCCCCATGGGCAATGCTTGCTCACTTTCTCTTTCTCTCTCCAGCAAGCACATAATTTTCTTTTAAAGAAGCGCAATTGAGAGCAGATATATGTACACTGAAGAAGCGAAGTAGGTGAATATATACCAGATGGTGAGACAATCGTCTTCTTTCACAACTTCTGCTATGCTCTCAGCCAGTGTCATCTGGGAGGATACTGGGAAGGTTCACTCTAAAGAATCGTAATTAGCCCCAAAACAAAAACCACGGGAAACTAATATCAGAATGGTCTCAACCAAACAGCCCAAAGAGATGCTCTTTCGGAGAAACTCACATCCCAACACACATTCATAGAGCTATGATGAGTTTCTTTTTTCTTTTTTTTGTAGAGGTTTTTACTATAGGGCGTGTGCGCTCGCCAGAAAGACAGAGAGAGACAGAGACAGAAAGTGAGAAATCACCCCCCAGGGGGGATGGCCACGCCGCAATCCATTCTCCTCCATTCTCCTCTCAGGATCTGAGGCACACACACACACACACACACACACGCGCCCGGCGTGAGTTTAAGCCGCCAGGTCCGGAACTGGAACCACAGTTGACTACATGGGAGTCCAGCGACATAGCCATTACACTAACTGCTGGTCCCAAAAGAGCTACGATGAGTTTCTAAATAGAAGCAAAACTGCCAAGGATTAACAAGAAAATGAGCACAACTTCTAACATTAAAAAATTTAGAAACCAGTCAAAAAGAAAATTGAATATTTGAGGAAACTATGAAAAAAGAAGAAAATTTCAAAATTTATTTTGGTATAGGGACCAGCAGATGGCATAGTGGATATGTCGCTGGACCCAACGAAGTAGATCATGGTTCGAGTCCCAGATCTGGTGGCTTAAAACTCATGCCAGGTGCATGTGCATGTGCATGCATGCCCAAGATTCCGAGAGGAAAATAGAGGAGAAGGGACTGTGGCATGGCTATCCCCCAGGGGATGATTTCTCGTTTTTTTGTTTTTCTGTCTCTGTCTGGCAAGCATACACATTCTGCAGCAAAAATCTTTCTAAAAAAATTTTTACTTTAGTGTAAACACAAAATATTTAGTTTAGATGTACTACATATAAATACATCTTACCCTATATATCTCTATATTAATGTAATATATCTAATAGACATACAAAACAATATATGAAATAGTTTTATAAAACATTTTACATATTTGACCATTTTAAGAAAATACTTATCCTTGTTTTATGGATTAAATGAGAAGTGAACAGCATATGACATGTGTCACATATGACAATTGTTATAAGCATTAGTTTGTTACATAAAGTAAAAAAAGTAAAGGAACCAGCAGATGACATAATGGCTAATTCATTGGACTCCCATGGAGTCGACTGCAGTTTCAGTGTTGGACCGTGTGGCTTAAATTCATGCCGGGTGTGTGTGCGTGTGTGCCCAGGATCCCAAGAGGAGAATAGAGGAGAAGGGATTGCAACATGGCCATCCCCCCGGGGAATGATTTCTCACTTTCTGTCTCTCTCTTTCTGGTGAGTGCATGTGCCCTATAGCAAAATACTCTCCAAAAATAAAATAAATAAATAAATAAATTTTTTAAAAAGTAAAGTTAATCAGCCTGCATAAAAATCCATGCTATCTACACATCCATGCTTATTTCTGACCACAAATGAGAAATCATGGACTTTTCTAGAAGAACAATGGTATATTCTGTCTTGAGATCAGGAAAGGTCCCACTCACTGTCATCTTTCCATTGCTCAATGAATGCTTTTAGACTGAATTCATAATTTTTCAGCACAGAAAAGACAGGTGAACACAAAGAATGTATGCATTGGGTCTAAAGAACATACACAGAGGGCTGTGTTGTGGCCTGATAGTTAAGAACACCAGATTGCACGTGGCTGACTCTGATTTAAGGCCTGGGACTTTAGGTTTTAAAAACACTCTGGGTGGGACCAACAGTTGGCATAATAGCTATGTCACTGGACTCCCATGTAGTTGACCACGGTTTGAGTCCTGGAACCAGTGGCTTAATCTCACATGGGGCGCATGTGCGTGCTTGCCCAAGATCCCAAGAGGAGAATGGAGGAGAAGGGATTGCGATGTGGCCATCCCTCCTGGGTGGTGATTTCTTGCTTTCTGTCTCTCTGTTTCTCTCTGTCTTTCTGGAGAACACACACCCTATAGCAAAAATCTCTCAAAAAAAAAAAAAACTAAACGAACAAACAAAAAACACTCTGGTTGTGTATGCATACATGACCAGAATTTTTATGGGATTGAGAAATGGAGAAGGGATTGTGGTATGATCCTGCCAACTTGGAGTGTGTGTGGGGATGCTTTCTCCTTCTTTTAAAACTTTCTGTCTCTCTGTTTCTCTCTGGTGAGTGCACATGCTCTCTGGCAAAAAAGAAACAAACAAACAAAATAAATTAAACATACACAGAGAATGTAGGAGACCTCCAGGACACTGGCAGGGCCCATCTCCTGGGACCTAGTGGACTTATAGAAATGCGTGTTCACAGGACATTCAAGTCCTCACTGGACTCCTCTGTCCACCAGGTCTTTAGCTGCCCTGCAGCATAGCTGCGTGGTAAACTGAGTGAGAAGATTGAGACGAAGCACAACAGATCTGGTTGGCACCAAGGGGAAAACTTAATACACAAGTGAAAAATAAAATTCAAAAGGTAAGTCCCGATGCAGCAGATTCAGAAATCACAACCTAAAGCACAGCTATCGCTACAGCCAAAAGAATTCTCCTTGCGTTGAGGTGATTTTTTTTCCCCTGCTGGCATTGTTATCAGGTTTGGCTGACCCTGTGCTTATTCCATGCTGCTCTGGTTCATTAGCCTGCTGCTACTGTCTCCTACACACCAGAGGCAGCAGCCTTTGGGAAGTAAAAGTACTTGACACAATTTGATAAAACAAAGCAAACTGTTCCCTTTCTCCATGTTTCAGGAAGTGAAACCAGGCAGGTTTTAACACAAGTTGGTCCATTCAATTATGTCTTCTCTTTCCCACTCTTTCCATCCATATTAAAAGATGGAAGTATCTATCAGTCATAAACTTTTACATAAATAAACTCATATCAATAAAAATATACGTTAATGTCTTTTTGAACACAGGATAATATCCCTGTTACAGAATAGAGTTAAAACAGAGACAAGATCTGTTGCCAAAAAAGAAATGGGAGTAGTAGGTGAAACTTAACGTTTCAAGCACAAACAAGAGGGTTTTCTTTTCTCCTCCAAAGATGTGACCAGCCTAAGATTTGCTGTTTTGTTAAATGATAAAATTTAAATCATTGCAGGATAAAAAAAGAAATTTTGTGAAGCAAAATAATATCTTAGAAGAGGGTCTGAATACTATATTCTCTTTCCATTCTAAGAATTCCAAATTCTGTAAATAAACCTCAGTTCGAGAAATAAAAGCCTAATTGTAATTTTAATTGTCATTAATACTTACAAAAGGACATCATGCTCAGTATTTTTATAATTTATTTGTAAGGTGAATTATATCTTAAGCAAACATAGTTCCATCATTTGTTGTCCCACATAGAAAATGTAATGCTATATTCCTGAATTTCAAAGAAAAACCAATAAGCTTCACTCTCTATAAATTGTAGCTCATTCTTCTCAAGTCACTGATTTGATCTTGTTACCTCCCTAAATTTTAAGAACTAGTTCCAAACTCTTTAGATGCATTTTGCCCTTCTAACCTTCCCTCCCTAATCCCTATATAAAGTATCTATCTTATCTTGTCTCTGTATATTTTAACCAAGTGTTTTATATAGATTATCATTAAACAAAGTCTAACAAGGTAGACATTTTGACTCAGATTTGTCCAAATCTGTATGCACTAATGCCCTTCTTTCTTATAGCTCACAGTTTATAAACTATACTGGCCGTTTTAGAGTTCTCCTTAGCACAGAGTAGAGAGAAATTAAAAGTAAAAGAGAAATTTTTACAGAAAAATCAGTTACTGAAGTTATTGGCAACCATTTAATATAATGGATGCTTATTCAGAAATGAAGAAAAGTCACAGAATAATTTATAGGCTATTAGTAATTTGGTCCCAAATGACATCACCTACAGCCACACGGCAGGCCCTAATGATAAAGACTTTTAAAAGCTTTCTGCTAGGCATTTACACGTCACACAGCATCCCAGAACCAAGGCACTCAAGGTTTTATATTAATGGACAAGTGCAATTCAGTGTTAAGATAAAGTTAGAACTGTTGAGGCTAATGGAGTATTTTCAGGAACAAACCTGCAAAAGCCTTGGTCATTCATCTTTGCATTGCTTCAGGGTCTACACAAGAGAGAGAAAACAACCAGGCCACAGGCCCAGACACATTCTACGGTTGTGCCCATTAACTCTTGGAGAGAATACAGACACGCTACCTAATGATAGCAATTTCCAGTCAATCTAGCAAAAGACATGACCTGTTCTGGGTTTCCTGGAGGTTATAAGAACATTGACTAATTTACTGAGCCACTATAATAAGATAACCAGATGGAGAAGCTAATGGGCTGAGACATGACAGTTAAACATTATTTGCTAACACCCGTATAGTGGAGAACATAGCATATTACAAGCTAGTATTTGCCTTTTAATTAAAATAATACTGTTTTCAGCATTATTTTAATATAGCAGTGAGGCAGCATGGATTCAGAATATCAGCTTTACTTGTTGTATTTTGTTTTAATTTTTTGCATCTTTTGGGATGATTGCTTTAGCAAAATCAGACAACCCGGACTATGCAGCATTTTGATCCAACTGTTGTTCAAAGAGTCTAACTACTTGTTCGATGCTATCAAGTTTATATTTAACCGAATAAAAATAAGTAAATTTTTTGTCACATTGTTTTAAAAAACTTTAGAATCAAAAATAAAATCTTTAAGGATCATACAGTATAATTTCTACATTATGTTTTTCAATACCTTCTAAGGATTATTCTAAAAATGGTTGAAATTTAAAATACTTCCTTCAAGTGTCTGTTTTTAAGTTCTTCTCAGCTATTTTTTTTTTTTTTCTTTTTTTGGAGAGGTTTTTGCTATAGGGCGCGTGCGCTCGCCAGACAGACAGAGAGAGACAGAGAGACAGAAAGCAGGAAATCACCCCCCAGGGGGGATGGCCACGCCGCAATCCCTTCTCCTCCATTCTCCTCTTGGGATCCTGGGCACGCACGCACACGCGCCCGGCGTGAGTTTTAAGCCACCGGGTCCGGGACTCGAACCGCGGTTGACTACGTGGGAGTCCAGCGACATAGCCATTACGCTAACTGCTGGTCCCTCAGCTATTTTTTATAGCCACAAATGACTGCTTGGCCTTAAGCAGATATATTAAAATTTCAGTGACCCAACACTCTTCTGTACCAAATTCTATTAAAATTTTTATAGTCTTAAAAAGAGCTTCTTATCAACTTACACCAAGAAACTGATCAAACAGTCCTGACCCCACGTATCTGCGGAATCTTCTTGTACAACAAAGTCTCTAATGTATCTTTTTACCTCCCTCCCTTTATATAGTTTTTTGTTAACTTCACCCATGATCTCTTTTGAAAACTTTAGTTTCAATAAATGAAGCCTTTTGTCCCTATTTCCCTTTTGCCAATTTATTCCATTCTTCATATTTTTCCTGTCTATTTGATCTTACTTGTTTAACTCCCCTCATCTCTTCCTCTACTCTTTCTACTTCCCCCTTCTCTATTCCTCAGTTATCCCCTTCTTTCTTCCTTGTCCTGTCCCATCTTTCTGTCTTCTTCTATTTTTTCTTTGACTTTTGAATTCACCATTTTGTCACTCTTGTTTTGTTTTTGTGGAGAGGTTTTTGTTATAGGGTGCCTGTGCTCACCAGAAAGAGAGAGATAGAAAGACAGGAAGTAAGAAATCACCCCCTCAGGGGGGATGGCCATGCCACAATCCCTTCTCTTCCATTATCCTCTCAGGATCTTGGGCACGCACGCACACGTGCCCGGCGTGAATTTAAGCCACTGGGTCTGGGACTTGAACTGCAGTCAACTACATGGCACTCCAGTGATATAGCCATTACGTCAACTGCTGGTCCCCTGTCACTCTTATTTCAGTATTTCCATACCTATTTTGAGTCATATCATTGATCTTAGATTGCTTTTTCTGGTTTAAACTTTGAAAGACCTACATGCAAAACCAACATAACCAGTGCCTACACACACACACATGCATGCACACACACACGCAAATGATAAAACCTTTATCTATCACAACTCTTCTCCTTCCTAGAGATACATCAAAAGTGGAAATTCAGGGACTGGTCTAAATTACTAAGTTTGGCCAGCCAAATAGTATTTGTAAGATACATAATAAAATTATATTTGAAGAAGAGTGCTTTTAGAGATTTGATATATATTGACTATTTTATTTTTTCTTTCACCCAGTGTCATAGATAATATTCCACTGCAGGTAGTCCAAACAACAAAACTGCATTTGCCTTTTATGTGCAGTCTGTGTTGCCTCTACCATATTGATTTGACTTCTACAAATTCTTTGCAAAGAAGGAATTTGTAAAATACCTATTTCCTAGGGTTTTTAACCATGAAACATCCAATCTCATGAAAAGTGTTATCTACCAACCCCTAAGTTACATTACATTTGCTAAAGGATTCAAATAATAATTTTTATTGTAATGTCTCATTCACATGAAGTAGTGGTACATCTTTGAGGGGTAGTTTTTGAAAACATGCATACAATGCATAATAATGAAATAAGGGCAATAAACATAGCCACCATCTCCAATATTTATCCTTGTTTTGCACTGTGCATGTTCTAAATCTGCCGTTTGGTTATTTTGAAATGTGTACTGAATTGTCACCTGATTTGAAGGCTTCATCTCCACTTCCAGTTCTACTAGCCATTTCTTAACTTTGTGACTTTGAAGAAGGTGCTAACTTTGATTCATTTCACACAAAAATGAAAAGAAAAAAAAAAAACACAGATGTAATTATCTCATAGGTTTATTGGCTACCCATGTAATGTTTATTAAATGTGTATACATTAAGATTCATTATTTATTTGAATCTCTACCATAAAGTGTGGATAGTTGGTATATATTAAAGTGGATACATACAATTTCTTTTCCATATCCTGTCCTGCTTCACTCGGCAATAGATCTTCCATATTTGACCAGTTTCTATCAAATGCCAGCACCTTGGTGGCTTTTTTTTTTTTTTTTTTTTTTTTTTTTTATGGCCGAATAGTATTCCATAGAGTATATGTGCCACACTTTTTTCACCTATTCATCTGTTCTGAAGATTTGAGTGGTTCCATGTCTTAGCAATCATGAGTAACACTGCAATAAACATTAATGTGTAAGCACTTGTTCAACTTAGCATTCTCCTATTTCTCTTCTTTTCATTTTTTTTGGAGAGTTTTCTGCTATAGGGCGTGTGCGCTCGCCAGAGAGATAGAAAGCGAGAAATCAACCCCCAGGGGGGATGGCCACTCCTCAATCCCTTCTCCTCCATTCTCCTCTCGGGATCTTGGGCATGCATGCACACACGCCTGGCATGAGTTTAAGCTGCTGGGTCCGGGACTCGAACCGTGGTCAACTACATGGGAGTCCAGCGACATAGCCATTACGCTAACTGCTGGTCCCATGTATTCTCCTATTTCTTGGGAAGATATCCAGAAGTGGGATTGCTGAATCAAATAAATGGTAGTTCTATTTGTAGATCTTTGAGGAACTTCTATATTGTTTTCCACGGTGGTGGAACCAGTTTACATTCATACCAACAGTGTAGGAGAGCTCCCCTTTCATCACAACCCTCCCAACACTTATCACTTTTTGTATTTTTAATCTTCACTATTCTGACAGGGGTTCGGTGGTATCTCATTATTTTAATCTGAATTTCCCTTACGTTTAGTATTTCCTCATATGCTTTTTGGATGTTCATATGTCTTCATTAGAGAGATTTTTGTTCAGTTCATTTTTCCATCTTTTAATTGAGTTAAACTTTTTTTTTTTCTATTTTTTTTTTTTTTCAGGTAAGCTGTTTGAGTTCCCTGTGTACTGTGGTTATCAATTTCTTAAAAGAATAAAAAAAAAAAATTCATTCTTTTTTTTTTTTTTTTTTTTCCTTTTTTTGGAGAGGTTTTTGTGATAGGGTGCTTGCGCTCGCCAGAAAGACAGAGAGAGACAGAGAGACAGAAATCGACAAATCACCCCCCAGGGGGGATGGTCATGCCGCAATCCCTTCTCCTCCATTTTCCTTTCGGGATCTTGGGCATGCACGCACATGCGCTCGGCGTGAGTTTTAAGCCACCGGGTCCGGGACACGAACCACGGTCGACTACGTGGGAGTCCAGTGACATAGCCATTACGCTAACTGCTGATCCCAGAAAAGATTCATTCTTTAGACTGCAAAGTCTAAGGGCTTTGACAAATGCACAGTGTATTTATCTACCAGTAAACATATAACAGTATTAGAGTTTGGGGCTGACCCTATAGAGTGATAATTAAGTGAACTAGACCCCATATTGCTGATCACATAGTTCAAATCCCAGTCTCAGTGGTTTGAAAAACATGCCAGGCACGTATCTCCAAAAGGAAGAAGAAATGGAAGAGAAGGGATTGTGGTGTGACTACACCCCATTGATGGGTGCTTTCTCCCTAATCTTCTCTCTCTCTTTCTCTCTTTCTCTCTCCTGTGAGTGCAGATACCCTCTGATCGCTAAAAAACAAACAAACAAAAAAGAGTACAATGGTTTCTATGGGGCTGGCCCCTTAGCACAGCAGTTAAGCATTGTTCAGAGAAAGCAGTGTCCTGCATGGGTGACTAGAGCTCAACTCCTGGTCCCTGCAGGAACACGTTGGCATGGGCATGGGTACCCAGAATCCTAATGGGATAGAGAACAGAAGTAAAGAGGATTGTGGTGTGATCAATCCCCACCAGGGGGATGCTTTTTCTCATTTCTCTCTCCCTCCCTCTCTCATGCATATTCTCGTGTGTATGCAAATACTCTATCACAAGTTGGGGGGGAAAATTTCACTGGCCTAACAGTCTGCTATGCTTTAAGTGTTCAACCATCCCAAACCCTACCCTTGATCCCTTGTCAACCACAAATCTTTTTTATTCTCTCTGTGTTTTTGTCTTTTTCAGAATTCATACAGTATGTATGTACAGATGTCATACAGTATGTAGTCTCTTCAGAATAGATTGTTTTTTCACTTAGCAATGTGCATTTCTCATCATTTTTTTTATAGCTGGATAACTCCTTTCTTTCCGTATGGAATACATTTTCATTGTATGGCAATATCACAGATTTCCCCCCCTCCCACCTATTTATAGACATCTTAGTTGATTTCAGTTTTGGGTGACTATAAATAAAGTTGCTATATACATTCACAGACAGATTTGTATGAGGACATAAGTTTTTAGATCAGTTGGGTAAGTACCTTGAAGCATGTTTGCTGGATTGTATGATAAGACTATGCTTAACTTTGTAACAAAACACTCAAACTGATTTCCAAAGAAGCTGTACTTGGAAGTTCCCAGCAGCAATGGCTGAGAGCTCATCTGTGTCCTCACCAGCAACTGGAATTGTTTGGTTTGAGTCATTCTAATAAGGATGTAGTGGTATGGCATTATTTTAATTTTGCTGTTAGTGGTGACTCTTCATGGATTTTTATATACCAATTATATTATCAGTGAGTAAAAAGTTGTGGCACTTCCTGATCTGTATAACTGTTGTTTGCTTTTCTTGTATTATTGTACTGTACAGACGTTCTAGTACCATGTTGAATAGGAGTGGTAAGAAAATCATCTTCACTTTATTCTCTATCTTAGGAGTTAACATTTTTTATTTTAGCTAATGGATTCTTGTTATTATATATCAAATAAACATTTAGGTTTTGCGAAGAACAAAGCCCAAATCTGTAATATATGAGATTAAAAATTAAAACTGTGGAAACACTAAAAATAAGATAATGACTTTTAGAGAGCAAGTTTTAGGTTAGTCAAGGAGGTTCCACCTTCTTCTAATGAGAGAACGACACCAATGACTGTCCCATATTTAACAGAGACTTGCTAATTGCTCTACTGCATGTTCTGGAGTCTCAGAAAGCAAAAGAATGAAATCTAACTATATAATAAATGAAAGCCACCTCAAGTCTCAGAAATATCTCTGATTTCTATCTTAATGGCTTTTTTTTTTTTTTTTTGAGAGGTTTCCGTTATAGGGCGCGTGCGCTCACCAGACAGAGAGAGACAGAGAGACAGAAAGTGACAAATCACCCCCCAGGGGAGATGGTCATGCCGCAATCTCTTCTCCTCCATTCTCCTCTCGGGATCTTGGGCACACACGCACATGCACCCGGCATGAGTTTTAAGCCACCAGGTCCGGGACGCGAACCGTGGTTGACTACATGGGAGTCCAGTGACATAGCCATTATGCTAACTGCTGGTCCCTCCTTAATGACTTTAAGGGGAAAATTTCTAGAAAAATTGATGAGAATTAATTTCTGTTCAAATAAGTGAGTTATGGTGAAAAAGTAGACATTATTAATATATTTTATACTTAAAAAATGAAATCCCATCCAAGTTCACTGACTCCATAAATACATTTCCAGTAATTTTATTCCTGTCACCATTTGTGAAGTCATAATTCATTTATTAGAAAAAGCCTAAGGGAACCAGCAGTTAGCGTAATGGCTATGTCGCTGGACTCCCACTTAGTTGAATGCAGTTCGAGTCCCGGACCCGGTGGCTTAAAACTCACGCCGGGCACGTGTGTGTGCGTGCCCAAGATCCCGAGAGGAGAATGGAGGAGAAGGGATTGCGGTGTGGCCATCCTCCCGGGGAGTGATTTCTCACTTTCTGTCTCTATGTCTCTCTCTGTCTGTCTGGCAAGTGCACGCGCCCTATAGCAAAAACCTCTCCCTCCCCCCAAAAAAGAAAGAAAAAGCCTAAGAAAGACTAATTTGTTATGTTTAGGTTAAATTGCTTACATAATAAAAAGCAATCTCTCCTTTCTCAAATTTTGCATTTCTTGGTGAAGATAAGAAAGTAACATTTTATTAATTAAATGGCATTTGGTCTAAATGACTATACTAGGCATTTTATAATTAACACTAAACTTGGAGCTGCTTTTTATCTAGTTCACATTGAAAAACTAATGTTCTAATGTCCTTATGGGTGAAACAGATATAATCTGTTTTCTTAATTTTAAACTTTAGCTCATAAAGAGAAGACTAAATTGTTTCTTGATTTTTAGAAATTTTTGAAAAGAGATTAACAAAATTTTGAAAAGATTAAGTAAAACAAAGCTATTAATGAGAACAAACTATATTTCTTTAAGTTATTTATATATTTGTATACATAAATAAAGAAGACTTAATTTATATTTGTCCAATTTTTTATTGTTTTTATTTTTTTTTCAGAGGTTTTTGCTATAGGGCATGTGCGCTCGCCAGAAAGACAGAAAGAGAGACAGAAAGTGAGAAATCACCCCTCAGGAGGGATGGCCATGCTGTAATTCCCTCTCTTCCATTTTCTTCTTGGGATCTTGGGCACACATGCACACATGCCCAGCGTGAATTTAAGCCACCAGGTCTGGGACTCAAACCAGTATCAACTACATGGGAGTCCAGTGACATAGCCATTATGCCAATTGCTAGTCTCTGATTTTAATCATTTTTAAGAGATTAAAATTAAATTAACTTTTGTTATTAAAAGAGGAGACCTGGGATGACTCTTCTGGTTTCAAATAACATTTAACTTGAACTCATACTGACCCTCTCATAACTACTCATTAAATTACCCGTAGAGACATCAGAAGGGACTACTGAGTCATGAAGGACTAAGATAGCAGGCAACCCTATCTCAACTTCTGTAAAGAAATTGGCAGGGTTATAAAACTAATACATTTACATTGACAGTGTCCTTGCCAAAATGATATGTTCTGAATCTATTCATGAAACAGGGAAGAGCCATTTGTCAAGTTCCTGACCATCCTCTATCTATCTCACAAAAACAGAATTTGAGTTGTCCAATGTCATGTCCAGCATGACCAAAATGTAGGACTCATAGAAACACGAGCAAGATAAAACACACAAGACAAGCAACAATCTGTATGGGAAGGCAGGGCCTCACAGTCTCAGAGAAGTGCAGCCCACACTGTCCAATTCTCTATTTATTGAGAAAGTGGGTACTAGAAAAGCATTGTTTATTTAATAAAGTTTTTGCAGCTGTCAAGATTGCAGTAGGACTGCAAGACATGTTTACGGAACAGGTGGAACTCTTGACCTGGCCTGTATGGTCACGTATTCTGCTTTCAGGACAGAGTGAGCACAGTGTTCTGCGTTTTCTCACTCTGTGAACATCAGTGATCTCAAGGTCCGACTGCTCTGTGACAGTCCAAAAATGCAGGTAATGGCCTCTTTGCTCTGTTTCTATTCTTTTATCCAGATGTTTTGTAATGAAAAGTTCATAATATTATTTCTGCACATGCAGAATTTTAATCCTGCCTTCCTTTATCTGCTGATATATTAATAGGTACATCAAATCCCAGAAAGCACTGGGCAGAACTCCAGTAGGATGAAGAAGGGACGTGGAGGAGGAAAGTATCTAAACAAAGACAGTGTTCTGTCTACAAGATAACGGTAGTATAGACTAGATAAAAATAAAAGTATTTTCATTTAATTAATAAAACATTAGTACTATAATTGTCAATATAGTAATTTAGACCAAATGCCATTTAATCAACTGTTTCTCTTAACTATTTTAATTAACAAAATGTTAGTATTATAATTGTCAACATATTCCATTTATTTAAGATATCAGATAATTAGGTAGTGTGTAGAAAAACAATCTGTGTACACTGTATTGTATAGCTGGAAATGTATTAGAAACTATGATTTTTCGGGACCAGCAGTTAGCGTAATGGCTATGTCGCTGGACTCCCATGCAGTCAACCGCGGTTCGAGTCCCAGACCCAGTGGCTTAAACTCACGCTGGGTGCATGTGTGTGCGTGCCCAAGATCCCGAGAGGAGAATGGAGGAGAAGGGATTGCGGCGTGGCCATCCCCCCTGGGGGGGTGATTTCTCGCTTTCTGTCTCTCTTTGTCTTTCTGGTGAGGGCACGCGCCCTATAGCTAAAAAAAAATTTTAAAAATAAATAAATAAAAACCTCTCAAAAGATAGAAAAAAGAAAAAAAAGAAACTATGATTTTTCAGGGTAGCACATGGCGTAGTGATTAAGGTCCTGGACTTCCATATGACCAACCATGGTTCAAGTCCTGGATTTGGCAGCTTGCTTTCTCTCTCTCTCTCTGTTGCTCTGTGGTCCAATTGAAAAAAATAATAATGATGATGAATAAAATTAAATAAAATAATTCCTAAAAAGAAAGAAAATATGCTTTTTCTTGAAACATGGCAAAGATGACCTTAACCCAAACCTTAACCCAAAAGACACCATGTCTTTTCTATACTTCTGCATGTTTTCTCTTTCTTCATTAGTTTCTCTTTCAAAAACATTATTTGAGGAAGAAAGTGAGTCAATTTATAGGAGGCACAATGCCAAATATTAGTATGAATAAATCTATAAAAATTGAGTGGAAAATGGAAAAGTCAAGAAAATTAGAATGGTCTACGTTTATGAGAACAATAAAATGGAAAAAGGAAAGGATCAAAAAGAAGGCCTCCTCTATAAGCCTCAAATCACAAGACTGGTAGGAACTAGGGATTTAGAAATGTGTAAGGTGAGAAACAGAAATAAAAATTGTGGGTTAAAAGATTTTAGAAAACCAGAGAAAACTGAAATGACAAAAATTCCAAGTGTGGATGCAACAGGGAGGAAAGGGTAAAAGTTTTGAGAGAAGGCTCAAAGATCAGGGAGGCTAGTATGTTGGCTCAGTCAAAAACATGTAGGTGGGGGACCAGCAGTTAGCGTAATGGCTATGTCGCTGGACTTCCACAGTCGACCATGGTTTGCGTCCAGGACCCGGTGGCTTAAAACTCACGCCGGGCGCGTGTGCGTATGTGCCCAAGATCCTGAGAGGAGAATGGAGGAGAAGGGATTGCGGCGTGACCATCCCCACTGGGGGGTTAATTTCTCGCTTTCTGTCTGTCTCTCGCTGTCTGTCTGGCGAGCGCACACACCCTATAGCGGAAACCTCTCTAAAAAAGAACAAAAAACAAAAGAAAAAACATGTAGGTGAGCTGCAGAGAGAATCTTACAGACATTCTCCCATGGGGAATTTTGCAAGTATCAGCTAACGGGACATCACTTGAATCATGTCCAAAGAGGAGATGTTACACATTTTTCTCCCTCCCTCCCTTTCTTTTCTCTCTCTCTTTCTGGATGAAAGATTATAAAATAATTGCAGAGATGCTTCAGAGGAAGGCCAGAGTTCGTTTTCTCTTTTATAATGTTCCTAAGCTAGAGAGAAAAAGAAGTTTTCAGCTGGAGAAGTTGCTGACACTCTACCAACCTAGTTCCGTCCAGAGGAACATCAAGAAAAGTCTGAGATGAATGAAATGATTGCCGACTTGCTTACTCATGGCCAAAGCCTGGTTCATTTTAGAATGCATTATCTGCCACAGACAGATCGGGTTATTTTCTCCAGTCCAGGATTTGGCTCAAAGTCAGGTTTCTATGAATGCTTTATGAATACAATGTTTATTTATAGACATTTCATTTGTATAATGAGAAACATATCCTCACAATAAAGGAGATCTATAAGCACATCTGCACAGTGCCCAATCCTGAGGATGCCTTTAGCAATTTAGACAAAATTTGAAGTTGAATTTTACTTATTTCCCATTTGATTTTCTTATCACTGAATCTTGGTACGCTTTGTTTTCAACATTCAAAATCAACCAACCTCATTTGTGCATCCCAAAGGAGAACAAACTACTTCCATTCTTTGACTTACTTAATCATTCCAGTCATGTGTTTGTATGCAATTTATTAAAATATTTGTCTTTTCTGTCAATTGGCCATTATATCTGAACATAGGGATGTCAAGGTTAAGTCCCTCTCTAGATATAGAAATAGAATGATAAAGTATGGAAGCAGGAATTGTGTATGGCATGCCTTCCTACTCAATCACGTGTAGCATGTCACTTCTCATCCAACTTATCCTAAGAGCCATTGAATGTATTTGACAGGACATATATTTGACTGCTGGAGTGATAGACGTCTCTGAATGTGTAGACCTGGCTCGATGGGAGACGATTATGAATGTGTGGCTTCGAGGGCAGGTTCCCAGCAGTGAAAACCAAATTTCTACCTGACGCAGCACCAAGGTTCTGGGATATTTGCCCTGTTATGATGGTTGACAGTTTGCATGTGTTTTCACTCTGGCAATCAGTCAATCTGCTCTTGATGGGTAATTGCCAGCAGGAACCTAATTTTTCCACATCAATTGTCAGACATGTCTCTAATATTCTTATTCACAGTTAACTAGATTGACGATGTTGTTTCAGACAAGGAGAAAGAAAGGTTTGCTTTCTTTCTATAGAAAGACACTACAGCTAAATGGTATAAGTAAAATGCCAACAACTCTTTGAAGCGGCTCTCAAAGACTAAAATAAACAACAATGTCCAATGTCACATTCATGTCTTAGTCAGCATGTAATCGTTTATAACCTCTTATGTTGATGTACATCAAGTCAGTCATTTTGTTAATATTTGAGCTTGTGAAACAAAGAACCATGAATGCATTTTGAAAGTAGGGGCTTTCATAACCACTAGATGTGGATATATTCTCATTTTTAAACTTTTAAACAATTTTAATCTAGAATAAAGTACTTTTTTAATTAAAAAATAATACAAAGGTCATTTAAGAAAGTTTAGGAACAACATGAAATTTGACGAAATAAAGAAGATACTAGTTACTAATAAATTTATCACAAAATAGTTTATGTATGTATTTTCAGATATACATAGACATACTTTTTTCTAAATCTCTGGCAAAAACTTGTTTTTCAATAAAATGTATAGTTCATTGTCATTTGTAAGTTATCACTTAAAAGGATGTTTAATATTCATTTCACCAATTCTCTATTTCTACATATTTGGAGTGTTAGTAATTTTTAGCTTATATAGATTATAGTTTCACATAATGACCTGAGATTAAATAGATAAAAACTTCCTTTATTTTTCCCTTATGGTCACTAACTAAAAGGAAATTATTAAACGAAAGGTGCAATTTTGGGTATTTTATAACTGATATTTAATTTCTCAGAAATTAAACTTTCATCATGGAAGTTTAAGAATTTCCAATTTTTCACACCAAAGGGTATTTTTTTCTTTGCCAATTTAATAAGTTAAGATAAAAAAGATGATCTTTTCTTATTTTATTGGAATTAATCATTGATGGATAAATATGACCATTGGGCATTTCTATTTTTTGTGCATTTCTGTTGAATATGCACATAGTTGTTTATAAAATCTTGACCATTTCCTCATCTTTTTACACATATTTCACTTCTTAACTTTTTATCTTGAGATAATTATTAATTGACAAGAATTGGAAAAATAGTGCAAAATAAGTTCCCATATAAGTTTTCGTTTCCAATATGTGCATCTTATATAGTTATAACACAATATCACAACTAGAAAACCAGCATTAGTACTGTATGTGTACATGACTAATAATGCATCTGTCCTGCGTCTCTATTATTTTCTATTTCAAGTATTTTGCATAAGTAGTATCACTAATTTCCTTTTTAGAACTTCCTGAATATTAAAGATATTGCACACATGCTTTCTTATATTGCAAATCATTATTATTTTTTATCTTTTTTTATTTAAATTTACTTATTTACATTCACTCGCTATACATCATTACAGCATACAAAAGGCGATTTCCCATTCAGAATACACTGTATATTGGCTCGATCAAGCACATCAACATACATGTTATTGTCAACAAATAATTTTCCATTTCTTGTTTCCTGTATATTTTGCTTTTTTTTTTTTTTGCCATCCTTGATTCCCTATCTCTCACCCTCTGCCATGTCCCACCCTCCTCCCACACTGTCTCTGGTGTCCATGGTTTTTTTCTATGCCTTTTTCCCCCATTTTATTGATTCACTAATGAACTTAATTAATCTAAATATTTCCAATAGCAAGCGCAGCTGATACATAAATATCAATGAACACAAATCTGACTTTAGGCATAAACCTCACTGAGTAGAATGAACATACTACAAAGTAGCGCCTAGCTGGGGCTATATAGTTTACTGCAGTCATTAAATATGCATTTTTTTCCTGAAACTTTTTTTTAATTAATTAATGTATATTCATCCCCTAATCATCGTCACAGCATAAAAAAGTGGTTTCCAATCCAGAATATGCTGCATAGTGGCTTAATCATGTATGTTATCATCAATAATTTTCCATTTCTAGTTTCACATATATATGTATGTGTATGTATGTGTATATATATATATATTTATATTTACCCCTATGTCTGATCCTCTGCCCTTTCCCACCCTCTTCTCACACTATCTCTGGTATCTACAGTTGTATTCCATTCCTCCTCCCCAGC